>BPUN01000006.1:600000-1189725 GCA_027923365.1 Zalaria sp. Him3
CCACCTCTCATCCACAATGTCAACACCACCCTCTCTCGGCCCCCTAATCCGCCTACGGGCACTCTCCCCCTCCGACGTCCCCGCCCACCCCGATCTCGCGTCCCTACAGACCGCCTCCTCCCCCCCCGACCTCCGCACCTTCATCGCCTCCGCCCTGACCGAAGCCGAAACCTTCATGACATCCTACCTCCCACGCGAGTTCAAGAGCAAAGGCACAAAATCCAGCGCCCCGAGTGCTGCGGGCGTCGAGTTGCTGGCGCGGGATATTGCGGCGTCGGAGCTGCCGGCGGAGGTCAGAAGCGGCGGTGGCACGGACGAGGCGTGGTTTGCGAGGACCAGTGTGCATGAGAATGCGGCGGGGGAGGGGACGGCGAGTTGGGAGGAGTTTGGGGATGGGTTGTGTAGGGATCATTCGAGGCATGAGATGGAGTATACGCCGGACGTGTTTGATGCGCATGAGGTGTCGAGTTGGGACGAGGGGTTAGCGGAGGAGGGAAGGAGGGCGGAGGGGTGGAGGGATGTAGGGATGAGCGGTAAGTTCGCCGTCGCCACTTTCTTGATGGCTTTGGGAAGTTGGGAGAGAGGAAGGGCAAGAACAGGACGCTGATGCGATTGTGACAGTCTACGAAATGTGCCACAAAATCCCCCCACCACTTAACAACCGCGTCTTCTCCGTCGTCGTTATAACCGCCTTCTCCGACACCCCTTCCTCAACGGCCACCGCCAACCCCACCTTCCTCGTCGTCCAAATCCCCATCACCCTGACCGCACTCCCCACAGCCCTTTACAGCAACGGTCGCCACAAAACCGATCCCTCATCCGACTCCTCCCAGAAGAAGAAAGATGTAACACTCGGCCAGTATGTAAGTATCGAGCGATGCGAGTTGGTGGATGAGGGGAGGAGGGTCAAGTGGCAGATGGGGACCGCGAGTGATGCGAAGGGGGTGCTACCGATGTGGGCGCAGAAGATGGGAGTGCCGGGTGCGGTGGTCAAGGATGTGGGATTTTTCATTGGGTGGGTTGGGAAGAACAGGAATGGAGGGAGGGATTGAGGGCAAAGGAGAGGCGCTGAGCAGGGGAATTGGTTCATGTGGCGGCGGGATTGATTCAGTGATACCCAATACGAATGCTTTTGGTTGGCTACTCGCATGTTCTTGGCTCCTGTCGACAGGACCACGTTTTAAGCACCCAGATCGACTAATAGTTGACTAGCCCATTGGAACTCTCAGTCAACGGCCACACGCCCTTACCGAATCCCCACGCTCCTAGCACAAGCAGGACATAGTACGCCACCGTCCACTCGACGCCCAATCCCCTCCTCTGCCCGGCACCTGCCGTAGCCAAAAGCTCCTTCACATCCTCCAACCCCTTCTTCCCCTCCCCTCTCTCTCCCTCTCCCTTCCCTTTGGGACTGACCCCAGCATCCTCATCATCGCTCCTCTTCAGCGCCACCTGCTCAATCTCCTCGCCAAAATCCTGTCCCACGCGTCCCCAGACCCTCGGCAAACCCAGCCAGTTACAGAACGTGTGCGCCAGGATACAGCTCCAGAGGTTGCCCGTCCTCAGGAAAACGAAGGCGGCGAAGAAGCCGAAGAGAGAGGTGTATGTGAATTGGAAGAGGGAGCGTAGAAGAGCGGGCAGGATGATGTGAGGCGTGCTGAGGGCTTGGATGTAGGTTGGGTGGGCGGGGGATGAGACTTGGTGCGCGATGAGGGATTCGTGAAGGTGGTGGATATGGGCGATGCCGAATATTAGGGGTGTTGTGAAGGTGATTGTTGTTGGGGATTTCTGTTGCGGGCGGTCAGTATACCTACGTTCGGAGACGGAGAGATGCAGTGGGGGTTGGGGAGGAGGGCAGAGGGGGATCAGACTCACATCGGTCAGGAGAAACAGGGATATAGCAAAGGCCCGGAACACTAACTCCTCGCTCACAGGCCCGACGATCAGGTTCCGATACCCAATCCAACTGTTCCACACAGCTGCCCTAAGCGCGTCAGGGCTCCAATCCCGCCACTCGCCGTCCACGACCACCATCTCGTACAGCGGGCCCGCAAACAAGATGCAGCACAGCAATAGGCATTTTGCCGTATCGAAGAGCGAGATTGGGTACACGCCCAGCAGGTGCAGGGTGTCGTGGAAGGTGGCGTGGCCGTGAAGGGCCAGGACGTAGGAGGTGGTGACGGTGCAGATGAGACAGGTTACGAGGACGGCGCGCGAGCGAGCTTTGATGACGGAGGGTTGGTTGCGATTGTTAAGGGTGCTACTGCGAAGGGTGGGCGAGAGGTAGAAGGGGAGAATGTAGAGGGTTGTGTAGAGAACCTGGGTGAGTGGGTTAGCTGTATTTCATAGTGAGCCTTTGGAAAAGAGATGTATCTGTGAAGACCAATACGAAAGAGTGTATAGATGACTGTCTGGGTCCATAATGAAATATTGGTATAGGTAAGGTATTCGGCGACTCTTCGCTGCTCAGGGTCCCAGACCTATAATGGTATACCCGGAAAAAGCTGCATGGCAGTAGACAGGGTACATTGCATCACGAGAGACGGAAATAGCATATGAGATACGAAAATAGCACACGAGGGCCGCCAAGACAGATATCAGATAGGTAATATAGGCGATCATTTGGGAGATGGATAGATCCGAAGGGGAAAGGGACTGATGTAACCACGAGGGGTAAAAAGGAGCTTGTACCAACCACCAAGAGCGTGGCCGTCGAGGCCGTCAAGGCCGGGCCTTTGGGGACTGCTATAAGAGAGCTCATAATCAGTTCACTGTTGCAACGCTGATTTGGGATAACAACTGGATAAGAACTGCAACGACCCAGAATGGCCGCTCGGCTAAATCTGCCGAACCCTTCTGCTTACGCAAGTTGGGCGAGCTCACCTTTGTCTCTCATGTAGTAGGATCTCAAGTGGGCGAGAAGTTCCGAGCCCTTGACGTCCCAAGAAGTAGCTGGAGGCATGTTAAGATGAGACGGACGTTGTTAGAGGCGGGAAGATCATGAGCCGGCGGCATCGATGTCGACATACTGTAAGTTGCCTAGAACAATTCTGGCCTCGCCCAGCGCGTCGAGGACGTGTCAGGAATGCGGGCTCGTCAATATCCGCCCTTGTCCGGCGCAGGAATGCAGGAATGCATATAATTGTATGGTGGTTCTACCGGTAGTACTCAACTAGGTGCTGTTTTGTCAGGATACTGCAGGTGTTCTCTGTACAGCCTGACGTCTGCAACTGCCAATATTAATTCGCAACGAGCGCCGGACTTGCACGCTACACGCGAAATATGTGGAGTGATTGGCTGGCAGGGCCCAAATTAATTTCCGGCGATGCTTGTTTCAACGCGACGCTGCCCCTGTGCGCGACGTGGGGTCAGCCAATCTCCAATCGATGGCGCTATCATGATCAATGCTGAAGACGACGTTTACTCGTACAACGCTCTCGCGCCAGCTCATCTAAGGACCAACGGTAGGTACAGGAGAGCAGAGAGCCGCAATGGAGCGCGTATCTGCTCTTCCTTCATATTCTCTTCCTCCTCCGGTCCTCTCGTGGTATACCTCTTTTCCGCGTCCTACATTTCTACGGCACCCTAATATACCTTCCCGCCGCCTACCCTGCACAGTGCATTAGACTTACCGCACAGCCTCCACCAGCCGTCGATACCTGATACGCGCCCCCGCCATACCACCAGTCACTCCTTTTTCACACTCCTTCTCCTCCAGCGCGGGGCTGTGGATTTTCGGTTTCAGTCACTCCTTTGATATGTCGATTTAGTACTATACGCTCTCTACTCACCTTTACGGTTCTTGTCTATCCTTAATATCTATTTTACGGACCATTACACCCCTTACACCAAGGATTACGATCTCTACAACTTTACTACCATGTCAACTTTCTTCCACACGCGCGCGGCGTCGGAGCTTCGACCAGAGCAAGCGCATCGCCTTCCTTCTGGTTCGCAGCAAAAGCGGGGAATTCTACACGAGAGGTCGGCGTCAGATCTGAACAAGGGAAGACCTACTATAAGACTTGTGGATCCAGATGTCGATTCTCCTGCGCACAAACAGAGTCCTTTTCCAAGGCTACCCTCGCAGGTGCTCAAACCTACCCAGGGTTCGAAACATGACATTGAGAATTTGGGACAACCCGGCGTTTCAGGGCCCAAGCTCAGCCACAAACCATCAGTAGAACAGTTGAAGGCAGGACTTGTACCAAAGCCTCTGACCCTGAAGAAGTATGATCGATTCTCTACGCTTTCGGATTCTACGACTACCTCGCAAGCGGACACCCTCATCGATTCCCTTTTCTCGCCCACCAGCAGCAGCCATAGACACTCATATGACGCTACCCTAAGAGGAACGCCTACGGTATTTGAGGGAGGAAAGGAAGAGGAGGAACATTTGGAACCATTGGAAGAGAACGTTGGCGATTCGCCTTCATACCGTTCTCCTGTAGCTTCGGATTCAGACTCAGGCAACGGAAGCTCTGCGAGACACGGACACCACGGCTCCGAGGTCCTGACGGCTCTGCCCGCACCACCAAAGTCACCCAGTACTGCGCCCTACTGTGATATTGAGAGACCACCAACTCCACCACGGCACTCCAGGCGCAAGTCTAGTGCTACTCTTGGATCAATCGATTCGCCCTCCTTTGGCCCACACTCACCTCAATTTGCACCGAGGAGCGGGACTCAAGCTTCACTTCCAGAGCTCGCGGCTACTCCTCCACAAGTTCCTGCAAGGCAAAGGGCCGCGTCGGATGCGACTGAGAATGTCATACGTGTTGTGAGATCTACCGACAGCATCAACGCCCAGTACGCGACAGTACGCCCTCCAACAGCGAAGTCTCAGTCTGCGAGCAGTCTCTGGACGACCGAATCCGCGGATTCGCTTCCTCAGCTCTCTGTGCCTAGGAAGAGATCCAGGTCGCGCATGCACTCTGCTTCTGCTTCTATGAGCGCACTTCCACCTTTTATGCGTGAACAGAACTACAGCTCTCATCTCTCAACTATCCCTTCAGAATCGGAGAGAAACACCACTTTCATTAGCCAAAGCTCTGCTGTGAACACATCTTCTCCATACAGAAGGAGAACGATCTCTACTCCGAGCGCAAGCAGCTCCTACAGCTCTTCTCCAGTCATTGGCCCAATTCCTGAATCGGAGTCTGACTCGGAAGAAGCACGCCCGGGTGTTATGCGCAACCAGTCAGCAATTCCTGAACCTCTCTTCAGCAGCTCATCAGCCCCAGTTCTTCCGCAAGGGCGGACATCTGTACGGATTATATCCATGACCAGGGAGAGCGACGAGGGAGACGACACGATTGCGGAGCTACAGCCACCACCTCTTAGGCAAAAGCGCTCTGGTTACCTTCCACAGCAACGCTCTCAGCCAGAGATGCGCCCTGAGTCTCGCCGCTCTGTCCAGAGCCACCACGGAAGTAACCGCGGTTCTCAAAGCTCTATCGTCTTCCCGCAATGGGCAAAGTCATTCTACCAAGGCGGTGCGGTGCTGGCCAGCGCGGCCGCAAGCGTAGTCAGCCTGAACCGCGCTACTCCCAGCCAATCTCAGTCCACTCTTGCACCCATGACCCCACAGCAGCAGAAACAGCAAATGCCCATGATCTTCCGCCCCTTCCACCCATGGCATTCCCGCAACCAATCCACCAACACCAATGGCTCGCGCCTCGACACACCCATGACCGCCCGCACCTACCGGACTTACGACAGCAACTGGACCGCCGCTTCCCCCGGCTCCTCACACTTCCTTCCCTCGATCTTCCGCCCACGTACCCGTCCACGGGCCTACACAGACCTGACCGAACGCACCGACTACACGACCCAAACGGACTTCACCGCCGCCACCGACTTCACAAACGGCGACTACGAGACCATCACCTCGTCGCAAGAAGACGACTTCTCCTCCCGCAGCGACAGCATGTCCATCTCCATCGCGCAGCCCGTGACAGTAACCTCGCACGGCCGCGCATTCGCACGAGGCTCCTTCCGCCAAACCCTCCGCAACAAACCTTCTTTCGCTCCGCCCGTCGAACTGCCAGACAACGGCGTCGGCGTCTCCCTCTCGAGCCGCCACAGCGCTGCCACGCGCAACGTCAGCCCTCGTAACATCACCCCCGGCAGCCAACGCCAGCGTGCCGCAACCACCTCGACGGCCGAGTACCCCCGCCATCTCTCTCTCGACCGCTCCTTCGTCGCGCCACCCCATCTCGCGCCCACCAAACGCGCCAGTTACGCCCTCAGCGCCTGGAAAGCGCCCTCCTTCAACGACGACCTCGGCACACTCGTCAAGGAGCGCGGCAACCGCCAGATCCTGCTCTTCTGCCTCGGCTTCCTGTGTCCGTTGTTGTGGATTTTGGCGGCCGTGTTGCCGCTGCCGGAACAGCCGGTCGAGGAGTTGGGGGTCGATGGGGAGAAGATTGTGGGTATGCAGTCTGGCGAGGACTGGACTTGGGAGGCTGAGAAGAGGTATATGAAGGCGAAGTGGTGGAGGACGTTGAATCGGATTATGAGTGTGGTGGGCGTGGGCGTCGTCGCTGCTATTGTGAGTATTGTCGTGAAGTTTGGGCTTGAATGTTCGGACGGAAATGCTAATAATGGGTTTGCAGATTGCGCTTGCTGTTGTTGCTTCAACTTGAGCGAGTATATTCACTCACGGCCGACCACATATGCGACACTCTTCGGACATAATACTTTGTCTACGTCTTGGGAAATTTCTGGATTTCGACTTGTTCTGGAATCTGCCGGGACGAATTACCTCCCTAATGCTTCATGCTTTTTCACGCGGATACCACCTACGCAACATATTCCCTTTGTTACAGTTTCAATCTCAGCATCTACGCCATCTGACTCATGTCTACAACGCTCTTCTTTCTTGTCTATTCTTATCTTCTCATATCGTCACATAGATCACGAGCTTGATGACTGGGATCGACTCTCATAGCGTTACATCTTCCTGCAATTTCATGTACAGATATACAGCTATGTACTGAAGCAGCCTTATACGTATCAAATACGAGGTTTAAAATCATGCAAACCAACCTCCTACTCTATTCTACTCCACTCCTACTATAGTCCGTCTAAACCAGAAGGATTCCAGACCGCCAACCTTGAAATTACAATCAACGTCCCTTTGACGTCCGCTCAGCTCCACCCACACTTATCCATGCAACAACGTTTTGCGGCGAAATTTGAATGTGGTCTGTGAGATGCCCCCGTTAGGTTGGATTAGGTTGTGAACCCCTGACTTGCAGCTGTAGCGTCAACGGCTTCAAGACGATCCTTCTGGAGGATGTGCGGATGTGCTCGGTAGAGGGAGGATCTGCCGGTGCAGGGACCACCGCGTCGCTCTCGGTCTACTGCGTCTGGGTGCCAAGAGTTGTGGTAGGGCTGAGATGCTCATACAAGGTAGCTTCTGTTCCATGTATACCAGGATGATTGATGTGGACATTATGCTGATTCCGAACAGCGTGTTGTAGATCTATATGAGTTGGTTTAAAAAGTGAAACGCCATAAACTCCACGCTCCCGTGCCAAACTCCCGTTCAAAAAGCGCAAACCCCACCCAGACTGCATCTCTATCCCTCCACTGACCGTCTCGATCTCACCATCACCAGCACGTTAGTACCAGTGCGGCAACCAGGGCGACCAACAAAGCCATCACCTTCCCCTCCCCAATCCTCACCCCTCCATTAACATAATAAACCGCGCCCAGATAACTACACTGCAGCTCACTCGCATTGCGCTTCCCATAGCCGACCTCCAACCCCATCCCCGGCGCCGGACACCCAAACCCCAACACCGCAGGACAGCTCTGGACGATATCCCAGCAGAGGTCCTCACAGGGCAACAACTCCTTGTACGGACCAGGCATGATCTTCTCGTCGATGATTCTATTGCGCGAACTATTCGAGGCGAGGGAGAGGCCGTAGTTCGTCTTCGGCGCGTCACCCGGCGCGTCGGACATGGGCTGATAGTTCTGCATCAAAAATTGCTCGGGAAGCGTGGAGCCGTTGACGAAGGGCTGGGCCACGTTGCGCGGCTGCAGGTAGGGCAGGTCGGAGCTGTAGTCCTCGCAGCGCGGGATGGTGACGGCGCAGAGCCATTGCTTGTAGGCGGCGGCGCAGTCGGTGCAGTTCTTGGCGAGCGAGTATTGCGCCGTCGACGTCGTGTTGCAGGGGACTTGTTGGAGGGACCAGGAGAAGTTTTGGTACAGGTCGGAGGCGTAGCTGTCGTAGAGGCTGCCGAGCGAGGAGAGGGCGGGTTCGGGAAAGGTTACTGGGGACCAGGGGACAGAGTAGGCGACTTCGGAGCAGAAGGTAAGGTTGAAGAGGAGGGCACAGTTGCCATCTAGGTGGAGTCAGTGTGAGGCTGGGAAGAGATAGTGCGGGCAGGTGAAAGGCTTACCGGACTTGGTGGTGAAATTCATGGTATTCCAGACTTGTCCGCCACCACCTACCACGCCGCTCCCTGAACTGGTAGAGTTGCCCTCCATCGCTAAGATACCATAGTAGGTCGAGCTGCCATTCAAACCCTGCACGTAGAATTGCTCTTTCGGTTTGTTGCCCAGTCCTCGCGTAATCATGCTCATTTGCACCGGCGAGGTGGCTGCATCGGCGTCATTCTGAGGGTCGCCCAAGATATGATTGGGGCTACTCTGCAACCCGCAATAGCTATGGCGGACACCTTGGATACCAGCCGAGTAGTTCGTATTTACGGCGAACATGGTGAAAGGAACGGTGGTCAAGCTCATCCATTTCTCGTAGTCCTCGTCTCCCGCATTGGACTGGGTTAGATTATCGGTCACCAACAGTGCAGCAGAGGTGTCGGAATCGACCAGGTACAGGAATTGTGAGACGTTGTTCCAGGCATGATAAAAGCCGTCAATGGATGCTGCAAGCTCGTAGTTCCAGCCGCCGGAGAAGTTGGTTGGCAGAGAAGGCGCATGTACAGCCATATACACAGCGCTGCTAGCCGAGAGGGAGAGGTTGGCAAAGCCTTCATCAAGAGGAAGGACCTGTTGATCGCTCGCCGAAGCACTAGGACCAGGATGTTCGTTTGATGTCGTGTTAGAAACATATAGTGTCAGCTGCGGTGGTGCCGCTGTCTGCGTTCCTGTGCCATTCCAGCCTGGTTGTAGGCAGGTGTTGATTGAGATGTATACCGTCGTGGTGTCAGTGGACTGTCTTTTCTGGAGCCCATGGCTATCCTCAGCAAGTTGTTCGTCATCATAATCGTCTGCCAAACCCCTCCTCTTCAGCTCTCTATCATAGAACTCCACATCCCCGTTATCCAACTCATTGGCCAACGAACTTGGCAATCCTGTCCCCATGTCACCATGCGTTCCATTCACCATAGAACTGGTAAACTCCCAGAGTTGCGTTTCTCCAGCGTCGATATTCAGATTACTAGGCATGTTGTTACCGGCGAGCGCGGTAGCAGTGGTGGCCCTGCCCTTCAACACATTCCCTTCTTTCTCAACATCCTCTTCTGTCTCATCCAGCAGATCCTCATCCAACACAACTCCCTGACTACTCCATCCTCTGTGTTCAGCCAAACGCTCCTCATCAACGCCGCCTAACCGCTGCCAGCTGTGGTCATCTCCTTCTCTTACTCCGCCATCACGGTAGGTGCCTACATCCGCCGCATAGGCAAAGTGTGGGTTCGAAAGGGCGAAGTAGATTATAACGAGAATGATGGACGCAATCAAGGAAGCTGCAAACCGGGATTGGAGAGGCGTGAGCTTTGGGAAGTGCATATCCTGGGAATATGTAGTGGTGGTTACGCGCGATGCGGTCTGCGCGCCGCTGCGCGGTGAATTAGTTGGTAGCCAGTCTTTCCGCTAGGATGGATAGGGACGATGTCGGGGCACGTGTGCTAGAGACAGAAATTCTCGATTGTCGATTGATGGAAGGCAGTGTAGGAAAAGTTAGGAGGTCATGGTGATTGCGTGGCCTACCGTTTGATGGAAGGCTTCCCCGGACTGACTGCGGGCAGCGGAGGTTTCACATGCGTCTGAAGTTGTTACAATACAATGAATACATACAGTACCGTCGAGGTACATGTACATTTGGTCTCACGAATTATTCCTTTGGTTTGCAACAAGATTGGCATACCCATTCAGATGGATTATCAAGTCGAAAGTTTGGTCAATAAGCTTGCGGCGCGGAATTATAATAGCTTCTCAATTCCTCACCATCTAGCGAGCGTCTGCAGGAATACATGCCTACATGATGTGGCCTGCGATGACCATGACACTAGCCAGACCAAAGCGAAGCATCACAAAGCCCCTCATCAAATATCTTTCTAGCAATACATGAGCTCAGTCCCTTCCCAAAGCTCAGCCCCCATCGATGACACTGATCCCCTTGGTGTCTTCTGTTCCAGAGATCGGCCCATCAGCCTTGGTCTCCCCCTTCGGAAAGATCATTCGAGCCGTTATCCTAGGGCCTAGAGTAATAGAACATACCAGTGTGGAACGGATTAGGCGTACCGGCGCTTTGCCGCTGGTCTGGTTCTTGCTGTTCATGCTGCGGTCTCGAATTCTGTAGCCGGAGTTGCACGATTTGTTCCTGCAGCCTCGAATTCTATAGTCGGAGTTGCACGATTTGTTCCTGTTCACTCAATCCCTGGTGGTATGCCGTAACTTCTTGCGGTGAGGACCAATCGATACTTGCGGGACCAGACTGAGCAGTCTGGGTGGAATTGTCCACGAGACGTGTGGTTGTCGTTGGAATCCTAGTCACTGATGCTTCCGAAACGGGACCAGCTGGCATACCCACGAGAGGCGCTGCCGATGCAAGCCCAGCAGGCATCGCCGTAGTACGCGAGCTTGAGGCTACCGCACCCCTGTAAGCCACTTCTGCTGCATCCTAAGCAGTGAAACCAACGGGTCTGGGTGGCGAATTGAATACAGACATTGCTGTCGCGGGTCCCGGTATCTGTGTAGCAAGTCCTGCTGCCAGTGCTGCTCCCTCGGGAGAAGAGGTTTCTGCGGTGTTCGGTGTTGTTGTCATACGACTCATCGCCGCAGGATTCGCAGTAACGGCAGTCGTGGTCGCAGGAGTTGCGACAGTCTCAGGTATTTGAACACGTATGACATCGATTGTAAATCTGGCCGTCCCTACATCGGTTTTCCACCGAACCTCGGCATGGACACCTCCGTCGAGGCTCGTTTGCGTGGGAGGCGAATGTACGGTGTTCGCGATAGACTTGTCAAGCTTTGCCCCTTCGATGACCTTGAGGTGGAAAGCGACCGCGACACGGCAAGCCTCGACAGGATCCTGGCAGACCTTCGAAATCACCGGAACGTCGCATTGATGTACATCATGACCCTGCGCCAGCACTGCATACATCGTCGTCTTCGCTGCGCTGCTCATCGTAGTTGATGTCTGGTGGTGGCTATCGTTGCGATTATGTCCCGCCTGTGGCCACGTAGACGTCGACATGTAGGTTCAATGCTTAACGAAGGCTCCTGCGGAGGATGTAATGAAGGGCCACGAAAGACCGGGTAATCTCGTGAATGATGGATATATGTAGTGTGGCTATATCTCTGTAGCAATAAGATTGGATCATGAAAAAGTGCGGTCCCACTGAAGACAGCTTGATACCCGTGATGTTATATTAGCCGAGCAAGTTGCGGTCTTTCATCTGTTAATGCGCGGGAAGGGGCTGGTGGTCCACGCAAGGCGTTATGCGTAACAGCTTCTCTTTTGGACTATCCAGACGCCTGCCGCATATCTGAGGCTTGTCGTGGGTTGGAAGGCGCTGGGTGCCACTCACAGCAGCTTCTTCTGATGGGCGGCTCTCAGCTTCCACAAATTGAACATGTAGGAGAACATGTAGTCCTAGAGTGATTGTTAGTAAGTGTTAAGTGGAAGGAACTCATACTAAACGTAATTCGTACCATGATCCCTTGTGGAAAGAATGTAGTCAAGCCCCAAACCATCCAGCTCATCTTACCCTCCCAAATCCATTTCTTGGGCGAACTCTTCAGCACAGAACTGACTACTGAGCGAGCGTACTTCTCGTTAGGCATGGCTCCCTCCTGGCTGTGTTTGGTCCGTCTGTCATAGTCCGCCTGAATGGGAAGATAGATCGACCCTTCTGGAAGCTGTCTGTCCACTCTTGCAATGTTACTTTTGACACCACCGGTTACGACGGTCACGACTTTGACGTCAAAGGGAGCAAGTTCAACCCTCAACGTGTTGCTGTATGCGTGAAGAGCTGCCTTAGTGGCGTTGTAGGTGCTGCCAAACACATATGGGATGACGGCAGCCAGACTTCCAATTTGCACAATGGTCCCCTTGGCCTCGATAAGCAGAGGAGAAAATGCGTGGCACATGCGCATCACGGAGAAGACATTGACGTCGAAGGTCTTTTCTACCTCGTCAAACTCCACATCCAGTGCTGGCACGGTGTAGCTCCTGCCGGCATTGTTGACGAGGTAATCTAGCTTTCCTCCCGTGCGAGATGAGATTTCCTCTTTGAGAGCCTGGATGCTTTCAAACTTCGTCAATTCAAGAGGAAGAGTCTCTATGCCCTGCGATGCCAGGTCGGAGATGGTTGAGGTGTTGCGCGCGGTCGCGAAGACACGCAGGCCGCGAGCATGGAACTCGCAGGCGAGAGCATGACCAATGCCTCCAGGCGTACAGCCAGTAATAAGAACGGACTTGGCCATGTTTGCTTGAATAGTTGGAACGGTATATAGATCGATGTTGTAGGTAGTGAGGTACTGTATACATGATATACGGGTGAGGTGGTCCAAGCTTTCTATATTCACATGCCGAGGCCTGCACTAACCTTGATCCTTCGCTACAATTATCACAAATGGCGGTACCCATGTTCGATCTACCAGAGGCCAAGCGGTTCGTACATATGCGAGGTCGCGTGTGTCATTACTGATCATATGTTGTATAGCGTCCGGCGCTCCGACCTCGATTCACCTCAATCGTCCCGGTCTTCCTCACCAGATTCGGCGGTGCTTGACCGTCTCCGAGCAAGCGCACAATATGACTTTGTAACCGTCGCTGATCCGGTGTCTGCGGACAAGATCGAGCAAGATGACGGTGAGGAAGAGGAGCTTGAGTTCCGGCTGTTCGCGCCAACTACGACTACCGCACAAGATGAGAAGCCCGCGCAGGTCATTCGACTGCGGTCTCCATCTCTGGAAGCCACAGATCCAGGGTTCTTGAACCCTCTGAGGGACCATAGCTATTACTTCACGGATGATAAGGATACCGCTAAAACGGAGGAGTACGCCATCGCAGCCGTTGCGGGAGAAGATCTGCTTTCACGATCTCATAGCCATTGGCCAGGGTGCACCTACGCATGGAAGGTCATCTCAATTCCGGCATCGCAAGCAAAAACAGCACTTACTACTTCTGATGTTCTCACCCCTGCCTCGGCTACCTTTCTCCCGGATGCTGAACGGAAGCGGACACGACTGGGCAAGAAAGGCCGGATAAGGACGCGAGAGAAGGCCGCAGCGGCCAAGGCCAAAAAGGAGGAAGAAGCCAAGTCCAAAGAGGAGAAAGAGAGGGCAGAAAGAGAGAAACGAGCCAAGAGGAACAGAGAAAAGAAGTTCAAAAAGAGAGCGAGAGACAAGGCGAAGAAGGCTGCAGGCGGCGGAGATGCTATCACGGCCAATGAAGACGGAGCAGACTCGGCATCAGAGGCAGAATCCGCGGAATGATGAGACAGGCTATCTACGCCGCTATCTATCTGCTACTACACTTCCAAGGTCTTGTTTTCGATACTCATGACTTCCTCAGCTGGCTGTTCAACACCCTTGGTATATGGGTTGGTAGCATGATATCCTGGCTGCGTGTTCCCACGCACCCTCGCTCGGAATACGCCAGCAGGAAGACCACTAGCTTCAGATGCATCTCGTGCCTATCACTCGCCGAGCAAGGCGCGGAAGTATTGCTCAATTTCCAAGATAGCGGCGAGAGATAGTACAGTCATGGTACCAATCCAGCCATCGGGCCGTATGACCACGAGCGCACCCTCCGAGACATCCACGCCGTACCGATTATGGGCAATTTGCTCTGGATCGTAGTATACCCGGCCTGTTGGTTCACATCCGAGAAGTTCATAGGCCGACGGGCCGGATGCCGCTGGTATTGTCATAAAGGAAACAGGAGCTTTGGTGTGTCAGCAAATGTATCAGCAACAAGAGCGGCAAAGAACCAGTGTGGCAGTCACATACCTTGCGCTTGGTTGAGCAGCTCCGAGTCCTTAAGGGCGATGACAACTTCTTGCACGGTAGTCCCAGTGTGCTTCGGATCACCTGCAAACAAGACCACATAGAACCTAGCTCCATTCCGAGTTTGCTGGATCAAGCGCGTGGATTCGAAAGTGCCTGGCTTCCGCAGCTGCACATCTGGCGCCCGCTTCCCAGGTCTGACCGCCTCGAGACCTTCTTGACAGGGGAAGGAGCCCATCACGCTCACTGGATTACCTTTTGCGAGCTCATAGAAGATACCGAGACCGCTGCTGAAAGTAGCAGCTTCCTTCATGACATGTCCCAACACCTCGTTCGGATCTGCTCTTGGATCACCCACCCACCCTTCCGGTAACTGCATCGTCATAAGCCTGGAGATGTCTTTATCATACTTGATCAGCTTCTCAACATTTGGCAGCCGCTCCTTCTCATAGGTCTCCAGGATCTCTGGCTTTGCGATTCCCTTCAGTACTAGAGCAAGCTTCCACGCCAGGTTGACCGAGTCATGAAGACCGGTGTTCATACCTTGCGCCGCGCCAGAAGAGTGGGTGTGGCACGCATCGCCGGCTAGGAACACACATCCTTCGGTGAAGAAATGCTGCGCCACCCGCTGACCGACCGAGTAAATGGTCCACCAATCTACCTGCTCGAACTCCAGCTCAAAAGGTTTGACGGCAGCTAAAGCCTCTTCAACGGCAGCCTTCTCGTCGAAAACATCGTAAGCTTTGGCACGCTCAGCCGTGAAGGCATACCCGATCCGGGTCGCGCCTCGGTCCAGTGCAGCCCACAAGACATTGCCATGGGTGGGGCTCTCAATCGCGCAGTAAGAACGGGGTTTGGGCAAGTTGGTCTTGATCAGACCGTCAATCCTCACCCACCTGTCTTCGGTGCTGGATCCAAGAAAAGGGATGTCCCTGAGCCGGCGCACGGTAGAGCGGCCGCCATCGCAGCCAACGAGATACTTACACTTGATGGCCTTCTCCTGCCCAGTAACCCCATCTCGCACCGTCGCAGTCACTCTGTAGCCACCTTGCGGCACACTAGCATCAACCACGACCTTCTCCAGCGTCACGGGGGCCTCAAGCTCGACCCCCTCCCGCCTCAGCGCATTCCGAAAGATCTCCTCCTGGTACTTCTGCCGCAGCACGAGCGCAAAATCCCACGCCGTGTCCTTCATATTCTCCATGAAGTGCCAGCCGCGGCCATGGACCTCGTTCCCGTTGGCGTCGTAACTGACGGTCTGGCGACAGGCGAAGCACTGCTGGGCGAGTTCGTCGGCGAGGTCGAGCTGGTCGAGCATCTCTGATGAGCGCGGGTACAGGGTTATGGCGCGGCCGTACTGGTCTTGGGACGATTTGGGGTGCTGTTCGATTATGGCGACTGAGGTGCCGAAGCGGGCGAGTTGGTAGGCTGTTATTAGGCCTGTGGATTGGTTGGTCATTTTGCTTTGGTTTGGCTAATATCGAGGAAGCCGCTGGGGGCTGACAGGGAGCGTTCCTCACTCTGGAGTAGCCACTTCGAAGCCTGATTGTGAAACTCCGCAGTAGGCAAGCAGGGGTGTTTTCTGCACTGGAAATGTTTAGGGAGGATGATTTACCTACTGGACCGCCACCGACCACGAGCGTATCCACATGGCGAGCGTCGTCGCCCATACTGTAATACTTCGAAAGTATAAGATACCTAGCAAATATCCAGACCGGATATAGCCAAACCAAACACTGTAGCTAAGAAAATACGAATGGACTTTAACTTACCTTATGCATGCTACCTTGATCTCGTGTACTTACTCTGCTTAGATAGGCATGTGCATGCTCACGATAAGCATCTGCACGGCGCTGTATCGCTACCATTGCACGGCTCAGACATGGGTCCACACTCTCCAGTGTAGAATGTGACGACATGAACAAGAAAAAATCTTTTACTATCTCGTATATCACGCAGTAACAAAACAATCAGAACTGGCAAACTTGATGGTCAAATGGTAAGTCAAGTTGATTGGTCTTCTGCCGCGGCGCCTTCGGCGATTCGGCGATGCAGCGTCCCAATCCAATCAACGAACCCCACGCGTGCCGTGCCCCGTCCTCCCTAAAGTCCGGGGATGATAAGAGCGCGACCAACAGCGGCGATAGGCACAGACGAGCTACCAAAGGTGGGCTGTACCGTTGGTGGTGCAGTCGCGGCCTGCAGGGAAGCAGACGGGACAATGTAAATAGTACGGAGGATCCGCTGCCCGGGATGGAGCTCTCTTACCTACTCACCCCAGCATCGCGTCTCGAACGGCATCGAGTCGACGGTGGAGTCTGACGCGATCTACGAGCTGGGATAGGGATATGGATATGGATACGGCAACGTATGACTTGCTTGTGATCAACGGAGTAGTGGTCACAGATCAAGCGATCGCAGAGCTGGACGTTGCTGTCAAGGACGGCGTGGTTGTGAAGCTGGCTCCCAGAGGGGCACTGAAGGATGCGTCTGCGAAGCGGACGATTGATGCCGAGGGCGGATATGTCATGGTATGCTGAGGACCATGCAGCTATACCTAGTTTCTGTTCTGACAGCCGCCAAAAGCCAGGCGGCGTTGATGCCCACGTCCACCTCGAAGAGCCGGCCTTGTTCGGCAAGGGATCGAGCGCAGATACATACGAAACTGGTAAGCTGCCGCGGCTCCGGATGCAGCTCATGGATAACCTGCCGCACTTGACTCCGCTAACACCATCACTCACAAGGCAGCAGATCCGCGATATGCGGCGGGACAACAACCCTCATAACCTTCGCGCCGCAGACCAAAGACCAAGACACCCTGATGGACACGCTGCACACGACGCACGCCAAAGCGGCCGGGAACTGCTACACGGACTACTCGTTCCACCTGATCGTCGCGAACCCATCCGCTCGCGCGCTGTCCGAATTCCCCTCGCTGCGGGCCGCCGGCATCTCATCGCTGAAGATCTACATGACCTACGCCGCGCTGCAACTAGCCGACGACCAGGTCCTCGACGTGCTGCTGGAGGCGCGCCGGAACCAGATCACGACCATGATCCACGCGGAGAACGGGCAGGTGATTGAGTGGATGACGAAGCAGCTGGAGCAGCGCGAGATGTTCGCGCCCAAGCACCACGCCACGTCGCACCCGCCCATGGCCGAGATGGAAGCCACCTACCGCGCCATCTGTCTGAGCACGTTCATCGACGTGCCCATCCTCATCGTGCATGTGTCTAGCCCGGCCGCTGCGGCGCATATCAGGCAGGCGCAGGAGAAGGGCTTGCCGGTGTATGCGGAGACGTGTCCGCAATACCTCTTCCTGACGCGCGAGGACCTGGACAAGCCTGGGTTCGAGGGCGCCAAGTGTGTGTGCAGTCCGCCGCCCAGGAAGGCGTCGGATCATGAGGCCATTTGGGAGGGACTCCGGAACGGGACTTTTACCGTGCTGAGTTCGGACCACTGTCCTTTCTTGTATGACAACAATGAGACTGGGAAGAAGTCTTGCATTACGGATGAGTTCCCGGTTGGGCATTTCAAATATGTGCCTAATGGATGTGAGTTGGTTCCTTTGATCTGTGGTCATGAATCACCCGGTGCTAATACAACGGCAGGCCCTGGTGTGGAGACTCGGCTCGCCCTCGCCATGAGCGAAGCAAAACTCGAACTGAAGAACTTCGTGACAGTGACGAGCACAAACGCAGCGAAGCTGTACGGCGTATACCCCAAAAAGGGCGCGCTTATTGAAGGCGTCAGCGACGCGGATATGGTGATCTGGTACCCACCGGGCAAGATGGCGGAGTTCGAGCTGAAGAATGAGATGCTGCACCACAACGTCGACTACACTCCGTACGAAGGCCGCAGCATGAAGCAATGGCCGCGGTATACTATTCTGAGAGGCGAGGTGGTGTGGGACAGAGACGGGGGCGGATTGGTGGGCGGAAAGGGTGGCAAATTCCTCGAGAGGGGTCCGAGTACTTTAAAGGGTAGCGTGAGTGAGGAGGAATGGGATGTCAGGAGGTGGTAAGCTTGGCTGGAGTGGTTGTGGTTCTGAGCGCATGGCGACATAGGATCCGCTAAGCCGTCCTATTATTGTCGACATGCTGTGTCATGGAGCTGATTGGTGCATCTACTGTACCTCGGGGAATTCTTTTGTAGTCGGTAAGCCTATCAGATCAGATCAGACATCTCAAATCCATGGCGATTGTTCCAGAGCAGCGGTACTCGGGCTGTGGCTGGTCACGACTACGAGAAAGGCACCTTGCAATGATACCGTAGCAGCGACCTCAAACAGTTCAACAGCCGTGTTAACTCCTCAGGCATCCCGGCTATTTAATAGCTCATTTGCTCGTGTATCTCAGGGTCTGCCACGGAGATTCCGGGAGTCATGAGTGCATAAATGACTGTATCAAAGTCGGTGTTGATAAGGTTGAGCACGCGGAGGTAAACGAAAGGTCTGCCGACGTACTGGAGGACTAACGCTGCTCCTCTGAGTGATACAAGTCAGCATGGCTGCCGGAAGCAGCATAGCGAACCGACGCGAACCTGAGGCAGGAAGGGAACTCCGTGCGGTGAAAGCACAGCCTACCGTCCAGACCATGACCATGACCACGCCATCTCACCATTGCGGACCGTCCCGCAAAACGTGGTGCTGAAACGGGGGGGGGTTGATTCAAAGCTCTGACGGGACGAGAGGGACGTTGCACAAAGATCTCAGGTACTGTAGCGTCGTACCGTCTTTGCAGACAGGAGGATCAAAGCTGGGTGGCCCATAGCCGCAGACCGTCAGGTCGACATTGTAGTACCAACAGCGAATCAGGCAGCAGATCCCAAGGCTTTGATGTACATACATGTAAATCCATCGCCCCTGGTCTGAAGGGGTAGTTGTTGATAAGGTCTGCAGCTCCTAGGGCATCTGTTGGTGTTGCCCGTTGCCTTGTTCTCAAGCCACACTGCTTTTGGCCATGGAGCAGACTGCTCGTTCCATTGGCTTGCTTTGTGAAAGGATCACGGTGTAGACTGCGCCCAATGCTACTCCAAATTGTTGAGGTCGGATGTGGCTACGCTTGGCTGTGCGCCGGAAAGATGCATTCGATCAAGCCGTCGCAGGCTGGTTGCATGCAAATGAGGCTGTCTGCGTCAATTACCAGTGTCCTAAAACATCAGAAAAGGCGGCTCTGCACACCGGCTCCAAAACGCGAGTGCTAGGGCTGCATAGAACTGTCGGTAAAGGTTAGGTACGTAGCTGCGGTTGCATGAACGCATCTGCAGTCACCAAGCGCCGGCAAGCCATTCGTCTTCGGAGTGAATTAAATTCCTCACACCACCACTACTGCAAAGCACAGCTTGAAAATAGCGTCTCCTACGTCCTCGTGCATGAGACGACCATGTCAAACACGACCGTGAGAGGAGGAATCGGTTCCAAGGCTGACAGTCTCACTCGTACCTACCTGCTAGTACCGGCCAGGTAGTGTAGGCCTCGGAAGCTGCGCCTCGCTGATCTGGTCCCGGCCGAGCCTAGCGGCTACCCAATCCGGCCGAAAAGGCTATTAAATGTCCCATTTATAGCCATCCTTCTCGAAGCACCTCCCGCCCTGGCCGCGTCCCTGACCACCACGGCCACCACTCTAGCGACTCTACCGCATCCGACCCTGCCACAGCCCACAGGCTCCTGGAAGGGCCCATCTGACACTCGAACTAAGTCTCCTTCACCTGCGGCGTGGGCGTTCCGTGGCTGGCCCGGCAGGGCTGAAGGAGCACTTGGCTCCGTGGGCCTCTCTTTCGGCCGTGTGTTGCAATGCAGGTACATGCAGGTACCTTACGAAGGACTGAGGCTCGTTCATGCCGAGCGAGGGGGACTGAGGCTGTGAGGGTCTTTGGCCCCGATGCTACCGCTGTATGACTGTGTCCATAGTTAGACCTGCAGCTTGCATGTGGTTGTGCCTGCAGGGCCCGAGTAGGCTCGGTGCCTGACGTCGGCCTGCTTGGGCTTGGGCTAAGGTGGGCTAGGTAAGGTACTTGGTGCTGTGGGTCGAATGGTATATAGGGAGCTTGGAGTTGTGCGAGATTTGTTGTTGGTTCTCATACAACTTTCACATACACCAACACCAATCCAATAAAGACAGCTTTCCTATCTGTTATCGCACGCTCTTTCAGCAGCAGCAGTTTCACTTTATCAGTTCTCGATATAATCGTCTCCCGTGCCCCATCCACTCTATTTCTTCACCATCACCACCACCACCCGAAACATCTACCCCATGGGTCGCGGCGGCTACAACTAAGCATACTCCATACGCAAACTACCTCGCTTTCACTAGAAGCGTAAGAGGCTTTTCCATTGCCCCAGCATCATACATATTTCGTATCTCATAAAACACACTACCCCTCCTCAATACCACTATCAACAACGCAAAAATGGGCCGTGGCGGATACAACTAAACCAGCCGACACATCGACACCGACTCCGACACCGAGAGTCACCTCTTCAAAAGCCGAGCGACCTTCTGCTACCATATCAAAGGCAAAAACAACCTCTCCACATCATCAAGATGTCCAACGACGATGGCCGCGGAGGCTACAACTGAGCCCTATCATCCAAGACACCCTCTTCAATACAATCTCCCATCAGGCCAACATTGCCGGCAATGGCCAGTAACCTCTCATCATCTCTTTCTTCGTTCGACGAGCTGGCCTCAAGCAAGAACATTCTCAACATGCTCGCACTTTTCCTCTCCATCCTCGTCGCGCTTTTCACAGCCTAGATGGCTTCTTTGTTCCCTCAGCTTTCTTAGCGGCATCCATCGGCGTTTGGGTCCTCCTTTCACTTTTCTTTGGCAAAGCATAGCGGTCGGCGTTCTTTGTTCTCCTGTTTCCTTTGGCGATTCCCGCAAAAACATGTTGCATAGCGAGCGGCGTTTGTACTTTGAGCGGACTTGACTGGGCGATGACGGGACATGGCGGGCCTTCCTTTAGATGGTTCGGATATCATAGCACGCGCTGGCCGCGGTATAGACTCCAATAGAGATTATTTGCCCACGCAGAACCTGTTCCAATGCTGTTAGTCCTGGTGTTCCATTCTCGGCACACGACTCAAGTAGTTCAATGCGCGAAAACTTACTTCTCAAACACAACCCCCAACACCTCTTCCACATCCCCCGCCTCACCCTTACCAGTAATCCGCGCCAGACAGTTAGCCGCAGCACGCAGACTTTCCGCCGCTAATACAACATCGATTTCATCTCCGTCACTTTCCGGATCCACCTCCACCTCTTGCAGGAAGTTGTCAAGATGGGTCTGGCACTCATCAAGTAGGATCCTGTGTCGTTCACTCGCACCCAGACTCTCCTGCCAGATGGAAGGGTCTTCTTCGCCGCTTCCTTCTGCGCCGAGAGGACTGGTTATTTCTCTGAATTTGGACAGCAGTCCGCCCAGAAACGCTTGAATGCCGTCTGCGTCGCTCTCATTCTGGAAGTCCGAGGCCGCCTTGCAGGATATGAAGTGGATCTGGTCGGATGTCAGGCCGGGAATGGCGGACATGACTTGTTCGCGAGCTTGCGCGAGGGCCAGGGAGGCTGGTTTCTGGTCTGTCTTGTTCACGACGACGATAACGTTGCCTTTGGACTGGCTCAAAGCGGCTGCGGTTTCCATAACCTCCTGGTCGCAGTGGAGAGCGTATTCACCCTTCTCCGCCGGCTCAAAAGACAGCACGACGATCACTGAATCGCTCTCCATTGCGCGCTCCTTAGCTCTACGCATTCCCTCCTCTTCAATCTCGCTGATAATATCCCTCTTGAACTGCTGGGCCTCAGCCCCCTCCACGACCATCCCACCCCTTGCCCTTCTCAACCCTGCGGTATCCCCCAAGCGAACAAAATACCCGCCCAAATCAACACCAACCTCAACAACATCCCTCGTCGTGCCCGCCTCCTGACTCACAATCGCGGCCTCGCGGCCCACAAGCCTGTTCAACAAACTACTTTTCCCCGCATTCGGTGCTCCAAGCAAACTAACCGCAATCCCACTCCTCAACAACTCGCCCCTAACCGCGTTCGCGCCATGCATTTGTACCAACCCCTTCAACCCCCTCACCTGCTCCGCCACAGACGCTGCCAGCAGCCCAGGCGACTCGTCAAAATGCTGGTCCTCAGAGAAATCGATCAACGCCTCCAGCTCGCCCCGCGCGTAAAGCAGTTGTCGTCGCCACCCCTCATATCTCTTCCCCAACTGGCTACTACTGCCCCTGACATACAGTCTTCTCTGCTGCTCCGTCGTAGCGGCCAGAACATCGCCGAGCGCCTCGACCTGCGTCAGATCCAGCCGCCCATTGAGAAAGGCGCGGCGCGTGAACTCGCCCGCCTCTGCGTACCTGATCGCGCCCGGAGGCGCGTCACTAGGCGCGCAAGACGGTATCGCGGCGAGCACCGCGCGTACGGTGGCGAGGCCACCGTGGACGTGGAGTTCCAGCAGATCTTCGCCGGTTGCGGTAAGGGGAGAGGGGAAGTAGAGGACCAGGGCGTCGGAGTCGAGGACCGAGTTGGAGGAGGAAGGGTCGTAGAGAGTGCGGACGGAGGCGTAGCGCGGTTTTAGGGGCTTGGAGGTCTGACAGAGACGGGTGTAGATGGGGAGAGCAAGGGAGCCGCTGATGCGGATAATAGCGATTGCGGCCCGGCCGGGGGCGGTGCTTAGAGCGTAGATTGTCGGCTCGTAGATGGTGGCAGGCTCTGAGGATGGCCTTCTTAGGGGAGGTGGTCCGTCTCGGTCTGTGTTTTGAGTACCAATTGCTGTTGACCTTGAAGTTGGTGTAGTAAAGAGTCGTCGAGCGGAGACTGCTCTCCTGGCACCAGCAGTCTCATGGAGGCTCAAGGCGCGCCCAGACCAGGTCGAGCAGCTGGAGAGTGCTCGCCATGGCCTCAGAGCAGCGCGCATCAGTCTTCACTCGAGTTGAATATTAGAAATACTGCAGTACAATACAGAGTCACAAGCCCAAGCTGTATGGACCCTAGGCGGTGAGGTAGTGCCAGGCGGTCCGCGAGTCATTGGCTGCGGGCCGAGGCGCACATGGTGCCAAGACTTTCAGCGGCGTTTCTCTGCGGTCCCTTGGTGAACTTTTTGGCCTCCTCCGCATTTTCTTCAGCGCATTGCTGACCATAATCATTTCCCACCTCTCGCCTTGTCACAGATTCTTTAACGACCTGTTTTCCTGCAACGAAGAGCTGTGCGGTCCGAACAACGCTTTCCCCTCATATTTCTGTCTCAGCGCTTAGGGCGGCCCGCACATCGAGACAATGGCATCCGACGAGATCGTTTGGCAGGTGATCAACCAGCAATTTTGCTCCTTCAAACTCAAGTACGTTCTAAGCGACTCGAATATGGACATCAACGTGTTCACTAACACCCTACCTTAGGACCACCAAAAACCAAAATTTCTGCAGGAATGAGCACAACGTAACCGGTCTCTGCAACCGGCAATCATGCCCTCTCGCAAACAGCCGCTACGCCACGATCCGTATGGACCCCGACACGCAGCGGATCTACCTCTACATCAAGACGATTGAGCGCGCACACATGCCCAGCAAGTGGTGGGAGAAGATCCGGCTGCCGTCCAACTACACCAAGGCTTTGGAGGAGATTGACGGAAGACTGATGTACTGGCCGAAGTTCCTGCAGCACAAGTGCAAGCAGAGGTTGACGCGCTTGACGCAAGTAAGAGTTAGGATGCAGAGACTGGCAAAGGAAGAGGAGAGGTTGGGTGAGAGGATGGTGCCCCGACTGGCGCCCAAGGTTAGGAGGAGGGAGGCGACGAGGGAGAGGAAGGCGGAGTCTGCGGCGAAGATTGAGAGGGCTATTGAGAGGGAGCTTGTGGAGAGATTGAGAAGTGGTGCGTATGGCGAGGCGCCGCTGAACGTGGATGAAAACGTTTGGAAGAGGGTCATGAGGGGTCTGGAGAGGCAGGGTGAGGGTGTGAGGGACGAAGACATGGACGAGGGCATTGAAGATGAGGACGAGAATGAGTACGAGTATGAGAGGGAGGGCGAGGACGCGAATGTCGAGTACGTCAGCGATATCGAAGGCGAGAGCGACGACGAGGATCTGGAAGACTGGCTCGGTAGTGGTGCGGAGGAGACCGGCGAAAGCGAGGAAGAAGATGACGAGGATGAGGAGAGTGGAAGTGAGGAGGATGACGATGAGGATGAGGAGCTCAAGAAGTCGCTCGGCGCCCTCAAGAGGAAACGGCCAACAGCACCACCTCCAAAGCCCAGGAAGAAGGGCGCAAAGGGCCCGAAGAGAGAGATCGAGTACGAGTACGTCAAGGAGCCTGCACCGAGGGAGATGGTACTCGCGAAGTAAGCCGTGGTCGGGTCATTCTGCATTGGTGGCGTCTTTGGCAGCGTTCAAGCATAGTTTATGTAGCAACCCGGGATATATCGTACCCGGCGCATTTCACGGCTGGTATTTTGGATGCATTCTCCATCTCTCTTTGCTTGATGTCGACCCGTGTGAGCTGAGGTACAGATACTGTACTACCGCATCCGGAAGCTAGATGTCAGGGTGCCGGGACTCGACCCATGTGCAAGATCCCCTCTCCCCACATGGTTTAACACTACTTTTTTCTACGGCAAATGGACCAATTGCCACGCCTTACAGACAACACCGAGAGTTGATGCAGCGAGCTCGGCGGGTGGTAAGACCAGGCGTTGCGTATGTGGAGCCGTCCCCAGATGGTTCCCAGATGGGACCTGAGAGCAACGTGCTGTCGCTGATCAAAGGGATTCGCTGGTGACAAGCTCCCGCAGATCTGTGCCTTGCAGATCGCACCACAGCCTGCAGCGAACGTGGGTAAAAAGTGTATGACCTCCGGTAAATGACGACGATACTCGGACTATCCACAATGTAGGTTCTGTTCAAATATATGCCCTGAGTATGCTATGGTGGCAGCCCGAGCTGCTCCTGCCTATCCTATCGTTTCTGCCATTGTTCGTCCTTATCATGGCCGTCATTCGCGGTCTTTCGTATATGCTGCCTGCCCTGTATGCGGCACCGGCCATTGCACAGAGTGCTCCGGGTGTATCCTCCTTCGTGGCTCCGCCGGGCTTTCCTACTACGGCCTTCTCCTCATACTGGGAGACTCCAGTAGCCACTCAAGAGCCTCAGCCAGCCCTCTACGATCCGTTCTTGAACGAGACCTACCCATTGAACCTCACCAACCCCGACACTATCCCAGACAATGACACCGATCCGGTTTACTTCCCTCCGGTGATTGCTAACCTTACCACCTCCGGCAAGGATGCCGTGATCGCCAATGTGGTCTCTCAGATCTCAGACATCATCGAGAACGACTACATCAGCGGCAACTGCAGCAAATGTATCGCCTCGCTCAGCGTTGCCAAAACCGCCGCTCTCCTGGCTCCAGAGCTGGTCCCCGAGACTATGGTGGAGCTGTGCCAGAAGTACAAGCTGCACTCCAACACTACCTGTGCGGAGGATTTTCAAGCTACCACTTTCGGTGCCATCTGGACTCAAGTCCTGGCTTTCGCTGATGTCAGTGGACTTGATGGCCAGTATATCTGCAATTCCATTAGCAGCACTTTCTGCTCTGCACCAAAGACTGACTATCTCAACACCACTGGTCTGTTCCCTAAGCCCAAGCCGGCGAACGCTACTGCTCCCAAGGCTAGCGGCAAGCGCGTCAAAGTCGCGCATTTGAGGTGAGTTAGTAGAAGATGTTGCTAAATCCTCTGTGAGATTATTGACATCTGACAGTGACTTTCATCTTGACCCCCGTTACGGCGTAGGTTCTGAAGCAAACTGCAGCTCCAGTCTCTGCTGTCGCAGCAACGTCGAAAACTCTGCTCTGCCGTCCGGTCAAATCTCCCTTGCGTCTCCACTGTACGGTGCCTACCAGTGTGACACTCCATACGACCTCGGTCTGGCAGCCCTGCAGGCTGTTGGCCCACTCACTGGAACCAGCAAAGAGAACCCACTTGCTTGGACCGTCTACACTGGCGACTTGGTTTCCCATGACCCACAGACCGAGCTTAGCAGAGCATACACTGAGTATGCCGAGTGGTCTATCTACAGCATGTTCAAGAAGTGTGCCAACTCGCCCAAAACCCTCGTCTCTCCATGCTAACAAGATACTCCAGATACCTGACCGGGCCCGTCTTCGCCGTCCTCGGCAACCACGACACCAACCCCGAGGCCATCGACGCGCCACACTCCCTCCCTGGCAACCTCAGCCAGCAGATGTCCTGGAACTACAACCACATCTCCGACATCTGGGCGCACGAAGGCTGGATCAACGAGACTACTCGGAACGAAGCCCGCCTCCACTACGGCGCCTACAGCATCCGCAACCACTACGGGCTGCGGATCATAACCTTCAACACCGATTTCTGGTACCACAGCAACTTCCTCAACTTCATCAACACCAGCAACCCAGACGTATCCGGCACCTTCGCCTTCATGATCCAAGAGTTGCAGGCCGCCGAAGACGCCGGCGAACGCGTCTGGATCCTAGGCCACGTGCTATCGGGCTGGGACGGGTCGAACCCCATGCCCAACCCAACGAACCTCTTCTACCAGATCGTAGACCGGTACAGCCCGCACGTGATCGCGGACATCTTCTTCGGCCACACGCACGAAGACGAGCAGATGATCTACTACGCCCACAACGGGACGAACATGAGCGCCTTGACCGCCCTGACACCCGGCTGGATCGGGCCGTCGGTCACGCCGCTGACGAACCTCAACTCCGGCTTCCGCCTGTACGAGGTCGACACGGGCAGTTTCGACATCTACGACGCCTACACCTTCTACTCTGACGTCTCGTCCTTCCCCAACCTGCCCAACACGACGGGGCCGACGTTCGAGTTCGAGTACTCGACTCGTGACACGTATGGTCCTGTGATTGGGTGGCCAGAGGAGGCGCCGCTCAATGCGACGTTTTGGCATCATGTTAGTGAGGCCATTGAGAGCAATACGACGCTGGCGAGTAGGTTTAATACCCTGGAGGGGAAGAGTAGTGTCAAGAGTCCTAATTGTACGAATATCGAGTGCGCGCAGGCGAAGGCGTGTTATATGCGGTCTGGTAGCGTGGCGTTGGCGGCTGGGTGTGTAAAGGGGTATGGAAGTGTGCAGAGTGCTTTTTCACCGCCCTCTTCTTAGATGGCGGTCTTCGCAGATCGTTTGGAGCATCTGGAAGATGAGGTTTGGATATGGGTCTATTGGAGGACATGATATTGGAAAGCCCATCGTAGGCTAT
Organism: Zalaria sp. Him3; assembly: GCA_027923365.1. Taxonomy (NCBI): domain Eukaryota; kingdom Fungi; phylum Ascomycota; class Dothideomycetes; order Dothideales; family Zalariaceae; genus Zalaria; species Zalaria sp. Him3. The sequence continues at coordinate 627,473 of BPUN01000006.1, forward strand.
CAATTTTGGACGAAGATATTGGATATAGACGGTACCCTCCTTAATGAGAAAAAAGCAAATTGGCATGTAGTATATAGCCACGCCGTAACGCCTCGCTTGGCAGTGTTTCCACCCACAATATGGAGCCGCTATTTCATGCGCTATAGGAGCTCACATAGTACTGCCTCGGTCAGCGAACAGCCGTCAATGTCACGTTCATCCAGACTCACGGTAAGCACACTCTCATCATCCCCCTCCCCTTCCCCTGCCAAATACACATATAAAATGAGAGCATGCTCATGACAAAAGCCTGCCATCACATATTAGCACCCTCCTTCCCCACCAACACATCCCACCAGCCGTCCGGAAATACTCACAAGCAATAACCCTCCCCCCAAGCCTCCCGACCCCCAACACACGACCCCAATCCCGTCCCTCAACCCTAACAACAGCCCACCCCTCCTCACTAACCCCCTCCGCATCCCCCACCTCCTTCATCCTTGTACTCGGATGCGTCGCCAGCCCCTGCTCCCCGCCCTCAACCATACCCGGATCCAGCTCCGGGTTCGTCAGTCCCGTCCACGTCGAGGAGATGTTCATCGCATCGGTCCGGAGACGCAGCCGCAGTACGCCGTGCATATTGGCCGCCAATTCCAACTTCGGCGTCGCCGCTCCCGCTGCGGCCTTGAACGCGCCACCGGTCCCCGCGGAGCCTTTGGAGTTGGTCAGAGCGAGCCGCGTGAACCGGTCCGAGATGGCTTTTAGTTGCAGCAGCGAGGGCAGCAGGATGTGGACGTCTGGCTCGCGGCAGCGCGGTTCGTGCAGTCCGTGCACTGAGGCCGGGGCGAGCACCCGGATCGGAATGTCTTGCGTGATTATCGTCTCGCGGTCTGCGCGGCCGAGGTCGAAACTCTCCTCTCTGAATTGGGATGCGCCGTCATCAGGGAAGGCGGAAGCGGGTGGGCGGCCGCTGGGGTCGGTGGCGGAGGGGCGGGGCAGGGTGGAGGAGGAGGCGAAGGTGGGGCCGGAAGAGGGGATGGAGGTTGTGATGGTCAGGGAGAGGAGGGGGATGTTTTCCTTTTTCGTCAGCCGGATTGAGGCGTGGGAGGCGTTTTGGGCGGACTTGAGGGCGCGGTGGAGCGGCGCGAGCGGGATTTCGAGGTTGATTGTGTTGGCGTCCGCGGCGGATTGGATGGTGTAGGATTCGAAGATTGTGTCCTGGGTGGCGGGTCAGCGCTCGCTTGAAGGGGCCTGTAGGAGCTAGGGATTCGGACTTACTATCTGGAGTACGCTAGAAAGGTCTGTTAGTGTGTCGAATGGTAATTTGTTCCGTTCGAGGTGCACTTACGCCCAGACTTGGGTTCCCTGCTCGGGGATGACTGTGAAGCGAACATCGTGATCGTTCAGTCGTAACCACGCTATGCTATGTAAAGCAGCCAAAGACCCCGTCAGCTCTAACACTGGTCAGCTCCTGGTCTCAAAGTGAGTATCACATATTAAGTACTTGTGAATGTATGTATATTCTGAATGCCCGCTCTGAACCGCATGCTTGAGGTGCTCGGCGTCGCCGCTGCACGCGAGCTCAAGTAGATGGTACGACTAGCCTTTCTCTTACTATTTCCGGCATGCAGCAACACGGTCGACGTTCATCTCATGTTGCTTGATTTCGTAACAGCATTCTGTGTTCAAGTGGACTCGATTGGGTGCCTGAGACACACGGATGCCTCTGGAGAAGGACGTCATCGCGCGACGCGACTTTTCCTGTCGCGATATCACGTGCATCCTTTAAGCTGAATTAAGAGATTATATTCGTCGCTGTCTTTGGATGGGTAGCAAATGCACGACTGCTTCTATTCGTCTATGTATCAATCAAATCCGTCCCCACCGCTTCCAGAATTTCCAGTCCATGCTCTGTGGCCTGCCGTTCTTGCCTCGGCTTCCCACTCTCCACCAATACAGCGGCACCCCAGCAATGATGAAAGCGACAACAATCAGGGTCTGGAACGGCTGGGCGAACACCGCTCGGCTCAGCAAGAATAGGCTGACGCAGCAAAAGATGACCGGTGTCGTGATCCAACACTTGTACGGCCTTTCCAGATTCGGCTCCTTGACTCTCAGAATGATGAGGCCGAGCACGGTAAAGAAGTAGAACGTGTATCCCGCAACCCCGTAAAAGGTCGTGAGGGTACCGAAGTCGCCAATAATGACATAAACTGCGGTCAGCGACGCATTGAGCAACATGGCCCAAATCGGAGTGTAGAAGAAGCCAGCATCATCTGCGATGAACTTTGTGAAGCGGGACGCGCGTGATCCGCGTAATGGTAGCCGAATGGCTGTATTCTTGCTCAGGCCCAGCCGGCCGAAGAATTCTGGAAGGTAGCCTTCTTTGCCCGCGGCGTACACCAGCCGTCCAGAGGTGAAAGTTGTAGCATTCAAGCTGCCGAAGCAGGAACCGCAAACAACGAGCGCGAGTACTAAAGCTCCGACAGGTCCGTATACGAAGCGTCCGAAGGCAACAGCGACGGTGTTTGATGAGTTGATCGTGGCAACTGGTAGAACGAAGAAATATGCGACGTTTGCCATGAGGTAAGACAGAACGACCAGAGACAAAGCGGTGTGGATCGTCCGTGGCAGATCGCGCTGCGGATTGACAAACTCGCCAGTTACGTAGTTGGTCTGTAGGAATTAAATCAGCTTGTGACCACATGCGATCGTGGAATCAAACTCACGTTATCCCAGCCGTCATACGCCCAGAGGCCCGCATACAGCGCCACCGCCCAATTGCTTGGGTCTGTCTTCGTCCCTTCAAACCACCCAATAGTCTTCCAATCATCACTCGCCGGTCCAGAATAGCTCAACCCCGTAACCGCGACCACGATACCAGTCACCGTAACTCCAAGCAATGCAATAAACTTTAAAAACATAAACATATCCGTACTTCTCCTTCCCAGATTCGTAGACACGCAATTCAGTGCCGTGACGAGTATCAGCCCGCCGAGTGCGACAATCTTGTTGATCCATACACTGGTCTCCATAGCGTCCGCACCGCCGAACGCCCGCACCATGTATTCTCCGAAAATGATGGCGATGATAGCCGCTGAGCCTGGCTTCAGCACCATCACAGCGCACCATGTGAACAAGAACCCCGCCCATTCACCATAAATCTTGCTCAAATAAACCTGCGGTCCTCCATTCAGCGGAATCGCACCTCCCAGTTCTGCATAACTCGCAGCGCCCGTCCACGCCAGCATTCCCGCGATCGCCCATACTATGAGCGCAGCGCCGGGCGATCCAGCATTGGTGTTCACAGAAGCGGGAGAGGAGAAGATGCCAGATCCGATGATCAGCCCCACGATCAAGCTCAGTCCGTTCAGGAATGTCAAACTCTTGTTCTTCTCCAAGCTTACCCCCGTTGTATCAAAAGCAGGCGTGCCAGGCGTGCCAGGCGTGCCTATAGCGGTGTATCCAGCGCCAGAAGCTGACAAGGGGAAGAGGGCGGGCGCGAAATCGAAGGCGGATGAGACCGAGTAGGACCGTCGGTCAGCCAGCGGTCTGCGGCCATTCTCCGAACGGGAGAGCGGGTCTTCGTCAAAGGAGATCTTGCGTGAAGAGGGTGTGCCGGAAGCTGAAGACTCGAGCGAGGATCTGGCGCTGTGGTCGGAGGATGCAAGGGAAGCGAGTTCGAGGGAGTCGCGGGGAGGGTTCAGGCTTCCCGATTGCCCTTGTCGCGCCATTGTGACAGGATTCTATACAATGCGACGTGTGTAGACGTTATTGCTCATTGATCGTAGACATTATGTGGGCGTAGAGCTCTTGCGCAATATACAGAGATCCCAAGTCCAGCTCAGGTAAGTTATTGTTAATGATCTCGAAAGCGAGCCGCTTTGGATGGGGTAGTCCCCTTTGACCGTTTTCGGAATAAGCTTGGGCTTTAGGGGGGTATAGTCACGGATTGTCTCCGCGAAGGCCCACGCTGGTTTGAGGTCTGTCCCTGAGCCAGGAGAAGTCATTTCGAAAGGAGCAAACTATATCACACGAATTTATTGCTTTTTCGCGCGGAAAGGAGTCAGGGAGATGAACTCTGGACCTGCCAAGCTTTCAAGCATCAAGGACGGCCCAGGTGGACGTCAGAGCGCACGACTCCCGTCTCCGGTGATTCTCCCCGGCTTTCACGACGCATCAAATCCATGCCGCCCACCATGCCAAACATTGCAGCGGCTCCAGTCGTGCAGAAAATTGTAGATGAGTTATTTAATTGCCAAATTAGTTGACAAGAAGCACTCTGGAAGCAAAGCACGTGATCCGATGAGCGAGGCTCTGTATTACAATACAGTAACGGGAGATCGACAAGCCACAGCTTCCCGTATCCCGTCGTCAATGTTGCTGATCTCCTCTGACGTGCTCGTTCGTGTGCTCATAGCTGGAGTTGCCGTCTGGTTGCCGTCTTTCCTTGACGTAGTACAGTGATGCCGAAATACATATATCCGACAGGTCTCGACTCGAGAGAGCTGGTAGTAACTTCATTACATTGCGTGCCACTTTGTTTCTTTCTCGAATAAGTACTTCCACTGCAGGCAACATCTCGAGACTGTAGGAATCGTTGTATTCAACATGCGTGCCTCAACTCTGCTCGCCTGTGCCGCAGTCGCGCTCCCCGGCTTTACAACTGCCCTGGATACAACCACCCTCTCCCTAGCAGTCGCCGCCGATTCAGCAGCCGTCACCTCACCCTTGACCAATGGCACCGCAGGCCTCATAGCATCATCTACCTCATCGACCTTGACAACCACTTCGGGAAGCGCTTCCGGAGCAGGCGCATCATCGGGAGCGACCACGACCGGCTCCTTGGCGAGCGGAACAAGCCAGACCTCCGGTGCCAGCACAAGCAGTAGCGAAAGTCCGGGTAGTCCAGGGAACGCGGGTCAAACGGGTGCCAGTAACTCCCAAAATCAGAACGCTGCGGCGGCTTTGGGGCTGGAGGGCAAGTTGAAGGAAGTGATGCTCGCTGGTGTGGGTGTTGTTGCGGGTTTCATGCTGTAGTGGGTGATGCGGTACCCTGTTGTTGAAGAATGGAGTGCAAGAGGTCCATGTATATATCCACGTACTTAGCACTCCAAGGAATAATGGCATGGAAGTGCACATGCTTTGAGTATGCCACCCGCTGCTGGCCTTACTCACCAAGCCAATCCAAAGCCTCAGCTCGCCATGCGACCACTGTACGCCCATTGCCTTCTCCTCGTATTCTGACACTTTCCATATCCCCAATATGGTCATGGTGGTCATGAATCTGTGACGGATCGTCTCGCCAGATCTCGACGCGTTCGAATGCATTCCGACTAACAACCATATCTGCCACTCTTTGCGCCTGCTCAAGATCTGCGACCTCGAACAGCACGACTTTGGCACGTACGAAGTCCGCGATCTCAAGCAGCCTCGGATAGAACATATCACCGGTTTCATCGTCAGATAGGCCGGGACGCTCTGCCGGTACAAGTGCCAGCTTCGGCTCGAAGTTGCGGACAGATCTTGCTGTCGTATGGTTGAAGGCTTTCGGTGAGATGTAGGGAGGATTGCATGTTAGGATATCCCATTCACTGCGACCCTCGCCGGAGTCGCTGACTTCCCTCAGCAAGCCCTCGACGCTGGGTGTCGTCGGATCCTCGTCCGGATCAACTCTGGCTAGGACATCGGCGCGCACGAAGTTCGTTCGCTCGAGTGATTGTGCCCTTGGGGACTTCCCATCCCGTGCGTTGGCTTGATCCCTGAGCTGTCCTTGCAGATTCAGACGAGCAAGGCTTACAGCATCCATTGATAGATCGAATCCCAGTAACTCCAGGTGTGGATGCTTTGGTATCGCGCTGTAGAGTTCATCGTGGAAGAGCAGTGGTATACATCCAGTGCCTGTACAAAGGTCTAGCACTCGAAGTGTGGACGGCAATTGCGACCTTCTCTGAGCAAGTCGATTGACCAGATACGCAACAGAAGCCGCGGTTTCTTGCCTGGGCTTGGTTAGAGACGCAACAGCATGAGAGCATCAAGTTCGCCGCTTACCTCGGGATAAGAACACCAGGCTTGCAGATAATTTCAAGGTTTCCGAAGTATTCGGTACCCAATAAATATTGCAAAGGCCTACCACGGCCCCTCTCAATGCACAGCGCTCTCAATTTCTGCCTCCATCCTTGCCGGGCTGGAGGCGCAGTCCGTTTCGTGGCCGCAATTGCATGTTCTTTCAGCCAGCGGAACTCATTGCGGGCTGACCCGATGTCGCGGGTAGTCTGGAGTATCAACGGCAATAATGCATGATGCTTTCGGGCCTCAAGAATTAATCTTGGGGACAGTCGGGGCATGTGGTGTTTGACAAAGGTCGTGAGGTCCCAATCAGGACATGCGAAAGCTGAGCGTCTGCCGCCAAGACCTCCGTCCCTTCATCTTGACTCCGACAGTACTGTGATTGCGCATACAACCACCATCAATTCTTATTTCCTTCCTTCAGACGTGCCACAACCCTTCAGATGTATGCGGCCTGTTTCCAGGTTGCGTAACCTTTCAAGTCCCATGTTGTCTAGATAAAGTCTCTTTCTTGGTGCCTTCGGACCAGGGGCCTGGAGGCTTCTGTGGGTAGGTATATCTCAACATGAGAGAGGCAAGCTCAATAGTAATGGTCCCGGTGCGGTTCGTGAAGATACCAGATTCAACTTTGTGCAGCGGAGAGTGCCCAGCGACTGTCGTAAGCTTAGGTCCGTATATTGTCGCTATCTCCAAGTACAAAGCCCTGTCTTCCCTTGGATACTTCCAGCAGGATGCTCTAGTCATTGTAAGTCAAAAGCATGTGATCATGGATCAAAACTACCTGTATAGATACACGAACAGAATTAGCATGATTAGCGGGCCTAGCGAGTTTGTATGAACTCCAGGCCGCATATGCTCAAGGCTGTTTTGCCTTCTCATACGGTTCTCCTTGTCCTGTACCCCAAGCAAAACACTAACCTCTTGTACGGTGAGACATTGCAGTTGGGGAAGGGGAATCCATGTGCATTCGCCCAAATTGCGGGACACGGGTGCTTCAAGTGAACAGGACTTGAGTAGGTTATCCACACTCTCTGGCACCTACGCGGTCAAAGGAAGACGTTTTTCCCTTGCCTAAACCGAGATATGGAAGAGCCATACAAGTCATTCATGATCTGAATAACGTTTGGGAATATTATTAATGCCCCCCTAGTGACTCACTTTGCGGTCACGTTGGTGTGCAGGTCGATCTATTAGACCTTCACGCCTCTTAGTTACGGTGGTACGAATTCACACATTTCTCTTCTCAACACATCACTTGATTCACTACATCACATGTACGGTGAAGTGAGGCCGAGCTTCCCCTGATCGCCTATAAAATCTCTCATCAGCCTGTTGCACTTCTGCGACAACCTCTTCCCTCCCTCTCAGATACACTAATTCAAAGTATCTGGTCAGTATTCAAGGAACTCGCCCATCTGTCTACTCGCTTACAGAAGCCTTAGTCGGAATGTGCTCTACATGTGACGAGCTGGTCGGCCATCCCTTCCTCGTGGATCCCACCGAGCCCAGCATCGCCGATCTATACCAGAAGGTCGAAGGTACGCTTCGCGGGTCTTTGCACTAGGATTTGCGCCGACACGTCTAGCCAACATGCGAACCTTGTACTCACGACACGGCGACGACTTTCGTATCGTCGTTCTAGGTTTCGTCGGCCTGGAAGGTCCGCACACCATAGGCCTCATCGTGCAAGGACATGGGAACGATACGGAAACCCGGCTGCAGGCACCGAGCGCCGAGGGCGAGGCAAATGTGCCCGGGGCGCTCGCTCGCCTTCTAGAAGCCACTTGCGATTGGATAGACTTTGTCGGTCTAGACGGAGGAGTGTAATGCGATGTGAGATCCACAAGTTACCCGCCAACGTCGTCGTTTACCTTGATTGGGGAGGAAGGTCTCTATGGAGATGCAACGAATGCACACACTCCATCGCAGATTTACTCATGTACGTGCTTTAATGGCGGTCGGCGGTGCGGTTGGTAGACCACAGACCAAGTAACTGCAATTCCAATGAACTATATCAGGCATTGCTGTCAGGATGACCAGTTTGCGTGGAGTTAGAAAGGGATAAGCCAGTCTGCAGTACACATAGTATAAGGTATGAGTTTAAGAATCGTAAAAGACCGTTCTGTCAAATGCAACAATCGAGCGTGGTGCATTCGAGTAGGATGATTTGATATCTCCATCCGGCCTACTCAAGAAGAAGAAGGACTATGTGATTGGCCCTGGCTCGTAGAAAGGAGCATATGAGGTCTGTGTCGAAGTAGAGTCCTTACCTGCAGGTGAAGGACGGTAATGATGGACAGCCGGATTTTGGCTGTGGCGAAGCAGTAAATGCTTTCGAGCCGAAACCAGGCCTGATTTCAACTATCTAGCAATAAAATTAGCAATCCGATATGCATATACTTAATACTACTCATCAAGTATCATTGAATGTCACGCACGAGGACATGGCGTTCCAACCTAAGTTGTCTAGATGGTGTCAAGCTTGGAGGTCAATATGTCAGGAATTGGTTACGGTTATCTGCGGCAATGGGCGGGTCAAACGAGGTACATACAGAACATGTACAGTATATATTAGATGAAATTATATCTGTTTTTTTTCAAAGCTCGCGCCCTACGACGTCTTGCCCGCATCCTTTCATTGGTGTGAAGGCTCTTGATTGGTTGATTCCTGTAGGTACGCATTAAGGACTTCGGCAGCCCGCATTCGGCGTTCGGCTTTCGGATTTCGCGGGACCCTTGCGACAACGGGCGGGTCTCAATAGGAAGGTGGTAAAGCAAACAACAGGAGTCATTCCGCTATCCGCTTGGAGTCATATCACAAATCATAAATTTTTGAACCCGCCTCTATATCTACTAAATCACCCCCATTCTCCCTTCTTCTCACCCGCGTTCAAGTCAATTGGTCTACTATAACAACCAATTGCTCTCTCCTACCCACCACAGCCAACAATGTCAATCCCAACACCCCCCGCCTCCGGCATCTCCACCCCCACCACGTCCACCCTCACAAACCAAGGCCTAACGACCTCCACCGCCACCGCCATTGCCTCAAGCACCCACTCCATCGCCCCCCTCTCCTGCTCCTCCATCAAAGTCACCCGCACCTCAACCCCCCAAGATGTCCCCTCCCCAGACCACCCCGCGTCCTCGGACTCCTGCACCGACCACATGGCCACCGTCTCCTGGAGCGCCAGCACCGGCTGGGGCCAACCCGAGATCCGGCCCTACGGGCCTCTATCCCTGATGCCCACAGCCTCAGTGCTGCACTACGCGACCGAATGTTTCGAAGGCCTGAAACTCTACCGTGGCCACGACTCGCGCCTGCGCCTCTTCCGGGTCCGGCGCAACTGCTCGCGCATGGCGCAATCAGCCGCGCGGATCGCCCTGCCCGTCTTCGACCCCGCCGAGCTCGAAAAGCTAATCATCAAGCTGTGCGCCATCGAGGGCGCGAAATGGCTCCCGAAGGACCAGCCAGGCCGGTTCCTGTACATCCGGCCCACGCTGATCGCGACGGACCCGAGCCTGGGGGTCCAGGTCCCGCGCGAGGCGCTGCTGTACGTCATCATCAACCACATGGCCGTGCTGAGCACGTCCGTGGGCCTGGCGCTGCTGGCGAGCAACGAGGACACGGTGCGGGCGTGGCCGGGCGGGTTCGGGTTCGCGAAGGTCGGGGCGAATTACGGGCCCAGTTTGCTGGCGTCGGGGGTGGCAAGGCAGAAGGGGTTCGATCAGGTGCTTTGGCTGTTTGGGAAGGAGGGGTTTGTGACGGAGGCTGGGGCAATGAATTTCTTTGTCGTGTGGAAGACGCAGGAGGGGAGGGTGCAGCTTGTTACGGCGCCGTTGGGTGAGAAGATGATCTTGGAGGGTGTTACTAGGGCGTCGGTTTTGGAGCTTGCGAGTGAGAGGCTGGGAGAGGAGGTCGAGGTTGTGGAGAGGAGGTTTGCGATTGGGGAGGTGCTGGATGCGAGTAGGGAGGGGAGGTTGTTGGAGGCGTTTTGTGCCGGCACCGCGTGGTTTATTGCGCCTGTGGGCAAGATTGGGTATAAGGAGGAGGAGGTGGACGTTCCGATGGGAGAGGGTGCGAGCGGAAAGTACACGGCGTTGTTCAAAGGGTGGTTGGAGGATATCATTTATGGTAGGACGCAGCATGAATGGGGAGTTGTTGTTGATGAGGAATAGATGTGGTTTTCTTGGTATCAGGAATCGGAGTTGGCAGGCTCAAAATGGTATAGACACTATACTTCTATATCCGGATATCGTTTCGTCTCGATCTAATATACAATTTCCCTGAGGTCAATCTGCTCGTCCACGCTATCTCATTACCATCCTCGCGACTCAAGTCGCACCCTACCTCGACACTGAACTAGTATTTCTCCTCCTCCTAGCCGGCACCGGACTCCTCGAGACCGTCCTCCCTCTCTTCGGCGCTGGCTCCGGACTTCTCGAATCATCATCTCTCCTCTTCCTCCTAGGCGGCGGCGTCGGCGACCTCGACGGCGTATAGCTGGGCTTACGACCTTTCCTCGGCGGACTAGGAGACCTAGAATCCTGCCTCCTTTTTGGCGGCGGGGAACGCGAATCACTAAGGCTGCGATCACGTCGACGACGGGACGCTGGCGACCGCGAGCGGGAATTGCTCGGGCTACGGCGACGACGTGGTGGAGAGCGGGAGACTGAGTCGGAAGGTGACCTCCTGCTCCTGCGAGGTGGAGATGCGGAGCGTGAGATGCTGCGAGGGCGGCGGCGGGTACCATTTGCTGGGGATGGGGAGCGCGAGACAGATTCGGTGTAGGAGCGGCGACGGCGTGTTGGGGTGACAGAGCGGGTGTAGCTTCGACCACGGCCGCGCGTGCGTGATGGTGAGCGCGACGGGGTGTACGACCTTGCTCGACCACGACGCGGTGATGGCGAACGCGAGCGACTGCTGTAGCTTGAGTAGCTCGAGTAACTGGACACGCTCTCGCTTCGGCTTGGCGACCTGGCTGCCGGGAGAGGGGGAGGTGCGGGTTTTGGCATGTTCTTGAGATACTCGCGCATGCCTTCTGTGAGAACACCCATGCCGATTGCGGTGAAGAAGTTGATGCTGAAGCGGGTGTTGCGGGGGTTGTCGATTGGGAACAGGCCGGTCATGGATGGTGCGATCATCTCGTCCCTCATCCTGGCTGCTAGCGTCTTCATACCGATGCCCTGAGCAAGGTCGTCGATCAGAATCTTGATGAAGATACGAGAAGATGATGTAGTCTCATCCTCATTCAGGTGAACGCAGCTCAAACAGTGCCAGCTGACGGCATCCGAGGAGAGAAGATGACCGAAGAACTGTGCGATGATGCGGAGGCGGTTCGTCTCGTAGCGGTGGATAGTCTCATAGTACTTGACGAATGCTTCTTCGAAGAGCCCAGCCCACATGCGGTTAAGCTTACAGAGACGCTCACCAATAAGTCCGAAGAACTTATTGTAAGTCCGCTCCTGGGAACAACACTCGATGATCATTGACGGCATCTCATGCTCCAGTCCAGCTGGTAGATTGATGCGCAAGAGCTTGTGAGTACATTCCTCGAAGCCACCAGAGGACATGATCGTGAGATAGATCGTACGGCGAAGATTGACAAGATCGGTGTTTGACTGATCCTTGATTTCCATCTCCCTCTCTTTGACGTCTTCCTCATCGTCACTGCTACTGGCGTCGGAAGCATCCTCGTCCTCATCGCTGTCCTCCGCTTCACCCAGAATCTCCGCTTTGAGCTTCTTGTAAGCGTTTTCGTTCTCTTCATATTCCGAATCGAATTTGAAGATGTTCAAACCGTCCTGAACATCGATTTGGTCATCCAAGCCTGGGTTGTGCGTGATCTGATCTTCCTCCTCCACCAAGTCCAGCTCCTCTTTGATCGCTGGGTTGTCCTTGTACTTGTCTTTCCTGATCTGGAACAGAACCTCGATCATATACTGCGTCCTCTTGTCAATGTCCGCTTCGTGCAAGATGCTCCTGAACTGGTCAAACACCGCTAATGAAATTTGCGTGTTGAATTCCTCAAGATGTTGTCCGACCTCTTTCATCAGCCCCACAGCAATCTCCACACTGTCGTCTGTAGGCTTGTTGAGCAGGAGGAGTAAAATTTGTGCAGCCAGCATCTCGTGAGCGACCTGTTGGTTGATCAAATGCGCCAAGAAGGTCGTGCTACTCAAGCACACGTTCTTGTCGTTCCTCTTGAAAGCTTTCCGGAACTGGACGATCAGTCTATTCACCAGAAGCTCGCCAACCTGCGGCAACTTCGTATTCACAATCGCCACCATAGCCGCATATATAGGAGTAAATGGCAAACTGGCAGCCTGCGCCTTCATGATGCTTCTGCAGAACAGACCGCGTCCCCTGACCAAGTTCTCTCCGAACAGCTCCGGCACGATAAACTTGATGTTTGAAACGTTGACCTTATTGATGAGACCGTTGATCGACTTCTTGAGTGCCTCCCAAGCCATGCGCTGGTACTCCTTCGATTGCGGGTCCGTTCCGATCTCCGCCTGCAGCGCACGCAATCTCGCTGGTGGGACATAAGTCCCTCCAGATCGCATGTTCAAGAGCCTCTCATATTCTGCTTTTGCTGCTGCTTGCTTCTCTGCTGCTGAAAGAGGCTTCGCGGCTGCTTCAACCTCCTCTTTCTGTCGCATCTCCATCTGTCTCTGGCGCTCCATGGCTCGCGACCGGTCGACATCACGTGGAAGAGGTCCATCTCTGCGAGGTGGTGATCGTGAAAGCGAGCGGCGTCTGAGGGGCGGGGCCTGCCGCCTGGGAGAGGGTGATCGTGAGGAAGGTGATCGCTTTCGAGGTATAGACTGCGCGGCGTCTTCTGCCTCCGGTGAAGGCAAGCGCACTGCTGATTGCAGAACCGCGGCCATCTTGAAGCCGTGTAGTAATCAGCCGACTACTCGTGCAGTATTCGCGACCTGTTGTCTGTGATGTTGCACGCGACAGTGGTGTAGTTACCTTGGAGAAAGTTGGAGGCAGCTTGTAGCTGATGTAGTCGTTGGGGCGAAATGCTTGGTCGTGCGGACACTTTGCTTCCCCGCGCTGAACCCCTGCCCGTGTACAACATTCACTCCGCGCAAGCTGTCCACCTATCCTTGCTAGCAGTCTGTACAGAAACCAATTGCTCGTACAAGAAGACGCATATTCCGTTCATCTTCTCCTCTGAATCAAACCTCACAATGGTACGCGTTCAAGGTGCTAGCAGCCTCGTTTCATCAGCTAACATCTCCTCAGCTCGACCGTCTCGTAGGCCTCGCGATGCTCGTCATAGCAACCGCCGTCTTCCTCTACTACAGCATATGGACACTCCTTATGGTATGATCACACTTCCTGCGCGTCACGATATCTATGCTTGGCAGACAAATGGCGAAGAAACACTGGCCACGCTACAACAACCTTATACCATTCCCGCAATATGACCGCTAACATGACCATAGCCTTTCGTCGACTCCTCCCACCCCTCACAGTCTCTCTTCCCACCACGCGTGTGGGCGATCCGCCTTCCAGTCATCCTTATCCTCCTCGGTGGCGCAGTAGTCGGAAGCTTTTTGTCACTGGTCATGATCAGGAGTAATCGCAAGAAGGCGCTAAAGGCGGCGCAAAAGGCAAAGGCCAAATAGAGGCAGTCATGTGAATTTTGCTAGGAGAGATATTGATGGAAGCTTTGGTGAAGTCTAGTAAAAGCATGTTAAGCGGCCAGGTCAGCTCCTGAGGCAACGAGGAACTAAGAGCGCTCAGGATTGGGGTCAGGGATGCATGAGTAACGGCGCCTTTGGCGTTGGAGTCACAAATAATATTGTAAGGACATAACAGCAAAAGATTAAATTTCCTAAGCAGAAGTACAACGAGAAAGAGCATTATTGCAAATGAAGCGCAAACATCGCGCTCCTGAGCTACTAACAATCACAACTTTTCCAGAACTCCAAACAAACACAAAGCAGCAAAAAACCCGGTATAGCGAGTCAAGCATCAGGCCTTTTCCGTGATAGGCATCCTCGGCTCCCACGTGGACCAGCATGCCGTACCCTCCGTACACGTGGTAGTGGGCGAGGGAGTTTTGAACCCTGGGAGTTGGGCCTCGTCGACCAAGTCCTTAGGATAACAGGTGCCGCCGTGGACTTCCGAGTTCTCGTTCCAGACATCGCCTTGGCGGCAACATTTCGCGCACTCTTCCGGGTACACTATCACCCTGTCGGGAGTGTAACAATACCCTTCTTGGAAGATAAGAATCGCACCGTCGCCGTTGAAAGACTTGGATGTGTACCAGGTGAAGTTGGAGGCGGGATTGGGGGTTGGCTTTGGCGTGACTTTCCCAAGGGGAGTCTCAGTCGTGGACTTCCCGAGGGTAGTCTTGGTGGCTTTGTCTCGTCTCGCGTACGAGATTGTTCCGGTGCCGGTTTCGACGACCGGGCCCCAGCAGACGCCCTTGTAGGGGAAGCATGCCTCGGTCTCCTCCATTGGAAACCAGTCGCCGTTCAGGCTGGTGCAACTGTTGGGCACATTCGGTCAGCGTCATGTCTTGGAGAAAGATTGTTCGACATGGGAGGTGTGAGCTGAGGTACTTACTCGTCTCTAGACGTAACGTTGAGTACCGGAGGGTACCCGACTGGGGCTTGGCGGTTGTACAGCAGCTTCGTAGTAGTCACAGTCACAGACACGGTCGTCGTGACCGGGTCTAGTGGGCCCGCAGCTGGGAGGGCCAGCGCGGCCACAGAGTGGATGGCGACAAGCAAGAGGGACAAAAGGTTGATGTATCTCATCGTGACGGGAAAGTGTTGGATGAATTCTGTCCACAGTCCTGGGGGCTCGACGGCATATATATACTGTGAGAGGAACTACCTTTCGCAGTAGGTTCATGACACGCGAAGTAAGCACCGCAGGTGGTGAACACTAAATTACAACACCGGTCAGACTCACCCGTAAGTTTAGAAGTATGCTATTCTGACATTGAAAGCTACATAGTCAAGAGCTGCCTGGCGTGTTTCATTCTCATGTTCGTTGCAGTAGTCAAGCTCGGTGGCAGCAGATAAGGTTGGTTGTCAGTGAAGCTAGATTCGCCAGGTACATGTAAGGGTTCCACCACACTCTAATTCTGATCTAGCCCTCAACCCTAGCCAGTGATGCTCGCACCAAGCAATTCTGCAATGAACCTTTATGCTCCGACGCTTTCTCCTTTCTGGCTGTTCGGCGAATCCACCCCGAAACACCGCTAATCCACCTCGTCTTTGACCAACAAGACCGACGTGTCCTCATCCTCATCCTCTGCCTTCTTGATCTTCTTGTCGCTGGAAGAGTGACGTTCTGTGGTCCTTTGGCGCTTATGTGGGAGGTGAATAGGGGTGTCTCTTGGGCCAGTCACCTCATCATCACTGATCAGGGATATTACATCCGCATCTCTTTTTCGCGATATTGTCGATGCATACCTTGTAGTAGGCGGCTCTGGATTAGGCTTTTGCTCTGTTGGGGAAGAAGGTTGTGGAGGCGACTCTTCCTTCTTCACACGCGCGGGAAGTGGAGGTGGGACACCGACGCCGTCCCACCCATCGTGTTCGATAATCCGTCCTTCCTCATCGTGTTGACGGCCGGAGTCTGGTCCACATTTGGCCAACGATAGCAGCCACTCAGCGGTAGAGGCTGTGTCCTTGTAGCCTTCACATGCGCCCTCAGAGACCCTACCATCTCCCCAAACCAAGAAGCTCGCGTCATGCTCGAATCTCCAAGCGCTGCTTGTTGGACGCGTGTCTCTAGTAGGTGTCTCAGTGCTTCTAAGCTTTTAGGAAGTCAGCATTGCCCAGTGAGGTGCGACCTGCAAACCGTAACATGCCGCTATCCTGCCCGCGATACAATCTGCTCTCAGAATAGGCTTGCCCTGATAATAAGGCTCGTACGACATGACCTCGAGAGGAACACTGGATCCGATCAGGACGGGCAAGAGGTCAGGCCTCCAGTGATATATGAGCGTGGCCAGGGCATCTTGGATCCGGATCATGGGACGTGACATCTTTCCAGGGTCGCAAAGCTGAAATTCACATGGCTGTCCATTCGTGGAGATGTAGGATAGGTTGATGATATTCACATCAAGCTTAGCATTGGACTTTGAACGTAGATTGGCGTTTTCCGAAAAATCAGCCGGTAGCAGCATGCGCTCGGTGTATTCGACGTACTCAACTGCTATCTCTTCTAGTCTTGTGAGACAAGCAGTTGCTTTCTGTTTATTGCTAGAGATTCCGAGGTTCGTTCTCAGTTGTTCGAGGCAAGTGAGCATAGAGTCCACCCTTTCACTGAGCGTTCGCGTCGACATCATGTACAGCACGAGTACCGTGAAGAGCCCGAATTGAAGCGGTCTAATGTGTGGAAAGACCCGAGTATTGGAAAACACGCAGAAACTGGGAAGAGAAAGTGAACGAAGGAAGAAGTCGGAGGTTGCGTCCAGATGTAAAGTATATCTCGAGAGAAAAGTATCTGCGTTGGGTGGCCGCAGCTGCCCGATTTGGCCAGCAACGCTGCGTCTGCCTAGCTCACGTGAAAGCGCGTGCAAGTGGTGCAAAGACGCGAAATCAGTGTGACTTGGGGGAAAGGTGAGATGAAATCGACTCTAGGTCAATATTCTTAAGTGGGAGTTTGACACTTGCGCCTGAATGTCGTCAATTCGAGTATTAAAGCGATACCAAATTACTCCTTTTGAGCCCAGTTTCAGTGATCCCTTTCACATGACAACACAATCCTCCCCAATCGTGATCCTGCCTCCCAGACCGCCAAGCCCACCCTCCTCCTGAAACTCCACGTTACCCTGAGCGCCCCTTTCCCTGATCCTCTGCGCAAGTTGCGCCAGCATACTCCTCTGCAACCCAATCAGTCCGCATCCCATGCAACACGCTTTCCGGCTCTCACCTCGAGACCCACAGCGAAACGGCAGACCTCAACGGCCGAAAAGTAAAGAAACAAGATCACTTACCGTGATGAACGCCTCCTGGTTGCCACCCTGGCGGTCGAGGTCATTCTTGCTAACGATCTGGTACTCGTCGCCCATTCTCTTTTTACTCTCCAGCCCATTCGACGCCACGTACTCATCATCATCCTCATCCGGTGCAGGGGCCGGGACGGCAGGCTCGCTGGTGCTCTGGGGCCTATGTCTCGGCACACGTCCACGCATTCTCGCGGGCCATTGGATGCTCGAAAACGAACTCGAATCGACCTCGCCCACTCCTCTCCCCAATCTCGCATCCTCCCTCCGTCTAGCATCAGGGCTAAAAACCTTGATAGTATGATCAATGCCACTGACTGCCAGCATAGTCTCATACGGATGACCCTGGAGAACATTGACCACCTCTCCATCGCCCTCGAGGATATTGACAAGTTTGGTAGTCTTGCGGTCCCAGATGAAGAGGTTTCCGTCGTCGGAGCCGGAGACGACGTATTGGTCATCGAGGCCGAAGTAATTGACATCTTTGACGGTCTTGACGTTGCAATGACCGCGGTAAACGCGCGTGTGGGGGGCGCAGGGGACGTGAGCCTCGACCTTTTCGCGGTGTTGACGGCGTTGGAAGGCGCTGGTGTACATGAAGCGCGGGTAGCCGGGTGGGGGAGAGTCTGAGTCTGAGTCGTCTTCATCATCATCTTCATCGTCTAACTCTTCATCTACGTCGACATCCAGGTCGTCGTCCTCGTCGTCCTCGCCTTCGTTTTCCTCTTCATCGCCAGCGTCAGAGTCGCCAGTAACATCAACTCGATCGGTGCGAAGGAGAGGCGGAACGTCGTCCTCGTCCGTCTCTTCCTCCACTTCATCATCTTCATCTTCCTCCGCAGCGGCGTGGAGGTCGCTCAAAGCGATCATGTCTTCCTCAGCGAAGCCAGATATGTCACTTTGAGAAGCAACTGAGCCCTCTCTTTGCACCTCATTCTCGAGAAACTGGGCTGCTTCTTCCCAGTCCAGAGTTTGCTCCTCCTCCTCCGGATCGATAAACTCGTGTCGTTCACTCAGAGTCCGCTCCTCTTGCGTGGTCTCAGCGTCCGGCCTTCCCAGACCTCCGAACGCGCGATTGACAAGGGCAAAGTTCACACCTTCACCTGCATTCATCAAGACGCCCCGGGCTACCCGCAAGCCCCAATGGTGCTGCGCAGCTTGTCTGTCTTGCACATTGAGACGCTCCGGACCGCCAGCTGTCAGAGGGTTGGATGAGTGTGCAACAGGCGAGGAGAGATCGGCGAAGGGTGTCTTGAGTGCTGCAGCAAATGCCAATACAGCAGCTTGTTCGGAGGTATAGAGGACCCTGTTCTCGTCAACCTCAAATCGAGAGCTGTCAACATTGATGACAGGGGTCGTCGAAGCCAGGTTGAGGAGGTACGGGATCAGGACCTCATCCAGAGCTTCTACGCTTGCATCGCGCGGAACTGGGAATCGTTTTGATCCTCTAGAAGGAGTAGCAAAACCTTCTAGTAAGGCGCCAATGCCACTGTCTAGCCAGAGAAATATTGCCTTGATAAAGTCGTAGCCGAATTGCTCCTGTCGAGTGATATCTTGGCTGTGGTTCGATGGAACATTCACCGTGCTGAAAGGCTCCAGCGCAGCAATTGGATCTCCTCCGGTCTGCAGACGGCCCCCTAGAGCGCGCGCTACCACACCTGAGGCTTGCACAAAGCGGTATGCTGATTCTCGCTCTACACGCAATTGCTTGTGCGTTGCGACTTCTAGATTGTTTGTATCAACGGGATACCGCCAGGTCCGGATGACATGGGCCATCTTCGGCAGGATGCTGGCCGCATATCCAAGTACGCTAGTGAATGACGAGGAATGGCCGATATTGTCGGTAGACGTTTGTCGCGGGTCGCCTAGGGTGAACATGGCTTTGCGAAGCTTGACAACATCTCGGGCCATGCGGTATACTCCTCGTTGCTGAGAAGGTAAGACTGATTCTCGAAGTTGGGAGTTGGGGCTCTGAGAGCGCTCGCCAGCATTGATCGGGATGTCCTCGCTCTGCCCGTTGCCATACTGCACCCTCAGCGCCATCTCGGTACCGTTCTCCTCTTCGGTAGGCTCAGTCGTCCTTTGGCGAGAACCTGCCCGCTCCCCTGATACTGATACTGATGGCTGACTACCCATTCTCCTCTTCCTCTTCCTTTCACTACTTTCCTTGGCCCTTCTAGCTTTACCACTACTGACTGTCGACTGTCGGCGGTTGATCTGAGCTAACTCGCTCGCATCCGGGCTGCGCATGATATCGAAGCTATAGATGTGATCTCCAGACCAGCTGGCAATCAGCTCGTTCGGATTCGCATCGCTAATCTTGCAAGCAGTGATATGCCCGTTATCTGTTCGCCTCATCCGCTGCTGTCCGTTCGGTGCGAACTTCTTGACACACTGTGTAGCTTGACCCATCAGCTCCTCTTCGGTCTCAGACATACCGGAAGTGGAAGCGGGGGTGCCTCCCCGTTCGCAAATTGTGTCTCTTCCGAGCATACGTCGATCGTGAAGGAAGCAGTGGAGATGGGCGCCTCCCAGTGCAATGTAGTGAGGTTGGCTGGCTGAACAAGATATCGTGTTCAGATCCATAAGGTATTTCTTGTACGAGATCAAAGGTGGAGGGACATTGATATTTTCAGAGCCATAGCGTCTACCCGGTGGTGGATAAGCCGAGGAGGGTTGTCGAAGATCCCATTGCCGTACTTCGCCGTCTTCTGAGCATGTCAGGAAGAGATGTGGAGATGACTCTGTGACGATCCGCTTGACTCTATCCCCGTGAGACCTGTATACGCGGCAGTTTGTGTCTCCATCCGTAAGGAACCGGGCTCCATTGTATAAGTTCATCCTCCGACGAGCACCTGCGATGCTCGCGCTTGTTGAAGGTGTCGTCGCTGCTCCTCCATATTCTACGTCGAAGATCCGAACCTCGCCATCTCCAGCAGCGGTGATGAGCGTACGGTCATTGTGGTGTGGCATGAATTTGACTGAGAAGATGTTCTGGGAGTGGCCGGTGGCAACGGTGGTTGTAAGGGCGAACTGCGAGGTTGTGTTCTCCGGTTGGTAGCGGTGAATATTCAGATGCTGATCATCGCTTCCAGAAGCAAGGAGGGCGCCCGATTTCGACCAGCTGGAGTGCACCTGTCAGCATATGCACAGAAAGTAGATTGTATAAGCCTTCTTACGCCAAAGCGTTGACACAGCCTGAGTGGCCATCCAACTCGTTCACTATGTCCAGGTCCTTGATCCATTGCGGGTCACCGTAGATGGCTCGGATGTTGTTATAGCGCTTGATGGGTGTGTCGATTTCACGCCTGAAGAGGCGATCGTTGAGACTGTCCTTCATCCTGTCTTCCAAGCGTGGATACAGGTCCAACTATTGCTCGTTCAGCGTGCGGCGGCTGCCTCGCGACTCGACAAGTAGAATCGGAGGAGAAGGAGAAGATATAGCTTGGCTTGGATTAGAGGAGGAGCTCAACATCTAGAGAGTGAGTCCTGTCCGGCTAGGGTTTCACATTGCAAGTTTGCTTCAACCACAAAGGAGCTTGCAGAGATGTCCGGCGCACATGCATGGGCGAGGGAGGTTACGGCGAGCACATGTCATCGTTTCCCGCTCCCCGGATTGGCGTTAGGTTCGGGCCGGGAGGAAGCGAGGTGCATTGATCAACCCTAATTCCGAGCAAACCGAGTGACAGGTGCGTGTATTATGTTGTGTGACAAGTACTGGCTATTTGACAGTTGTTATGGCATAGAGAAGCGGAGTAGCTCTAGCGAGTGACACGCGCCCGCCATGAATATATCATCCACCAAAACCGTTGATAGGTACATCATAGTGAAGCGGAGTGTTTACCTTAGGCGAGCGCTTAATCCCCAGCCAATAGAACAGAAGCGTGCGGCGTTATGGCCTGCTTTTGCAAGTACACCAAGTCAGTATATAATTATGAATCATGTATAGACGCTTCCCCATACAGCAGACCTGTCAATCTATATGCGAAGCTGCATTATCTAGAGGGGCACCTAAAGTAGGGTTGCGCTCAATATTGTACAATAGAATAGACGCCTAAAGTGAGCAGCGTTGGAAGCCAGGGTCCAGGCGGTCGAACCAGGAGCCAGCCTGCTGCATGGTGGGGCCTCCGTGATCTGCACCAACCGCGAGCTATTACCGGTACCATCAACACAAAACCGCCCAGGAGCTCTCTGACCAGGGTTCCTTCCCTTGTCACACCATACATCTCGCCAAAACGGCGCAACCACCGTCCTCGTCTTCACAACGCCGCGTTGTGTCGCGCACCTCAACCGCACCCTCGTCTCCGCTGACCATCGCCAACCAGCTCACCACTGCGAGTTCCATCCTTTGGGATCCCAGGTTCACTAGTCGACCGCCACCCACCCGGCTCGAGCCTACACACGTCGGCACGCTCTCGTCGAACTATAGGACAGACTCTACTATAAGCGTTAGGAGCCTCGGTGGAGGCCAGAGGATACCACCCATGGACAAGCGTCACCCAAGTTCGTTCCAGCAGTTGGAGAAGCTGGGAGAGGGTACATATGCGACGGTCAGTCATTGCAATATGGACCGGCGTAATGCACTGCAAGGCACGCTGCCTCACTTCGCATGGCAAAGGTCTTTAGCTGTCCCACAACAAACACTGACAGACATATACAGGTGTTCAAAGGCCGCAACCGCCAGACCGGCGAGTTCGTCGCACTGAAGGAGATCCACCTCGACTCAGAAGAGGGCACACCCAGCACAGCCATTCGCGAAATCTCATTAATGAAAGAGCTGAAGCACGAGAACATTGTCAACCTTCACGATGTTATTCACACCGAGAACAAGCTCATGCTCGTCTTCGAGTACATGGACAAGGACCTCAAGAAGTACATGGACTCGCGCGGCGAACGTGGCATGCTCGATCCCATCACCATCAAGTCCTTCATGCACCAGCTGCTCAAGGGCATCGCCTTCTGCCACGAGAACCGCGTCCTGCACCGAGATCTGAAACCACAGAACCTTCTCATTAACAATAAAGGCCAGCTGAAGCTCGCCGATTTCGGTCTCGCCCGCGCCTTTGGTATTCCAGTCAACACCTTCTCCAACGAAGTAGTGACGCTCTGGTACCGCGCTCCTGACGTCCTTCTCGGCTCAAGAACCTACAACACCTCGATCGACATCTGGTCCGCCGGCTGCATCATGGCAGAGATGTACACAGGCCGTCCGCTCTTCCCTGGTACTACCAATGAAGACCAGCTGCAAAAGATCTTCCGCTTTATGGGCACGCCTAACGAGCGTACCTGGCCTGGCATCAGCCAGTTCCCTGAGTACAAGAGCAGCTGGCCGTTCTTCCCGACCCGTAACCTCGGCGACATTCTCCCCAACGTAGATCCTGTGGGCCTGCAGTTGTTATCCAGCATGTTGCAGTTGAGACCGGAGCTGAGGATCTCTGCGCAGATGGCACTCCAACATCCGTGGTTCAACGACTTGCAGCAGCTGAGACAGCAGCAAGCGGCCCAGATGCAGGGTCATCAGCAGATGCCAAGTGGTATGGTGGGCGCGCAGCGCGCGTACTAGGGGTAAAGCGTCACGCAGGCGGATGGTTCGAAGGTTTTCCACCCACAACATCCGGGAACACAATAGCGGAACATGAATGGAGCCGTCTGGGCTCACCAGGGACAGCTACCATGGGTAGAGAGGCAGAGGGAAAGAGTGATTGTGATGGGTTGGTCTATCTTTTGGCGCTTGAAGGGAATGGTGGGCATTGGGCAGCAATTACTGTAACATTGGCTTGTGGCATGGAGCGCATGAGTATGAATAAAAAAGTACTTAATGACTTGACTTGTGCTTTATTTCCAATATTTGCGAGACCTGCATCATGCTGTTTAAACTGTGGAGGACGTTTTCCATTTGACTTGCTTCTATCTTCTATCTTATAACTGCCCTCTGTGGTCGAACTCTGAGTGGTTACGCTTTCCCATGCGTAACCATGCGAATCCTACAGCACGATTCAGTCGGACAGATCTGGTTCGCGCTTCCGTCCCCGCAATCTCACACCAAGATCTCAACCTTAAAGTACATCACGCATGACGACATCCTTGTCCGACGACGGCAACGATCTTGAGCACTGGTAAGGTAATATACATAGGTAGGTCTGGAGCAGATTTCTTCGGTTTCCTCTGATACCTCCTCATCTCAACTCCCCTCGAGTTACATGACACAATCTTCCTAATTGATTCCGCACCTCGCGATCACGCTCCAGAGAACCACCCAATACCCTCACCCCGTAAAGACAACAAGGCTGCTCGAGCATAACACCTCATTCCCACTACCTCCGCACACCATGTCCACCAAGCAACCCTTCCACCGCCTCCTCACCTTCTTCGCAACCCGCTCCCCCCACCCCAACAGCAGCACCATCACCTTCACCGACTCCCTCCGCGGCGACCTCTCCCTCGGCCTCAACTTCCCCCTCGCCCTCATCCTAGCCACAATCCGACACCTCATCTTCGGCAACACCGGGCCCCTGCGCCTGCACATCGACGTGCCCAGCGTGCGAACCTCTCGGACACTACTCGGGGGTCCTGGCGCCTTTGACATCGACGCGGACAAAAAGTACGGGCCCAGGGAGTTGGTGGCTGAGGCCGGGAAGGGGGAGAAAGGGGGCTGGATTCCGCGATTGGATGCGCTGGGGTTCTGGATGTTGGCGGCGGACAGGCAGGGGTGGGTCAGTGGGCGGGAGGTTCGCGAGTTTCAGGAGGGAAGCGTGGAGGGCGTTGTGAGGAGACGGGCGACGGGGAGGGGCGAGGATGTGTTGCCGTTTTGGAGGGGTGGGCCGGTGTGGGTGGGTGGGCATAGTTGGGCTGTTGAGAGGTTGTTGGGGGTCAGGGTTTATTCGTGAGGGTGGCAGGGAGAGGATTAGTCTCGCGATATGCATAGGTTCTGGAAGAAGTGTGGGTATGACGATGGCGTTTTCGAATAGCAGGTATGCTCATTGCTAGCCAGCCGTTCGGATGTCAACGGCATTCAACAGCACCAAAACCCAAAGTCTTTCTTCTCTATTATACAACAGATGTGTTTGTAGACTCGATCTGAAAATCCG
Organism: Zalaria sp. Him3; assembly: GCA_027923365.1. NCBI lineage: Eukaryota > Fungi > Ascomycota > Dothideomycetes > Dothideales > Zalariaceae > Zalaria > Zalaria sp. Him3. The sequence continues at coordinate 651,594 of BPUN01000006.1, forward strand.
ATGCCGACATCAATCATCCTTCCTCATCCATCGTCCGGCGTAATCAACGCTTGCTTTCCCGCACCAAACGCCACGCCAATGCAATGCTGTTTATCCATGTATCATCAAGACAGAGCTAAAATACGTAAATGTTGCGAGAGATCGAGAAGACCTTGTCAACAGTATACGGGCTGCATCTACATGCCCATCATGCCCTGCATGCCATTGTTGGCGTATGCCTGAGCTGCAGTTAGCTTGATTGTTACGATCTTGACGGGCGAATTAGAAGCTTACCATTGGCTTGATGTCAGGGTGCGGTACGGCGTCGAACTTGTTAAACTGCAGCTTGTAGTCCGACTCGATGTTGATGTAAGCGCCCTTGTTACCCGTCGAATCGCAGTAGTTCGGTGCCGAGAAGACGGTAACACACTTGTCGTTGTGTTCGGACTCGTAACCCTCCATCCTGACTTCGTGACTCCTGATGATAGCTTCCAGTCCGTTGTTGTCGCAGAAACGCTTGGTGACATCGGGACCGAACTGCAGACCAACACCACGCTTGCTGGGTCCTCTGCCAGGAGCAGTCTGAGGGTCGGTCCAGAGCATCTCCATCATGAGACCGCTTTGGCCGGGTTGTCTCTGGTTGTGTCTGTTGAGCTTCCTGATGTCGTCAAGAGTAACCTTGTCATCTGAGAAGAGACCACCGTGGAGTACGAGGTACTTGTCGCCGATGAGGGTAGCGAGAGGCAGCGCAGAGAAGGACTCGGAGAACAGCTTGAAGACTCGGTCGTTGTACTTGGCCTTGCACTCACCCTCGAAACCGTACATCCTGTTCATATCATCCGTCTCGTGGTTTCCGCGGTTCAGGAAGAAAGACTTGGGGTACAGCCACTTGTAGGCGTAAAGAAGGAGCGCAATCTCGCAAGACCAGCTGCCTCTGTCGACAAAGTCGCCGTTGAAGAGGTAGGCGTGGGTTTCTGAAGGGAATCCGTTGAGTCTGAAGATTTCGAGCAGGTCAAAGAACTGGCCGTGGGTGTCGCCGCAGACAGTAATCTTGTTTCCAGCCTTCACATGCGTCTCCACCATTGTTGCCTCGTCGTACACCAAGTTCTTGACCGCAAGAATGATCTGGAAGACGTATTTCCTCGCGAGCTTCTTGCCATCCTTGAATCGCGCGATCATGTCTTCAATGAACTCCGGTGTCATCTTCTCGCCGAGCTCCATGCCGTCATAGCCCGACTCGACGGCCATATGCTCCAGGTCGAGACCCTCTGCCGCGGACGGCGCGTCTGCAACCTCGATGGCCTTGAGGAAGGCATCTCTCTTGACCATCTTCTGGCATGCATCATGTTGTGCTTTCGCTGTCTTGTCGCTTGGCTGCTTCTTAACTACGATCTTCCAGTCGTGGATGGCTTCTGAGTGCTTAAGGATAGCGGTGTTTGCGACTGCTCTCCTGTAGTAGGCTTTGACAAAGTCTGGGTTCAGCTCCAAAGCCTTGGTAGCATCTGCGATTGCGTATCCGTAGGCCTCGAGCTTGATGTGCACCTGTAGATTCCTGGATTAGTGGGGGCCGAAACAGCTTCCGCCACTTTTACTTACCTGTGCGCGGTTGGTGTAGAATGATGGCTCCTGGTCGTATTTCTCAATAGCCTTGGTGTAATATTCTAGGGCCGTAGGCCAGTCCTTGTTCTTGAAGGCCTCATTGCCCTTGTTCTTGAGCTCAATCGCCTCCGCTGGGGCTGCAGACATGGTAGGAGAATCGGGAGTATTCGCCAGGTATCGAAAAGAAATGTCGAAATTCGTGTAGAGCAACAGTAGCGGGAGAAATCAAATATGCCTGATATACGAAGTAGAATTCGAGAAAGTCGAAGACGTCTCACGAGACCAGCGATGAATGTGATGGAAAGTGAAACGCACGGGCCGAGGCGACTTTCTGGACCCTGGTCCGGGCCGCCAAGCATCGCGGTTCATGCAGCCCTACAGCGCGGCTCAAGCTTCCTGTCACTTCATCTCACTTCGTCCTCACCCTGCCAAAACCATTGTTTGCGAGATCTCTTCTCTCCTCCCCTCCGGCCAACGCTTGCTCCAGGTGCTTTCCAATATAGCTTGGCCTTCTACTTGAGACTTGCACTTTCAGTCTTTCAGCGTACCGTCACCACCACCGCCAGCCACAATGTCCGCCTACGTCCCACCGTCACAACACCGCTCCCTACGCGCCTGCATGGTCTGCAGCATCGTTCAGCCCGCATCCAAGTTCCGGTCTATGGGTTGCCCAAATTGCGAGGAGTTCCTCGAGCTTGCAGGTCACGACGAATCGATCCAAGACTGCACCAGCCAGGTGTTCGAGGGCTTGGTCACTCTCTCGGATCCCAGCGCAAGTTGGGTTGCAAAATGGCAGAGATTGGATGGATACCAACCGGGTGTATATGCTGTCAAGGTCGTCGGCTTGGTAAGTCGATCTTGGTCTGAGCAAGGTCGGACAGTTCGCTAACATAGCTTAGCTGCCGCCGGACGTAGTCGACACCGTGGAGGCTGCTGGTGTCAAATACATCCCGTGAGACTTGCGCCCTGGAAACCCCTTCTAGATGTATACTGATGATCTCAAGACGCGACGGAACTTCCATGGACGAAGTCCAATAAGCGATCACGACAAAATATGTTTTCTGCATGGCCGGTGAGGTGCATTTACGAAAGGCGGGAAAGCAAGGCGTTGGGGAAACTGGGTCCTTTCGAAAGTCGACATGATGAATGACTGTCGCAAAATCTGCGAGTCGCAAAAGATACCCAAATGTTGTGCTCTCGTCCACGGTGAACGAGTGACATTCTCTACCTTCCTTTTCTCCCTCTTCTTCTGTCAAGGTTCTTCTCTCGTTTTCTCTTCATTGGTGATATGCCAGCTGACCTTCACGCGGCCCGCCCATCCGTGACGTCTCTTCCGCCAAGGCCTCGCATCACTTCTGGCGCGCATGCCAGCTGACCTCACGTTCACTTCACCTCCTATCGCCGGGGCTTGTCGCCGCTCTTTCACGTGCGCTTCCTTGTTCACCCCCTCACCATCTTGCGCTCCAGCTATATAGTTAACTTTGATCGAATGTCTGTCACCGAAAAACTCCATGGTCTAATGGCCCAGTCGTTAGATCACCAACCATGGAGAAACACCAACCCCTCCTCCCGCATCCGGCACCTACTGGTGTAGGTCAGGTCAACGATGCGGGGGTGCATGAGGGCTCGAGTTCGAATCCCGCGAAGTCCAGTAATTAAACCAAGGCCGTCCCGGGGACATAAGCCCTGAGTTTGGGTGGGGGATGGGATCCCCATCTTTTTGCGCTTTTTTTTTCGCCCACTGCAATGACAAAGATGCTCACCAGAATGGAGATCATACATGCTTTTCAACGACCTTCACGCCTGTGCCAAACTTTCTGGTATGTGAGATCGTAGGCAGTATCCTGAACTCTGTACCGAATGGCCACCGCAAAATGGATAGTATCATTGGCCTGTAGTTGAGGGCCCGTCACTTCTGGAAGTACGAGGAAGCGTGAACGCCACATCGCATACTGGACGTGCTAGCTACAGTACATACAAGCGCAACGCCTCAACATTCCACAATTTGGACCATGACTTACCTTCGTTCTGTTTGCCTAGTAATCCACGCCTTGTAACAGCTCGCTAGAGAACATTGTCCCCTATCTGCTCACACATCATTATTACATTGCTCCCGCTATTTTCCTGGCTCAGCTGTCTCGGCCATGTACCAAGGCAGGCAGACAGCAGGTTTTGAGGTCAGAAGGCTCAATAGAGTGGCAATGCTGCTTATAAGTTGTGGGAGGAATGACCATGGTGAACCTCTCTAACCGGTCATGCGGACAGTCGCCACTTACTATTGGGTGGTGTCCAGCAATACACCACCGCAGCAACAATGCGGACCACGTGCTGCAGGCCGACGCATCACTACCACTACGGAGCGAACCAGCTTCAGAAGTTCACGATAAAGACGGAGATACACATAATTCGTTCAGATTACGGTCACGGACGACGTTATTAACACGACATCATGAGAATCCTGTACAGCCGACCCTTGAGGCGCTCCCGGCTCCACGGTACATGCTGGGACAATAAGTTCCTTCAAGCGGCCCAAGCGGCGAACATTTGTGCGCATCGGAACAAGCTAGGAAGGACAATTGCGGCACAGGCTCCGTGATTGTACTTGAGCGTGGCATCCTTGTCAAAGCCAACTCATTGTGCTCAAGGAAGACCTGGTACGGTTGTCTCCTAGACGATCCAGATTCCTCCACGCCCGGGCCATGTTCCTGGCACAACGTTAGTCGGCCTACGGACAACTTGATGGGAAGTCTACCTTTCACGGTTGGAGGATGTCCAGCTCGCTAAGCTAGGATTGGCGTAGCCGCTATGTGGGTGCCTCCCATGATATGAGCCATAATGGCCGTAAAGGCCGCGCTCACCAGCAGACATGCCTCCGTAGGGACGGACTACATGCCAAATTAGTCTCGGAGTCAGCGTTTTATAGGGAGAAAGTCGGCATAAGACATGCCTCCGTAGGGACGGACTACATGCCAAATTAGTCTCGGAGTCAGCGTTTTATAGGGAGAAAGTCGGCATACAATTTCCGCCGTAAAGGCCTCCAAGAGCCGCTCCCCCCTGACGATAGCCGTATCCACGGTGAGAGTCGTAGCCCATATGGCTCTGAGCGTTTCCCATAGTGCTATGCAGTTAGATGTCGTAGATATGTAGTCTATAAGGCGTTATATCGGTGACGATGGAGAATGTAGGCTGAGTTGGTTTTATATGCGCGGCCCATAGCGTACTGCGTGCCTGAGTAGAGCTCTCGGTCATGATACCAGTAGTGCTGATGGGTCGCCGGCGTCACGGTATACCAATACTTGTTTGCTGGGCAGTCAGTATGCTCTCCATATTTGCCATGAGACAATCTGCGGATGTCACTGCTGACGGGGGAAAGTGCTCGGTGGTAGTTTGCGGGACTGGAAGCAGGAGATGCAAACCTTTTTGGGTATCACATAGGACTTAACTGCCACACTTCTTAAACCGTATAGGTTCAGTCCACACGCTGATCGATACACAGCAGCTTCGAACCGAAATGTTCCAAGTGTATGCGCAGAAATTCTTGGAAGACAAGCTGATAAAAGAAATACAGTGACAAGAATGTACTTAGCTTTCACAGCTTGATGGCACAGAAAATTATCTAAGGTACATACTGTACTACAGCTTCTGGAAAGTCCTGCACCAGGCTATATGTGCATTCATACGTGTCCAAGAATATGGCAAAGATTGCACACCAGACAGCGCCGAACATCGGTTTAGATCACAGAGCCAACTCTCATCAGATCATAACGGAATGCCAGACGGGTTCCATGCATGCGGTTAAGGTATGACGGGATATACGTGAGTGATGTCTTTCAAGGTTGTCCGGGGTGGGAGAGCTAAGGTAGTGCCAAGCCCTTCGCGGCAAGTCCCGTTGACTGTCGCAACTCCCGACCTCACGTTTGCTTCTGAGCTCCGCTGGACCAGCGACACCGCAATTGCACGCCGAAACACACACCGTCCATCATGAACTCCCTCCGTGTCGCTCGCACTGCCCTTAGGGCTCGCCCAACTGCGTTCGCCAACATGGCGCGCAGGGGTTACGCCGACGTCGCCTCGGACAAGATCAGACTCTCCCTCGCTCTTCCTCACCAGGTACGGAAACGACCCATCAGGAGTTTTCAAGCTCAGAAGCCTTGTATAATTGGCAATTCCCGGCATTGAAGACGGTATCAAAAATTGCTGCTAACACTGGTGCTGTTTTAGTCTATCTACAAGTCCACCGATGTGTATGCGAACCCCCGAGCTTGAAGCTCCCCTTCCGGCGACACCACACCACCTATGACCAAATACTGACAACTCGACAATAGTGTGCAAGTCAACATCCCAGCCGAGTCCGGAGAGATGGGTGTCCTCGCCAACCACGTTCCATCGATCGAGCAGCTCAAGCCAGGTCTTGTTGAGGTTATTGAGGAGTCTGGCGGCAGCAAGCAGTTCTTCCGTACGTACTTCCGGAATGCGCAGAGATAGGCGATGGATCCAGAGAAAAGAGCCAGGATATCAGAACAAGGAACTGGGCTAATTGGAGGCACAACAGTTTCCGGTGGTTTCGCCGTTGTCCAGCCAGGTTCTCAATTGAGCATCAACGCCGTTGAGGGTTTCCCTCTCGAGGACTTCAGCTCCGAGGTATGTTTGCAAAAGGAGGCTAGATATATGGCACGGTGAAGCTGACGGCATGTCGCAGTCTGTCAGGAACCAGATCGCGGAGGCCCAGAAGATCGCAAGCGGCAGCGGAAGCGAGCAGGACATCGCCGAGGCTAAGATTGAGCTTGAGGTAAGCTTTCGGGGATATCTACATCACTCGTTGGATCAGTTCGGCTGACATTTTTAGGTTCTGGAGAGCTTGCAGGCGGCCCTCAAGTAGGCTGTCGTGTAGATAGCACACCGCAATTTCCCTGTATATTACCCCCTCAGCAACATTTCCAACCAAAGTGCAACTTCCCAAATTCACATCCATTGCGCTTTCTGTATGACCTATCATTCCTCACCGGTCGTCCTTACTTTATAGTCCAGAGTGGTCCCCAAAAATTGAACATTGGTATGTTTTCCCTCCCATTCCTCCTTCTTCCCCGCTTCGCTCTATTGAGTATCAACCTTTGGCCTTTCTGCCGCACGACGGTGTACGAGCGAAGATCTCCGCTGCATCATCTCCTTAGTCAACATATTAACCGACAACCCACTATCGTTACAACCGTCCTAAGCACACGCTCTGATGTCGCCGTATGTCTCTGCCGGATCGAGCGGATCGATTCGATCATCCACATCTCGCCACTTCAGGAACATGCGCGCCGGAACACAAGAAGCATTCCTTCACGCAAAGCGGCGCACGCGTCAGGTCGCAACCCGTATTCGTAGAGACCTTCTTCCTAGGCATCGGACAGGACACCGCCTTGGGTCAAGAAACCCTTTTAGTCGACACCGCCATCATGGGGCAACCGCAAACATCAATATTGGGGCAACTTGACGGGACAGCCACCCCACCTCCGGGCTCCGTACCTCACGGTGTCGTGGCCCGAAGTCCACGTGTCGCAGACCGTATCCGAGCGTGGGACGAAGCTTCTGCGAAAGAGCCCAAATTACCATCCTTGCCGTTGAGACAGAACACGAGAGGTTTCTTTTCTTCCCTCCTCGGTGGAAAAGTTAGGCCTTCCACTCGACGAGATTCTGTGGGCTCTCCAGTCAGATCACCGCCACCGGAGATCAAGAACCCCAATATGCATGCGCCTACGCCTCAGAAAGTTCTCCGGGACATATTTCCTGGACTGGGCACACGGATCGTTGATACCTCCCGCGGCGACCATGACTTCGACGTTGTCCATTCCGGCTTTGGCAGGCGCGAAACGAAAGCGTTTGCTGTAAGGCGGACAACGCACCCACACGAGACGCGTCAGCAAAACCATGGGAGAGTAGATATATCAGCCACTAGCACGCCAATGTGTATACGACATGGCCGTCGCTTGGTGCCTAGCGAGAACAGACCAGGTGCGACTACAGATGGTATGGAGAAGAGCATCAAGGGTGCGTACTTTCCGACCGGTTTTAAGATCCGTAGCCAAGTCGACGTCACAAGTCCGTGGTTTATACAAACCAATTATCTGACGAAAAGAGAAGGCACGGTCATGTCACCAGATATTTGCCCAGATTGTGAAGCCGAGCACCGCATTTGGCGACGGGAGACGCTGCAGGACACACAGGAAAGCGATGCAACAGTTCGACATCTTAGCCTACATGTACAGGGACCAAGCTCGGTCAGCAGCTCCACGGCCGCCGAGTATGGATCCATTGCGCAGCCGTCTCGCATCTCCGTGGCTGGCACAGTGGATGGGCATCGTTCAGCCAATCCCTTGTACTCAGACACTGACGACATGCCGATGGACAAAGTGGGATCGGTTATCGCTGCTGATCTTGGAGATTTGCTGGATGCCATCATCATCGAGCATCGAGGTACTCTGGACAGAGTCATTACAAATCTTCGCAACGGTACTCCAGATGGCCTTACCTATCAGACAATGGCTCAGGATCTGGCCTCCCTGTCCACTTCCATGGCCGGATTACAGAGCAATGGACCTCCAGTCACAGGTTAGTCACTTGCCGATGCAGACGCTCACGGCCATTACTCCATGATACTCGACGCTCCGCCTCATGTCCTGCGCAAGAGGGCAAAGTCAATTCCCGACCTGCTTCACCTTATCGATGCTGCTGCAGAGAACTTTGGTCTGGACATCGGCCAGTCCGCAAGAAGTTCGGAAGCTACGAGCCACGGATACGAAGATGCCGTCGATCCAGGCGAAACTTCACGCAGTCAGCGGCCTCCCAACGAAGCTGCTCCGACGCGATCATCAGCCACTGCACGTCGTCCTCCGCTGAGTCGCCACACAAGTATCCGTGAAAGTGCTGAGGCAGTAGGCGTCCCGACCGGCACACGTCGCCGCTCTCACGCTGGCCTCCCATCACAACATCCAAGTACCCCGAGCTCAAGTCCGGACGAAGCTGGGACGCCCTTCCACACCGCCGCACATACAGCGAACCCGTCTCCAGAGCACTCGCCAGTCTCTGAGATTGCCTCATCACTGCCCTCAGCGTGGCCCGCCAGTCCACAACCTCCAACAGCCCTGCCCAGTGAAGTCTTCCGAAGCCGCGACTTCTCGCCTTCGCCACCCGAAAGGCCAGTCTTTACTCCGCCTACCGGTCTCCGAGACCCACGGCCTATGTCTCCTAGAGGGCAATTATCGCATGAGCGTCCCATGTCACCCAGAGAACAGCTATCGCGGGAAAGGCTGCGTTCACCGCCTCCACGGTCGGCATTTAGTCCGCCACCTACTGGGAGACATCCACTCCTCAGTCCACCACCGAGTTCGGTTTATGATTTGCCTACACCGCACAGGAATGCGATCATCAGGCCCAGTGACATACTGGAGAGGCAGAGGATGCAAAGGCGGGAGATGGATAGGGAGGCAGCAACAGTGGAGCGGCAGCAGAGAGTTGAGAGGAGAGGAAGAGTCGGGAGGGCTCCTGTTACCTAGTACTGTGAATTTATCCTAAGTGTTTTATCGAATATTTGCGACAAGTCCTTACCTTAACTCCTAAGCAATTCATGGGAAAACGACGTAGATACTGTACATATGTTCCAGCGGACATAACGCGGAGATTCCGATCTCGGCTTCGTGACAGCGCAGCCCGTCTTTTCGTGGGGTGGTCTCAACTCCCAATCTAGCATTGAGCGCATGCACTTCTTTCGGTGCACGTCACGTATACTATACCCTACACTACGATCACACAGGACATTGTACACAATGGCTCCGAAATACTTGACTGGCGACAAGGCTGGTATTTCAGAGTTCTTGGACAGATTCGATGTATGAGATCATCAGCACCTATAGGAGACATCTTTGATTAATAGAAATACAGGTCTTCCTGTTCGACTGCGATGGTACATAAGACCCGTTTTCCCCCGGATTTGGCTGCGTCTTGAAACGCATGCTACCGCAAGAGCTGGAAGAATTGTTGGGCTGACGATGTGAGAAGGATAGGCGTCCTCTGGTCTGGCGATCACTTATTCCCTGGTACCGCGGAGACTATTGATATGTTGAGGAAGAAAGGTGCGGTGTTCGAGACCAATACAAGAAATAACAGGATGCTCATAACACCTAATCAGGCAAGCAATTGGTGTTCGTCACAAACAACAGCACCAAGTCGCGCGCAGACTACAAGAAGAAGTTCGACAGCATGGGCATCGAGGCTAAAGTGGTACGTCCGATTTCTCTTGGACTGGCCTGCTATACGAATTCATAACTGATGTCGCATGCAGGAAGAAGTCTTCGGCTCCTCTTACAGCGCCTCAATCTACATCTCACGGATCCTGAAGCTGCAAGCCCCAAAGAACAAGGTCTTCGTCCTCGGCGAATCAGGCATTGAGCAAGAGCTAGAGTCAGAGAACGTGCCTTATTGCGGTGGTACCGACCCTTCTCTCCGCAGAGACATTGAGCCTGAAGACTACAAGAAGATTGCGGACGGAAGCATGCTGGACCCCGAGGTTGGCTGCGTACTCACTGGCCTCGACTTCCACGTCAACTACCTAAAGCTGAGTCTTGCGTTCGCCTACCTGCGCCAGGGCGCTGTCTTCTTGGCTACGAACACGGATTCCACGCTACCAAACTCGCATACTCTCTTCCCAGGTGCGGGCGCAGTTGGTGCGCCGCTGGTTAAGGCGATAGGAAGAGAGCCGTTGGCGCTGGGCAAGCCCAGTCAGGCGATGATGGATGCGATCGAGGGCAAGTTCCAGTTCGACCGCAGCAGGACGTGCATGATTGGTGACAGGTTGAACACCGATATTCAATTTGGTATCGAGGGGAAGCTGGGCGGTACTTTGGCTGTGTTGACTGGCGTGAGCAAGAAGGAGGAGTTCCTGGCTGAGGGCGCAGAGGTCGTACCCACAGCTTATGTAGATAAGCTGGGCGATCTGCTTGGTTGAGAGAGCAATCTTCAATAGAGATATATACAAGGAACCTACAATTACCTACACTCAAGGAATTGCCGCATTGGGATTAATGATGGCATTTCGGATTCACCTCGGGTGCCGCGCTCGCAATCGCGTCGCGTCGCGTCAGCCACGTCCATCTTCCATCTCCGCATTCTGGTCATACAATCGTCTCGCATTTCGAGTACGAGAGAAACACGACATTCAATCCACTTATTGCCAAGAGATACAATCTGTATTTTCCAAGTCTTCTTCGCTATCCACCCAGCATTCGGCCTTCAGAATTCAAATCGCACCACCCGCAAGATGCTCGCTACACGTCCCGCAGCGCGCATCGACGCGAAAAGACGGGCAACAGTAGACCCGCGCAAGAGGCAATTCGCAAAGGCGCAGTACCAAGAGCAAGATTACAATTTCCGCATGAATTTCTATGCCATCCCACCAACCGGCGACATCTCTCTCGAGCAATTCGAAGAATGGGGCATCGCCCGTCTAAAGGTGTTGGCAGAGCTAGAAGCATGTCAATTCCGCAACCGCAGCCCTGAAGAGACGGCGGAATATATGCGGCCGATTCTCCAGAAGAATTTGCCATTGTCGGCGAACTCGTCACGGTCGGGAAGTTTGGCGGAGGAGAGGAAGAGGGATCATTATAGTCATTGGACGCTGAGGTTGGCGTTTTCGGCGACAGAAGACTTGAGGAAGAGGTTCGCGAGGTTGGAGACTATGCTTTTCAGGCTTAGATTAGCGCAAGATGATGGCAGGGAGAGGAGGGAGTTCATTGAGAGCTTGAATATGGATTGGGAGACTGTGGGAGAGGAGGAGAAGGCGATGTTTGGGGAGGAGTTGAGGGCTGCTACTGGTGCTTGGAGGGCGAAAGGTGAAGAGGAAGGCTGGTTCAAGGTGGATTGGGAGAGAGTACCCGAGCTTGTCGAGCAGAGGAGAGTGCTGTTGAAGAAGGGTAAGGCGTATGTGCATATTCGAGAACAGACCAGTATGGTTGTTGGAGAGTTCTCAAGACAGCTTGAGGCGGGCCTTGAGGTGAGTCAACAAGATCGGTTTACGCTCTTGTCCTATACTGACCGCAATGCAGCTCTCTGCCCGTGCCTTACCACGCATGGACGAGGACAACCGTCTTTCCCCAATTCTCCACCATCTCTCCAAATCTTTCACCGCTCCCGACACCGCCTATTCCCAGGACGCCTCCTCAATAACAGACAGTACACAAGTCAACGCCGCTATGATCGACTCTGTGGTCAAACACTTCCCTCTCTGCATGCAGAACCTTCACCGTGAGCTGCGGAAGAACAGCCATCTGAAGCACTTCGGCAGGTTACAGTATACTCTCTTCCTGAAGGGTATAGGCTTGGATCTGAACAACTGTATCGAGTTCTGGCGCCGCAGCTTCAAGTTGATCGACGAGAGTATGCATCTTTTTGTCCCCTTTCGGTTTACCCAAACGGACAGACTAATGACTCTTTCTAGGCAAATTCAACAAAGAATACCTCTACAACATCCGTCACGCCTACGGCGACGTGGGAGGCGACGCCAACAAGCGTGGACGAGGCTACACTCCCTACTCATGCCAAAAGCTTCTCACCGAGGCGCTTCCCTCGGCCGGCCAGTCACACGGCTGTCCCTACCGGACGTTCAGCCCAGACAACTTGATCGCCCTGTTACAAGCAACCGGCGTCAATGACCGTGAATTGCTGAAGACTGTGAGGGAAACCGTCGGCAAGCAACGTTACCACATTGCTTGCAACCTAGTATTCGAGACGCAGCATAAGGCCGACCTGAAGAAGGTCAAGGAGCAGAATTTATGGCCAGCGAGTGAGCTCGACACCATTCTGCATCCGAACACGTACTTCAAGCGGAGTTTCCAGTTAGCCAACTTGAACAAGTTCCAGAATGGGGATATTGGTATTGATGGGCCGTCTCAGGAGGCGTCTCAATAGACGTGTAGAGGTGGATATGCTTGGCTTGATAGCATCGCGAGGAGTTCTGGTGGCGTTGGGTATACGGCATGGTTGGGTATGGGTAGGATCATAGGTAAAGTCTACGTATGCATGATAATTTTCGTTAACATGAGCACTCTTAAGAATGGTTACCCTGCTTCCTCGGTTCCGGTTTTTCAGTACCACTGTAACTCACATGATGCGTTCAGTCGCGCCGACACGTTGTATTCACTGACGAAAGCGCACTCGACAACATGACATCCTTCAAGTGTCCCCTTCCAGCCTGGAGTCGCTAGCTTCACTTGTCTCGTGCTATGGCATGTTCTAGTATATCTTGCAGGCCGCAGCGCTCGCCCTTGAGAGACCACATTCTCTCTCACGTACCTCTCAGCGCTCACCACACACGTTGTCACTCTGCTACTTAACCCAAAGATAGCATCACACACAGTACAAAACAAACTTGACCATGAGTCGGCGGCTCCGCCGTGCCCCCGGCTACCAAGGAGACCTCCGCGACTCCTACAGCTCTAACTCTCCCGCCTACTCTGAGGCCAACAGTTCCCGCCTTGCCACCATTCGTACCTCCTCCAACGCTCCTTCCCAGTCGGGTGACCGCACTCCGCGTCAAGCACCTCCATCGGTCAACAACAGCGCCGCAGGATCCATTCACTCCTATCACAACCCTCCTTCAGAGGCCGGCGAGCGCTCTTCATACCTGGCACCTCCTCAAATCAACGCCAGCGCCGCAGGATCCATCCGTGCCCCGTCACACGCCTCTACACAGCGTCTTGAGAATGCGTATGCTAGTCCATCTACGGATCATTTGTACCAGGGAGGCGGAAACCCGTAGGTTCCTTCGTTGTTGTGTCGAAGAAGAGAGCTGCTAACTGCCGGGACTTTGTAGGAATGTAAGAAGGGGCGATGGCTGGGCCGAAGGACCCTTACCTCGCCTGACTAGGGATCAGGGTGCACAGACGGGTGGGTCGCTTCTGGGTTCCGAGAGAGGAGATCAGTATGCTGCGAGACCTGACCAAAATGCTGGAAGAACATATCCGTATAATGGAGCACCTGGCCCCCGTACACAAGGAAGGGAGTCAAATTATGGTAGACCTGACCCGCCAAACGAGAGAATGGGTCCGTATGCTATGCAACCTAATCCGTCTTTCGGGAGACTGGATCCGTATGCTGGAAGAGCTGTCCCTTCGACTGCAAGAGCTGTTCCATCGAATGGTCCAAGGAATCCGCCTGCTGGGACAGTGTCCGGGGCACCACAGGGAGGCTACAATCATCCCTGGAACAATCCTCCTCGTCGTCTTCCGAGACCGGAAACCCCCTCTAGCATGTACAATGAACCCGGTGACAGTACGTCTCGCCGTCCACAAAGATCAGGCACCCGCTCTAACATGAACGACCAGCCCCGAGACGACGCCCAACGTAGTCGACAGAGACCAGAGCCCCGCTCCTCACGGAGACCAGAAGTCAGGTTCGAGCAAGCCCGGAACGATAGGCCTACGTATGGACAGAGACAAGCGGCACGCGACAGCAGGAATGACCCACGGCTGAACGACCCCTCCCGTCGTTCCCAAAGATCAGAGCGTGGGTACGAGGAGCACTGGCACAATGGCCGCAGTCGTGAACAGAGACCAGAGCCTCGTTCCTCCACCGGCAGGTTCTTCAACCGCGTCGGACAGGCGATGGGCTTGGACCGGGACCCAGCTAGACCAAGGCTTGAGGTCGAAGTCGTGTATAGAGAATCATATGGACCCGGTGGTTATACATCCAGTGATTCTTCCGACTACGATTCTTCCGACTATGATTCTTCCGATTGCTCCGGCTATCACCCACCACCAGGCTTTGCTTCCAATTCACACAGGTATGGTCCTTGGAATCATTGACCAACGTTTAATACTTCAATGGCTATCGGATCTTTCAAGCTACATCATTTTCAGTATTCCAGTGTGTCATGTGCTTCTATCTAATTACGTTCACGCCATTTGTCAATCGTGACACCATTTCCGTATTTGAAATGACGTCCTCCACACGCCTTCTCCCTGTTCAATTGCCGCCATGTGTACTTGCCTCGTGATATGGTAGGTTCCAGTATATATTCTAGACCGCAGCCTCGTATTATGGAGTCTACAACCTCACCGCAATTCATCAACGCCCAATCTGATACTCAAAGCACCTCGCTTCTCACACAAAGTTTACAGAACTGAAGATTTCCAATAATAGCCGTCCCCATTTTCGCCCTGTACGCTGGACACCCCCACGCATTCGCGAGATCCGCCCAGAGTCCATCCGTGACGTGTCACCCAAAGAGTCTGTCGAGGGATCTGTTCGTGATACCAGGGGTGACAGGTCGAGGGGAGAGTTTGTTATGAGTGGCGGACTGGGTCAGCATGAGAATCGGGACCCGCGGGAGACACCGGACGCCGCTGCTGCGAGGCAGAGGGCAAGGATGTCCGATAGGACGGCACAAGATTTCCGCACACGGTAAGTGTTCTCGCCAAATGGCGAAGAGGTCGCTGACAGGCGTTCACATTGTAGAGGCGACGCCGAAGAGTCGAGACGGCGTGGGAAGGCCATAGATCCTCGTGGCTATTCACGTACCGGGCGTCCTGATCCGTATGATGAAAGAAGGGACTTTTCTGGGGGGCGCGACCCCTTCGATGAAGCAAGACGTACTCGCGCCAACCGTAATGCCGAGGAAACCAGCAGGAGGGATCGTTATGCTGCAGGCAAAGATTCATCTGCTGAGACCAGAAACCCACCATCTAGAAGGCTGGAAACAAATCTCCAGGCATCCGGCTTGTACGAGGGAGGACATGGGCCGGGTGAAGAGGCCTATAACTCCTGGGGTAGAAGTGATCCTTACGCCGAGGAGGATGATCCTTACTAGAAAGGGGGTCTGTTGTTTCCACTGCCCATAACTGCATTCTCGATGGCTACCGCGCTCGGCAAGGATGTGATGACGCTTGTTAGCGGTAGGTGCGCCGCGCTATCGTTTGTTGCGTCAGTCGTTACCAAATACTAGCAAACATGATGCTCGTACCTGAAGGCCATTCGGTAGTGTCTCGTGATTTTGTGACCTTGTCTGCCTAGCCATATCAGTATTTAATACTCCTTCACGCAGCCGAAGTAGATATTCAAACAAACACCCATACCTTGACACCAACATACCCAAAGCACACCACTTCACTCACGTTTCCATACAAACAATGTCTTCCGGATTGTGGAGAGCGCCAGGTGGTCCTCGTGACCGCTATTGGGAGTCTAGAGAAGCAGACAGAATGGCTTCCCGCTACCAACGCGAGAGGGCAGGCAGGACATCCGATCGTATGAACCCGCATGGCTCGAGGAGTCGCCCAGAAACACTTGCAGACCCTTATAGCGAGAGCCAAGGAAGAAGCCGTAAACGTCCTTCCACATTCGGCGACCTATCCAATCAGAGCTCAGGGGGAAGAGACCGCAGTCGTCGTTTGCCTTTCGACGATCCGCTCAGTCGGAGCTCAGGAGGTAGAGACCGCAATCGTCCTTCCCCTTTCGACGAGTTGCTCAGCGACCCCGGAGGAAGAGATTATAATCGTCCTTCCACTTTCGACGAGCTGCTCGCGGGGCCCGAAGGAAGAGAATAC
The DNA here is from genome assembly GCA_027923365.1 of Zalaria sp. Him3. Taxonomy (NCBI): domain Eukaryota; kingdom Fungi; phylum Ascomycota; class Dothideomycetes; order Dothideales; family Zalariaceae; genus Zalaria; species Zalaria sp. Him3. The sequence continues at coordinate 667,751 of BPUN01000006.1, forward strand.
AATCGTCCTTCCCCATTCGATGAGATGTTGAGTGGGAGCACAGGAGGACGAGACCGCAGTGGTCCTTCTCCATTCGACGAGCCGTTCAGTCGAAGCTCGCAAGCGTCATCGAGGCGTGATAATCGCGCAGTTTCAGGCTACAACCACCCCTGGAACGATCCTTATACCCGTTCGCGCACAGCAGAGCCACGCTCAGACATGAGGGATCGGCTTGACCGGCTTGGTATAGGAGCGGGCATGGGTGGGCGACGAGACATGCGGCCTCGTTGCGAAACGGTACACTCCGAATCAGCTGGCGACTCGTCTGGCTACCTTAGCTACCATTCTTCCGCTTCCGATTGTGATCATGGCTTTGAACATGACTCGGAGCCACCAGGATTCGCCCGCAAGGATGGCTGGATCTAGCCGAACCTGAGGCTTTTGTGACCTTAGGGCGGCACGTTCATTGGCGTTGGAACAGAGAAACAAGGCTTCTGTGGTCGTAATCTTATTTTTGCGTGGTCTAAGTTGAGCTTGGAATTTCCAGACACGTACGCAGATGGCTTGTACGCCTCAAATCTGATCTGATGATTCATCAGTTATTGTTAGCTTTCGAATGCAGCATCAGTGGTGACAACGACTGATACCATCGCTAGCCACCGCTCGTGATGTTATGTGCTTGACTTTTCACGTATGCGGGCGTGCGCGCCGAACATGTGTTCATCATGTTCGTATGATCATTCTTGTGGAAAGACAGTGATGGAGAGGTTACAACAAGTGTCACTGGTCATTATGACAGTAGGAACGTGGTAGCTACGGGACATGAAACAGACACATAAAGACATACTTGTTCCCAAACCCTTCGGAGTCGCCCTCAACTTTCTGATCTATCATTCCTCGCAGCCGCACAGTACTCCTTTGAGACAGCTTCCAATTCCGACTATGGCAGATCATCAATACAGCTTCGCGGGGGCTCATTGGGACACTGCAGATCCTACACAAGATGGTCCATGCCACGGGTACGAATACCCCTTCGCTGGTTACGAACATGAGAGACATGAGTCGATAGATCGTGACCGGGGCGCCGGGGGTTGGCCGGGGTACAGTTCACATGGGCGCCGCCGGGATGAACGTCTCGACGCAATGACCAGGGGATTTGAGGATGCGGACGAAATGATCCGTAATGACCGAAACCGTCGGCCTCGACTGGGTGCGAATGACGCTGCTGGCTGGTCAACGGCAACTCTACGTGGCTGGCCAGCTGATGAAGTTGAGCGTCCCCGTTCTGATCCGTTTGCCCTTCCGCGCGACGAACGACGAAGACGCGACAGAGGCCGTTCCCAAGATTATTTCGATCCTGAAGGGCATCGGGTCCTTAGTCGTTCGCAAGAGAGACGCCTCGACTCTCCTACCGCAGATTTCGAGGACCTTGATCCACCATCTGAGAGACCAAGACGGCCTGCGCGCAGGGGTCGAGATGACCTACTCGCTTTCCCCGGCGAGGCTTCACGAGAGCGCAGCGGTCGCTACCGGCATGGTGAGCGCTTTCATCGCCACAGAGGCCCTCATTACTACGGCTAGGGCCATAGTCATATCATGTTGGCATACCTCTGCGCTGCCTGCATAGGGTTTTATCGCAGTGTATCGATGCGTGGTCGAAGGTTCTTGTTGGTGGTCTTTCGAAGTGTGCTTTCGTGTCACAGTTTAGAAATCTTTGCTGAGGCATGAGACGTGGAAGTCAGAAGGAAGGAATGGGACAGGGCCAATGCAATGCACTGGGTGATGCGGGGCTTGGCGCTCTGTGAGACTCCTCGTTCCACTCAAGGTTGTACCTTAAAACGTATCTTGAGCTTGAGTAGTCCATGTCAATCAAATCGAGATTCTATAAAACTGTGCTCCCAAATCTGGCTGTAAAACAGGAAGACCTGGTATGCACGCAGATATCGCGACGATGTAAGGATCATGCTGTAGACTCATGTCCCCATTCATTGCGCCACGACCCAAGTGACCTTTCAACAGTGAGTTTCACTCAGCTTTTACTTAAGACATTGACTGTACAAGTAAGGGTCCGGCCTCCAGGAGGCGTCCACGTACCTCCACGCTCTTTCTAGCGAGATCTCCCATCGACTTATAGAAGAAGCGGACGCTCAACTGAGGACCGATACACTCACCCACCCACGGGCCCAACACGGGCTGTGAGAATGTGCTGTATCAAACGTCCACAAACACGCCTTAATTAATACGCTGTAGAAGCTTTTTCCAGAATATGGGGATTCATCCCTAGTCCCAGCTGAGGTTCTGGTCCTACTAGAGCAAAGAGTAAGTTACCATGGCGAGCGGTCCAGTCGTTGTTGTACTGTTTGACAATCATGCGAACTGTTCACTTCATTATTCGCTTCATGCGCGTACGTAATACCTGCTTGCACTCTATAGCAATGCGCGTGAGTCGCACCTTCCGATTCACACGTCTTTCAAGACTTCATATAAAGTCCTCGTAGGATCACCGACGTTGCCAATCCATTCCAGATACATCACACAATCAAATCCCCCCCCTAAACCGGGAATTCATCGTTGCATTGTTGCGCTCCTAGAAGGTATGTACTGTCATATCCTGGGAAGGATCGTAGACTGACCGCTCGTAGATGACTTATGAGAAAGTTATGACAGTCAGTGACATGCGTGAGCTGATCATAGGTAAGTACCAAAGCCTGCTGTAGAAGGCTTCTGCTAAACCGACAAGCGAACATCACAATCCTCTATCCCTGTTTCAAAGACATGGCAGTTGTTGTCGCCGAACGTCCAAAGGGTCAGGTTGCCTACGTCCTGCGCCCATGTCCCGGCGGAGGCCACCGATACGTGATTGTAGCGGCATCTGCAGAAACTCCGGCCGCCGCCATGGAGTCGCTTCTCCGGGTCACGAACAGGATGATGGCTGGTTACGTGTCAAACCACGCTGTTAATGCTGAGATTGTTCAAAACACGCACGAGTCTGGCTCGCAAGATCCTGAAGGTAGCTGGGAGAGCCGAGGGCTTTCTGTGAAATAAGTTGTCCGGCCAAATTGGGGTCCATAACGCGAGACTGTCTCTTCGTCTCTTCGTTGATAAGGAAGCTTTGATGGCGCTCATCAGTTGGGATTCAGAAGATTAGGTACGCAGGTTCATACAATGGATGCAGCGGACGGCGGAAGATAGGTCCTCCTTATGCTGGGAATTTAACTTACTCTTTCCATACTGATGACCACCGAGAGAGCGGCCTCTTGACCGTATTCACGTCTGTTCGTGCTTCAGTGACCTGATTCAATGCAAAACGTGACCGCAATTCCTGTAGTTCTACGTTACCATTATTCTCCTGCGAGAATGTGCTATAGACGTGTTCAAGACAAGACAAGAACGTGACGGTTGACCGGTGGCGTATCAATTGGAGGGACCCATTGCGGTAGCACTGAGAGCGAGTGCCCAAAATGGAGAATAACGAATAATACCCTATGGTCAACAGAAGACCCCGAACACGCGTATAATGAGCTCTTACGTTTCGGAATGTAAGAAACTCATATGCGCGTATATTCCGTCGCCTGTACTATATCTTCATGCTCCGCTTATTCATGGATCAAGGACGATGAAACCGCAACCGACTCAAAGCAGCCACACACCTGTATTAGGCAAGACCCTATATAAAGCTCTATACCTCAAGCGGCTATAGATCCCCCTCTAGACCTTCCAATGAAAGTGGCCCACGGTGACACAATAATGATCGTCGCACAAGAAACCCGTAACGCAGGATTGCTACCTCCGATCCAATCCCCTCAGACCTCAGGCATGCCACCTCACCCCCGCCTTGACGAGCGTTCCGCCCACCTCCGCATGAACAAGTAAGGCCGTCAGATGCGGTCAGGCGAACCGAGGAACCAAGAAGCATAATGTTCGCGTGATATGCATTCATGATCCCGGTCTTACCAACGTATATATATGGATCAAAAGCAGGTCACCGTCACTGATCTGAAACGACTGGGAGTTGAATAAGAGGGAAGACTTTTGATGTTCATTCAAATTAAGTACCCGGCGGTATATGAGGCCTGAGCCTTTCTATCTATCACCTCAAATCATCCTATTTAAACTCAATCGTCAAAGAGAGAAACAAGACATGCGGGCTCGAAAAACGACTCTCTAAATCCCGTAACGCTTCACGCGGGGCTGGGTGTAGCGGGGCTCATCCTCTCCAATTAATCCCGCTCCCGAAAAAGGACAGTAAAGATTAATCGGACGATCAGACGGACGCCGCAAATGCACAGAAGGCAGCAAGTCTAGAAAACAGCACGAATGCAGTTCACCACGAGGACCCTCTACTCGCTGTCATCCTCAACACCAACGGCCATCGGCTGCCTCTTCTTGAGGGATGGGTCCTGCATCTTGATGGGCTTGGTGCCCTGACCGTTCCTGTTCCTGAAGAAGAACACACCCTTGCCCTCACCCTGTGCGCCCTCGGATGGCTCAACCCACTGGCACATGCGGGCCGAAGTCCACAGAGCCTTGAGGAAACCGACGGAACCGTCCCGGACGTCAGCGCGGTAGTGCTGGCCCATGACTGGCTTGATGGCCTCGGTGGCCTCGTCGGCGTGGTAGAAGGGGATGGTGGAGATGTAGTGGTGGAGGACGTGGGTCTCGATGATGCCGTGGAGGAGGGTGCGGCCAATGAAGCCGAATTCACGGTCGATGGTTGCGGCGGCACCGCGAGTGAAGGTCCAGGTGTTGGCATCGTAGTGGGGGAGGGTTGGGTCGGTGTGCTGGAGGAAGGTGATGGCAACTGGAGAGTCACGTTAGTGGGAGTTTCTCGAAGTATGGCTGCTGAAGAAGGACTTACCGAGCCAGTGGTTGACCCAAAGGTATGGGATCCAGTACCAGACGAGCATGTTCATCCAGCCGAACTTCTGGCCGAGGACGAAGAGGATGGAACCAGTGATGAGGAGACCAAGGTCGGAAAGCAGGATGAGCTTCTCGTCCTTGCGCTCGTACAGTGGAGAGGATGGGTTGAAGTGGTTAACACCACCGAACATGCCGTTCTTCTTGCCCTTGCCCTTACCCTCAACCTGCTTCTCATGGTTGTTGTGGCCAGTAACGTTGCTGATCAGGTACATTGGCCAGCCACCAATCTGCTGCATAACCATGTGGATGGCAGTCGCAATTGGGGTCTCCTCCATGAGCTCAGACAGCTCGTGGGCGTAGTAGCCCATCCTGGTGGCGTACTCTTGGCGGGTCTTTGGAACGAACACCATGTCGCGCTCCATGTTACCGGTGGCCTTGTGGTGCTTGCCGTGGGAGATCTTCCACGAGAAGTATGGGACCATGAGAGCGGAGTGGCAGAACCAGCCGACGGTGTCGTTCAGCGTCTTCGATGGAGAGAAGGATTGGTGACCACACTCGTGGGCGAGGACCCAGAGACCGGTGCCAGACAGACCCTGCATGATGGTGTAGAGCGCCCAGAGACCGGCTCTGATGGGCGTGGATGCGATGTACTCAGGCGTACAGTAGTTGTGGAAGAGGTAGAAGGTACCGGCGAGCTGGATGATGTCGCGAGCCACGTACGACAGACCGCGGAGACCGGACCTCTCGAAGCAGTGGGCTGGGATAGCATCCCGAATCTGCTTGATGGTGTAGTCTGGGATCTGGAACTCATTGCCATATGTGTCCAACAGCTTTCCCCTCTGGTTCTTGGTGAGAGACTCATCGACGGAGCTGAGGGAGGAGAGGGAGGTGGAGGATGGCGACTGGTTTGGTGAGTCTACCGGCGAGGCAGCGGCAGAGTTGGAGGAGGTGGATGGGACAGAGTCGACCGTGGTGGTACGGCGAGTAGCCATCCGTGGTGGCAGAGCGGTGGTAGACATTGCTGCTGCGGTTGAAGAAGGATCAATTGGTGGTGAGCGAGTGTTTCGTGAGGGCCAGGTATAGCCAGAAGCTGTTTGTCTAGCGGTCAAAACGCTTCAATGGGTAGATTGGCGGGATTGTGTTTGGTTGAGCAGCGTGCTTAGAGCGAGTCAAGAATGTTGGGGTGACGTTGCAGCAAGATGCCAACAGCGAACGACTCAGTGGAAGCCTTGTGCGGTAGGGGTGTCGGAGTGCGAAAAGAGCGGATGAGGCTTGACTGACAGCTACAGCAGCTCTCGAAGGAGGAGGGCGAAAGGCGATTCGGGCTTTATGGGGGGAGCTACTGGCTGGTAGCGGTGGACCACAGACCAAAAAATTGTCTTGGGCCCAGCCATAAGCGAGACCGCCTTGGGACCCTGAGATCTGTCGGGCGGGCCAGCCAGCGCTGCGGAGAGGGCGCACGGTGGGCAGGAACATGCAGAAGGCCAATGTCCATGTCGCATACAGTACCTGTGTAGATATGTGATGAACTACATGAACAGTCACTGTTGGCATGTACTATATTGTCCGCTATAATATCCAACCCTGGCAGCCAGCCTCCGCCGTCTCCAGCGCACAATGGATTGTTTGAGAGAGTGTCCTCCGCTCACCCAGATCCATAAGGCTGAGCTCCCTGCATAGACTTTCTCCGGGCCATTGATCCAGCACTGAGCCAGTGAGGTGGCACCCCTGGCTAAGGACTGCTGGGGCCGCGGTCTGCGCTCGAGGCTCAACGCAGGCCCGACCAGTCACAGCCCAGGCAGAGGCCAGTAAAAGCAAGCATGCCTGGGCAACTGGTCACCACAAGCCCGCCGCAAACTCACCGCCGCAGATCGGCCAAGGGGAGGGGGCGAAACCAACGACGCACGAGTCTTGGCGCCCAAGTCAATTGCCGTCCGACCTCGGCCGACGCGGTGGCACCGGGTGAGGATGGCGAGGTGTCAGCAAACAGCATCAGATTAGAGATAAGATATGCCTGTGCCGCCATCAGATGAGGCTATTGGCCAGCAAGCACCTTCCCTCTGCGTCTGCATCTCAGACATGTGAATTGTCTCTTTTCTGCATGTGAAGGTACCTCGACCGCTACCAACAACCTGCTAACGACTGTGCCGTCGTTACCTTGCCTCAGTGTTCCGTTGGGGCGCATATCATCGCATCGATGACGAGCGTCCAAGGCGAATGGGTCAGACGATCTGGTCTGGAGTTGTAACGACTTGCGCCGAACGTGGACTGACAAGCACCTGCGCCGGTGTCAGTACTGCGGGCCGCGTGGGTCTGACCAAGTGTAGGGCTCTTTTGCCTGCTCGCCGGCCTTTGCTGCTTACCTCGACTTTCACCGTTTGTTGACCTGCGTAGAGAAGAGGCGCAACGCTTATCAGCTGGTGAAGCCTTCCGTGTGGCAGAATTGAGTATCTCTTTCCCAGCCTGCAACAGCAACTCTTCCCTATGCCAGTATGTTCACACCGAGGCTCGTGATGCGTCAACACCGGATGCTTCAAGCGAGACGTTGACTTATGTAATTATTTGAGCAAATCGTCGAATCGTGGAGAGAAATCAGGCCACGCGGAGTAATCTCGCATGGTTGTGGATGGAGCACTTCGGGATGCAACAAAGCCTGTTCTCCCTCGTCACGCTAAACTTGCCGTTCAAGACGTACAAATGTACCAAGTTGATAGCACCAAACATATGGTATTGTACAGTAAATGCGTGTGGTATCTTCCTATTCCAAGCGTTGAGCTTGCATGCTCCTCAATGCCGATTTTGCCCTATCCGCCGGTGCAGTTGAAGCAACCAGCCAGCCATCCGATTCCCAATGCCTTTTTCCAAAAGCCCAAAATGTTGAACGCCTTCAAATGCATGTTAACAGTTCCCCTCATTCTGTACAACACATCTACCTCCTGTCTGGCCAGAGCTCGTTGGCAACATCCTGCACCAACTTGAGCTTGGCGAACATCTTGTCCTCGGTCATGCCCTGTCCACCAATACCGGTGGAAGCGAAACCGCACTGAGGGCTGATTCCGATCTGCTCCATAGCCTGCTCGCGGGTACGGCCCTGGCCCTTGGCAATGATGTCAGCGGCCTCGAGAACCTTGGCCTTCATGGCCTCCTTGTCCTCAAGGTCGGCCTCCTTGGTGGAAACAACACCGAGGACGACGTTCTTGTTGACTGGAAGGAAACGGAGAGGCTCGAAACCACCGGCACGAGGGGAGTCGTACTCGAGGTAGAAGGTGTCGTAGTTGAGGTTCTTGAAGAAGCGCTCGGCGATGGCCTCGTAGGAGCCCTCGGAGAAGTGCATCGACTTGGAGAAGTTACCTAGTCCGTTTGTTAGCTCTGGTCATAGCTTATATGGTAGTGGATAGAGCTCACCTCTGCAGATGTGCAGACCGACGTGAAGACCCTCTGGCCTGCCGGCAAGAGCGTCGTTGTGAGCCTTGACGTAGACCTCGAAGAGGTGGTCTGGGTCAACGCCGTCAGACTTCAGACCGTCAAGCATCTCCTGGGAGCAGAAGTAGGCGAGAGTTGGGTCGTCAATCTGGATGCTGGTGAGACCCTCGGCGTGGAGGGTCTTGAACTCCTGCTGGTAGGCCTTGGCCAAGTCGGCGAAGAATTCCTCGTCGTTGGCGTAGACCTCCTTAGGGTAGCACTTGCCTGGGGCAAGACGCAGGTGGAAGTATGGTGCTGGTGGCATGGTGAACTTGGCATCACCCCACTGCTCCTTTGGCAGCTGGCTCTTCAAGTACTTCCACTGCTGAAGGTATGGGCTCTCCTTGTACTCAATCTTGCCAGTGCAGACGACTGCGAGTGGGTACTTCATGCCGGCCTTCTTGAGGGCCGCAATTGGTGGAGCGGACAGGCGGTAGAGGTCCCATGGCGCATCCTCGACCTCCTCGAAACCACCGAGCTTCTCGAAGAAGCCACCGAAGTAAACCTTGCGGTCGTACTCGCCGGAGCAGATTGGGCGGATGCCGAGCTCCTGCTGCTTCTTGACAATGTGGGTGATAGCCTTGTGCTCAGCAGCGACGAGGTCGGCGTCGGAGAGCTGCTTGGCGGCGTGCTTCTGCTTAGCCTCCTGGAGGTCGTCCGGACGGAGGAGGGAGCCAATGTGCTCAGCGTGGAATGGAAGTCTCATGATGGGCTGATGTGGTTGTGTTGTATAGTGTAAACGGAACAGACACAACTTGAAGACAGCTATGGATTTGAAAATACTACTCTACTTTACCCCACTAGTGGTCCCTCCTCCAATGGTGCAAGCATGGTCCGAGGCGGACATTATTTTCAAGCCGATGCGCAGGGGCCACATTGCAGGCTCGGTCGAGATGTTCGGCATTCGTGATCGGATTGGCTTCCGTTGGCTTGGCACAGCTCTGTATGCTGGCCTGCTGCAGTCAGAAGCACTGGTCGAGTGTTTGCCTCTATTAGTGCTGAGTAGAAGCAGGCAAACAATTTCGTGTGGGAATGTTTCATTTTTGTTGTTTCGTGGAATCTATCCTACTTCACCATCTGCCCTTGCCTCCAATCCTGCCAGTTCCGCGCCAGGCAAATGCGCGCTACTCTGGCACCCGGGGCAATTATGTACCACCTCATGACAGAAGACGTCGCAGTCGATGCAGAAGTGCTGTTGACAGGTCTCACACTCGTATCGACTCGACTCACTCGCACCCTTGGCCACCCTCTGTTTCGCTTGCTCCCGCTCTCCCATTCCTCCATGCCCATTTGTCTCGCTGGTCTCAGGCACCGGCGGAAATGGAGAAAGACAACCATAGCACTGCACGCTGCCTCTTTTCCTCGCCCTCTGCCAACTAACCTCCACCCAGTTTCGTAACGGGAAAAGATGGTGATAACTTCGCGCCAAATGCGTACTCAGGATAAGAGTCAAGTCGCACGTCGGACAAGTCGCCGGCAGACTACACACCTTGGCCTTGCATCTCGAGCAGAGATATCCGCCTTTCGTCAAATTGCCATGACATGCACACAATGTCGGCGCCTCTTCCACGATCCGAGACGGGAACCCCATCATCAGTAATGCCGCCGCGTTGCGCTTCTGCGCTTCCGTGTCCGTAGCCCTCACTACTGGAGGTGTTGTTATGGCCATCAGAAGCTCACGGTAGTGCACTTCGTCCAGCGCAACGTTGTATGCGCACTCGTCACCTCCGTTGGTTTTAGCTGTGATTTCCGCGCAGATGTGCATGCGTGCTGCTAGACCGATAATGCTGACACGGATCTTATCGCGCACACACGCGCGAATAGAGTCGTGAATGTCGCCCGGATCACTGGTCAACAGCGCACCCAGTACAATAACAGCCTCGCGCGTGCCGTGAGAGGGAGTGTGGTATAGTGCTGCTCTGGCCATATCTAAAGCGTTTTGCAGCGAAGGGTTGCCCAAAGGTTCAGTGGCTCGTAAGTTTTTAAGGGCGTTGATGTGATCGTTAGGGTTGCCTGACATGTCTGAGACGCGTAGCGCAAGGCCGTCACGCATACCTAGTATACCGAGTTGAGAAATGGGGTTTTGCTCGAAGTATTCGCGGATAAAAGCAATGCAGTAGGTGAGAGTGAGGAGGTAACGGGTTGGGCGGAGGTCCTTTTCCAGCATGGCGGAAGAGAGATCCAAAATCAGGAGCGTATGCCGGATGATACCTCGCTGCAGGGGTGTGGTGTCTTTTAACAGTCTGTATGCCCACCGTCAGACCCGAGGCTTTATTCATGGCTTGCACATAGTTTGAGAATGCTATGTGAACATGCTTCCGGAATCACTAACCGCGCCCTCTTGCCTGCCTCCTCTATGCCTCCAAGCACCGTCTCAATACTGCCATCTGCGCCTTCTTGCAGCGCCCAGTTTTTGTTTGCGCCAGCTTCCCATCTTGCTCGTGCTGATCCCTTTGCTCTTGCGGATGTTGATTTGCGTGTTCCTCTGTGGGCTCCACCCTGAATGTTCTCGTCATCATCAGACATATGCGCATCGTATTCGGGATCGGAGTCGGCCATGTTGTCGACTTGGAGTAAGGGCTAGGCTGGGAGTGAAGGTTGCTTATAGGTTGTATATATTAAGATGGTCCGGACCAAACACAGTGAAGTGCTGGTCTATAGTGCTTTGTTCAGCTCATGTTGGCGTTGATGTTCTATGGAGAGATTCATGAAGCCCGGAGGACCAAACGATGACCCGCAATCACGTGCAAGGTCTTACACTTGCATGTAGCCAGCCAATCAACTCGCTATTGACTAATGCACAGCTTGCTGTTCGTCTTCGATACATATATACTCCTTCGATTACTTGTTGCCTAGTGCAACACCCTACTCCTCTAAAGTACATATACTGCTTCGCTAAGTGGATATACAGAGTAGTAAGAGCACCAAAACTGAAAAGACACTCCCCTTCTCCGTGGGCACATCGTGAATCGTTTCAGCGGGCATGAGGCCGACTTCTCCTCTCCACAAGCCTGGCCGGGGTATTTTGCGTGAAAGCAGCCAAAGCTAGCTTTCAAAGACTCGCTCGCTCCATCCTGGTAAGAAATACAGAAATCAAATCACGCAGGAACCGCACCGCGATTACCATGTCTAAGTATAGACACTGCTGCCAGCAACGGGTTCTGGCATTGGCCAGTCATCTTCCGTGATGCTGGACCAGAAGATCCAGATCGTGACAATGGATAGCAGGGTGAAGAGAGTCTCGAAGAGGCCACCGTTGATCTTTCCGTTCGTTGAATTGCAGAGATGCACACTGATGACGTACTGGAAGATCTGTCCGATGGCGAACAGAAGAACAGCGGCAAAAAGGTAGACTTTGGAACGTCAGTAATAGTCGATATGAACGTGGTGTGCAGAGCTTACGCATCGGTCTTCTCTCGCCAAGTACGCGCAAGACAAGGACGGTCTCGAGGACAAAGTATACGAATAGGAATACCAGAGGGACCAGCTGATAAAGCGTATACAGCGAGTACGACCTGTTTGGTGCATTGAGTGTTGAGTCCCAGTACCCTGTCCAGCTGAATCCAGTGTCGAGCGCAATGTAGCCGGTTCCAATGAAGAGAACAGCTGCGGAGCCGAAGATCAAGCCGAGCGACAGTGGAGTGCCGTCATCGAGCAGCTGGTAACCAACAGCGCCGTTCATCATGAGAATCCATGTTGTTGCAATGATGGTCGCGATGTGTACTGCGGTAAAAGCCTGACTAGATTAGTGAAGCTCTTGCGCACACCTCAAGCCATGTTTCCCTACCCTTCGCACTGCCCCATCAAGAGGGAAACCTCCGATGGTGAAGATCTCGCAGATTGAGATTATGATGTACCCGATGAGGAAAAGCTGCATCTCCCTGAACGATCTGTCAGCCCTTGACATGTGCGCGACACGATTGCTTGAACCAACCTTCTTCCCACAGCTGCTCGTTTCCGGTTCGATCGCCAGAGGAGCGCAAGCAAAACCAGTATTGCGATTCCATCGAGAATGATTGATCCTGCATACCCATTAGGCTGTTGCCCTGTTTTGCTCCATGCTTTTACTCCATGCTTTTACATACCAAGGTTGGCAAGATGTCTTCCTCTGCTCAGCGATATGCCAGTCAAATCGCATCCTCCGTACCCAGCCGCACCGGACCCTGAGCGAGCGGGAGATTCATTGAAAAGCTAGGATTGTCCGTCAGCCTTGCTCGGGGAGCTGTGAAGGTAACTACCGTAGTAGATATGGACGCCATCGACGTACATTGCAAACCGGTAGAGTGGAGAACCTATTTCCGGTGTCGCGACAGAAGTCCTTCAGATACAATGTTAGTTTTAACCACCGAGTATACACTGATGAGGTACGAATAGAGGAGGGCGTACGTGAAAGTTGCCGTAAGCGGTCGACATGAGGCTGGCGGCAGCAGGCTATCGCTCAGAAGCCCTGACTGCTCGAGTCGTTTAGATGGTGTCTTCGATTTGAAAAGTCGCAGACCGCAAGTCTGCACTACAAGCGAACGGCTAGTAGCGAGTGAGTGTGCGTAAGAGCTGGTCCTCGAGAACGTCAACCAAGGAAAAGAGGTATAACGTTAACGGGCGCAGCGCTGAGGCGCAACAAACAGATTCACGAGGACGGTTGGCTGCTAAGGGGGCGCGGGTCGACGCGAATTTAGCGCTAAGAGCAGGAAACTGGGAACAAGATTAAAGTGGGCTGCAAGAACACGGCTCGTCCAAGTATAAGCATATACCGATTGGTACAAATGAGGGATCGGTGTTGGTGTTGGTATGTAGCAGATGATGCGACAACGAGCGAATAGTCTCAGCAATACCGGACAAAGGATTGGGGGGTGAACGTGAACGATCAGGTGGAAGATGCGCGGCTTGGAGATGGCTGAGGACATGGATGAGGCTTGCTTCGGACTGAGTCTGGGCGATTTCGCTTAGCGCAGAGCCTCTCCGCCCTTTCAGCCAGTCAACGACGACGTTGCCACGGGTCGAAACGCCCCTCGAGGTTAACACGAGAGCTATTGCCAAGTGCGTAATTGTGGCTGGAAACGTCATCTTCGACATGGCTGGTATGGAACGCCTGTCAATGGAAACTAAGGTACGAGTACCTAGGTAGGTAGTTTGTGCTACAGTCTGATGCGCACTATGCACGTCATTACCAGTATCTCGATGTATGGCAAAGGGTAAGGTACCTTCAAGCTACATGTACGCTATCCGTCGATCGTCCTGCCTTGTGGCTGAGGAAGCACGATCAGGCACTCCGTACCTACATACACTAGAGTCTCAATCGGGGTTTGACGCGCAAGGCGCACCCGACTGCAGTGGTGCTGTAAATCATGAGGGGCATATACCGCACCATAAGCTCAACCGTAGCTAGGAAGTGCACAGAAAGCTCCTTGTGCGACCTCAGACCAAGTAAGGTGCTGGCTCTGCCTACATGTATCTATGGGACTTGCCCGATGTAGGCTAGGAGGAAATCCTAGGCCTTGAACACTGATGCAGCTGGTGCGCACAATGTCCCACAAGTCCCCAGCGCTGCCACCCAACCTATGTATACAATAGCAACAAAGGTAGCGGAAGCCGTATCTGTCTGGGATGTGCTTCAGAGTGAATGTTTCAGAACTTTTGGAGATGGCGCATGTGAGAGTAATGAAGCGCATGGCTTGGCAAGCGGGCTGACTCATGCGTGGCGGCCTAGAGGTCCCGATCTCGAACCTTTGACATCCAAGAGCCCGAAAGTCTTCCCTTGCGGATAGATGCTATTTCATAACACACGACTAACAACAAGATTACCCTCACTTCGCATTGTCACTTCTTCGGCTCGCCTACACAAACCGAATCGGACTTTCCATAGGAAGAATCAACCTCTTTGCGGCCCTTATGCATCCTACGCTTGTCCAGTCAAGGTATCTTCAGCATCCTTCGATGCGCGCACACGTCACTAACGCAAGCTTCAAGAACGCCCGACAGAGGGCGATCGGACTGTGGATGCAGCGGTTGAATTCGAAGATGCGCGGTGCGCATACCCAGCCCTTTGTGACAGACGATCTGCTCGCTGCTCTAGATGGAGTTTCAGAAAAGGAGCGCTCGAAGGCGTATATGAGCAACACCAATAGCAGTAGCAACACAGAGGCGGTCACCGCTTACCAGCACACTACGGCGACCACTCGGCCATTCCACACCCGGCAGCCAGGAACACCAGCCTACGTTCACGGCTTTGACGCCCTCCAGCACCTCTGGGCGCAGAAAAACCATGCTGGACAGCAGCACGCTTCTACAGACGGCGGCGCAACAAGGCAGTCAACCACCGCTAGCTACGCAGCGGCTGTGCCACAACCCTCCACCTTGTCAGCTTCTGTGACGCCATTTCGGCACCTAGGAGCGAGCCCCACAGATCCTCAGGCGACCACAACATCACCACTATGGCAGAGTGCGCTTACTGTAGACGAGGCACCATCTGTCTTTGCTAAGCAGCCGCGTACTCGCAAGCGCAGGGAGTCAGTCTTCCGTTTCGGTCTTATGCATGATCCGAGAGTTAACAAGCAGAACAGGCGCAGGGAATTCTCAACGCAAGCTACGCAGTCAGCACAGTCTACCCGCAACACCACTTCTCCGGGTTTCAGCGCCCTTGATGCTCAACCAGCCTCGTTTCGCAGGATACCAGTTCAAAGCACGCCAGGTAAAGCGGGCTTGGAGATCGGAGAAACAACTCACAAACCCCGGAGATCAGAGCGTTTAGTAGGCAAGCCTGCTCGCAATGTTGGCTTTTACGCCGCGGATGCGGCAACAACAGTAGTGGACGACCCAGCTACGCGTTCTGGTACCCCGCAGAAGCACGCATGGCCTGTGCCAAAACCGACTGCCGCATACCTCAACCAAGCCAACAAACCCTACCATCGCATGGCCGAATCGCGTCCTCTCCTTGTCGTACTTGACCTGAACGGCGTTCTTGTTCATCGTAAGAAAGGCAGCAGAGGCTACAAAGAGCGACCTGGCCTCCGCCCGTTCCTGGACTATCTCTTCTCGAACCATAACGTCATGGTCTGGTCATCTGGAATGCCTGAGAACGTTCTTGCAATCTGCAAGCATCTCTTTTCACCAGAGCACTTCAACAAGCTCATCGACATTTGGGGTCGTGACACACTGGGTTTGCCGCCCGCTCTCTACGCGCAAAAGGTTCAGGTGTACAAGCAGCTGTCATGGGTGTGGGGTAGCGAATTGGTGCAGGCTTCTGCGTCCAAGCTGAACCACTGCTGGGATCAGACGAATACGGTGCTGATTGATGATTCGGCGCTCAAAGCTGTCAGCGAGCCCTTTAACCTTATACAGGTTGATGATTTCAAGGCTAGCCCTGAGCAGATGGAGGAGGGCGTGGATGTGCTAGGTCAAGTTGCGGTCTATTTGGAGAAGGCGAAGCGGATGAACGACGTTAGTGCATTCATGCGCGCGCACAAGTTCATTGTAAATTAAGGTACGACGGAGGGGAAAACAGAAGCACTGAAGGATTCATAGGATTAGAATTGATACCCGCATACATAGCTTTAGTTGCAACAGGAAGAAGGAAGAATTTGAAGCATCAGGGAGCTGAACCTGACTTGGCCAGTCATACAATTGAGTTGAACATCAAACACTGTCTTCTTCACTCATTCTACGCTTCTTACAGACCGGTGCTGCCCAAGTTCGATGTTTTTTCCTATGGGGTATCTTCCAATTCATCACCATTACTGCTCACCTTCCCAATCTACTCATACAATCGATCTACTCTTCTCCCCTCCCCTTCAGGACCTTCTCCACCTCGTCCGCCTTCACAAGGCTACATTGTCCACCCTCACAAACCTGCACCATCTCCCTCTGCCCCAGGTCTTTCACGAGTTCGTTCCTCTGCTTGATCCATGCATCATCCACGCCGCCGCCAACCCGCAGCAAGGTACTGCCCGGCCTTACCATCCCCCTCAACCTTTGCACTGCTTCCTTCGCCTCTTCGCCATCGCCGCTAACCATGATTCCCCTCAGTCCTAACCGGCAACATACCACACCGCCCATAAGTCCAGTGAACAAGCCAGGATGCTGACCGATCTCAACCTCAAAGGCGCGAACCGTCTTCCTCGCCTTCGTCTCCAACGCCTCATCGTTCAGCAAACTAGCCAAACGGAACAGGTTCTTCGCACTGACGCCATTGGTGGACGGCTCAGCGTTATCCATCGCGTCTTTACTGCGTACCAAGACATCTGTGGCGCCGGTCTCGGTGCTGAAGAATCCGCCTTGTGCATCATCGTAGAAGAGCCGCAACTGCGTCTGCTGTAGTTCTTCCGCCCATTGCAGATACCCGGCGTTGAACGTGGCTTCGTAGAGCTCGATCAGGCCGTCAATCAGGAAGGCGTAGTCATCTGCGAAGCCGGGGACGGTGCCAGGTCCTTCGCGGTAGACGCGCGTCAAGGTCTTGGTGCTGTGGTTGTAGAGTTCGCGCTTGATGAAGGCGGCGGCCTTTTCGGCTGCGGAGAGGTAGGTCTGGGAGGCGGAGGGGTCGATGGAGGAGAGAGTGGCGGCGGTGCGTGCTAGACCGCCGATGGCTAGACCGTTCCAAGACACGACGAGTTTGTCATCGAGGTGTGGACGCGGTCGTGTCTTATCGCGGTGCGAAAGAAGCTTTCTCCGCGCCTCGGCGATGATCTGCACAATCTCTTCTTCGCTCTTACCGAAATCCGTGGCCAAGTCTGCCGGGGTTTTCGTCACGCAGAGAGTGTTCTGACCCACGAGCTCGCCTTGCACGTCCGCGCGCCGGTCGATATTGCCGTTGTCACGGATGTTCCAGTACGCAGCGCAGATCGATGCAGCGGTGGGGTCATCGATGGTGGTGCGGAACTCAGAGGCCGTCCAGACGTAGAAGGCGCCTTCTTTATGCTCTGGGTTATCAGCGGATGGCGCGGAGTCGGCATCTTCAGATGCGTGAAAGCCGCCAGTTGAGGAGTGAATTGGTGCGCTGGTGAGGTATGTCGCAACATCGTGGACGGTGTCTAAAAATAGAGGTGATTTGGTGATAAGGTAGGCGTCCAAGTAAAGAGGCAGGAGCTGGGCGTTGTCATAAAGCCTGTTGATTTGGTGATCAGCAAATGGACTCCATCACGCGCCGCATATCACACAACGTACATCTTCTCGAAGTGCGGGACACTCCAGTCTCGCGTCACAGAGTATCTCGCGAAGCCGTTACCGACTTGATCCTTTATACCGCCCTTTGCCATGTTCTCTAGCGTCTTCAGCCCCATGTCCATCGCGTTCCTCGTTTCTTCCTCTCCAAGCACATCTTTCACAATCCCATCCCACTCGCCCAACCTAAGCAGGAACGCCAGATGCGACGGAGTCGGGAACTTTGGTGCACTGCCGAAACCTCCGAACTTGCTGTCAAACCTGTTGACGTAGTGGTTGTAGGCTTCTTCCAGCAGTTCCAGCTCCAATGCTTCATCGTCATCCTCCGCCTCCTGACCATCGGAAGACTTTCTCCCGGAGAGTGTTCCCTCCTGTGCGAACTCCTTCAATTGCCTTGTGATTTGACCGGCCGATTCCCTGCACTTTGCCTCTTGCTCCGTCCATGTCTGTGCGACCTTTTCTAGAATGTTCTTGAATCCACCTCCATGCCTCTCTCTTTCGCTGCCAGGGCCCGGCCAGTAGGTACCTCCGAAAATTGGCTCAAGATCCGGCGTCACAAACACGTTCAGCGGCCATCCGCCGCCTCCGGTAGTCGCTTGCAAAAAGTCCATGTATACGCGATCGACATCGGGCCGTTCTTCGCGATCAATTTTGATGGGGATGAAGTTGTCATTCAAAATGCTTGCGACGGAGGGATCCATGAACGACTCGTGTGCCATGACATGACACCAATGGCAGGCGCTGTAGCCGATGCTGACGAATAGCAACCGATTGGTTTGTTTGGCTAGTGCGAGGGTTTCGGGGTCCCATAATTGCCAGGCGGTAGGATTGTTTGCGTGCGAGCGGACCTGAAGAATGTGAGTATGAGATGGTAGACTCGTGGGTGGGTGAGGAGGCAAGAGGATTGGATGGCGGGGTGAGGCGGGGCGCTTACATATGGAGACTTGCTTTCCTCGCAGCGGTTCCTCAGAGGGAGTGAGAGGGACTTGGACTGCGTAGCCTGTGCCATTGTGGTGTAGGCGGTCTTTGAGTTCGGGTATAGTACAGAGATGGATCGACGAGGCGCGAAGTGGGATGATGGAGATCTCCTAAAGCGCGGGGACAAAGCCGTTGGGGTGATGGAAAGCGATGGAACGAGCGTGTGTCTTGCAGTACGTGTACGAGCAGTTGACTGTAGAAGAGGACGCATAGGTGTCGCGAAAAGAGTAATAGCTTAGGTAGAGATAGATGAATAGAAGAGGTATACACGCAAAACTGTACTGATACGCGGACGGATACACGGTTAGGTGCGCACATCAATGGCGAAAATTCCGTCATAAGGCGGCTCCGCTGCAGGGCTCGGCTCACCTGTTCACTCACCGCATTGCCGCACTCTTGGCATACGGGGAGGCTTCGAACGGACAGGACGGCGGTATGAGCTTATTCTGGAAAAGAACTTACTCCATGTGCTTCACTGCCGATCAGACATCCTGTCTCGCCATGATGGAAGGCTTGGCCGATCACTCACCTAAAGGACCCTTGATGACGATGCGGTCTCAGATGAGGTCTCAGACAACAGCCTTGTCACGACATCAGACACATGCAGCCAATTGAGCCGATGGTAGAGTAGAAATAATCACGTGGACAATGGAGCAAAGAATACGTGCGTGGCTCGAATGCATCTTCATTTCGTAGCAGAATCGAATGTACCGCAATCCTGGTCTCTCAACAGAGAAGACCCAATGCAAATATAAACATCGAGAAGCAGAAAAAGGCCAGCTGCTCCCAGAGCACATCTCTCAATTCCGTAATGCCCCGCAGATGGGTTGCTTTGTAAGAATTGCCGTGTTTGAAAAGCTGCCAGCGGGACAGATATTGAAAGATGAGAAGAAGAAGCAGGGGTAGCAGCTAACAAAGGTTCAAAGCGAGTGAAGGAAACCAGTCCCACAGGCAACTCCCCCATGATGCATGCGTATTTTCCCCCGTAGAAAGTTAAAAGCTTGTGTTACCCCCTGTGTGCAGAGTCCGTCCATTTGTACCCGACAAAAGCGCGCTTGCCAGCAGGGAAAAGGGTCGTGTGAGAAGTGGAGATGCCCCGAGCGCCAACTACAGAATGTAGCGCTTACAAATCGTAGCTCCAGTCAACCGTCGAGTGGTCGAGAGGCGACAGGACGTTGGCACCGTACTCGTTGGCGTAGTTTCCTGTTTTTCATGTTAGTGAACGTCATAAGAATCGTGAAGGTAATATGTGCTTACCTGGGTCGCCATAGTTGCAGACGGTGAAGTAAGGTGCGACATCGCTGCCAACGTTTGCAAGACCGGAAGAGCTGCAGTCTTGAGTGACGCAAGCAACCTTGGTCGTGCCAACCCAGACGATCTGAGAGAAGTGGCCCCAGTGCTCAAAGTTGGTCATGTCAGGCTGAGCCTCACCGTAGAGACCGTTGTACCAGTTGACCTCGCCGTTGTAGAAGAGGTCGGTAATGACGGCAGAGACGTTGCTGGCCTCGACACCTGCGGCGATGTTCTGGCCATAGCCACCGGTGCCCTTGGTCATGTCGTGAGCGTAGACGCAGCTGGCAGCGACCTCAGCAGCAGTCTCCTCGAGGTAGCTGTCCCAAACGAGAGCAGGGGCGGAATGGTTGGCGCGGTGGACATTGTGGTGAACCAGGACAGTCTCCTGGTAGGTGGAAGGCTTGGTGGCGGTGGCGGAGGTCGAGGAAGCCTTGGTGCTAGTCTTCGAGATGGTTGGCGCGGCAGAGCTGGTGGCCTTTGAAGTAGTTTTAGCAGAGGCACTTAAAGAGCTTGATGAAACAAGAGCAGAAGTGCTAGTGGTGCTGTGTGTAGACGAGGTGCTGGTGCTGGTACGTGCAACTGAAGAGGAAGTGCTCGTGGTGGCTGTGCTGGTGCGTGCAGAAGAAGAGGAAGAGGACTTGGCAGTGCTTGAGCTTGCAGATGAAGAAGCAGAGGAAGCCTTGACAGAAGACGAAGAGGTGATGACTGTGCTTGTGCGTGATGAGGTGGTTGTTGAGGGCTTGACGGAAGATGAAGAAGTAGTGAACGTGCTTGAACGAGCCGCAGAAGAGGTGCTGGTAGGCTTGACAGAAGGCGTGGTGCTGGACGACTTGAGAGAAGAAGTGCTGCTGCTCGCGAGGCGGGAAGAGGTGCTGGTTCTTGCAACAGACGAAGATGACAAAGAGACAGCAGTGCTCGATTGCGAAGATGAAGGAATGATGGTGGATGTGCGAGTTGGGTAAACGGTGATGGTGGAAGTGACGTAAAAAGTGGTAACAGCAGCATCGATGACGGGGGTAGCAACCTTTGTAGTGGAGGGTTTGGATGAGGTAGAAACCTTGGTAGAGGATGAGTGCTTGCTCGTGGTGGAGGATTTGGAGGAGGATTTGGCGATCGATGATGTCTTCTTCGTCGTGCTGGAAGTCTTCACACTGGTGGGCTTAGAAGACGTCCTCGCGCTGGTTGTAGGCTTCTTGGTGGACGACGACTTCTTTACAGTCGTGGCCGAAGCAACCTTTGC
The DNA here is from genome assembly GCA_027923365.1 of Zalaria sp. Him3. Classification (NCBI taxonomy): domain Eukaryota; kingdom Fungi; phylum Ascomycota; class Dothideomycetes; order Dothideales; family Zalariaceae; genus Zalaria; species Zalaria sp. Him3. The sequence continues at coordinate 688,716 of BPUN01000006.1, forward strand.
AGAGGAAGTAGTCTTCTTGGTGGTGGTGGAAGTCTTCTTGACCGAAGTCGTCGAAGGCTTGTGGGAAGTGGTGGTAGTCTTCTTGACCGAAGTCGTTGAAGGCTTGTGGGAAGTGGTGGTAGTCTTCTTGACCGAAGTCGTTGAAGGCTTGTGGGAAGTGGTAGAAGACTTCTTCGAAGTAGTCGTAGTGACCTTCTTCGTTGAAGTAGAAGTCTTCTTGGAGGAAGTAGATGACTTTTTGGAGGAGGTGGAAGACTTCTTAGCAGACGAGGAAGACACCACCGCGGCGCCCTTGCGTTGGATAATAGAAGGATCAAAGTAATAACGATAATTGATGATGGCATTCAATTGGTCGAGCCATGCAGAAGAAGGAGAGGAAGCATCTCTCTTGTTGAGACTCACCTCACTGACGGAGGTCGGCGCAGCAGCAGAGCTCTCGACGACAGACGAACTGGAAGAATGGGTGTGGTGGCCATAGTGAGCAACGGCAGCCACGGAGGTAGTGGCCTCGGCGGACGTCGAAGTCGCAGAGCTGCCAGCAGTCTCGGTCACCCACTGGGTGACGTAGACCACATCGACATCAGTGACAACCTCGACATCACGCTTCATGACTGGCGATGTCAGAGCGGTCACGGCAAAGGCCGCGGACAGGAAGACTGAAGAACGCATGTTGATGATGCGTGGGGTAGTCCTTGTTGGCTTGACTTTGCGGGGATTCCAGATCCGATGCTTTGCTTGAAGGACTGCGCCAGGAGAGAATGTCAGTGAGCTGCTGCTGCTGTTTGCCTGTGGTCTATCCAGAGACCGCAGTGCAAAGAGAATATATAATGCAATGGAACAAGTGAGACAAGATCTGCGTATAGGAGGGCTGGGCCTATAGGACCGTTGCCTATTCTAGAAAAAGTGAATGCTGGGGACGTTGTTGATAGCGCCAACGGCTTCGGTGCAAGACAGCCCAGGCGTCTGGAAGCAATCGATTGTCGCGACGCAATAGGGAAGCGTTGCCAACGGTGAGATCGTGAAGTGATGCCAGGGACTTTGGGCCGGTGAATGGCTGGTTCTTATAGAACCGTTGCAGGCAACGCTGGCAGTTGAGAAGGAAGCAGATGACTTACATGAAGGGCCTCACAGAGGTAACGGCGGAGAAGGGTGCGAGTGCGACTGGGGCGCACAGGAAGTGAACAAAGGAGTGTAATGCAACCGAAGCTGCGGTAAAAGAGTGACAATGGGGAAGTGGTGGAATGTAGGAGGTGTGGTGGTCGGAAGGGAAGTTGGTGTGCAGGTGTATTTGGTTTTATGCGCGTGGTTCGAATGCGCGCGGGCCTGGCGCTAGCAGGGGAGCCGGTGACGATTGGGTAAGGCGTTTATTCGAAACGCCGCTAGTGCACCCTTAGCCAGTGGTCCCGAGATGACGGGCTGCGTATGGGGAAGGTGGCGCTGCGACGGACCAGCAAGTGCATATGGGGAAGGAGATGGCCAGATCAGAGAACAGGGTCATCACGGCTCATGTCTTGGTGCGGCATCAGCGGCTTAAGACAGCGCAGAGGGACAGACCGACAGGCAGGTGGGTGCAATGCTCGCAATCTAGACGCACGTTTCGTCTCCTCAGCAGCGGTACACTGGAGGTATGCGGCTCCCTTTGTCCACTTCGAAACAGCGTCGCCAGTCGCCCTTGCCTGCGCCCGCCGGGAAATGCATCGTCTTGGCAACTAGATTGGCACAGAAATGCGCGCAAGCTCAACCACGGCCCAGACACTCCAATTCGCTTCCAGATTGCTTACGAGGTGCGAGCGCATTTCCGCATATTAAAGTGTACTACGCATCGCTGCTTGGCGCGAGATTGCAGGGGATCGACCGACGTCGAAGTCCCATAACCCGAAGACCAGCCAGGTCCCCGGAGTTCGTGATTCGTGGCTTCCCCTGCTTCTGCGGCAAGCCAAGCGGGAAGATCATGCGTGGCGCAAGCTGACATTCTCGGTCCTGCAGCCGTGCAAACACCCATCATCGAAAACTCCCAACGTTTCCCGAGCCGCTTTGCGGTCCGTAGCCGCAGTCTGGCGACATCGGCAGCCTGCGCGCAAAAGGGACCTCCTCCGCGTGACTAAGAAGGAGGTCCCTGAACACCGTTTTCTCTCCCTGCTGCAGGAGAACTCCAACTTCCTCGTTGCACAGACGTCCAGAGGGCCATGCGGACACCACATAATTGACCAAGTTGCTCGGCAGCTCCTGCCAAGGGGCTTTCGTTGCAGATACATCTATACTCAATATGCGTGCTACGAAGCGTTGACTTAGGCCCACCCACTTGCTCCGAAGACTACTGCAGCATCCCTGGAATGAGTCTGGACACCCTGGTTTCGTCCTCTCATGGAAATGTGTCAAGGCGGATGTGCAGAACTTTCTTCTTCGGAGTGGTTTGCCGCGCGCGACTCCCGTCACCGGACAGTGGCATGTGTTTTAACACTACATCTACTTCTGTGAAAAGAGTGGACGCGCTCAGCCATGTCGCCAAAAAGTGCGACGGCTTGCAGGATGGAAGCCGGACAGCTTCCCGGTTGTCTCACGTGTGCCTTGTACCACGCTACGCTGCCAAAATGGTTGGATATACGCGGCAAATTACGCTGTGGCGGATGCGCCCGGGCATGAGCAGACAGACGCCTGTAATCTTCACACGGAAAACGGAAACCTGACTCTCGAATTTCGAATGGGCAACGATATCCATACATGTGAGGTATGAAGTTCCTAGACGTTGCTTTCCAACCCGTTCGCCACGCGAAGTCGTTGCAGAGCGTTGCAGAACGCTGTTTGAATTGCCAGCCACACTCCAGTCTCCTTGGCAACCCTTACGTCGGTTTTGCGTGGCCGGGAAACAACGTTCCAGGTTGATTTGACGTCGAGCAAAACGCTCAATTCCTGTTATAGTAACGAAAGTCAACGAGATACCCTGAAAGAGCATGCTTTTGAACGCAGCACGAGAGGAACATGATCATAGGAGCCACCATCGTTTTCGAATACTACGTACCTGGGTACATGTGGCGTACGCTGTTAATCTCATTTGGCTACCTGGGTTCCTCACTTCCTGCATGTTTCCGTATGCGTAACTGGGCGGAAGTTGCTACTGGCTGCTAAAATTCAACAGGGTAGCTCGTCATCGCTACACATCTTTCCTGTGTCAAACGCTATACACAAGTACTCACTTTGCGACGGAGGTGTCTTTGTCTCTGGCAACGGCAGAAGGTTGTCGTCGCTCGTGCCTTCCTCGGCTGACGTTTCATCTCACTTTCTTCACCCATTCCTTCCTTGCATTGCGTTCCTTCCCAAAACAGCAAATTTGTCATGTTCCAGCACACCACACCTTTTCAAAAGGCAATGTATACCGTATCTAGAAAGTTCTTTCAGAAGCAAAGTGCAGACACTAGCCTGTACACCAATTGAGAATCTCTTGAAAATTACCTAACCCACCCTTTGTCTCGCCCTCATGGACTTTCCTCCGTTTGGTGAGTCCAAGTCGCACAAGCCTGAGCCGCATACCCATCGACATGCAACAACCCCCGCTGTCATCTGCGCAGCGACAGTTTCGTCTCACACTTGTACCACACACGCCTCCACAACGTCCACACCTCCATTCCCGGTCCCCGGATATCGCACCGGAGTAAGGTATGCGACGGGCGGCAAACCGCATACAGTCGCAGAATGCGCAAGGAATCCTCAAACGTCATCCCTGCGGTCCTCCACGAGCAAATGCGCTTTTGATGCTCTATTGCCTCCACACCCACTCAGTACCCTACCGTACATACCTTTCACTCTGTAACAGCACTAATAGCACTACCTTCCCATTAGCGCCCACCCTGCCGTACGTGCAGTTGAACCGGGTTTGCAATGCAGGAGTGTCGCACGCGCCCTCCCGAGCACTTTGAAACTGTGAGAGCCATGGTTGAGCCGAGTATTGCAGGAGATGTAATGTCGTTCATGCCGGTTTCCGAACGGTATGTATGGGGGACAGGACCGGGGCATTGCTTGGGTCGCTCCTTGTACGTCTACGGACGAGACTTCGCAACGGGTTCGTAATGGCCTTGCTGTCTGCTTCCGAGCGCACGAAGAGGCATGTGCAGTAATCTTGAAGATGGTACGGACAAGGTATCGAATGTCGTGAGAAGACGTCAAGAGAAAGGCCGCAAGGTGTGACGCGTCTCTCAACATTCATGTTGGGTTGTCTATTATGATTTGCGGAGAATTTTACAAGGTGCATTCTTCTGTGACTGCATTTCAACGCGCAACACAGAAAGAGCACAGATGGTCGACTATGACACGATCTTTTAATTAGGTAAGAAAGGTTCGTGTCCTTTCATATCAATCGTCTATACGAACTTTTAACAGAGTTACGAGATTACTTCCGCATGATATCATTTCCTTGGCCGTCTATGCCTGCATCACACTCATCAACGCCGCCTTCCCCTCCTCACTCAACCTCTCCTGCACAAACTTGCCGACTCTTCCTCCCGTCTTGCCATCTGCCTCTCTCAGGTACTCTCCGCACCACTTACGCACATCCTGAACCTCAGGCCACGGGTCCTTTGGAGCCGCCTTGCAAGTGTTCAGAGCCGTGAAGCCCACGCCGAAGCTGACATCCTCGACGTCACGGTCTTCAATGACGGCGTCATCGGCGGAGGGTGGCAGAGGTGGGTTGATGAGAAGCTTAAGGAGCGCTTCGCAAGTGAGTGACCAACCACGCTTGCCGTAGCGCTCGACGAATGCCTCCGAGGTGGCGAGTGTGTGGGTAAGGGAGATGACGGCAGTCTTGCGGTCATAGGGGCGGGTGAGCTTCTGGGTATCTGGGAGAATGATCTGTGTGTAGATCGGAGTGAAGACGCTGAGACAGTTTTTAGCTTTGCGCTGCGCGATACCGCAAAATGCAGAAACTTACTTGTTCTGAACCTGGTCGCTGACACTGATGAAGAAGTCTGCACCGAGGCCCTTGTCGTCGCGAGCAGAGACAAGGTGGTAGAAGCGTACGAAGCGGATAGTGAAAGTCTCAGTCTTGGAGTTGGATAGGCGGGCGAACATGAGTTGCAGGATGGTTGTGAAGTATGCTTGGAGTGCAGTAGCTGGGAAATGGCTGACGACACTCTCAATAAGATCGAAGGCCAAGGTCTCGTTTGCCTTCGATGCCACAAGCTTCTGGAAGATGACGAGAATTGGCTCGATCTGGTTGTTTGCCACAATTTGGTCGGCAGCACGGGGGATCATCGCAGTCAGGAGCCTGACTAGCGCTGGGATGTTGCCGCGCGACTCATACATGTTCAAGCTGAGGATAGGAGTCAGAAGGCCTTGGTAGTAAACCGAAAGTGTGCCGGAGGGGTTAGCCTCCAATAGAGCAGCGAACAGCTGGAAGATGTACGGTTGAAATTCCTGTACATCATTGGCAAGCGTCTCTGCAAAAGGTTCATAAAGTGCCGTCTCGAGCTTCGCTGCTTGAGTTGGCGCAGCAAACCGGATAAGGGCGCCCACGCTCTCAAAGTGGAAGTAGTAGAAGCGAGGGTTACTGGGGTTGTGTCGGATGACCTTGGTGATGTTGATAAGGTTGGTGAGTACCATGTCCAGGATAGGAAGGACGCCATCTCTGATGAAAATGAGAACCCTCATGACACACTTGATGAGGAACTCGTTCTCTTGCACCTTCTCCGGCTTGATACCCGCGGTAATGAGCTTGAAAAGATGTTGCAGCAGATCCTTCGCCAGAGGAGTAATGCTCTCTCTGGGAATTACAGGCTGCCGCTTGTCATCGGTCAGATACAGCACCCGCTCCACAGCAATGGCAGCATATGTATGTACAACATAGTTCGAGGAGCTGAGTTGATTGACAAGGAGTGGGAAAGCAGCTTGCCACTGCTGTTGAGTGAGTTGGCTGCGGAAGAGGTACAGGTACTTGATGGCATCGACCTTCAGAAGATCTTCCGCGCCGGTGTTGGTAAGGTCTTCTGCGATGTTCTTTTGGAAGAAGTCGAGCACATCCACGTTCGAGTTCGTAGTCTGGATGCCTCTGGCAGCAGTTGGCGCACCCTTTGCAGCAATGGAAGTGAAGAGATAGACGGCCGTATCCTTCGATTTCCAGTTTGACGACTTATCCTCCGCATAATTTGCAAGGTAGTGGTCGATGTATTGGTTGACTACTCCAGTAACCAGCTGTTCGAACTGCTCCATCAGCTGGCGAAGGAAGTCGGTAGCCGCTCTTCTCCGGGTATCGCTGTCTGAGCCTTCCAAGTCACGTCTGATAAACTCGATTGGCTCGTCCTCGAACATCTCAATATCGGTCTCGCGAAGGGAGAGATTCGGCAATACGACTTTCTCCACGACCTGGCTGAGAACCTGGGGGTTGTTGAAGGGCTCTGCATATTGCTTGAACTTCGTAACAGACGTGAGGAACTGCATTGCCTTGCTGACAAGAATATCGTACTTGGTTTCTGGACCGATTGTTGTAAGGAAGGTCCATGAGCTCTCGATGAATTGTCCAAGGTGTGGTCCAAAGGCATCCTCGTACTTCTGAACATATAACACCAACACTTCAAAGATCCCAGCTCTTACATATTCCAGTGGTCCAGCCTCGGTCTCGTCGTCCGTGTGGAGAATAGGATTGTCATAGGTGAGGTATTTGAGAAGAAGACCGCTTATCGATACCATGTTCTCCTCGAACACTGGAGGCAGATCTTGGCAAGAAAGATCGTAGAAGAGCTTCATGCTGAGGTTGAGGGTGGTAAACTGTTGTTGGAGAACGTCTTTGTTGCCCTGGTTCTGAGAAATGACATTGTCGGTGTTCTGTAGGAGAGTAAGGAATGGAGTGCTGAACTTGGACAGGACGTGGTTGATCTCTGTGAAGAGAGCATCGGATCTGAAGAGCGGCCGCCATCTACCAAAGATGGAGTGTGCGACTTGGAGAACACCGTTGTTCACGACAGCGTTGTCTGGCGTCAGCCTAGATGCCAGATCATCCACCAGGGTATCCCATCGTTCCCAGAAGTCGCTGTCTGCGATAACACTAATCGCATCGCCGAGCTGTGTCTGCATGGATGGAGGCACCGAAATCATGAGTCCTATCAACTCTTGCTTGATGGCCGCCACCTCGTTTTGGGGCAGCTTGTAAGTGCCATCCTCATCCTGTGTCCCAGTCAGCGCTCGTTCGCATATGTATTTGCGCCTCTTCTTACCGTCCAATTTCTACGTAGGAAGTTCTTGAAGAAGAGTGCGGCGGCTAGCCTGGTTGTGTTTGGGTAGGATGTAGAAGCGACGATCTGAAGGAGGGCTAGAGAGAAGCCAGGCTTGGTCTCTTCTTGTCTGATGGCCTGTTCGGCTGCGGACCAAATGTTAGCATATGACATTCAGTGTTATCCGATCTCTTGGAAGGCCACAGCTTACCCTGCTTGTTCTGCCGGGGGTCAAGACTGGCTTCGAGCAGCCCGGCGATGGCAGAAAGGTCGGCAGCCATGTTTCTTGATGGTGAAGAAACGGTGTACAGGCTGTGAAATGTGGGTTGGAGTAGAGCAAGATGTGTTAGCGGCCAAAGTAAACACAGGCAATAAAATGCGGGCGTTGGAGCTTCACTTGACCGCCGAGCCGATGACCGCACAGCGCAGCTCGCGGCCGCATGTCTGCCCCGGTGGACCCTGACTGCCTTGGCGCGATGTCTTCCCCGGAAAGTGATCAGGCACATGCGGAACTTGTTGATGGCGACCCTACCTCCATTCGCCTCAGCCTACTTCCTCTTCTGCAGCGCCGCCTAGAAGCTTCCACACCAGCTTCTCTGTCTAGGGCATCGCCGGCAGCATGTATTACTAGGGTCGTGTACTTGTTCCACCCAGCACACACTCTCCATCGAGCATCGCGTCACCACAGTCGCCTTTCTCGGCTCCGCCACCCTGCCCTTCTGCCTCACGTTCGCCGCCACCTTCTACTGTGCGCACCAACAAGTCTCGGGGAAAACGTATACGGGTATTGAGTGAGGAAAACCTACATCCGGTGCAAAAAGAATACACCAACAATGGCCGGAGCTATAGACTATGCCAAGCTGCGCGAGCAGACGATGGGCTCTGGGCTCGATGAAGAGGCGGTCACAGTGAATACCCGAGCTTTGATCGACAAAGTGCTGGCTAGATATTCAGGAGAGTGGACAACACTGCGAGAGCTTATACAGAATGCTGCGGATGCACAAGCGACCAAAGTCACGATCAAGTTTGAAACGCTTCCTTCTTCGACAATTCCTGCGCCACAAGCAGACGATCCTTCGGCACACCTCAAGCACGTCCTTCTTCATCATACTCTCAGCAGACTCCTTGTTTCCAACAATGGCGAAGCTTTTGGAGAGAATGACTGGGCAAGACTAAAGCGCATCGCTGAGGGTAATCCGGACGAGACAAAGATCGGTGCATTTGGTGTGGGCTTCTACAGTGTGTTTGCAGACTGTGAGACTCCTTTCGTGAGCAGCGGCGATCGGACCATGGCATTCTACTGGAAGGGAAACTCGCTGTTCACAAGACAAGGCAAGCTTCCGAAGGAGCACGCCGGTTCTGAGACTTGCTTCATGCTGGACTATCGAAATACAACATCACCAATTCCCGGACTATTGTCCCTCTGTCAGTTCCTCAGTACGAGTCTGACCTTTGTGGGGTTGGAATGTATCGATCTCTGGCTGGACCAGTGGAATCTGTTACGACTTACGAAAAAGACGGCGCCGGCCGCCAACGTTAGCATACCATCGGATGTGAATCCGAAGACAAAGGAAGGATTGATGAAGATTGTGGGCGTCGAGTACCAGAATGCACAGATAGACGCGAAATGGATGAATGTGGTGGGCTGGACCCGAACCTCGTCCGCACCGCAGACTGGTACACAGCAGCAGGGTGAGGTTGCTGCACCTACGCAGTCACTGCGCAGCTTTTTCAGCCGTTTCACCGCCTCAAGCTCGAACAACACGGCAGCTGCACGGAGAGCAGCTAAAGAGGAAGAGGCGGTCCAACGCGCAATATCCGAAGATCTTGCTGGCACGAGTCAGGCAACTGTCTTCCTACGCATCAGTACAGTCAACGTGCAGACCTATATCGCCAAGGGCCTGGCTGCTGAGCTTGAAAGAGCAACCAAGAAACCATCTCCTAAACATACCAGGATCGCTATCCTCACCTCCTCGTATGATGAGACGTCAGCATCTCTGTCTACCATGTCTGGATCTGGATCAGGGAAAGCGGCAGAGATATTTGCTTCTGTTCTGCCTACCAAAAATGGCCGCATCTTCATTGGCTTCCCAACCGCGCAGACGACAGGTCTGTTAGCCCACATTTCCGCACCTTCGGTCATTCCGACAGTAGAAAGAGAGAACATCGACCTCAATGCTCGATACGTACGGAGCTGGAACGTTGAGATGCTCAGAGTTGCAGGTATTGCATGTCGCGTAGCCTACACTGGTGAAATGATTGAGCTCAAGGCAAGACTATCGCGCCAGCTTTCCGTATCTGGCAACAAGAAAGTTCAGAAGACCGACTTGGCTGCCATCATGCCGGCGGCAATCCACGCGTTCAAGCAATATACTTATCACGAATCCACACCCTCATCCCAAGTCGGACAGATCATAGAAGAGGCGTTCTGGACGTGTAATCAGAAAGCTTCGATTGATGTGCTGTCGACTCGAGGAGTGCTTCCAAGCTTGGAAGTCCGCCTGGCTACCGAAGACTTGAGCTTTGTCGATGGCATTCCAGTTATTCCTGATGAGCTGGTAGAGAAGACACCAGACTTCCTGAACAAACTGCAAGAGTACGGGCTGCTGACAGATATCACCACTCAAGACATCAAGAAAGAGTTGGAGGCTAGAGCGCTAGACGAAGCTCAGCTGACAGAGCTCATCAAATGGGCAGCTCAGAAGCTGTTACGGGACGAGCTTGATCACTCTGCTGTTCGCTCGCTGTTTGACGGAACTGTCACTACGATCGCGGAGGAAAATGCTGGGACATACGCGAGCCCAGTACTTCTTCTTGGTGGCATCGAGTCATTCCCCAACGTCAGCAAGATCCCTGCTGACCTGCCTATGCCGCCAACCACGATACCCTTCCGGTTTGTGAAGGGTATACCCAAAAGCCAGCTCGAGGCTTTCGGGTGGGATGAGTTGCAGGTTGTACCGTGGTTGCGCTACCTGGTCGAGAAAGACGGATCCGGTCTGCCACCTGAGCAGAGTTTGACGAAGAGCCCATCATTCGCGGCGCAAGTTCTTCCAGCGCTCTCTAAGTGCTGGGAATCGTTGAGTCAGTCGTCAAAAGGTACAGTCGTAGAGCTGTTGAGCTCTCGAACCGTTATTCCTACCAAGTTAGGCATGCGGAAACCCGCGCAGGCTTACTTTGCTTCTGTCAAACTCTTCGATGATCTTCCTACTGTGACTGGACTGCAAAGCACAAAGGAGAAGTTTCTTGCAGCACTTGGCGTGCGTAAAACCGTCGAGCTGTCCGTAGTGTTCGATCGTCTGATGGCCAAGTCAACTGGCGAAAAGGGTGCGAACGAAGCCAAATGGAGCCACATGGACTTGATCAAATATCTTGTCTCTGTCAGGGATGACATACCCAGCGACGATATCAAGAAGCTCAAGAACACACCAATTTGCCCTGTTGAGCAAAGTGGCGGTGACAAAGCTGGCGCAGGACGCTTGTACAAAGTTTCTGAATTGTTCGAGCCGAAGGCGCCCTTGAGAGAGCTAGGTCTGCCCCTCTTATACTGGCCTGAGCCCTTCCGCTTGGCTAGTCCAGAAGCGAAATTCCTCTTCTCCCTCGGTCTCAAGCCATATCCACAAGTGCCGGAGCTTGTCGACATAATGACCGGAGCTGCTTCGCGCGGTGATGGAAAGATGTATGAAACAGCCTTACAATACTTCATCGTCAATCACTACCCGAACGGGTATCGAAGATTCCCCATGGAATCGGTAACCGTCCCGTTCTTACCACTCCAAGGCCATGGCATATCCAAGTTAGCGGCTCCCTCACAATGCTTTGTCAACAAACGGTCGGCAGTACTCGGTTTCGACATCTTGCGCGATGATCTACACGCTCATGGGCCAAATTTGGGCGTCGAACAGGATCCTGCTATTGCTGTGTGCGCAGATATCCTTGTCAAGAATCCTCCGAAGAACAGGGCCGATGCAAAGAATGTGTTTGGGTACTTCGGCGGCAGATTAAATGAAATCGGCGGCTCTGGTAATCTTGCCGAGAGGCTGGGCAATGCACTTATCGTCCCAATCGCGAAGGACGAGAAAGGTGTCCGCTTGGTGTCGCCGCGATCCTGTTTCTTGGGTGACAGTCAGACTTACGGAGAGATTTTCGACTTTGTGGATTTTGGACAGGATGCCAATTCCTTCCTACTCCGGATAGGCTCCAAGCACGAGCCTAGTGCGCTCGAGCTCGCTGGAATGCTTACCAGAGAGCCGACCAGGCTGTTGAGCACGCTGGGTTCTGACAAGTACCTCGCTCTGCTGAGGCGCATCGCCGATAATGCAGCTGGACTGAAGAACGACAAGACACTCTGGGCTAATCTGAAGCGAGCCCCTTGTCTTCTGGCGTGCAGAGAGGTGGTCTCAAGCAGTAACAAGGCAGACGCTGAAGCTGATGACATGGATCAGCTGGATGATGAGGAAGCATCCATTAAGGAGTACTCTTTGGCTGCCGCCAGCACCATGGTGCTTGTGGATGACTTCGGCAGTTATCGACTCTTTAGGAGCAAGTTACTATCTGCTCCGCAAGAAGAACCCTTAGAGAACTTCTATGCTGCGCTCGGGACACCTTGGCTCAGCAGTCTTGTCGAAGATGACCAACGCATGGGTCCACTGCTGGAAGATCAGGCGGCTGCGCGCAACGTGCAAAAGCTCATTTTCGAGCGCTGTCGGTTGTTCCTGTATGACCACAACCCAGACTCGATCCGCCATGACGCTAAGTGGATGGAAAAAACCTTGCAAGTAAAGGCCACAAGCTCATTGCAGTCGCGCAGAAGCTTGCGTGGATACAATGTGTCCTATAAGGAGAAGAAGACTGCTGCACTCCACCGTGAGACGAAAAGAGATGCGACGCTCTATGTCACTGCTCGGCCGGATCTGTACGAGGTCAGCCGCGCTATCATGAGTCTCCTGCTGAAGCGCCCAAAGCAGCAGGACTACCTTGCCCTGGAGATGATTATGGAGAGCGATCTGCGGCGATTGAAGACCAAAGGCTACAATGTCGACCGCATCCTCCGACAGAAAGCAGCCGAGTCTCGCATCGCGGAGAATGAAAGGCAGAAGCGGCTGGAGGAAGAGCAGAAAAAGATCGCAGAGCAAGAGTCCGCATGGAAGGCATCCCAGAGCCAGGCCAATGGTGTCAACAAGGATGTTGGCAAGACGCCTGAGAGGACGAAGTCCATCCCAGGTGCCTTCAATGACTCTCCGGATAATGCGGGTCCGTCTGGAGCGTTGTCATTGCCTAATCGACCAAAGAAGGGCAACTTCTTTTCCAGTCTGGCGAAGAACCTGGGCTTCGACGTTGACGACCAAGCCGCGGCACAGATGCAGAATATGTTGAAAGATGGAGCCTCTCAGAAAGCGATCACGAGTGGAGCGGAAAACCCACCACCATACTCTGCACTTGATCCCCAGAAAAAGAAGAATGGAGCACAGCCGGAGCAAGTTACCCCTCCTCACGACTTGCAGCAAAATCTTGTCTCAGCTGTGCAAGCCTCTAGGGCTCACAACTCTTCCACCTTGTTCTCTCCACCGACGACGAAAGACATCAAGGAGACACCTTCTTACTGCGACAATAAGCCAGGCCACGACCTCACCTTCGTGGCGGACTCTAAACCCGGCATCAAGATTTACCTCTCGAATTCGATCCCTGCCGCCATCCGCACTGAGTTCCTCTCTTCCAACTCGACAGCCCTCAACGCCTTCGCTTTCCTCCTCCTCGATTGCGGAAGCATTTTCCTCCTCAAGCCACAATCACTCCACATTTTCTACAATGAAGACGGCAACAGCATCGCCTTCAACAGCAACGGCAGTATCTTCTGCAACCTCCGATATTTCCTGCAGCTGCACTGGAGCAGATGGAACGCGACCGGCGGCGAGGGTAAGGTCGAGGCAGCGGTCTATTGGTGGGTCACGCTTTGTCATGAGCTGGCGCACAACCTGGTCTCAGAGCACAGCAGCCAACACGAGTACTACACCGAGAGTTTCGTCACAATGTACTTTGCGAAGATGGTGGCCAAGGCTGCGCAGTATCAGACGGACGTCAGGCAGGCGTAAGAAACAAACGCAGTTAGATGGCGGGCATAAGGTATGTTTGCCTTGCATGGGAAAGGAGCATTGGGTAGGCGTCTAGACATACAATAGAGTTTTATTAGATACCCAAACCTACGTTCTGCAAGTGTTTGCAAGGCTGTGATGTGTTTTGCCGCTATCATGCCTGTAGTAAGCCGACTGACTACCGTAGTCGTGGGGTAAGTCTGCAGATAAGATACTGTAACTTCAAGCTACCCTACTGTACTGCACCGGCCGATTGCCAGCAAGAGTCGATCGGTCTTAATCAAATACATGTACAGTACCATCGTTGATGAAGTCTCAATCAGATCGACTGCGGTCCTTTTATCACCAGGTTGATGTCTGTATCTCGGCCGGTAAACAGCGGTGTAGCCGGATGCCTTGATAAGGGAAGGTTCGAAGTTGTTTACATGCTAGTGCAGAAATAAGCTTTCCATACATGACGTGGTTAATTGAGGCATTGACTGGAGACTGGAGACTGGAACCTGAAGCACTCGGGATGCGTTCCTGGAGGTTTTCAATTGCATCTGCGTCTTTATAACAGTACATGCGGGTAGTAAATAGATGAAAGATGTCCATAGGATTTGGGATATTGAAGGGGTTGATGTGATGTTCCGGTTCGTCTCCGCCGGCGCGCGCATGTCGATCGCGACTCCTACGGCTGGGCGCAGGGCAAGCAGCCGCTACCCCCTTCCACCTGTCCACTCGCACCTCGTGTCCCGATCACAACCCGACTCCTCGCTTCATCCGGTACTGCAGCCACCGGCCAATTTTTACTCGTTACTCGCATCGTGACCCACCAAGCCTGCGCTGCTCGTCGCCCGCCATCGTGCCTCTGCCACTTCCCCCAAACAAGCTTCCTTCTCCGCGTCGCGATTGGACCCTTGTTTAGTTCTGGAGCCCCCCGTCATCGCCCGCGCTGCTGGACCCAGCCCAACCGAAAACACCTCCCTCGTGCTTTGCTTCGTGACTAAGGCGAGATAGCTCCGTGCCCTATCGCACCTTTTACCTTTGCCGAAGAGAGCTGGCCTGCTCTGTTCGGGCCTGCATACCGCCAAAATTCCACCCAAGCACCATCAACGCATTCCGGCCAATATCCCCCTTCATACCCTATCTGCTGAAGGCTCATCTCGCCAAAACCACCACCGCCGCCAAGGGTCGGAAGGCTCATACTACGACGAGAAGAGGGGCCAACATCGGTCCAGCTTCGACTCCGTAGAGTCCGACTTCTCCTTGTGGAGCGACACAGGTGATCTTGTAGACCAGCTTGCCGAGGAGGAAGACCCCCTACGCGCTAGGCTTCGGGAATCAATCGAACATCACTCCCCACACAGGCGTGGACGGAGTCAGCAGAAAAGAGTCCGATACCAGTCCGCCCAGGGTCGAAACAAGGAGGCCCAGGCTGGAGTCGTTAGGAGGAAAGAGGATATCCGTATACCTAGCCCACCACCTCGAAGAATCACCCGTGGAGAGCGATTTGTTGCATTTATAATGGCACCAAGGGATGGACCGTCCCGTATACACGGGCTTCATGGGAAAAAGTTGATGTAGGCTGGATCTGCCCGCGAAAATGCTATGCTGGAGCTAACGGAATGCTGCCAGTTACTTTACCAGCGTGTTTGTCTCATTAGGTGTTTTCCTGTTTGGATATGACCAGGGAGTCATGTCCGGTATAATTACGTATGTTCATTCCGCTCGTGGTTCTCATACACAAAACAATGCTGATCAAGGACAGCGGGCCTTACTTCAAAGATGCGTTCAACCAACCTTCCAGGGCAGAAATCGGCACCATGGTTGCCATCCTCGAAGTTGGAGCATTCATATCATCACTCGGAGTTGGTAGAATCGGCGACATCTTGGGCCGGCGGCGGACCATCCTATACGGAGCGCTGATCTTCCTTGTCGGCGGAGCCCTTCAGACATTCGCTACCGGTATGCCTATGATGATGTTGGGCAGAATCGTTGCTGGTCTTGGTGTGGGTGCACTGTCGACAATTGTCCCCGTCTACCAGTCCGAGATCTCGCCACCTCACAACCGTGGCAAGCTTGCCTGCATTGAATTTACTGGGAACGTTTGCGGATACGCGGCTAGTGTTTGGGTCGACTACGGGTGCACATACATCAAGAGCAACTGGAGTTGGCGACTACCGCTACTTATGCAGTGTGTTATGGGAGCTCTCCTTGCCGCTGGCAGCTTCCTCATTTGCGAGTCGCCGAGGTATGTCACCACCTGGAGCCTTTGGAAAGTACCTTACGTTCACGAGCTAACCTCATATCTGCTAGGTGGCTTCTTGATAACGATCACGACGAAGAAGGCATTGTCGTCATTGCCAACCTCTATGGAAAGGGCGATATCCATAACCCAAAGGCGCGCGATGAGTACCGTGAGATCAAGATGAACGTCCTTCTTCAGCGCCAGGAGGGAGAGCGTTCTTACCGGGACATGTTCAAACGCTACTACAAGCGCGTCTTCATTGCCATGTCGGCACAGTCCCTGGCTCAGCTCAACGGCATCAACGTCATTTCGTATTACGCACCACTCGTCTTCGAACAAGCTGGTTGGACTGGACGCGATGCAATCCTCATGACTGGTATCAATGCTTTGACCTATCTCGCCAGTACCGTTCCGCCATGGTACCTGGTTGATCGTCTCGGCCGGCGCTTTATCCTCCTTTCCGGTGCTGTCGCCATGATCATTTCACTATCTGCCATCTCCTATTTCATCTTCATCGACATCCACTGGACTCCGAGACTTGTCGTCATCTTCGTCATGATCTACAATGCGGCCTTTGGTGCTTCATGGGGTCCAATCCCATGGCTCTACCCACCAGAGATTCTTCCTCTGAGCATCCGTGCTAAGGGTGCCAGTTTGTCCACTGCCGCAAACTGGGCCTTCAACTGGCTCGTCGGTGAGATGACTCCTGTGCTTCAAGAATGGATCAAGTGGAGGCTGTATCTGGTACATGCGTTCTTCTGCGCTGTTTCTTTCGTTGTTGGTAAGTCCACATACACTTGCGTCTAAGGGACAAGAAGGCCTTGGTTAACAGATAACAGTGTGGTTCATCTACCCCGAGACGGCCAATGTCCGCTTAGAGGACATGAACTCCCTCTTCGGCGACGCTACTACCGCCATGCCGACCCCAGCCACCCTTGCCGAAGCCGAGTCGCTCTTTGGCGATCGCTCTCCTGTGCCTTCCTTCCGTCTCGGAGAGCAAGGTGCCGATGGCGCCATTCCAGGTCTCGACATTGACCCTCCCCACGTTGAGGTACAGGATGGTAAGCCAATGCTACCCAAGCAAGATGGCTCCGGCGAAGGTGTTGGGGGCTGGATCAGCAACCTTGTGAAGAAGAGCAAGGGAGGCGATGATGCGAGTGGTAGTGGGCAGTACAAGAGGATTGGGCAGGATGAAGAGTAATCGAGGTTACTGTGGCATATGTGCATGATCAAGTTCAGATTCAGTTGGCGGTAGCTATCTAGAAGAGCGCTGTATAGCTTCACGATTGCGGTGGCAGCCAGAGATGGCTTTGATGTTTGACGAAGATTTTCATAGACGGCGTCCTTGTTTACCCGCGGAGCATGCCGCCCGCACTGTGTTTATATTGGGCAGACCTGAGCCCTTGTCTCTTGTATTAAAAGACCAAGATCATATCATAAAAAAGGGACCATACTTTCAACAGGAACATAAAGTAGTGGTATAACTTATGTATCACGTGAAAGCGGTTAGGTGGACAAGTGTTCACACTCCGGTGGACCCTGGGCTTCACCCGCTAGCGCTCCCGGCCTTGCTTGAGTCGTGCAGTAGCTCGGACTATTTCGAGGTTCCTCCCTCATCAGCTCAGAGCTGCTCCAACCGTGTCGTGAAAGGGGCCCGATTGCCATTCTCGTGTCCTTTTCGTCTTCTTGTAATACGAATATTCATTCTGATTAATACATCCTTTCTGTTCTTTCGCACCGTTCCTTTGTTGAGCGCGCCAGCTACTTACGCGGCACGACGCTCAAGCTTCGCAGGGGTTAGCTTAACTGCAATACGGACCACGAAGCCCCTTCGATCATTCGCGACATTCACGTCTAATTCTTTAGGCGTCACGACGACTTCTTGACGAGTGAGAGTTGCGCAAAGTGCGCGTGATACAACAAATATGGCTCTCCGCGAGGAACAAACGAAGAGCTATGCCACCGGCTCCGATCGTCAGGCTGAGAGCGTCAGAAGGAGGAACGTACCAGAGGGTCAACAGAATGGAGCTGTTGCGCCGGTGCAAGTGGATGAGAAGACCAAGCAGAAGGTATAAAGATCGCTTGTTCTTGCCCCGAACATGACAAACTGACTGTTGCGGACAGGCCAACTCCCTCCTCCAGACTCTCGACAGCTACGAGCCGTTCATCGCTCCAATCGTGTTCACCGCGCTCGCCTTCTTTACACGCATGTGGAAGATCGGTCTCTCCAACATTGTGACCTGGGATGAAGCACAGTATGAACTCCAGCTCCTTGTGACACCACCTCACCGCTGACCGTAACCCTCTCCAGCTTCGGCAAGTTCGGTTCCCACTACCTCAAGCGCGAGTTCTACTTCGATGTCCACCCACCTCTCGGCAAGATGCTTGTCGGTCTTTCAGGCTGGCTTGCGAACTACAACGGCTCCTTCGAGTTCAAGTCAGGCGAGACCTACCCCGAGGATCTCAACTACACCTTCATGCGCGTCTTCAATGCCGCCTTCGGTGCTCTCTGCGTTCCTCTTGCCTACTACACTGCCCGCGAGCTCAACTTCAGAAGGCAAACCGTCTGGCTTATCACAATGATGGTCCTCTTCGAGAACTCCTACACCACAATCAGCAGGTTCATCCTTTTGGACTCGATGCTCCTGTTCTTCACCTTCACCACCGTGTTGTGCTGGGCTAGGTTCCACAAGCTTCAGAAAGAGTCGTTCGGCGTACAATGGTTCCTTTGGCTGGTGTTGACTGGTCTGTCTATTGGTTGTGTATGCAGTGTCAAGTGGGTTGGTATGTTCGGTACCGCTCTTGTTGGGCTCTATACCATTGAGGACCTGTGGAACAAGTTCGGTGACCTCAGAATCAAGAAGGTCGGTCGAACGCTTGCAATGAAATTTCTTTGGCTAACAGCTATTGCAGGTCGAGCTGGGCGCACACCTCGGGTTCCGTGTCGTTGGTCTGATCGTTATTCCGATGATCGTTTACATGTTCTCTTTCTGGCTTCACTTCCTTATCCTGGAGAACAGCGGTCCGGGTGATGCGCAGATGAGCTCTCTCTTTCAGGCAAACCTCAAGGGCACCGAGGTCGGCAAGGACAGCCCCCTGGAGGTTGCCTACGGCTCCCGCGCAACACTCAAGAACATGGGATACGGCGGAGGACTGCTCCACTCGCACGTCCAGACTTTCCCAGAGGGATCCCAGCAGCAGCAAATTACCTGCTACCACCACAAGGATGCGAACAATGACTGGTTCTTCTACCCCAACAGGCACGAGCCAGAGTTCGACAACGATGCGCCGCTCAAGTACCCAGGTCACGGCGAGACTATCAGGCTGATCCACGCCCAGACTGGTCGCAACCTGCACTCTCACCAAATTGCTGCCCCAGTCACTAAGGCAGATTACGAGGTATCTTGCTACGGCAACACCACTGTTGGCGACACCAAGGACCACTGGATCATCGAGGTCGTCGATGACGCTGCCTCAAGGGATCACTCCAAGATCCGCACCCTTACTACGTCCTTCAGACTAAAGCACGCCGACTTGGGCTGCTACCTTCGTGCGGGCAACGTTAACCTGCCGCAGTGGGGTTTCAAGCAGATCGAGACCACTTGCGTTAAAGAGAACAAGCCTCGCGATGTCTACACCCACTGGAACGTTGAGTCGCACTCCAACGAGAAGCGTAAGTGATCCCAAAATGTTGCAGCATATTCGTTCATACCCGTCCACTAACACATCATTAGTCCCTCCTGGAGACCCAGGCTCTTACAAGTCTCCATTCTGGCGTGACTTCATCCACCTGAACGTCGCCATGATGACGTCCAACAACGCTCTGGTCCCAGACCCAGACAAGCAAGACGACCTGGCCTCCAAGCCATGGCAGTGGCCACTTCTGAACGTCGGTCTCCGCATGTGCGGCTGGGATGACAACATTGTGAAGTACTTCCTTCTCGGTAACCCACTCGTCTACTGGGGTTCTACCGCTTCTCTCGGCATCTTCGGTCTCCTCGTGGCTTGGTATGCCATCCGCTGGCAGCGCGGCTACAATGAGCTGACCCAGAACGACATCGACCACATTCACTATGCCGGTATCTACCCGGTCATCGGTTGGTTCCTGCACTACCTGCCTTTCGTGGCTATGGCACGTGTCACCTACGTCCATCACTACTACCCCGCGCTGTATTTCGCCATCTTGTGTGCGGGATTCTGTGTTGATTGGACAACGAGGACTCTGAACAAGAAGCTTCAGTGGTCTGTCTACGTCGTGCTGTATGCTGTTGTTATCGGCCTCTTCGTTCTGTTCAAGGATATCTGCTTCGGTATGGTTGGCAACCACAGCCAGTGGAAGCATTTGAAGTGGTTGGAGAGCTGGAAGATGACCGATTAGATTGGTCGTCATCCAGAGATGTGGTGAAGACAACAGACTTTCCCTTTAAGTGAGGGTGACGAGGAGAGGGTTAAGTTGGGAATGCATGTGGACGGCAAAAAGGGGCGGCGGCATTGGCGCTTTCGGCTCTGTTGGAAGGGAAGACGATATAAGGATATAGGACTTCTTCTTAACTTTTTATAGCGCTTTTATCTTGTATTACTTGACCAAGCCTTCACTCTAATTCTATCGCCGTGAGTCAAGCGCCTGGCGTGAACACGTTGTTAGCAACGGGAGACCCAGCTCTGTGTAACATATCTGCCCCGTCATAATTGATCACGCAGTGGAGACTTAGTGGGAGACATTTGGCGTCGAAAAATGAGGACTTTCGCAGGCTATGTAGGTGAGACGATGTGTTTATGAAACGTATGGGTATTCAACTTTTCTTTCAGTAAATGGCAGAGATCCTCGACGCAAGCATGCAATCAAAGAGAATTTTAAACCTCCAGCTTGGTGGAGGTGGTAGGCTCTGGCTGCTTCTCGGCGTTGGCAGGCTCACCGTCAGCGTTTGGCTTGGTTGCAGAAGCAGCGAAAGACTGCTCGAAGTCGGCAATGATGTCGTCGATGTGCTCAGTACCGACGGAGATACGGATGAGGTCCTCGGTCACACCACTGCCAATGCGCTCCTCCTCAGTCAGCTGCTCGTGGGTGGTGGTCCATGGGTGGATAGCTAGGGTCTTCGAGTCACCGACGTTGGCAAGGTTGGAGATGAGCTTGAAGTTGTCCACGACCTGGCTGCCAGCCGCCGCACCGCCTTTGACACCGAAGCTGAGTACACCACCAAAACCCCTTGGGAGGTACTTCTTGGCCAGCTCGTGGCTCTGGTGGCTCTCCAGACCCGGATAGCTGACCCAAGCGACGTTCTTGTTGGCCTCGAGCCACTTGGCGAGCTTCAACGCGTTCTGGGCGTGTCTCTCGCAACGCAAGCTCAGCGTCTCCACACCGAGCAACAGCTGCTGTGCGGCGAATGGGTTCAAAGCGGTTCCGAGATCCCTCAGAATCTCAACACGCACTCTGATGGCATATGCAATCTTGCCGAAAGTGTCCCAGAACTTAAGGCCGTGGTAGCCGTCTGATGGCTCGCTCATCTGTGGGAACCTCTTGCGTGCCTCTGGGGTGCCCCAGTTGAAGTTGCCAGAGTCGATGACCACGCCACCAATGGTAGTTCCATGACCACCAATCCACTTGGTCGCGCTGTGCACGACAATGTCGACACCGTGGTCGATCGGTCTGCAGAAGTAACCGCCGGCACCAAAGGTGTTGTCGGCAATAACTGGCACACCAGCCTCATGGGCGACCTTCACAATAGCCTCGAAGTCTGGGACATTGTACCTTGGGTTACCGATGGTCTCAATATAAATGGCCTTGGTCTTGTCGTCGATGGCCGCCCTGAAGTCCTCTGGCTTGTCACCTTGCACAAACTTAGTCTGCACACCCAACCGTGGGAAGAAGACCTTGAGCTGGTTGTAGGTGCCTCCGTAGAGGTTGGAAGTGGCGACAATGTTGTCACCGGCGTGGGCGAGAGCGGCGATGGCCATGAATTGGGCGGCTTGGCCAGACGAGGCGGCCACAGCGGCAACACCACCTTCGAGAGCAGCAAGACGCTTCTCAAGAACATCGACAGTTGGGTTCATGATACGGCTGTAGATGTTGCCGAATTCCTTGAGGCCGAAAAGCCTCGCACCGTGGGCAGAGTCATTGAAGACGTAAGACTACAACACATTGTGAGCTTTTGCTGGCCGGGGTCGATGGTGTCTCTGGTCTACATACTGTGGTAGCATAGATTGGCACAGCCCTGGAGTTGGTAGCAGAATCTGGTTCATGGCCTATATGGGGTTTAACAAGCTGTACTTGAAGATGTTCATGAGATTGGTGCAAGCGTACCTGCGTGCAGTTGCAGGGTCTCAAACCTCTGAGCAACGTCCTCTCCACTCATCTTGGCGACCTGTTCTCTTAGTTGTTGGAGTCGTGAGACAGCTCTTGGCATACAATTGTCTCGGAAGACGATCTAGATATGTGCAGATAGCGATATGTGGGTATTGGAAGGAGTGAAGAATCGGGCCAGTAAATCTGCCAGAGATAATTATCAGATGCATCTCGTACCCCCGCCTGCCCCGCGCCGCTCATTGCGCTTAAGGATTGCGTGCTCGAACGGCTCACGCGGACGGTCACACCTTCCCAATTCTGGCTGCGCCTTGGCGTCTGTGTACCACCCTAGTGTTCCACCTCTCTCACCAATTGCGTGTGCATAGCATGTCCTTCGTACCGTCGTTTGCTCCGTATCGTCGCAAAACACATTAAAAAACTGCTCCGGTAGATCTATTTAATGATGAACAACGAGACAATACCGTACCTTCCATTTCGTGCACATCTTCCAGCTCATGAATGGGAATCCTATCAGCACAAATGAGATCGCCATATAGCGTACATGATCCGGGGCTAGGTACTGCGAACCGTGTGACTGCTTTTCATGCTCAGGGATGATACACGTACACTCCATACTAGATTTGTATGTATACATGGAGGCTATTGGAATAAGTTTCTAAGGTACCACCCACCGAAGGACTACCTACATTGCGGTCTCCAGCAACCTTGGAAGCGAGCACGTGCCGCCCCACGTCTACGGTGGTGTCATCCGCCACCCCTCCGCTCTTATCATCAGCGCTCTATAAACCAGTTCAGACGTACCGACTCATTGTCAATGCCTGTCTTGTAATCTGGACTTGTGTATTGTCACTATACGTCCTGCTCGTATCATTCCAGACCTTTAGCCTCACCGAAACTAGTCGTCTGTTCTCTGCTCGTTGTCCTTCCGAACATCGTCAGGCCTACCTCCGTGTCAACTTCACCTTGTCTTGTTCCTAACAATGGACGAACATACCTTTCAAGCCGCTCTCCGCCAGGTGAAAGGTGATCTGACCGTCATGAATTGTCGCTGCCGGCAAATACTCCAACTATATGAGGAGCAACGTCGTAACCAAGCTTCCGCAGAAGACATTAAGACCTCGCCTCCTGCCTTGGAACCATCCAGTATCATCAGCCTGCCTAGCGGACCTGTCTTCTGGCAGCTGTTCGAGTCCCTTCGAGATGATATAAGAGGAATTGATGTCCGCGTCGAAACGATGGAGAACCGATTCCAATCACTTGAAGACCGGGTCCGTCATCTGGAGGCTGGCTTGTTCACGCCCATGTTATCGCCTACGAGTGAGACAGACGGGTCCGTCCACGCAATTGACCTCGGAGCATCTGAGAAGTGCACCACAGTCGTGCTCCCGCCTGAGACAAGCGATCGATCTGATAATATACGATTTCAGTCCCAACCGTTAGAAGGATTGACTCCCGTGGGACGGAATCGTCGACAAAATCCGTGATGACCTCTCCTACACTGAGTTCATTCAGCTACCGAGATGCGTACCATACGGCAACTGCAAGACAGGCCAGTGGAGGACGGTTCCGAGGAACAATCACCTCCAACCGCTATATACCCGGATAATCACCGGGCAGCCAAGCTTCTCTCGTGGCGCAATTGGCTAGCGCGTTCGACTGTTATATCCGGTGCACAACCGGGTCGCAGTAGATCGAGAGGTTGGTGGTTCGAGCCCACCCGAGAGAGCACATTTCTTTTTGTGGTTTAGTTGCCTTGGAGATACCATTCCCTCTCTTTTGCTACCTGATGCCTTGGGTATCGACTTCCGTTTTTTTGGTGTTACGGCGCGGATGAAGTGTCGAATGAATCTTCAGGGTCCAGTCCTAGCATGGTGCGATTTTCCCTGATCTCTCCTTTTCGTTCGCATACTTGCTAATGGTCGTTCTTAGGCTGCACTATAAGCGTTTTTCACCTGCTTCACAGTTCACATCACACATGTTCATGTATATAGACCATTGGCTACATAACGCTTTTCGGAAGGATGCCAACCATCTGGCAATTTGACAGATATAGACTCAATGACTACCTAGTCAATTCGAAGCATTTGCATAAGCTAGCGTCCTCCATGGCTCCCTTTTACTGCCATGTTTGCAAGAACAAGCCTTCCTTTCCGTGCCACAGAGCGTCGTTGTGAACAAGTCCAGCATAAGTATTGTCATCCTCGTTGATCACTCCGGCGTGTAAAGCAGGAGCACGCATCTAAGTGGCGCTGTTTGCGCGAGGAAGGCCGTGTTCGACCGCATTAAAGCTGGAAAGTAGATGTATCCTGTTCACGCGCATCACAACGAAGGCTACGATAGTTGACCGAGTAGCCTGACGCCTCGTTCTTTGCTAAGCCTCAGAGCTGTCCCCATACAGGTCCCCAAGACGCATACAGCAGTCGTGTATGACTGAAATCTCAACTTGGCTGACTCCTAGAGCTAGCCTGACCCTAGCTTAGTAATTCCAGACATTGGTTAAGCCCTATGTCAGTACGCATAGAGTGGGAGGACAAGACCTAGATAACAAATCCGTCAGGTGCAATAGGCGAATATAATAACTAAACATGATCCGCTGTGTTCGGATATGCAATCTCAATCTTACACCTCACAGGTTCCTTATTGATCGAGTATAACCGCTATCTCAACAACGGATTCCAGGGTTCCATCCAAGTATGGAACGATAGGCCCACGTCCTTATTATTGGTTTGACTAGGACAACTCAAGTGGTGAATTGAGACTTATTAGCCAAGTGCTAAAAAAAAGCCGCGAGAGCAGCACATAGTTGTCTTGAAAGCTAGGTTGACGCCTAAAACTTAGCCACTCCCGTTGGTGACATCTAAAGCTGCACTGAGATTTTAATTACACAGAAACAATGCAGATGTCCTAAAACCTTATTGTTCGGTAGGATGAGGACCAAAGTTTTTAGAATTTCGATGTTTGCTGTTGGTTCAGAAAGCTTATTATGCAAATCGGGAGGTCCCCTGTAAATCTGTACACCCGCACTTACCAAGAGCTCTGTTGCTGTGTACTTCGACGCAGGCGTGACTTGAGAGCGGAAGAAGCTCACGGGCCTGCCAAGGTTCTGCCTGCCGAGATGCGGCTGTTACTGGGCAACAAATGGCCTGGCACTGATTCTTCATTCTATCTGGAAGGTAAACTGGGCTTAATTATTTTCAATGACTTTTGCTGGGGCAAGCGCTTCGCGGCAACGCGTCGCTAGAGGAACAGCAACGTCTCGACCACACGGATCAGAGAGCGGGACTTCCTCTCGCGTTCTGTCCTCTCATTGCTCGCCTCTCGGCCTGTGTATACCCTCTGAGATCTCGCCTGAGTTCATAGAGTAACGATGGCTGGTTAGGGTTTCGCTGACATGCCTATGGTGTTATGAATCGTGTTGTTGTTGTAAATAAAGCGGTGCCGAAATCCCGCATGCGGCTGAATCATGACACTTCAGCTCCTGAAAGCCGTCTGGCTTTCCTTGCACCGTTATTAGTAGTCGCGAGTCGTCACGTAGAGTAGTGCTAGGATGGAAGGAACGTATCAAACAGAAGGCGAGGGTGGCCGCAGAGACCACTACCTCTGCCAAATGTGGCTTTCGCCTGCGGCGTTCTCCTCCGTAGCCAAGAGCGAAGCAAGTGTTCAGGACTGTTCATAACCATCATTTTTGTAAACAACTTTGGAATATACTATGATCCGAAAACTAGAAAATGCCCATCAAAGCGATGATTTCTCGAAGCATCATATAATAAGCTTGCGTATCAGGACTTCCTATACGGGCAATTTTACCTCGCTAGCAAAAAGGAGAAACTGTGAAGAGAACACGCCTCCTCTTAACGACGCACTAAGCTGTTCATTTCACAGGACTTGCAATATTGATTCATAGGTTGCTCAATACGCAGGAGAAACAAAGCTCGTTTCATCAATTTGTTCAGAACTAAAAACTACTGGTACAATCTGTTCAACCACGCCCTGCCACCTTGGGCTCCCTACCCGCCCCCACGAGATCACCAAAACACCTCCTCCTCCTTACCCCCCTCCTCCGCCTTCCCGGCCCTCTTCAACGCCTCCTTCCTCTCCTTCTCCTTCTCCTCCGCCTCTTTCCCCGCCCGGTCCCGCAACGTCCTGATCTGCTGCAGGCGGGATCTCCACGAGCTGGGGTATTCCAACCCCTTGCTCGCCCACACTGCAGCAAAGACACAGGCGTTGAGCGCGAGGTTGCGCACATACTGCGCAAGCACCTCGCCACTCACCACCTTCATTTCACCCGCACTGCTGACCTTGGGGAAGCCAGGCTGCGTGATGACTTGCACCTTGTACCAGCGCTTGTCATACGCAGCCTTGCTGCATCCCAAGGTGCGGGTCTCCACGAAGGTGCTGCGAGCCTCGGGCGTGACCACGATCTGGACGAAGTTGAAGGCGGAGTCGATCGTGCTGAACCCGTATGGCTTGCCGCTGTTGTTGAATATGATGTTCACAAAGTCGTTGCCTATATGGGCCTTCTTGTTTACGCAGTCCGGGTCCAGGACTCTGTCTGTGGGCATCATGGTCACCACATGGTAGATGAGAGCGGTGACAGCGTCCCGGTGACAGATCGTCGTGCGACCGTCACGGAGGTCCGGGGACGTGTCCAAACCCGCCGTGTTACCTGGGTTGCCCTTCAGGTCAAGCGTCTCTCCAAGTCCCGAGAGCAAATGGTTGTAGTCTGGCGAGCCCGAGATATTGCCAAGGATCTGACTCTCAGTCGTCTGGCACTCGCCAACGTACACGACACCGGCCTTGTAGAAGTCGACAGCCGACGTGCGGTCGAACCAACTAAGGTACCTTTTGGAAGCGTCCGTATCCGGAAGAGGCACCGGGCTCCGGCCGTCTGTAAAGGGGCCGTCAATACCGTAGGGGAAACAGATCTTGAACATCTCCTCCGGAGTGCCCCTCTCGAAGCCGAGGAGAGCGAATGGACGCACGTCGGTGCCGGAAGGACGCCTTTCCGTCACTCTTACCCACCGCGAGGGGCCTGAAGAGCACTCTATGGTTAACACACAATAGTCCGAAACCCAGCTCATTGAACGAGAGGGGCCCCTTGGTGGGGCAAGGAGAGGCGTAGAAGGAGGCCCAAAATGGTTCATGCTGCGCTTGGTAGATCGGTAAACGCAGTCCAGCGTTACCAGAGCCTGATCCTCTTTCATGCCCCGTTGATCTGGTGAAAGGAGACGGAAGTCGACAAAGGAGAGGTGGAGTTTCTGATCTTCCGGCTTCAATGTCAAGAACCAGAAGGCGATGACATGATAGGCCAATGCGTAGAGGTAACCGGGTATGTCCATCTTTGGTTTAGGCTGCGTAGAGCCAGATACAGACCCACGAGCTTTTTGTGCATCGTCGAATCGTTTACCACGGACGTAGTCGATGTAGCTGAAGCCAACACCAAAGATAGTCTTGATCTCATCCTCCTTCAAACTGCGAGCCAGGTCCGTGATTCTTGACAGACCAGTCAGGAATTCCAAGACATGAATAGCGGCGTCAGATTTGGTGACAATATTTGCCATCTTTGTGACAATGGTGTATGCGTTCTTCTCAAGGGCCTTCGACAGTTCGTAGCAGCAGATGGTTAGTGCATGGATGCAAGGAAGGGTGGTTTGCTCCCAGGCGGTCATCCCATAGATGAAAGCAACAATCATCTCTTCCTGTTCAGACTTGGTAAAGGCATCGTGATATCCAATAAGCACCGTCAGAATGCCATACAGGCGGACTGCAACGTCGCCTGCCTTCAGGTCCGACCCTTCTGGAGGCCTTTGAAAATTGCCTTTTCTGAGCTGTGAGCACAGTGCGCCCCTAAGCTCTTTGAGCTGATCCTCGGTGCCCTTGAAAAGCGACTGATTGGTTAACTGCGCCGCCACATGGTTGATGTTCAACCAGAATACGTCCCAGTGGCACTTCTGATCTCGGACCATGGACGTGGCAACAAAGCGAAGCCACCAGCGGGCGTTGAGGGATTCTTCGTACGGGGTCGGCGTGAAGATGTTGGGCGTCATTCTAGCTCCGGCTTGCGAGGTCAAGATCCGAGAGCTATTCGTTGGTGGAGACCCTAGGGAGCTAGTCCACCAGTCTTGGAACTCCGGCGAGACTTCCACGAAGATGCGGTACTTTACGTCGCTCCGAAGGCTGACGAGGACCTTTGAGATGTCGACCTTCACTTCTTGAGGGAGTTCGGTGGACTGGAGTAGATCCAACAAGATGTGGTATATGCCAATAGAGCGTCGGGCATCGCCAAGGATATTTGCCAGAAAGATTTTGATCAGCGCAGTACAGAGCAGGGGAACAGGGGGTTGCCAATTAATATCGTCGTTCCCGGCACTCGCATTACTGGGCTGCGGCTTCGTTATTGCCTGAAGCTTTATTTCTTTCACCAATTTTTGAAAGCACTCTTCACGGAAGTCGCCTTCACGTCTGTCAAGGTCAGACGCGTACCTGACAATGAAGTCAATCATCCTTTGCTGTAGCTCCACTGAGCTCTTTCTGCTCAGAGCCCTCGTGACGTATTCTGCACACACCAGCGCCGGACCGGGAGGGTAGTCATCGTATCCAATGTTGCTCTTTTCGTAGATGTACTCAAGCACATCCAGCGCGAGGTGGCGAAGCCTGGGTGTGGTCTTTGAACTGTACAGAAACACAGTGGCCACATCTTTTATGCCGTCGCACAAGTCAAAGTCTTCAATGTACAGCGTCCCGTCACCCATGCTCTTCAAGAGTGTCTCGGCCGTTTCAACCGGCAAGATTTTGATCAGACGTCTGAACAGCTTGTTGACAGTGTCTTCTTGGTGTGGGCTCTTTTGGGCGCGGGTCAAGTGAACTAGAATGTCGTCCAGAATCGTCACATCTCTAGCAACGCCACCATCAAACGCTGAAAACCCAGACGAGCGATGAAGGCTGTAGGGAGTGTAGCCTGAACCTAAAGAGGCCAAAGCATGCTTGAAAATGGCATCATGCAAGCTCGTCCAATTCGGTGTCCCAGACAGGGCGGCCATGCATTTCTGGTCTTTCAGGAGGCTCTGGATGAGCTTCAAGGCATGCTTTGATTGCCCCGAGACCTGATCAGCATCCAAGCGTTCCAACCTAAGTAGGAGGTCTGTAATATGACCCACATCAACATGCTGGCGTTTTTGGATGTCCGTCAGGATCACGTTGAGGGCTGTAATGGCGGCCAGAGGAGCCATGTTCCCACCGCCCGTAGCCGAAGGCTTCTGCATTACGTTGCCCATGTTGGTGACGTCGATCATGCACAGTAGTGTGTCAATAAAGAGGTCCTTTAAGTGGGTGCACAGAATCCACTCAAAGGTATTGACGATTTTGTCAACAACCTGTTGTTCGTGGCTTTCTTTGCTTTGAAGCAGTAGTATGCACAACTGTCCTACAACTGCGGGTAGGACACTGGTAGGAACGTGAGCGTATATAAGGAAAGCGTCGACAAGGTCGATCAGTTTCTCGGCATGTGCGGGTGAAGGTGATAGTTCAGTGATTCCACAAACGAAGTGTAGGACGCGATTGATTTCTGTGTCGTCCAGAAACTTTGCGTTGAACTTTATTGCGTTGATTGCCAGCTCCACAGCGACTGCGAAGGAATCGACAGGAGAGAACGTTGGTGAGGTGGACACTTGGCGGTGTCGAAGCGAATTCGAGGTAGACGCGTGCTCGTTGTTGTGTTGCTGGAAAGACACCTGGATGAGCTCGATCAATAAGGTGGAGATGTTGAGCTCGAAGCCTTCTAAATCTCTACCACGGTCGGTAAGTGATGAGAAGAGTCGTGGGCGTTGTTGGACGTGGATGTCTTCGTTGATGGAGGTGAGTGCATTGAATATCTGAACACACTGGTAACGTGTTAGATTTGCGGATTGAGCCAGAGCCTCGATGATGTCGTAGCCAGCAATGACAGCTTCTTTTTCGTCTGCAAGGAACAGTTCACGGGCGTGGTCCCAGATGTAAGCTGCGTTATCGAGATGGTATTCGTCGATAATACTGCAGACCTCGCTCGCTGCCGTGAGACGTTGAGATAGTGGGTGATCACGCCAAAGTTCGCGTAGTAGGGAATCAAGGTCAAACAGTGTGCTCGTCCCCAAGTCTGCTGGCAAAGCCGCAGGTAGGGGTGTAAGTTTGAGACCTCTGTGTTGTGTTAGGAGCTTGACGATGTCTTTGAAAGATGGAAAAGATGAAGATGAATGTGTGGATGTATGAAGTTGAAAAACCTGGATAGCTCCTGGATACAGCTGGGTGAACGACGCACAAGCCTCACGGCAAAACCTTAAGAAGTGTAGCAGCCTGCTCCCCAGAGTGCAGTGGCAATGGCCGGACGACGGCAACACGCGTCACTCGTAAGCAGACGGCGTGGACAGAATACAGCACTCGAACTCCAGGTACAAGATCGAGACCCAAGGAAGTGCATCATGTATCCATCACCACATAACCCTCCTACAGACAGTCTACTGGCTGTAAAGGCACGAAAGACACATGTCCCCACGGTTACACCCACCCAAGCTTGCTTTCACCGTCCACACCCATCTCACGCACACGGTCATGGCACAGAGGAAGAGGCCTAGACAGAGAGAGGGCAGAAAGGGTGTTCGACTGTCGATTAAGTCGGAATTTGGCTCACAGAAGGCTTGTGGTCTTTGTTGTGCGACACCCAGTGTGATAAAGAGAGGCAGTTTGGAGGTCATTGGGGATGTAGGAAACATAGAATTTGTGTCGCACCTTGATTTCATGTTGAACGGGTCGAAGAAGCGCTGCGAGCGCCGCCTACCGGGAGTAGGACGAGAACTCTTTGCTGGCGCCATGTCGGAAGGTATTAAAGACCTATATAGCTGTGGCTTGGCTGAAGGTGTAATGCGTGATGGGCGAGGGTGAGGCGCGGCAATGAGATTGGTGACTCTTTGCTACCGGCTTGTCGTGCGCCCTTTCAGCCTTCCAACACAAGCCAAACTGAAGTATATGCGCACCGAGGAAGCGCGGTGATGCTCTGTCAGAGCCCTATAGGTCTCCCTATAGGTAGTAGGACGTCGCAGTCGGTGGCGGCGGGTTGCGACCTCGCCAGTCGTTGCGCAGGTGGAGTAATTAGGTAAAGGTTCGTCTTTGCCCGTTTGCTGTGCGGAAGTTGGGCGGGCGTGTGGGGAAGGCGCCAGCCAATTGACCATCATCCGTCTCCGAAACGTCTGGCCCCAAGCACGTCTCGCGACACCATGGCATTGGCCCGAACTCGAACGCAACACACATTGCTCGACCGACATTGTGCCCGAGGCTGATACGCCTGTCCAGCACCTTGCTGCAAAAACAGTGGTTCACCAAGCTACACCGGTAGCAATTCGATGACCTAGCCTTCACCCTGTCTTCCTCTCGTCGCCCAAATGCCCCGATGGCAGCAGATCCTATATCACCCATCGCGCCGGCGCGCGTTAGGGTGCTCGTCCTCCCTATCGGACGGATTCAGAGGAGGAGGTTCATGGCATTCTTTACGCGACTGCAGCAGGAGAGCGCAGTCCGGCTTGGAGACATAAGTCCCGATGGCAGGCCAGACAGAAGTCTGTCACCCCCCCCAGATATATACTGTGAGCGTTCTGTATACTGACGACAAGAAATCATAGATATGTTCTCCCCATTGGCCTTTCCCAGCGGTACTCTGTTGTACTATCTTTCGACATCGGCCGCTCCTACTTCGCACAGCGCTCTTACACCGTTTGAACTGTTCAGAGAGCCCATGGTAGTCCTTGGCATAGCGGACGCTACCGAATATCAGGAGATGGAAGATCATGAGTTTCCCAATGGATCAGCGAATGGCTATACAGGCCGAGAAGAGCTAGGAACCATATCTGCACGATTGCATGAGCAGTATCCCAAAGTCTTGCTCACCCAACTCCTTCTTTTCGACGATGCTAGGAATGCCGATCATGAGTGGGTTCCCCAGGGCGCTATATGTGTTCCACCAGTAGAGCACTCGAAGCTCACTACCATGAAGACTATCATGTGTGACATTTCTGCAAAGCTCCTTGCTGAAATGGCAACGTACGCGAGGGCTGTCCAAGCCCTGCCTAGTGTACAGAGCCCCGGCACTTCTCAGAGCGCGCCGAACCAGAGGACGATGGAATTAAGACCTCAAATACAACGACAAAGTTCGCTCAGGAGTCAGGACTCGAGATCAGGCTCTCCTGTGCCAACTCATCTTCCTTCACGGTCTGTAAGCCAACCACAAGGCATCTCCTCTGCAACACCTACCGATTCCTCACCAACGACTTCGCCAACAACTGAAGCCAGGGTCCCGCCTACTTCGTTCGATGATATAGCGAACGCTGCCGTGTCCAGCGGACTGTCTCGATCCACGAGTCGCGCCAGCCAGAAAGAGGAGGGAAGAGCGGTAAGCAGAGATAGGTCTTCAATGTATGGTTCAGTCTCATCCTCGAGCGCCGCAGAGAGGGCGCGTAACAAGGGCAAGGCTCGTGTTGGCATCGTAATCGGGTCGCTGTACCTTATGGCAGGTCGGTGGTCCGATGCATGGCGCGAATTGGTTGAGAATACGAGTAAGGCTCGAAATAACGTGGATTATCTGTGGTATGCAAAGGGTTTGGAGAACCTCCTGGCTTGCACCCTTCTCCTTGCCTGGGCTGGATTTGACTTTCAAATACCAGCGATTCTTCAGCCGTCACCGGAGCGGCCTACCTCGCTATATCTGGCAAACGGGGTCAAAGACAGTCAGACTCATCATCTTGCACCAGACCCGGAGACAGCTCGCCAAGCTGCGCAAAGACTCGCAAACATCCTACCGCATGTGGTTAACATGATCATAAGCTACTACGATCGAGCAGCTTACTCCTCTGGCGAAACTCTGCCTCAATTGGCATACTCAGAGAGTATATTGCGACTCATCAAACCCCTTGGTTTCCTACAGAGCTCAGCTGGGGAGCTCACTCAGGATTTGTTGCGAAGTATAGTGCAAGGCGTCCCCATGAAGAGAAGTCCCTCGAAGGTTTCCGCAGCTGTATCTCAAACCGCTCTGTCTAGGCACGCAATAGCGGACTTATTGTTCCGCGCATACCCTACACCTGGACCCGACATTGTACTTACGGATACTGTCACCATACTTTCCGGCATGGTGACAACTCTGTCTCTCCTCGGAATGGAAAGAAAAAAGGCAATTGTACTGAAAGAGCTCGTCGGCTGCCTTGTGCCTGCACTCGTCCAGGCAAGGAAAATCGGGGCTGCTGAAGCAGGAATCCATCCTGCCGCTAGCCTTTCGGCTGTTGGAGCCTCAGGCGCATTATCGGGTCAACTGCCGTCTGACGATCGTGAAGCTGGCGTTAGCGGCGTTTTGAAAGAGCTGCATGGCATCTATGGTGCCGTAGAGTGTGCCCCTGACAGTACAGACGCGCAGACACATGCCGCTCTGGACAACTCCCAGGCCACTGATGTTGAGAGGGTGATTAACGCCGTCGTGGCCAAGGCCACAGGGAGCGCAGCCTACCAAGGATTTGGCAGTCTGAACCTCAAAATCGATATCCTCCGTGCCTGCATAGACTTCTGCGAAGCCCTCCCAGACCCTGCAGGCGTTGTACACTTTGCAGCGATGCTTTTGCGCATCACTGGGCCAAACGCCGCCATAGATCATAGCACGTCCAACAGACACGTCAATTTATCAGCGGAAGAGCAAAATCGGCTCGTGTCCAATATGGCGCGCATGATCAATGCTTCTCGCAAGATGGGTCTTGGGAAAGTTGAAGCTGATTACTGGGATGATTTCCTAATCCGAGACGTTCGCTGTGTCGAGGGAGACGAATGTGGTGAGCTGATTGTCCATCAGAAGGCCGATCTGGATTCTGCTCAGCGCAAAAGCAAAACGCCCTTCTTGTATGACCCGTTCGCAAAGCAGAACGCAGAAGTGGAGGCGAAAGAAAAGGTCTTCGTTGCTGGAGAGCCCTTTGAGCTTGTCATAACGCTTCAAAACCCATTCGATCTTGAGCTGAGTGTCGAAACGTTGGACCTCGTCACTGACGGTATATCGCTCACCACCCAAATCGATCAGCTAATCCTAGGCCCAGCGCGGCTGCAAGAGGTCCGTCTAGCAGCAACCGCAAACACCGCTGGAGCGTTGAAAATCATAGGATGCGCCGTCAAAGTTTTTGGTTGCAAAGAGCAGTTGTTTCCGATATACCAGCAAGCGTGGAGTGCCGACATTCCCCTGCAGATAAAGCAGCTTGGTTACACGCCCCGGTCGAGGAACGAGGATGACGAGCAGAGCTCAGGCACACCGCACAAGAAGGTCGCTGCGCCTCAGTCGTACTCCTTGCCGTTGACCGTCATTGAGGCGCAGCCAGAGTTGATACTTGACAGCGTGTCTTTATCAGAATCCGCTTTGATGGTGCTCGAAGGCGAGCGGAAATCGTTTCGAGTTGTATTACGGAATACATCTCGACGGGTATCGGTCGACTTCTTGCACGTTGGGTTTGAGGATTCTCTGACAACCTCCGTTCGGAACGCGCTAGTATCCAAAGAGATGTCTCGAGCTGAAATGTATGATTTGGAGCTCCAACTATCTCGCGATCCGATATTCAGGTGGCATCGTGTCGACGGAGCAGAGTCGAATACGATCGTCCCCGGTGCGATCGCTGTCTTCGAGGTAAGCGCGATAGGCCGACCGGGCTTAGGAGCAGCAAGGATTCTCTTCGACTATGCCTCCTTAGGCAAACCATCTGCAGAGGTTGAAGGCCGCTTTTTTACTCGTCAGATTGCCGTACCCATTGACATCACCGTCAATGCAAGCATACAACTTCATCGGGTGGACGTGTTGCCCTTCTCTAACGACTTCGCATGGTCGAACCAGCATCGGCAGCGTCTTGTAGACGAAGGTTCCGCAGACAAGCAGTCCAAGAGCTTGCGCTCCCCTGGGGGGATCCTGGACAAAGGGGGCAATCGCTTCCACGCGCTTCTCGACCGTGTCGGCCTTGAGGGCCAAGAGGCCGAGCACTGTCTGGTGCTACTGGACCTACGAAACGCGTGGCCCAAACCTCTTTCCGTGTCCCTAGAAGCACGCGAGAATCCCTTCTCTTCTTCGTCCTCAACGATATCCGCAACCGAGTCTCCAGATGATTGGAAACGCGCCTATACTGTGCACGAAGTGATCCACCCCGGCCATATCGCTCGACTTGTCCTGCTGTTACCACGAACCTACCTTTCCAACCCTCACGCCCCTATTCCGCTTCTGTCGAAGCAGAACGAGCGCCAATACGTTGTCAGCACCTCTCGCACCTCCCCATCCGCTGAGCGTGCCGCTAGGGAGCAGTTTTGGTATCGTGAGCGGATCCTCTCCCTCCTGCGCGGCCAGTGGCGCGAGGAAGGCAGCGATCGTGGCGGGGACGTTGCGCTGCGCGGCATCCGGCTTACGC
The DNA here is from genome assembly GCA_027923365.1 of Zalaria sp. Him3. NCBI lineage: Eukaryota > Fungi > Ascomycota > Dothideomycetes > Dothideales > Zalariaceae > Zalaria > Zalaria sp. Him3. The sequence goes on from BPUN01000006.1 coordinate 723,971, forward strand.
AGAGTATGGTCGAGGCCGTGAAGTGCGATGATGTGGGCATCAGCATGCGAGTCGAAACCGACGACGGAAGTGCGCAAGTGCAACGACTGGCCTCCGCACGCTTCTCCGTAAGTGCAGAAACCTTCCTGACGCTGAAAACGAATATCAAAAATCGCTCGTCCAGCCCTATCCGCGCGATGCTGCGCCTGCAACCGAGTCTTGCGCATCTGGTCGGCGACGCCGCGCTCGAGGTCGGGAAACGCGTCATGTGGACAGGGCTGCTGCAACAGGCCATTCCATTGCTAAAACCCAAAGAAGAAAGAGAGGTAAAGCTAGGATTGTGCTTTTTGTGTCCGGGTGATTACGAAGTGGGTGCGCTGGTGGAGGAGACCGTGCCTGGGGTTCCTGCGGTGGATGCAGCGGATGGTGAAGAGGATTTGGAAGGAAGATATCTGATGCTCGGTAGGGAAAGGAGGGTCTGGTGCGTGAAAGAGCCCTGCGTAATGCATGTGAGTGCTGCGCAGCAGGGCCTGGAGGTGTAGATGATGTGTTACTAGGGGCGGAGTTCTCGGCGTGAATAGACGCCGGTGTTGGTACGCGCTGCGGAGAGCGTCCATTGTACGATGGGGATTCTTTGAGCATACCGCATCCATGCTTCATGAAGCTGCAGACCGCGTACGAATTCACGAGCAAGACATGAAATTGCACTTGGCCCTAGCATGCTTCGTCTAGGATATATTCCTTGCCTATGAACGTGTGCCAATAATACAGCTCCAAGACGCGACCCCTCCACCGCGACCGCAAAACGAACGCCAAGCAACCATCGAGTTTTGTCGCTGCGGCATCATACCGAGTCACAATCCTCGATGTGACCGCCTGCCTTTTTTGAAGATGAAGAATACGCTAGCAATAACAAAGGGTATCCTGCGCTAAACATGCCCTTCAGCCCCTCGATCCATGCCTCGAGCTTGTCCCTATATCCCGTCCCTGTGCCGATTGTCCATCGCTATACCCATACCCAGTAGTTTCCTGTATACCATGATCGTCCGCTATACCCACATGAAACTCATAAGTCATACCTAGTAAGAGACGTTCCCCGAATGATCGACAAAAGCAGATGCCTAAAAGGAAGAAAAAGCCAAAACAAAGCACAATAGAACACAGAGAACGCCTATTAATCGAAACCTCTCCCAGGTTTTCCACTGTGCACAAGCGTGGACGCGTCCCTTTTTCAGAGAGTCTCTTGCAGTCATGAGCACGTCTACCTCATGAAGCCGCGTTCGCTACTCGGCTCACTTCCCTTGCGACTGTTAGTGGCGCCCTCGCAAGCATCGCCATTGATGCTGATATTGGAGCTCGTCTGCATGCTAATTGTCCCAGGCGTCAACGTTGGCGGCGTGCTCCTTGGACTCGTGCCGAGACTCAGCGTGCTGAAGGCCGAAATAGGTAGGGTAGAGCCATTGTAGCTCAGCCCACCGTCAAAACGGTGCATCTTCTTCTCGATGGCTTGGACTTGTTTGCCACCGCTGCGTTTAGCCTTGGCCAATTCTGGATGCAAGGCGTCGAGGAAGCGGACGTATTCCTCGCGGTCGAGGACGTCAAGCATGCTTTGAATGACATAGTTGCCGTAGGAGTCTCTGATGAGACTCAGCATGATACCTTCGCCTTCGCGCCTGTTGCCATTCACGAGAATCTCCACGACATCGCGGCGCCATTGGGAGTCAGCAAACTTGAGACACTTCTCCACCACGTTGCTTGCGAACTTGTGCTTGCTGTAGCTTTCGAGGCCCTTGGCTATGATGGTCAGCACACGCTGCTTGTCCTCGGCTCCGCCGTGCTCAACAACGTGCTGCACGACGTAGTTGCCGTACTGGTCGCCGACCAGACTTGCCATGCCCTCATGCAGCTCAGCCATGATCTTGCCCTTCACGAAGACGTCGCAATGTTCGAGGCAACGCTGAATGACACGGCATCCATATGGGTGTACACTTAAGTGTTGTACTTGGCCGGTGAATGAGTTGAAGATGAAAGCGATCGTTGGATGCGGACAACGCTCAATTGCTTTTTGGATTACGTGATTGCCGTTCTGGTCTTTGACGCATTTGAGGACATGATGTTCGAGTTCGCGTACGAGTTGTGCCTGCTGGTCCTTGAGCACATGATCGAGCGCCTGCTCACTAGTCAGTGTGTTGACTTTCTGCGCGCGCCAATACGGCAACGGACCTTTTGTACGACACGACACCCGTACATGCCAGTAGACAGCTCGAGGACCTGGCCTTTCATCTCATGTGCCAAAATTTTCTTCTGGATGAGGTCGCCATGTTCGAAGAACTTCTGTACAACGTAGTTCCCAAAGACATCTTTCATCAGCGTTATCGCTTCACGTCGAAGCTCCTGAAAGACGCGTTCCTTCTCATCGCTATTGGCTGTTTCTAACTTCTGCTGGATGAAACGGGAGCCGTGCTGATCGCAACTGAACTCAACAACGAAGCCATAGATGTCCTGTCGAAGAAGGTCAGTGATATAAATCGTAAGCCATGTTATAGAGTCATACTTTGAGCTCATAGCGCTTGTTGCCCTTGCTGTTATTCTTGAACTCTTCCAGTAATAGGCTCCTCAACTTGAAGCCCATGTCGGCTTCATCATTTCGCGGCCCCTTGGGAATCTCCTGCACTGTCATGTTTGGAAGCTGTTGAGCTAAGAAAATCGGATTGACGCCATTCGTGGGCAGACCGTTCTGGCCACCAAGAGCGTAGAAATTCGGATACTGAGCGCTAAGCGATAATTGATGTGCCATGAGAGTAGCCTGTATACGCTGGTCCATCAGCCTCTCGTAGTCATTTAGATCTCGCAGCCTCGCCTCCGAAATCGCTTGCGACTGGTTGTTGGTAAAGTTGCTGCTAGCTCCGTATGTCTGAGATGGAGGAGACTGTTCAACTCCACGGGAATAGGATGAGGTGCTCTGTCCAAATCCAGCAGGCCGGAACTCTGCAGCAGGGCCATGGGGGAAGGCGTTGGGGAAAGGTAATGCACGATAGTTCAAAGGGCCGTTGGCAGCCGACGGTGAAGCTGAGGGGTCAGTGGCTAGACTGTCGAGCCCGATGCGGCCGAGTTCCCCAATACCATCTGGATTGAAAGACCCCCGGTTATTCTCTGGAAGGAAAGACGCATTGCCATTACGAAAGCTGATGTGTTGGCTTGAGAAGCCGTTGGCCGGCATCGACGGCCGATGATTTCGCAGGTTGCGAGACTCGTTCTCAGGGTTCATTTGTCCAAATTGGGGCATTACGTGGTTGTCATAACGATCGTCGAAGTTGGAAGCATTGTGAACAGAGTACGGCGGGTTCCGAGGTCGGAAATCTTGCACTGGAAACGAATTGAAAACAGGGAGATCGTTCTTGAGCATGTACTGCGAGTGCTCGTCGCCATGGCGCGACGGCGGCAAGCTATTGGTCCTTGATTGAGGGAGGCTAAAGTAGCTGCTCGACCCTACAGTACTTCGCCGATCATCCGAGGGGGTAGGTAAGGCCTGTTCGTCATGCCAGGTACGAATGGGAGAATCCGCATTGCCAGATTTCGAAGCAGACGAAGATTCTCTCGGTCGATCAAACTTTGTGTAGACAGTTGGAGGTTCGTTGGATCGCGAAGATACGGGACTCACAAAGTTGGGGATGAAAGCGGGCCGGGACGTGACCGTCGAGCCCGAATTGAGGTTGATAGCCGCGTGCTGTGGGTAGACCGAGGGGAATGTTTGAGAAAGAGAGGCATGGCTGTTGCTTCGTGTCTGCAAAGGAGATGTGCTAGCTTCGGATGTTCTAGCTTGTGTTGCGTGCCGGGTAGCGAAGTCGTCCCTCTTGGAAGACCATGCGGAGCGGAAAGTGGGTTCGTCGCGGACGGATGAGCCTACCAAAGAGCCGGAACCGGTCTTTCCCTCAATATCTTCGCTCACGACCTTTGCAATCGAAGTTTCTACAACGGAGAGTTAGTGTGAGTTGGGATATTGTAGCGTGTATTGCCTTGCCTCTAGAGCGAGAATTGTCGCGTGTCACGGCGACAGAGCCGAATCCGTTGCCACCTCGGCTCCAGATGCTATTACCATTCCATTGTTTGGTATATGACGGGGCGGTAGAGGCTAAGTTCGACTCTTGCGTCGCAGCCACGCTCGGCATGTTACCAAAGGGTGACAGATTGTTGATCTGACCCGGTCTCGTCTGGACAAGACCATCAGTCTCCGTGCCCCAGGTTATGGCACTGCCATGTTTCCCAAAGAGAAGACTTACGAAGGTATGACCAGCCAGTCCCGGATCTCTTCGGACGTCTGCGACCATTATGAAGGATATGTAAAGTGTATGGAGGTGATATGGCGTAACGACGGGTGCGCGTCGAGCTTTGATTCAAGAGTATACGATTAGTGTAGTTTAACAGCGACGGAGTATATATAGGACGGGTGCACGCGAGGTTGCTTGAGGATGTCAGCAAACTTGCTGCGAGGCAGCGGCCGGGATGACCAATAAAGTCTACCCACGAGTCACAGCGAAAGTCACAGCGAGTTGCGGCTGAGGACGGTCGCAGGCGAGGGCAATACGGCGCGTGTAGTATGTCGCATGTACAGATGAATGAGTCAAGGAGTATGGAGGGTCCAGATACCGGCTGGAAGTGTAGCGTGTGGGCGAGACTTAAGGTTGATATGTACGGTTCCTGCAGGCGCCCCTGGGGAAGTATGTGGAAGTATGTGTAATTTTAACAGGCAGCGGCAGGCTTGTTTTCTGCGCCTAGGGACCCCAAGGTAGGCAGTTGCGCGCCTGTGGGTCGCATGGAGGTATTGAGGCTCTCATCCACGGATGCTACGCGCAGTTGGTGTGGTCCAAGGCGGAGCGAGATGCAAGGGATCGGGAGCGTATCTCGGGGAGGAATGTAGCAGCTGCTGGGGGCCGCTTGCCGAAAAGAATCACGTAGGGAGAACAAGGGCAAGAAGGCAAGAGCTCCTGGCTTCACTGCACAAACGAAAGGCGTCAGGTGGCAGAAAGGCAGAGGGCAGAGGTGGTAGAGGCATACGGCGCCTTAGAAATAATGCTGGCGGTCTTACTGCTACGAGTCTACGACATTCAGGGCTCAGCCTTCCAGCACGGGAGCTAGACCCCATGAAGCTTAAGCTCGGCTGAGTTCAGCGGAATAAGCGCCAAGCGGCCCCAGCAAAACCAGGGTCAGGTTGGTCGGAGGCAGCACGAAGCCACGAAGACGCTGGAACCCTACAGTACCTACAGTAGGTAACTTACAGTACTGTGAGTTACATGTACTGTTACTCTGTTAGTGTGCCCTCTGCGCATCTCCAACCATCGCCCCGAAACGCAGGAGAGCGACCGGCGGAGCCTATCGTGAGAGGGTTTGGCCTGGATTCCTGGATCCCGCCCGCTGACCGCTCGACGAGGCCGCGCAGAGGATGGCGATGGCGATGGCGATGGCTGTTGCCGGTGAGAGCGTGCAGATGACAAGTCACAAACCTTGAGACACATCTGCCTTGGCTTCCGTCGTGTCGCGTTTTCAGCCACTGGCTGCGTGGGGCGTGGTGTGTCGCACAATGCAGGCCGCCAGTCTTCCCGCGAAGCAGACGACGCATTACTCCTGCAGATCAGCCAGCTGCCGCCGCAACCTGGAGCCAGGGGGTCTTGCGGCTTCTGCTCAGCACGATTGCACTTCTGGCGCTGCTACCGGCTTCTCAGACGACTCCGACAAGCACAACTGCGGTGTAGGAGAGGGAGGGCAGTCGTGTCTCATACGCACCGTACCGGGAGAGCGATCTCTGATGGAACCTACTTTCACCCAACCCTGCAGATTGCCCGGGTGTAATCTTCGAGCCACATCGAAGCTATTGGAGATCCTCAAAGCTTCTCTGCGCCACGTCCGAGATGCGTCCAATTTGGCGATGCAATCGACCATCTTCAACGGATCTGACCTCTACGGCGTTATAGAAGATCAAACTCAGGCTTGCACTTTCAGCCGCTTACCCTTCCTCCTAGCCATCTGAAGTCGCTAGATGACGCCAATACTGTCTCCCTTGTCCCTCCTGAAGATGCAATTCCTGCATGACAACCATGTATTCCTCGTATTCAACACTGCATCGGGAGCAGCCGCAAGTATGTCGTACATGAAGTCCTGCTCTCCTCCTGTTTCAGATCCTTGACCACACGTGACGCATTTCCTCTGACAAATGCGGGCTTGCGGAATGTAGAGAGCTGTTCACGAGTTGTGATATAAAAGCCCAGGTGTCTGTGGACGGTTCGGTACAGTGTCTGAACGACGCAGACCCATGTGGATGTCTTACCGAACAAGGCCGGGAAAGTCTTACTTGCGAGAACGGACGGCTTATAAGTATATCAACCGCCAACCCACCTCGATAAGTTAGGTACTGGACTTTGGCTGGGTGATGCGCATCAATTAGGAGCTTGAAAGACGGCGTGCTGCGAGTGAGAGGCAGCATGCCCTGCTGCCAGAGGCCGTTCCCTGACCAAACTTTGCACCTCCGGGGTTGGCGATCTCCGGGGTTGGCGATACTGTAATCGACAGCACGCCTGCACGCATACACACCATGGAGCCAGAGTCTTAAAGCATAACTGCAAGTGGGACGCTTGTGAGAGAGGGCGTAGTCCTGCTACTTAGAAAACGTCTGGAACCAGCGATGTATGACACCTTGAGACAGAGGCGTGTTGTAGTACACCAGAATTGCGACAACATTGACTGCAAACGTTTAACACCTCACTTTCAGTTAAAGTGACACAACTACCGAAGCAGGAGCAATAGAATGGCTCCGACAGAGTTTTGTGGTAGAATCCTTAATGAAATTGAGGAATATCGGAGACATAATCAGGGGGTCTCGACCAGTATTATAATATGGGAGCTCATTTATGTGCGCATGGCAACAGGACGGTCCTAACGACAGTTGTAACGAAGATCCACTGCCCGTTGCGCTATGATGCTAATTATGGTGACGAACTGTGGGATAAGATGCCTTCTCGAAGATCACGGCAGGGCCTGGACATGCTTCGCTCTCTAAAGAGAAAAAGTAGGAGTCACTGATCTAGTTGCTGGGTTGCGTGGCAGTGTTGCGTCGTGCGGTGGTGATGGTAAATGACTGGGAATAATATTGGGTCCCACGAACTATAAGAGTGATGAAAGCTTAAGCGACCGGACAAGCACAACCCTTGGCTCTTGCACAAGCAAAGTCGAGGCAGGCTACATTCATTGTAAGTTACGTCCGACAGGCTACACTCTTCATACTGTTCAATTAAACATTGAGCGACAGATTTTTAGAGCAATTGTGAGTTTGTGCCCATCCCAGCCACGGCGCGTGCTTTAATGTGTACCGGAGAATGACGTTGTGATTGGCCCAAGCGACATTCACGCATTCCGCTGCAATTTCCGGCGCAGATCCATGCGATGCGCTTGGGGTTAAGCGCCTGCCTCACAAAACAACTCGCTCCCTCGCTGCTTATCCTCGACACCACCATCGCCCATACGACTGCTACGCCCTTACTCCGACCCTTTTCCCCTTCGCTCCTTCCGCAGCGGCAACAGCTTCACTCTTTCAGCTGTTTGCACGCGTTCCGCTCTCTGCAGCATCTCCGACCATTGCGCACTCTTCTCCAGGTATGTGCGGATCTCCACGTTCTCCGCCCAACACACCCAGCCTCTCCGCCGTTGAATGCACACCACGCATGCGAAGCACGCAACGCGCAACACGACTCCCGCAATGCAGATGCACCTGCCGCCCTCCAACTGCTTGATTCATGCTAATGGCTGGGATGTCCTACAGATACACTTTACCGGACCCACCAATACCCTCCCACTCTGGACCATCTCTCCAGACTATCTGAATGACGATCGCGCATTGATAGCGACCATATCCCAACTCCAACTTTTACAATCATTTACAAGATGAGCTCCGGCTTCATCAGCCTTGTCGTCCGCGACGACAGTAGTCAGGCTACCTTCAACCCAACCATGGCGGACCTTCTCATCGTCCTGCTAGTCCTCGTCCTCGTCGCTCTCCTGTCTGTCCTTGCCCTGTACTTCATCCGTAATCGGAAACGGAGACAAATGGAGGAAGGCCTCCCTCTTTACGACGAGAAGCGCTCATCGATACGCTCAAACCACCGCCGCATTACCGTCCGTCCTTCAGAATCCATCTACGTCTACCAGGAGAAGCAAAACCTGATCGCCAACTCGGAGGCGCCACCATCAAGCCCCATACCCGAGATCCGCATTACCTTCCCAGAGGAGGTGGATGACGCTGGAAAGCGTCAGTCTGGCCGGGTTGTTGTCGTGCGTGTAGGAGAGACCGGTGTTGGTATGGAGCCGGTGACGGAGAACCTTCCACCGTATCAGCAGAGCGACTCCGACCGCTTCCAATCACTGGACCTCGAGCGGATCGGTGGCCTCAAAGAAAAGGAGGTTGAATCACGTTGGTAATGGCATCGCCACAGCCCTCGCGTGCAACCTGTCCTCCACTCTTCAATAACGACCCCCGGCACAATAACGACCCAATAGACTCTGCGCCACCTTGTCGATGTTTCTCTTTCTTTTCCAGCATGTGTGCCTCAACCCGGCTTGCAGGCGCATGCGGCCGGCGCACTTAAAGTGCGTCACGACCCTGTTCATACAACTCGCCTTCATGCATGCACTCCGACTCCTATCGCCCCGAGAGTCCACCGAATCGGCTGCGATGTTGGATGTACCTGTCACAAACCATTTCGTATTATTAATGTTTTCTCCTGCGGGTTTTGGCCTTGCAAATCTTTTTGTTCAAGCTCCAAATTGGTTGGAGAGAAGGGTTGGATAGCCACCAGAACCAGGTGGCTTGGTGGGGGTTTTGCTTTCGCTGTGGTGGCCCTCGGGGCTCTTGTCCCAAATGCGTACTATTAGCTACATGAACCCGTTTCCTGCTCTGCCATAGTGGCTGCAGCGTATTGGCAAATTTGACACTTGTCCAATACATTCAACCTTTACATCGTGCAATGAGTTAACTCCGGAAGCCTGTGTCGCAATAAGCATTGGTGCGTAATCTGGAAATGAATGTGGAATTGGAAGCCTTTCGTGACCCTGAGCGAAGCTTGGCAGACCTCACCCCTCCATCCCCACGCGCAAGTTACTGGTGCGCTCCGCGTTCTCCCGTCTACTTTTTCACAGAGCTTAGCAACTTCACCTAACAATCTCCTATAGATGACATTTAGGTGACCTTCTTCACTCCTCATGGACAATGGACGCCTGCAGACCGGTCTCAAGGGCAGATCTGCCGGCCCCGACAATGCTAGAGCGGCTCAGGAGACTCCGGAAGTGAAGGGGGTCACCGATGCTGAAGCTACTAAGAAAACGAACAAGCAGCGGGAAGTGCAGTTCAAGGCCGCCCATGGCTTGCTACTGGCTTTCTTCTTGCTCATCTTGTAAGGATCGCTTCTGAAAAACATCAATTGCACCACTCACAACTGGCCACAGGATCCTCCACGTTCTCGGGCTCTACCTCTTCCTCAGCGGCTTCCTCCTCACCCGACTCGTCCTGGACCACAAGTCTGACTGCAGTATTCCGCCAACCGATTTGACGGATGGATACACGCCTGGCTCGCCTGATAAGGGTTGCTGGCACCCCAAGTCTTTCGACAAAGCTGTTGTAATCATCGTGGACGCCCTTCGCTACGACTTCACCGTACCCTTCGAAGCAAAGCAGCCTGGAGACGTACCACACCACTTCCACAACTCGCTCCCTATCTTCTGGGAAACTGCAGTCGCGCAGCCTGAGAACGCGTTTCTCCTTCCTTTCATCGCTGATCCTCCTACAACAACGCTTCAACGGCTAAAAGGCTTAACGACCGGGACATTGCCTACGTTCATTGATGCAGGGTCAAACTTCGCCGGAACAGCAATAGATGAAGACAACCTTGTGGCTCAGCTGAAGGACGCTGGAAAGAAGATTGTACACCTTGGGGATGATACTTGGCATTCGCTGTTCCCAGGATACTTCGACGAGGAGCTGACAAGGCCTTTCGATTCCTTCAATGTCTGGGACCTGCACACGGTGGACAATGGCGTAAATGAGCACCTCTTCCCGCTTCTGAACCCCAGCAACGCCAGCAGATGGGATGTTGTCATCGGCCACTACCTAGGTGTCGACCATGCTGGCCACCGCTACGGACCGGATCATCCTGCCATGGCTGCCAAATTGAACGAGATGAATGAGGTGTTCACGCGTATGATTGAGTCCATCGATGACCAAACACTCTTGGTTGTCATGGGCGATCACGGCATGGATGGGAAGGGAGACCATGGTGGAGAATCCGATGACGAGGTTGAGGCCGCCCTTTGGATGTACTCGAAGAAAGGCCTCTTTGGTCGGTCCGACAAGGCACTTGCTGAGCCGCCTCTCACGGCGAAGCATAGGCCTGTCGGGCAGATCGATCTTGTACCAACACTCTCGCTGCTCCTTGGAATGCCGATTCCCTTCAACAATCTTGGTCGTCCAATTGAGGAAGCCTTCATCGGTAGTAGCGGGCAAGATTACAAAAATCTCGCTGAGGTCAATCGTTTGACTGCCGCACAGATCAGCAAATACCAAGAACAATATGCGATTGCCCGAAACTTCGATGCTTCGGAAACCTCTCCCATAGTACCGCTGTGGAACTCTGCTCAAGAAGCATGGGAGCTCGTGAAGCAAAGCAAGTCACCATCTCCGCGGGCCTGGAAGGATGCGTACTCCATGTTCGCAGCCTACCAAGCAGAAAATCTGCGCGTATGCAGGAGCCTGTGGGCACGCTTCGACCTGTCAAGCATGACTACCGGTATCATTGTGCTGCTCTCCAGCTTTGTTCTCCTGATTGTTTATGCCCGCGGCATCGAAGGCGACCGTACCGATCTTACCCCACTCCTACTGCTTCGCGGCATTATCGGACTCGCTGCAGGAACGGGTATTGGCCTCGCTCTTAGCAGTGTTCTACCACTCCCTTATGTACACACACTGGTTTTCTCCACAGCTATAAGCGGCATTGTGGGCGTTGCATCTGGACTTGCATCGGCTTGGCGCAGGCTTCTTTTACCATTTCCCTCGACTTTCTGGGGCTGGTGCTGTACTATATCTGCTGCACTTCTTTGCGTTGGATTCGCGTCCAACTCTTTCACTATTTGGGAGGATGAAATTCTGTTATATCTCCTATGCACATTTGGAGTTCTAATGCTCGCCTCTTCTCTACGCCGTTCTGATCCACAGGACCGACTTCTGGGCACCTGGCATTCCATCTCTTTTGTCGTCTTTACCCGAATCGCCTCTTTCTCTCGACTCTGCCGCGAAGAGCAGATGCCTTTCTGCAAGTCCACATACTACGCCTCCGCAAACTCTTCGACTTCTGCGTGGTGGCAGTTGGTCATTCCCTTCGTCATTGCGATACTCCTTCCAAGCGCCGTCCGGGACTTCTATGCCCGATCGAAGAACTACCAAGGCTCTGCTATTGTCTGGATTGGCTTCGCCTTCCGTATCGGCCTCGTACTCTCTGCCAGCTACTGGATCCTCGACGCCGCAGACGATGGCGACTGGTTTCCCTCTGTTTCCAGCTCGCTCCTAAAGACAGTTCGTGTCTCCGTCGCCCAAATCGTTATAGCCCTCGCCTACGCGGCTGGTTACAGTACCTACATCTGGGCGTCGCCATTCCTGGCTGTCGAGCGCGAAGCAGCTCCAGTGCAGTCTGAATCCTTCGACCCTGCCGATCCAACCGCTATGGTCTTCACTCCTACCCCGGCAGCCGCTGGCGCACGCTCCAAGCTCATCATCTACGGTTACTCTAACAGTCATGGTACTCGTTACTTCCTTGTTGCGACTATTTGGGCTTTGGTTTTACTTCTAGTTCAGAAGCCAATGGGTCAGGGCACGCTTTCGCTATGCCTGCTCTCCATCCTTAATCTGCTCGAGATTATCGATGCCAACGACCTACGGTCCAGCCCTCTGGGGCCGACCATTCTCGCGTTGCTAGGAAGCTTCTATTACTTCAAGACGGGTCACCAGGCCACACTCTCCAGTATTCAGTGGGAGACCGCTTTCATCCCGCTCAAGACTATCAAATACCCTTGGAGCCCCGTGCTGGTAATACTGAACACGTTTGCGCCTCAGATCTTGTGCGCGATTGCAGTACCGACAGTTGTGATGTGGAAGATACCACCGAAGCAGCAGGGGTTGCTGGGGCAGGTTGCAGGCGCGGTGGCGACGCATCTGGTGTTTTACGCCGGCATTGCGCTTGCTACTGTTGTTGAAGCGGCGTGGTTGAGGAGACATCTGATGCTTTATCGCATTTTCATGCCGAGGATGTTGATGGGTGTTGTCGTTATGATTGTTGTGGAAGTTGTAAGTGTAGGCATTGCTGTCACTGGTACGAGATGGAGCATTACAAGTGTTGGCGAGGTGTTTGGATGGTTTTAGATAGGATTGCATATAGGTTTGACACATCTGTATAGTAGGTCGCGTCCCAACTGCATCGACCATGATCAGAATTGGTCGCTCTCACTGTCTCACTGAAGAACAAGATGCTTCCCATTTGTATGAAAGCAATCCAAACAGCCTGCGCTGTGGTCGTAATCGTAGTATATCTTCACCCGGGACGCGCTGTGATATTGTGTCCGCTAGTACCACGCATGACCAGCATTGTGCCCGTCGACGACTCTCTCATAGACCAGAAGCCCAGCAAGGGCTGACCTCTACTGACTGTTACGTCCACATCGATGGCCGTTGGAGAACTAATACTGTTCTGCGAGTGTATATACGGCTCACTCTCTCGAAGACTGCTTCTCCATAGCACACAAATGACAGAACCCAAAAGAAACTGTACTGCACAGGGCCATTGGCTCGTGTTCCCTTGCCCACCATCTGACACGCATTAAGTGATATTTTAAAGTAGTCGTGTCCAACAAGCTACCCCCAGAGCCTGCAACGAGAGAGTTCCTCGAAGCAGAAATCCATTCCATATGCGCTGGAGCTAAGACACGGACAATGCAATCAGGAAAAAGCACATGAGGGTTAGTGACGCTCAAGAAGGATCTGGCAATGTAACCAAGTCTGCCGGCAGCAAATGTCGGCCATGACGGTGAGTAGATGACTGACTGACAGGACATTGTCAGGGTTTCCTGCTAGGGAGTGAATTCATGAGGAGCGACTTCGCCCTACGAGTGGGTCTGCTCAAAGGCAGAATAGTCCTTTCAGGCTCTATGATTGAGGTACGAATGCATCCAGTTGTTACGGTGGACGGACTCATTGCCTAGTAGTCTTATGAAACTGCCTCCTGGTATATTCGCATATATCCCGCGCAAGTAAGATATTGATGCACCACGTCCTGGTGTACTAAATCCCCCTTACGAATCGATTGCGTGTCCAGATCTTAGTCTTTCCAAAGCCAACTACGCAACAAGACGCCTCGGATTGCTCAAACCCAGATTTCCAAGGAAATATGCTGGGAAATTATCAGATTTCTTAGTACTGATATCGATAGACAAGATACGCAGCGACAACACCGACTACCAAGACAATAGCCATGCTGTTTACAGTTGCGTAAGTGTTTGGTACGAGTGCATGGTTACATCTGAACACACCTCAAGGTACAAACGTCATGCACCGCAAGCGCCAGGTGTTCTGCGCCCTGCTGTACCCGCTCCAAGGCTGAAATGTCCTGCTCGGCCCAGTCTACAGCATCGCCAGGATTCCAGACGACGGAGAGCTTGTCAAGCGCTTGTGCGAAATGCGATAGAGCGGTGTGATGTTCTGTTGACGATCCGTGTGCATGTTCTGGGCCGGAATGCTGCTCGTCCGGCCTGTTTCCAGCTGATTTGGTTGTGAGAACTTCCTGAGAGGCACTGTTTTTAGTTCCCCCTATGGCGCTGTCTCGTCGCTCGTCCATCGATTTGCCTTCCATACAAGCGTCCGGTCATGTGTGATGTCGTGGTGGCGAGGAGGACGCAAGGCTTGCTACGCGTTCCAGAGCTATCATATAGTAGTTATGTCCCATGTTGCCATGTTTGGAGCTCCACGCGTATTACGGGTCGTAGCGATTCACTGCTGCGGGCGTGCGCTCGTAGTGAGGGGTGGTGTGGCGGTGCTGTGTGCTTCGGGATCTGATTGGTTGGGAGAAGCTGCTACTGTTTCGCTTTGTCTCGTGGATAACGAATGGACTTTGTGGTATCCTTACCCTCTGATCATATCCAGTGGAGACACTGGTGCATGAAACAACTAGAGGCTCCGGCACGATAGTGGAACCCTGCTCTGATACTGTAATGATTCGCTGTGGAATACTTTTCCGAACTCTCACACGATGCTATCCTAGACAACAGATCCCGACCGCAAACTCATACATACACTGTGGGCATGTGGTAGGTGTATTACCAGGGCTCTGAGATTACCTGCTATGAGAGTTGCGTTACGCAGCAAGCTTAGCAAGGGCAGCCAATATCGTCTGGTACTCGTGTCACCCGCAGAAAGATGCCATGTGCCCTCGCTTTCTACCTCTCCATTAACCTTTCATAATTTGACGCATAACATTGGGTATTGGGTAAAGCTAACACTGCCGAAGCGCAAGGCAGAACAGAAAAGAAAAGACAAGATGTTACATGAAGAGAACGAACGATGTAATGGAGCGTACGCCCTTGCACCGAAGGCCATTGGCAGCTTCAAAGACCCAGCAGACGAGGGAGAAAGTAACGGCACAGCCCAGCAACGATCTATCCCAAGTTTATAACATGCCCTCCATCGGCTCAAGGCCATCAAAACTGTATGGCGTCGAGGATTCAGTGTTCAGGGCGTAGTTGAGACGTTGCGCCAGGTCGAAGTCTGTTGGATCGACTCCACCCCCGACCCAGAAATCTCCGCCAGCCAGAGCTTCCTTCTCCGCAGCGGTTTCAGCAGCGTCATCCTCAGAGTAACCGTGAACGACTTGTAGATGGACGGACAAGTCGTGAGCTCTGGTAAAGCGGTTGTCACACAAGATTATAGCGCACGGAATGGCTCTGCTCTCCTCGTAGCCGACACCAGTGAGCATTCCCAGGGCTGATTGCTGCGGCGGAACATTCGACATCGGCGCGTCAGTGGGTTCCTCCTTGACTTGCTTCTTGGCCTTGCCTTTGCGAGGCGCGTGGAGGTGCTGCGAACGGATATGGTTCAAAAGAGATACCTTGGACCCCAACGCTCGACCGCATGCACCGCGGCCATCCCAGTGGGCGAGGTCGGGTGTAGCTGAAAGATCAAAACCACCGCACACGAAGTTCTTCTCTTTCTCGTGAACTGTGCGTTTGTGAACGTTTAGATTGCCTCTCCGAGTGAACTTTCGCTCGCAGCCCGGGAAGTCACACGCGTACGCTGGCTGCTGCTGCTGCTCCTGACCTGTGCCATGTTCGATGTCGATATGTGCTCGAAGCTCTCGTTGGGTGGCACACTGATGTCCGCAGTCTGTACAAGTCGGGGGATGGACGATCTTCAGATGTGTTTGAAGCTCGGAATAGGTGGGAAATCCCACTGCTTGAGAGTCTGCCGTAACGATGCTGAGACGGAGTTCCGGATCGGTCACAGCTAGGTCTGGGGTACAGATGTTGCACCAGTAACGATTGCCACTGTGCTCTCGCGCCTTGTGAGCGGCTAGACTGCTGCTCCCGTCGTAGGCTGCAGAGCATGGTTCGCCGGTGACGGCATCGATATGGTCACACTGGAAAGGCTTCTCCTGCAGATGGTCCCTCTTGATATGTCTGTCCAGAGTCTCCTGCTTACGAAAAGTCTGTTCACAGCCTCCAAATCCTGTGCACTTATACTGTTCCTTCTTTTCATGCGCCTTGATATGTGCCTTCAGTCTCTGACCAGTGTGATAACCCTTGCCACAGCCAGGCCAATCACATATGAAGTTCCGATTGTCTTCATGATTGACTTTGATATGGTGCTTGAGGTGGCTATCGCGTGTGAAGTCTTTCCCACATCCCGGAACGGTGCAAACAAAGATGCGTTCGTTCGTGTGCGTTCTCTGGTGTTCAGCGAGCCGTACCGGACGGCTGTAGGCCTTGTCGCAACCTTCGAAAGTGCATCTATACTTCAGTGGACGGCCACCTGAGCGTGGAAATTCTGCGGGTGTTGTAGCACCATTCGTCGACAAAGGGGTGGTGTTTGAGGAATTAGGCACAGCATCGCCGTTTTGCATCTTAGATTGAGAGACATCACTCTGCGCATAGTCGCTTCCGTCTAGGCTGTGTTAGCCGACTTAGTGCCTCAAGGTATGTCAGACAGGCAAGGACTTACCATCGGAGTCGAATTCCTCGTCAACACGAGCCTTCTTGGGAGAGTGATATGGCTCTTCTGGCGCCACTTTACGTTTGAGATCTGGCACAGCCATGTTCTCGACTGATCTGTGTGAACAACTGCGTCGACGATGCCGAAGAGCAGAACCAGCTGCGTTTCTTCACATGTTCTGCACGGAATACTCCTCCAGTCAAGTAATCTCGGCCAATCTACAAACACGGACCCCAGAAAATGATGTGGAGAAATGGTCTCAGATGCGGCTCTGTGGCCGGTGCTTGGCATTGCGAGGCAAGATCAGATTCACCGCCTTCGGGAGTGTTCCGCGGGTCGCGGCTTGCTGATTTGCGCGCGGGTCGGAGCAAGTTAGAGAACAAATAACCAAAACCACCCACCCCGCTGATACCGCAACTCTTCTAATCTCTTCTCGTTGCTCAAGAAAAACCGCGACATGGAGGACTACGGCGACAATGATGCTGGCCATGAGTACGGCGACGGAGAGTACGTGCTCGAACCGTCACATAAATTTGCGCGCTATTTACTAACGTGCATCTCCTCTTTGTAGGGAATATGGCGACAACATAATGGAGGAGGAAAACTACGATGCTGAGGATATGATGGATGCTGAAGGGCAGGATGGCGAGACTGGTGGACAGGAAGACCCCGATCAACACACTCAAGGCAACATTGTCACATCTGGAGATGCCAGCGGTGCCGCTGCAAGATCGACGACTGTCAAAGGACTGAAGGAGAAGAGAATACCGAACGAGAAGCGGACAACAACCCCTTACATGACCAAGTACGAGCGAGCAAGGGTTCTGGGGACAAGGGCGCTGCAAATCAGGTACGCTGGGAGAGGACTGCGCGCTGCCGCTGCGTCAGCGATCATATATGAGTTTGAGACTGACTTCAGGTTCAGCATGAATGCGCCAGTGTTGGTCGATGTTGAGGGAGAGACCGATCCTCTGCAGATTGCTATCAAGGAGCTTCGTGAGAAGAAGATTCCTCTTGTGGTGCGGCGGTATCTGCCAGACGGCTGGTAAGTCGGCACTAGAGCCTCTTGAGACCCATGTGCTAATTGTGTGTCTAGGTACGAGGATTGGACTTGCGAAGAGTTGCTTTAGTTGTACATTACATGTTGTTTTGTCCCCTGCGTTCAAGCGTAACATTTTCCAATGGCGAAATACTGCAAAAAGCACCGAGACCGCCCAAAAAGAGAATCATTTTAGATCGCGCTTATGTCCCGTATCATTTTTACTATCACTTCAACTGTGAAGAATATCGCGCCTTTCCTACCTTGTATGCTGCTCTCTGGGCATATATACATGTTTATGAAAGGCGCACACAACGGAACAACCTCGCATATACCCGCAGATGCTGGTTGTTGAATCACCCGTATCATGACGATTTCTCATGTAAAGACATATACATGTTCTGTACCTCCGATCTAGATAACTTAGGCTTCTGGCACTCACTCGAGGTCCTGCTGCGGACATTGTTTCCCTTTCAGGCCTTAGAATTGCGGGGCAACGTCATAATCCGTACCCCACTTGCGCGCTGCGGTAGAACTACAAGTACCGGCCATCTGCTCACTCCCGGATACCTAGCCATTCCAATCTTACAGATCGTATGCTCATGAAGATGTCTTTCGAAACTACTGCCACCATCGCCTCCTTTGGGGGCAAGCTTCTGAAGCTTGCGCACAAGGCGACATCCACGAACTGCGAGATGAAGCTGAACCTCTATCTCCCGCCCGGGGCGACCTCCGACAGCAGCAATAAAGTGCCCGTTCTCTTCTATCTGTCAGGGTTGACTTGTACCGGCGACAATTGCTCAGAGAAGGGCTTCTTTCAACACAAGGCCAGCCAAAAGGGCATTGCTGTTGTGTACCCAGATACCAGCCCAAGTGGGTGCATGGAAGACTTACTGTAGCGGCGCATGTCTAACACCTCATTGCAGGAGGTCTGAACATCGAAGGTGAAGACGACTCGTATGATTTCGGATCCGGCGCTGGCTTCTATGTCGACGCAACGAAAGCGCCATATGACAAGGGTTACAACATGTACTCGTACATTACAAAGGAGCTTCCGGAAGCCCTATTCTCGTCATTCAAGCAGCTTGATTCCAGCAGAGTCAGCATAACTGGTCACAGTATGGGAGGTCACGGTGCATTGACACTGGTACGCATGAATGGCAACGATTGCGGCAGACGTTTGGCTGACATGGTGACGCCAGTTCCTCAAGAACCCAGGAATGTACAAGTCCGTATCAGCATTTGCGCCAATCTCCAACCCTGTCAACTGCCAATGGGGTCAGAAAGCTTTCGGTGGATACTTTGGCGAAGACCAGAAGAGCAAGTGGAACGAGCACGATGCATCAGAGCTGGTAAAGAGCTGGAAGGGACCATTGGATATCCTCATTGACGTTGGCACGGGAGACAACTTCTACAAGCAGGGACAATTACTTCCGGAGAACTTCGTGAAGGCTGCCAAAGAGGCTGGCAATGACAAGGATATCAAGCTGAGGATGCAGCCGGACTATGATCACAGCTACTACTTCATTTCCACATTTGCCGACGACCACGTCGAGCACGCGGCGAAGTATCTGCTGGCATAGTGGGTATTCCGCGTGGAGTTTCAGTCTATAGGCTAACAAAGGCAGAAGCGGCTCTAATCGCAGGGAAAAGTTATGAGCAAATATAAATGTATTTAGCGTGGGTGTAGATATGAGGAATAAAAGGTACTGAGCAGCCTCAGCCGGAACTGGCGACAATGTACAGCACAGAAAGCTACCTTAAAATGCCCATAGCAGAGTGAGCACACAGGTCAGGGACAATGAAGGCTTGGTGTTCCGATCCCAGACAACGGGTACAAGCAGGTTCAGCCTTGCCGCAAGGTCTGATTGCTGGGATGGTTGTATCACCTTGTAGGGAACGCATGAGCCAGACATGTTCAATCGCCCGTGCTCTAGACATCTGAGCTCAGGCCAAAACGGTAGGAAGACATGTGCATGTGAAAGTGCCGACAACTGTGGAGGTTTCCAGGTCCTATTTGCAGTCGTGGCCTACTGGTATATCAGCCTCTTGAATACGGACGGAAGCAATTTCATCAACGATGTTTCCTTTCGCGTCTCACTGCAAGCCGAACCCCATAGTATGTTCTAGCAGCGAAGGTGGTGGAGAGGCAGAGTGAGGCTGTTGTTCGGGAGACTGCTTAGTGCGCAATGGATTCAAGGGTCCGCCGCGCCGCAGCTTCCTGATTGGCCAGAGCTTGTACGGTCTCTCGAATATTCCATGGGCTTCCAGCTCAGAGCTGCGCAAACTGCCTGCAATAAATTGCTCCTTCTCATCGCACCACACAATCGTCCTGCACATCATCTTCCCATTGCGATACCCGACTTACTCTTAAGTCACCCTCTGTTCATTGCATTACATATTCTGCATTAGAACTCTTTCACGAACGTGAGTCGCCCCCGCCGCCGAGCTCCCTGCCTTGTCCATCATTGGCCAGCTAGCTCTACTCTCTTCGAAGACTTTGAGGCCTCCAGCTAACATCTCCGCCTACAGCCTCTTTATCACCTTCCCACCTTCCAAAACACCGCAAATATGACGGCTGAGACCTTCGAGTTCCAGGCTGAGATCTCTCAGCTCCTGTCTCTCATCATCAACACCGTCTACTCAAACAAGGAGATCTTCTTGAGAGAACTTGTCTCCAACGCATCTGACGCTCTCGACAAGATCCGCTATGAGGCCCTTTCAGACCCAAGCAAGCTTGACTCCGGCAAGGATCTCCGCATCGATATCATCCCAGACAAGGAGAACAAGACCCTCACCATCCGGGATACCGGTATTGGTATGACCAAGGCCGACCTCGTCAACAACCTCGGTACCATTGCCCGCTCTGGTACCAAGCAGTTCATGGAGGCCCTTACCGCAGGTGCCGACATTTCCATGATTGGTCAGTTCGGTGTCGGTTTCTACTCTGCCTACCTCGTTGCCGACAGGGTCACCGTCGTCTCTAAGAACAACGATGACGAGCAGTACATTTGGGAGTCCAGCGCCGGTGGCACCTTCACCCTTACTCAGGACACCGAGGGCGAGCAGATCGGCCGTGGTACCAAGATCATCCTCCACCTGAAGGATGAGCAGATGGACTACCTCAACGAGAGCAAGATCAAGGAGGTTGTCAAGAAGCACTCTGAGTTCATCTCTTACCCAATCTACCTTCACGTTCTCAAGGAGACCGAGAAGGAGGTTCCAGATGAGGACGCTGAGGAGACCAAGGAGGACGAGGACAACAAGCCAAAGGTCGAGGAGGTTGAGGATGACGAGGAGGAGAAGAAGCCAAAGACCAAGAAGGTCAAGGAGAGCTCTATCGAGGAGGAGGAGTTGAACAAGACCAAGCCAATCTGGACCAGGAACCCACAAGACATCACCTCCGAGGAGTACGGTGCTTTCTACAAGTCCCTCTCCAACGACTGGGAGGACCACCTTGCTGTTAAGCACTTCTCTGTTGAGGGTCAGCTCGAGTTCCGTGCCATTCTTTTCGTGCCAAAGCGCGCTCCATTCGACCTGTTCGAGACCAAGAAGACCAAGAACAACATCAAGCTTTACGTCCGCCGCGTCTTCATCACCGACGACGCCACCGACCTCATCCCAGAGTGGCTGTCCTTCATCAAGGGTGTCGTCGACTCTGAGGACCTTCCTCTCAACCTGTCCCGTGAGACCCTCCAGCAGAACAAGATCATGAAGGTCATCAAGAAGAACATTGTCAAGAAGACTCTTGAGCTCTTCAACGAGATCGCTGAGGACCGCGAGCAGTTCGACAAGTTCTACTCTGCCTTCGGCAAGAACATTAAGCTCGGTATCCACGAGGACTCCCAGAACCGCCAGTCCCTTGCCAAGCTCCTCCGCTTTAACTCCACCAAGTCTATTGACGAGATCACCTCCCTCCAGGACTACGTCACCCGCATGCCAGAGCACCAGAAGCAGATGTACTACATCACTGGCGAGTCCCTCAAGGCCGTCCAGAACTCTCCATTCCTTGACGCCCTCAAGGAGAAGAACTTCGAGGTTCTCTTCCTCGTCGACCCAATTGATGAGTACGCCTTCACTCAGCTCAAGGAGTTCGATGGCAAGAAGCTTGTCGACATCACCAAGGACTTCGAGCTCGAGGAGACTGAGGAGGAGAAGAAGCAGCGTGAGGAGGAGGAGAAGGAGTTCGAGGAGCTCGCCAAGAGCCTCAAGAACGTCCTCGGCGACAAGGTCGAGAAGGTTGTTGTCTCCCACAAGCTTGTCGGCTCTCCCTGCGCCATCCGTACCGGCCAGTTCGGTTGGTCCGCTAACATGGAGCGTATCATGAAGGCCCAGGCCCTCCGTGACACCTCCATGTCTTCCTACATGTCCTCCAAGAAGACCTTCGAGATCTCTCCAAAGTCTCCAATCATCAAGGAGCTCAAGAAGAAGGTTGAGACTGACGGCGAGAACGACCGCACTGTCAAGTCCATCACCCAGCTGCTGTACGAGACCTCTCTCCTCGTCTCTGGGTTCACCATCGACGAGCCAGCCGCCTACGCCGAGCGCATCCACAAGCTTGTGTCTCTCGGCCTGAACGTTGACGAGGAGGCTGAGACCAGCGAGGAGACCGCCGCCGAGGAGGCCCCAGCCGCTGAGGCTACCGGCGAGAGCGCCATGGAGGAGGTCGACTAAACGGTTTCATTTAATCCCTCTTAATGTGTCACGTCCTTTTTTAATGCTTTACTACATGCTGGCTCTTTGGGGCTTTTCGCAACATACCTGGCATAGAAGCAGGCGTTTGCGCGTGGTGGTGGAAAATTCTACATGTACTTTACATTAGTTTCAAGATGGGTTGGGATCATGGAGCAGAGAAATGAATCATCTACATTTCACCTTTAATATTAACTGGTCATGCATCAATAACCTTGTGCATCTGCCTTGTGTGACTGACGTAGGTTGCCCATAGAATGGAGACCGTAATTTCGATCGTGTTCTGAGAGATAGCTCGTTAAGAAATATCGGCTCACTCGCAGTCTTGACGTACTGACCCGTTCCGGAAGGAGGTATGGCTTGCTTGCTGCGCACAGATTGACTTGGCTTATGAGTTTGTCTCTCATTCGCGAGCTACAGTTTATTAATTACTTCGTCTATGATACCTTGGGTATAGCTCTATTACCATCTATACAAAGTCCCATCGAAGCAAGTGCATGAGCTCATTACACCGGCCGCACAGTAGCGACATTACAATACCCCATCGCGCCTTCTTACAAAGGCAGGGTAGCATTAAGCAACAGATTCCTGCTCGAACTTCCGACATACACCATCTTGGTGTAGTTACTGATGACCCAGTTCTGACTAACCGTATCCCAGTTGGAGATGTCCCTGCGCATGATGTCCGCCGTGAAGGTTGTGCTGGAGTTGGGCTGGATGCTCAACCTCTCAAAACCTCTCAGTTGGACGGGTGGATCGTATGGTCCACCAAGCGAGACGTACAGCTGCGGGATCTCTTCGCCTGCGACCTTGCCAGTGTTGGTGATGGTGGCTGTGACTTGGTAAAGAACATCGAAGAGCTCAGGATTGCCGCCTGGTCCGCCACCGGCTGGGTTCAAAGGCTGTGGCGAGCCGTCTTGCGCACCTTCTGGGACAAATCCAGGGAGATCGTAGTGTGGATCATCGGCGGAAGCGGTGAGGTTGGTGCTGTTGAGCCAAGGGTAGATGAACCCTCTGACGCGGGTCTGGTTTGCCGGGAAGACGTAAGACGCAGTGTCATTATCGACCGTACCGTAGGTCGGAGCAGCAGGTGTGTATCCAGTGGTTGCGGTGTAGTTGCCGGCCTGTGTCTTAGCGATCTGAAGGTTGGAGTAGGAGAAGTTCGTGTAAGAGAGACCGAAGCCGAATTCATACACTGGCTCAATGTCGTGGTGGTCGAAGCCGCGGTAGTCAATGAAGACACCTTCCTTGAAATCGACCTGGGGAATGCCCGCGTTTGGAGTGTAGAGAATATCAGTACCGTAGTCTTCGCGGGCGGCAGCAAGGGTGAATGGAAGCTTGGCGCCCGGGTTGACGACGCCATACAGCACATCGGCAATTGAGTTTCCAGACTCTTGACCAGGGACACCAGCCCACAGGATTGCAGTGATGTTAGGGTTGCTCTTGTAGTCACCAAGAAGGACCGGTCCGGTCGAGTGCACGACCAGAATAGTGTTGTTACAAACGGAAGAGACGTTCTTAGTCATCGCATCTGCACCTTGCCACAGGGTGAGGTTGTTCCTGTCGCCAAAGTTCTGGTCAACCTCGATGTATCCTTCACCAGAGTCGGAGTTGGCAAAAACGATCGCGACAGATGCACGACTTGCCAAAGCGGCAATCTCGTCGAAGGCGTAGTTATCAGTGATCGATTCATATGCCTGGTTGTTACCAACAACCACGTTTTGGATGGCGGTATTGGGGGTAACCAAGTAGGGGAAGTTGGCGGATCCAGATCCCCATGCCATGCCTAGAGTTCCATTGTCACATCCACGGTCAGTGCATCCGTTTGGACCGAGCGGGTTGCTACCAGCGTCTTCTCCGATGACAGCTGTGAGTTTTTCTTCGCCGGTCAAAGGTAAGACGTTGTTCGTGTTCTTTAGAAGGACAGTGCTAGCAGAACCGATCTGACGCACAATAGCGGCATGGTCGGCACGAACGTCAACATGGGAGTTAACGACTGTATTTGGGCTTCCCTGGCTTGTGCCGAAGTACTCATAACCGTAGGTGTCGAGCGTCCAGGAGGAGAAATTGATGTCCACAGTGTTGTTCTCTCGTCCGACCAGGTAGTAAGCGGCCATAATTCTAACGGCCATGTCGTCTACCCGCCACTGAGGAACGGTGCCGTTAAGGACAGCGACAGTAAGGTTGGATCCCCAGTAGCTGGTCTTCATGTCGAAGTGGATGTCGCCAGGCATGGACATGTCTAGTCCGGCAAGAGCCCCGGAGACACCACCTTGGTGGCCCTAGGTGCGGTCAGTACATATCAAATCAAGTATGAAGTCGGGATGTCGCTTACATCCCAGTCTGAAACGACGAGACCTTGGAACCCAAGCTCTCCCTTAAGAAGTCCAAGGGCCTTGCTGTTCTGGCAAGCATAGCTGCCGTTGATCTGGTTGTAGGAGCACATGACGGCAGCGACGCCAGAACGGACAGCATTGGCGAACGGCCACAAGTACAGCTCATGCATGGTCTTATCATCGATGTTCGACGTGACAGACTCAGTAACATTAGTGAAACCATATCCCTGAGCCTCAGCGACGAGACGGAAATGATCTTGCTCGTATCCGATGAAGTGCTTAGCGCAAGCCATCACACCAGAGCTTTGAATGCCCTCGATGCTCTGTGCGAAGAGCTCTCCAGTAAGATACGGATCTGGGCTGAATCCTTCCCAGTTGCGGCCGCCCTCAGGGGTACGGCCAAGAGGTCCTGCAACGGGACCAAGTTGCATGTCGACACCCTTGTCGCGGTGCTCAGCACCCATTGCTTGGCCCCTAGCATAGGCAAGGCCACGATCCCAGGTAGCGGCTACATTGACGCCGGCTGGAAATACGGTGTTGAAATCAGTATCGCGAACACCCACTGGTGAGTCCTGCAGACACAGAGAACGGAAGCCTAATCTGGGGATAGAACCAGTCTGACCGACACAGCGCTCCATTTCCCATCCGGTGCCTAGTGTACTGTTAGCCTGTGTGTCTAGCCGGTAACAGCGGCGGAGGGTAACAAACCGGTGGTGAGATTGACCTTCTCCTCAAGAGTAAGCTGGCTCACGAAAGCTCTCGCCTTCTCGTAGGCAGCTTCCCAGCCACCTTGACCAGTGCCCCAAGGTGAAGGGTAGTGTGGTGGGGAGAGTTGAAAGCTGTTGCTCCCTTGGACGGTAACTGGGTCGTCTGAATAGGCATCGGAGTAGGTTGTGTTTGGAAACTGCGGGCCATCAGACTCTGACACCCTTGGACAAATATATGTATTGCGGTAATGAGTGAACTCACAGGTGAACCATGATTGCCATGCTGAGCGAGTGTAACGCCCGCTGTGGCGAGCAAAGATAGAAGAGTCAACATCCTTAGCACCTCACCTGCTATGCTTCACTGGATGCTTCCTGGTGAAACAGTAAGGTTGTCCTCATAAGTAAAGAATACCGGGGTAAGAGGGTTCTTATGGTGGATTGTCATCCGACAACAGGTTGGCCTTGTGATGGGATCTCCACAGCTTTTCCCGCGCTGTTGGAATTCATCGTGGTCCCAGCGACGATGACGCGGGTAACAGGGCCCCGGTCTCCACACGGACGGCAAGCATGCGATGATCAGGAAGGTGCGATGCATATCCATCGGGGAAAGTTCGTGTAAACAGCTGCTAGCACCAGGGAAAGACCCTCGTGCCTGGGACTAAGCCTGCTAAAGGCCTCCAGAGATGTGCACGTCCGCATACTCTCAAGGGAATGGGCGAGAAAGGAAGCCGTGGATTAGGCGGGACAGCATTATCACGCATGGTTTGGGATAAAGATCGACGTTGGTCAACGCACAGGCCCAGCGATGTGGACCAAAGCCGGAGAAAGCGGGTTGGCCCACCTGCAGGTGCATGTTGAAAGATGGAGCCCCAACCTGTTCTTCGGCTTTGCCACGGCGTTGGAGGCAGTATCCTTGGGGTAACGAAATGCTCCAGGTCTCTCCTTGAAGCATGAGGATGGTTGAATGGTCCCTGTCAATCCTCACTGGAAGACACGGCAAAATATAATCGAACATTTCTCGTGTGCGGCAACCCTTGATCGTCCGCCCACACCCCTGCGAAGACTGCCGTGTTTCCAAAAAAAAAGTTTCGACGTCATGTGCTCTGCCAAGCCAATTGGAAAGACCGTCCGCTCCAACTTTCAACGACCGATGCAGTTGAAAGTGGAGAGTGCAGTGGCCCGCGGGAAATGTGGATGGACCATGCAATTGCCGGCAACGACGGCATCACACCGCTGATATAAGGATGAAATATTCTGGAGTGGGAAGCATGAGGAACTCTCATAAAGTACATGTATTCGCTCAGTCAACGAGATGGTACGAAGACCATCCAGGGATGTTGGGACACGAGGCTACTGCAAGGGCCCGAGGTGGAAGAAGGTACAACTAACTTAGGGTACTTGTACTGTACGTACCGTATAAAGCTTGTTCGAAGAGCCTCACCACACCAACTGGAGGAACCCGTCTCGCGAGGCCGCTGTTTTCCGTCTCCATTTCCGTTGCCGCCTCCTCTTTTCAAAGCGCCGATCTCGCTCTACCATGAATCCAACCACATGACCGTTCCGAAACCCTAATGTCCATGCAGATACTGTACAGTAGACTGTTCCACAGGGAGATTAGCTTGACTGCTCCACTACCGCCGGCTAAATGGCTTAAAATGTTATGAGACTCGGCCTCAGGATTGAGTGGGTACGCACGCATCAAAGCGTGAGGTACCTCTACGGTACATGTATCTTACAGCCCGAATTCCTTGCTGCACAAGTCTTCATCTATATGACAGCTCTTCTAGATATTTACAATTCATCGTGTCCTTCCCTCCCATCCAAAGCTGGCATGGCCATGATCTTTACCACCAAGCTCGTCCAACCAGTGAAGTGCTGCGTGCGTTGGCCCTCGCCCGTCTCCGGGTTGTATTGTTCCCAAGCAAAGCCCGTCTTCTTCCAGCTCTCATACACCGTCTGAACCAGGTTCTCGCGGAGCCGTTCATACATCGAGCCCGCCTTCTTCTGGTGAGGTCCAGTTTGGGTCGCCACGTTCTGGGATTCTGTCAGCCTTTGCCTTTCCTTGTCATCTAAGTTATACTCACGTAAAGCTCTTTGACGATAAGGTAATTCATGTTCATCCAGACAGGACTCCTC
This sequence comes from Zalaria sp. Him3, assembly GCA_027923365.1. Taxonomy (NCBI): domain Eukaryota; kingdom Fungi; phylum Ascomycota; class Dothideomycetes; order Dothideales; family Zalariaceae; genus Zalaria; species Zalaria sp. Him3. The sequence goes on from BPUN01000006.1 coordinate 751,145, forward strand.
CAGTAGTTCTCCGCAGTCCCGTAAAACTCGTCCTTCTTACTCAGACTGCGGATGCCATGGGGACTCCACAGCTCCTCCTCATCACTAATCAACTCCAACACCTTACCCAAGTGCTTGTGATCTGGGCCCATCATACCCGTCATGAACGGGAAGAGCGAAATGTAGCCCTTGTGGCACACGTGCACGCTCTCCTCGTAATCATCAATCGTAGCATCACAGTAAGCACCTGCCTTCTCGTCCCAATGCAGGTCATCGATGTTCCTCCGGACGGCCTCCTCCGTCTTCGCGAACTCCGCAGCGTCGTCTTCCTCCCCAATGGTGGCGGCGATGCGCTTCAAATTACGCGTCATCATGCCCATCCAGGAGATCAGGTCAACGTGCAGCTCACCTGGATGCGGCGGCGAGGCGCGTGGGTAATCATCCAGACCAGATGTGAGCAGGTGCGTGGCCGTGCTGCCACGCCAGCGGTAAGCTTCCTTCGATGAGAAGGCTGGCCGGTCGTAGGACTTCAGATCGCCCCACTGCGTCTTCTTGAACCATGCGTACTGCCTCTTGAGCAAGGGGTAGAGGTCCTGCAGGTACTTGATGCCAGCTTCTGTGTCGATGACGCCAGAGGCAGAGGCGAGCGTTTGCTCTGTCTCCGAGGACTTGGATGACGAGGCCGCAATCTTGTCGACCAGGACCTCGAGAACCATGAAGAGAGTGGGTGGATTGGCGTAGTGCGGATACTGTGTCTGGAACTCCTGGGGCACCTTGCTACGAGCTTCAGAACCGAGAATCTGCTCCCGAGGAATCCAACCGTCTTCATCCATCGAGTTGAACCAGCTCTTGATGATCTGCAGTGTGAGATCGACATCCCAGTCGATGATCGGCAGAAGATGAAATCCTTCATCCCAGAGGAAGCCACGCGGGAAGAAAGGCCGAGAGGGGATGCTGGCGAAGAGCTCATATGGACCTTCGAGTGCTTGTTGATTTCTCGAACGTGCCTCTGCAGTTTCCTGCCAGAAGCCCTCGTTCTCCTCCTCGTATTCGGGCGCGTAAGACCGATCGATCAGTTGGTCGCCGTAAAAGTAGCCAATGCCGCCGATGAGGTTGGAGAAAAGTGACTTCGAGAACTCAAGGTAGGATCCCTTGCTGAAAGGAGCCTGTGGCTTGAGCACTTCCAGGAAGCGGTCAGAGATGGACTTGGTGACACTCTTGAATGTTGACTCGAAATCCTCGGTCTTTGGAGCATTGGACTCAGAGCCTGAGGTAAATACAACATCGAACTCGAACTCCCCCTCGAACACCTTCTCGATCAAGTGGAAATTGCCAGCTCCAGGCTTGTTCTGGATGGTGTATGTCTGCCATGGCGGAGGCATGGCGTCCGTAGTAAACTCCTCAATGTATGCATCAATCGATGTCTTCATGCTAGAGAACATCATCGCCTTAGCCTGCCAAAGCGCCTCTTCAGGAACCTGCACACTGTGCACCAGTGTCCTATCCAATGGCTTTGTCTTGTAACTAGGATGCTTATGCACAGGGTGTTCTCCCTTGACATCCAATACACTGATCGTGAAGTCTCCCAAGTCTTGGGTCTGGCCAGCAATCCTAACATCGCCTTCGAATCCCAGCTTTTCATTGTCTTCGGCGTTTGCATCTTGGACCTCAAGCGAGCCTAGTCCTTCCATACCGACATAAAAGACCACGGCCGTCTTCAAGTCCGGCGAAGCATCTTCGCGAGGAACACCACGAATGCGAGCGCTCCAAGAGCCGCCATTGGGACCAGCCTCGGGATGCTTGACAAAGTCGGTAGTAATGTCAATGCCATTGCCGCTATCGTGTATGCTCTGCGAGCCACCAGTGCGTGGGTCGTAGGCATCCCAGCCGTAGCCAGCCATGCCCTCGTGTTGCTCACATGTGTGCCGGAAGTCTGATGATTGTCAATACGGCTCCTTACGGTGGTAAGTGGTAAGTATCTACATACTCTGCTGAACAGTGTTATAGTCCTCCACTCTAGCCCATAGCAGGCCGGTCAGTACGCTCTTTGGCAGACGTGGGCGCACCCCAAAATAGAGGTTCGGTCTATACGGTCCCCAAAGGAGCGAATCATTCGAGGCTTTGCTGAAGACTGCAGCCTCCTCTGCGTGGATACCCAAGATGAGGAGCTGGAGCAAAGCTAACAGCCGCCAGATTGGCCATGAGCTTGTCTTTGCAGCCATTGTGCGTTAGGCAACTGAATGCTTGCACTTAAAAGCTTTAACGTGGATGCTCTATGGGAATTTGGCGACACGTTTCAGGGCTGTTGATCGTCGTCATCCCGCGTTTTGCGGGGCGGCACGCCGTTCGTGCCTGGCGGATGGCGTTCGGACGATCTACAAGTAAGTTACATGTGGGTAGTCAATCTGGAAGTAGTCACAGAACACATTGATACATATAGACGTTGAATGACACGAGAATGATTGCTGTGCGCATTTATGTTCATAGAGCCAGTCCAGCTTCTACGTCCCTGTACCGATGGTCAGGCTATCGCAAATGGAAGATTCCTAAAGCTCTGCAATCCGAGCCTCCCAACCGTGAAACTGCCCCTGACATAGCTTGTCTGTGGCGTGTAGTTGCTATAGCGCGCGTCGATCCGCAATGGAACATCAATTGCCTGGACCCTCTGTCGTCTCCGGCTGGTCTGGTTGTTGCTGTGGTGCCTGTATGCGCCTGAAGACAAATTGCCGTCTCTGAATCTGCCGGATCTTTCATTCAGCCCCTGAGCCCTCTTTCAGGCTCCGGCCCTAGCAATGCCGCTTTTGACCAAATTCTTAGAGCAATGATGACATCCCTCAGCTGCCTCATGTCCTGCTCGGCGACAGAGGCCTGTTGAATCCTCCAACACGGTTCATGTACTGTCTGTACTCCGTCTGCTTGTCCTTCCTCACCCCATATAGCTTGTCGTTCCCCGGCACCTTCGTGTTCTTCGTCGACCTGAAACCCGAAAAGCCCATCAATCTTCTCATCTGCGCTTCTTCATCCTCATCCTCATCCATTTCCTCGTCTCCGTCTGCGGTAGCACTCTCCACACCATTCCGCTTCGGATCCACACTCTTTGGCCCTGGTGGTGCCCTCGAAGAAGGTTGTGAGATGCCACCCCTCGCACCACGACCCGGTGAGTCTGCCCGACCAGATCGCGGACCCCGTGGCGGTGTTCTTTGTCTGGGACTGTCTCTGGCACCGCGTCCGTCTCTCATTGGTGACCTTGAGCGGCCTTCGCGCCTTGATGGTCGATCATCTATGACTCTGTCAGCTGAGCGACGCTTTTCTTGTGATGCGCCCGTAGACATACCACCTCTCCTGCCCCCTCTGTCACTCCTATAGCTGCCTCTTTCGCGGTCCCGACTCGTGCTACGATCGCGCCTCGGTCTGCTGTCTCTATTGTCGCGTGTGTCGCGCCGGTCCCGGGAGTCCATGCCTGCTCTTGTGCTTCAGGTTTCGAATACAGCCAACGCGCCTCGATCCTACTCCTAGAATATGGGTACGCCCGAGTCTGCGTTGCAGGCTGCGCGGCGGGTATGGGGAGTAGTAATATGCGCTATGTGTTCGAAGAGAGTCTGCGCGGTGGTATAGAAAAGCTTCTTGGGAGCGCGGTGTGGTGAAGGGGTATTGTAAACCTTTTGACGGTGGAAGTAGTGTTGCCTGTGTGAAGGAGGGCTGAAATTGGGTGTGTAGAGTCGTCCGTGATAAGTGTGGTTTCGGAGCTCAGAGCTGCGCGAACCGCATGAAAGTTGGAGTAACTTCCGCACCTGCGCATTATGAAGCACGTGCGCGTATATCTGGTCACGGGTAGATATCACGAATACTCGTGTTCTGCACCACATCAATATTAATTGTTATATAGAATGCCTTCATAGTTTCGGAAGGATGTCGGAAACGTTGATACGATGAAGCGGAATCGAATTGTGGATTCATTGCTGGCAGAGTGTTAGAGACATGGCCCCTGAAGGCACTCGTAGCTGAACCACACGTTCGACGGTGACGGCCATGTATGTATGTCCTTCATGAGCACTCGACAAGGCTTGGGAATTTCGTGCAATAATCTCAAATTAGGCAAGCTGCCTCATATCTCATCTTCCTCCTCGTCGAAATCATCCTCCACCCCCATGTCATACAAGATCCTCCCTCCCTCACCTCCTCCCTTCTGCGCATCAAAGTACGGAAGTACCACCCCCTCTCTATCTCTCCTCTGCTTCTCCGTAAGCCCTAGATCAAAAGTAACATCCATGCTCTCCTCTTCCGGCATCGCTCCTTCCTCAGGCCGCTTGTAAAGCGGATGATCTTCCAGTAGGATCACTGTCTCCCTCTTCCCAGCCGCTAGCACGCCAGCCCTGGAGCCTCCAGTTGCGATAGAAGTAGTAGTAGCGGTAGTAGAACGCGGCATGAAATACCACTCCCTGACACCGCGTCCACTCTTCCGCCTATACTCCATTTCCAGCACCAATCCATCATCGCCGTTGCCTCCCTTGCCCATCACCAGACCTTCGATACCCTCCTCAAGACCAAAGACGGGCTCTGCAACGCTTCGTTCCCGTGCTGCCTTCTTGGCAAGAACATGATGCAGGCTGTGCGTCGTGAAGATGGTCGTGGCTAGGTATTTGAGCAGGGTAAGAGGCGCGGGGTTGTAGGGCGAGGTCTGCGCTAGTGGCGAAATCGGTACGTCTTCATGGTAAACGGAGACTAGTGAGACTGAGGGTGCGAAGAAAGATGATAGAAGGGCGGGTAGCGAGGCAGAGGTGCCAGGGTGGGCGCAGAGGGCGGTGAGGGTGTCGATGATCAAAATTTTTCCTAAGAGAGTTTGTCAATATCGGGCATTATGGGACAACATAGGTTTCGCTAGTAGAATGAGCTTACTTTGAGATGCATTTGTGCCTATATGCGAAGCTATTTGCTTCTGAACGGTGGCGAATGGCTCTTTCCAGGCGGGGATGAAAATATCGACACCGCGCGGTTTCCGCAGTGTCTCGAAGGATATGAAGACTACCTCGGTCTTTGCGGCCTACATCTTATTAGAAAAATGTTATTCAGCGAAATTATCATGCTTGGGACGGTACATTTGCGCGCTTGACATATTCCCGGAGGAGCGGCTTCGCCGACTGCTCTAGGTTGTCGATGATCAGAGTAAATGGCGATGCAGCCTCCCGTTGGTTCAGGAGCTTTGATATCAAGAGCAGGTTGTGCGTTCTTCGGTGTTGTATAGAAGATGGCATCTTCAAGAGTAAAGGGTGTGTTATGGTAGGGGCAGGACTCTAGGCTGAGGTGGATAAAATGACGGCTTGACGGAGGAGATACAAGGTAAGGTGCGCAGCCACTCGACAATCCCACTACCTTCCTCTTATAAGATGATCAATACATAGTCGTTAGTTCCAAAAGCTTCAAGACAGTGATGGAACCCTCACCTATCAATAAGAACACGATGGGACTCGATACCGGAAGAGTTGCGGACGTCCTGATTGGACGCTATACGATACACCGTTTGGAGAGTTCCCTTGTGCTATTAGGTCACAACATATTGGCCTCGGTATTTCAGATTGAGGCTATCATATAAGACAATGAGAGTGGGGAATATAAGCCATTCCGACATGCCTCACTTTGCGGGATGGTATGCAACGCCCATCTCACGACAACGCAGGCACGACGATGTACTGGTATTGCAAGGCAGTTCATTCATTAATCATAAGCTATACTCATGATAGAGCATTTAAAGTTACTTCTGTACGGGCTTCTGGCCCCAGTACTCCTCCCGCTCCTCCTCCTTCCACTCATCAAACTTCCCCTCCGCCCTCTCCTTGCTCGCCTCCTTGGCCTCCTTTTGGTAAGCCTTCGTCGTCTGACCCTCTGCGAGATCCTCCTCGAATTTGCGAATGATATGACGGATGTACTCGCGGTACTCCGTGTCAAGTGGATGAGTGGTGACCGGGTAGCTTGGCATGACTCCGGACGCGTCAAGAGGCGGCAGCAGCCTCCACAGCCTGCGTTGCTGTTCCTCGGTCAAAGAGGACCAGGCCTCCTGCTGACTGAGCAATCTCTGAGACCATATTAGCATGTCGTGAGTCCTTGGTATAAGCATTGACAGGATTAGAACTTACCACCATGTCAGTCTTCGAAAACTTGCTGTTGTATGCCTGCGACATGGTGTCGGTGACGCAGAGGAAGAATTCCCAGCTGCGCTGGTCTCCGAGGTGGTAGGCGGTGTAGGGAAGTCGGTCGGGATTCGGTTCGAGAGCTTTGAGCTCTGCTACTCTCGTGCCAAGGAGCCAATTCAAGACCTTCTCGCGTGGTGGTATGAGGCAGGCGAGGATGGGGGTTTCTCTGTATGAGCTTGTGCGTCGCAGTGCTTTCAGCTGCCCTGCCGTGTAGCGAGTGAAGTTCACGGCACCAGCAGGGTTGTTCAGAAGTGAGCTGTGGCGCTCCTGTGTTTCCGTGAGTATCAGTGAGAGGTTCTTGAACCAGGACTTGCAATGCGTCTTTTGGATGTAAGAGTGAAGAAGAAAGAAGAAAGAGGATGGTTGAAGTAGTAACAAACCCGGGGTTGAGCACGTGACTTACAAGATTGTCTTTGGTCAATGGTATCCCACTGGCGCGTGGGATGAACCAAGACGAGGTTGTGGAGAGTCCACACGACATGGTGATGGTTATATTAATTAGGAAAGCTGTGAAAGCCGAAGCAGCGTTAGTCTGCGCGGAAGGGGGAGGGGGATATCAGAGCTTCCTTACCGGTCGAATGAACTTGAGAAAGTGGAAGGAAGCTAGGTGCGTTGGGCTGTGGAAGTGCAATTTATCACCAGGTGAGGGTGCAGGGGACTATACACGGAAAGACCAAGGGTCTTAGCATGCTTGAGTGAGGAACAATCCCCCCTCTTCCCTCTCGCCGGCCAGTGTAACAATAAGAGGATCATATATGAATTCAAGAGATAGCAGTTACCCACCTTCTTGCTGTTGAGAAATCAAAGGGAAGCAAAAAAAGAAAATGAACGCCAGACTTACCATACACCTATCGAGGCGATCTTGGAGAAACCAGCTACCTATATGTACGCTTCTCATGGGTTTGCGTCTGTGCGTAGCTCCCTCTCACAAACCTCCACCCCCACGAACGCGTTGACCTGAAGCTGGTACACGTCTTCCACGCGGTGTCCAAGGTTTCTCGCTTTGGTATGTGCTTCCTATGTCTGCCGGCCTCGGGGCCTCAGCAGCTGACGTGCCACCATTAGGCTAAGAGCAGACTCCCTCCGAGTCTCTCTACTATGCTACCATTTCCAAGCCTTGAAAGGACTCTACCTGCCTATTAAGACACGGTACACGTCGTGGAAGTCGGCCCTGCGACATGGAGATCGATTGAAAGAGCTGGGATTGAAGGGTTGGTCAAGGATGCGAGAAGACATCGGCGCTATCGCTTGGCGGCACACACAAGGGGCGCCCGAAGAATCAAACTGGGAACTAGCCCAGACAGTCTCAGATACTGCGCTGCGCTGTCGTCCAAGCTTTGCAGGCCATGTTGGACATGGAGGCAAGTGATCAGGACGGAGGCGAGCATCCTCAGATACCACGATGCCTGCTGCGTCGACGTGGATTTTGACAGCCCAAAGGACATTCATGGACCACACAGATGGCAGGCATTGAAGATGAGTTTGGCAAGGCAGGGGACGAAGGTATGGGGAGCGAAGGGGGAGGTTTCGGAGGTCAAAATAAGCCTCTGGGGCGCAGAAGGAACGACTGGGGCCGATCTTGGTGCAACGCGGGCGCTGACTCGGAGCTTTGGCGTGGGTTCCACTTGGCTTTCCCGAACGTGTCCCCACTGCGAACTTTCTGTGACTTCATCCCCTCGAGAGGCCCAGTCCTCGCCCATCTCGAACAGTAAATACGCCCAAACAACGCGCTGTAGTGTGAGTGCCTTCGTTGGCAATGAACGGAGCCATGGCTACCAGACTAGCCACCCTGTTGCCTCTTCGCGGTCGTGAGAAACATCGCTAATCAATAGCGACCTGGGTAGACACGGGCACGCAACATAGCTTGGTGCAGTAAGTATCATGTCCAACATCCCCTTCTGTGGTCCTTCTCTTGAAATCAAACTTCCGGTGCACTCCATTTGAAGCTGTGAGGAATAGCTCGCCGGCGTGCCCCGCCAAGCAGACTCCGAGAGGTGCACTGTCAAGTTCTCACTCCACTGCACGATTGCAACCACACCACACACACGACACACACAAACGCACCTCGGACACAAATCACACCGGTAATCAACCATGGCTAATCGATGCAATGCAGTCGCAGTCACCAGCATGCCGATTTACAGCACTCAGGTCGTCCGCTTGGACGGTCTGATGCTCATGTCGTCTGTCGAAAACCACCAGGTGCGTGTCCGTGGCACGACTTACAACACGCCCAGACGTTATATAACGACCCATCCTCAGAATGCAAACAACATTGAGAAGACCAAAGGCGAGATTAGACAGCTCGTCAAACGTATGAACTCGTCCTCTGAGCCCCGTGCCGCGATCGACACCGGCGAGTACAGAATCCAGTGAGTGCGGACCTGCTGCCCTTTTGTGACGCACGCTGACGATTACAGCTACTACCGCATCGATGAGCTTGTCTTCTTCGCCGTCACCGAAATCTCCTTCCCCAAGGAGCTCGCCTCCATGTACCTTCAGGACGTCGGTGCCGAGTTCACAAACACCCACAAGCCGGGTGACTACCAGCGCGCGGACCTCCGTCCGTACGCTTTCAACGACTTCGACACCTTCGTCCAGCGCACCAAGAAGTCCTACGAGAACCCACGTGCATCCAACAACCTTGACAAGGTTAATGCGCAACTGAAAGAGACAACTCAAATAATGTCGAAGAACTTGGAGGACCTTCTGTACCGCGGTGACAGTCTTGACAAGATGTCAACTATGAGCAGCGACCTCAAGGAGAGCTCACGCAAGTACAAGCGTGCCGCAGTCCGCATCAACTGGGAGCTGCTCCTCAAGCAGGTAAATACCCCTTTCATTTACTGTCAGGGCCACAAGAACAGCGAAGCGTGTTACATTGATCACGCGCCTCTGGTTCAGATCGACATGGACAAGTTCGAGCCAGACATCTACTCAGCTGAGCGAGACCTGGATTTTGTCAACCTCACTGGCGAGGACGAACTTGTGGCCCTGGTTAACCTCGTTTCGGATGATTAAGTCTGGACGTGGCGGAGGACAACTGCTCCCTCAACAGCATGGACGACAGCTGACAACTCGACAGTATGGACCAGTAGCGGCGTTGGTGTTCATCATCATCGTCTTCCTGATCTGGCGTTTTTCTTGAGATGGCTCACCGGCGGAGTGATGTCCATGCACGAGATGGTTGATGAATTTTGACGACGAAGATACCATATGCATTGAGAAAGGCGCAATTATGAGCTGCTAGTGGCAGCTCCGGATGGTGGATTGTTTTGCAATACCCCTTCGCGCAATGTACCTAACGAGCTTCTTGCGCCGGTCATGGGCGCCAGTAATAGCCACCAAGGCTAGTTCCATTTGACGTCCTATGTTCCTGCTGCCTCGTGATAGTCATTAATGCGTGTACTCGGTCGAATACAGTAGGCCGACGAGCCGGCAGGCAGAGGCTGTCCTCTGCTGTAAGACCAGCTCATCACTAACCGCTCACTTCAAAGCAAGCGATGTCCGGCCGGTGGGCCAATTCCCACCGTAAGCCCGCGGACTGGCCTGGCTTGGGCTTCACTTGGTGTTCTTGTTTTGTAGAAAGAGAGCTTGAAGCGCACATATCTTTCCATACTTTGTTAATAAGAGAGCTTGAAGCACCTTTTTTTTCTTTTCCCCTAATGAAAGAGCTCGAAGCATCCCAGTCTGAATAAGACGTGTTATTTCCTGGACCGTTACATTCCCTGGACAGTTGGTCTCATGCAGATGGTGGAGCTTAGAATCAGCAGCTTCTCGGCTTGGTAGCAGAATGACTCCCGGTCGGCCGGCCCTGGCACAAGAAGTCACTCTGGTCCAGTCGCGATCTCCGTCCCGGTTCGGTCATACTCCCAATTACCCTCATGGACGGATTCATATTCTTGGTACTGCTAAGAATCGGTCACGAATGTACCTTATTTTTGTTGTTGGTTGTGGAGTGTCACCGCCCCAGGCGGGTCCCGCTTCAGGCGGGTCCCGCTTCAGGCTTCGGCTTCTCACCGCTCTTTTGGTCAGACGAGACCAACAGACCTCGCACCAAGGCACAGCAAATCTTGCATGTCCTCCCCGCCTGCTTGGAGCCCACGATCGATGCTATCTCATACTTGATGTTGCCGATGCTCGCACGTCCAAGTCGTCACTATGCCTCTGTGTGCAGACGCAATACCGATTCTCTTCGATATCCTTGGTCGAACCCGGGCGCAGCCTCGACGCATCCACAACATCGAGCAACGGTGAACACTTCCTCAGTCTAGACGAGCATGGCAAACCATCTGTGCGTTGCGCAATTGCTCAGGTTACGCACATGCGACATCGCAGTGGGGCAGAAGTAGCTGCCCAGGCAAAGCACTGTGCCATAGCTTGAGGTGTCATGTTGTGCATAGTGGCACACTCCCCTTGCCACTCAACTGTCTCTGATTCTCTCGCGCTTTTGTGTCATGTGCGCAACATTTGGATACCGGTGGCGCCTCTTCTTCAACCAGGATGCGTCTTAGATTGTCACCGAATGGCACCACCACGCTGCCCCCTGCTGCAATTTTACACACCGATCGGCGCGCAATGGACTTTGAGTGGACGTATGCTGTGCAGATTTGGCTACAGTACGCATGCGATCTGAGACGCGAGAGGGCCCCCACCAGAAATTCGCCAACAACCCTGGATGATCTTGCTCGACTCCGTAGCGAAGAATCAGACCGACGATGCTTCTGAGGTCATATGTGGTTGAGCTTCTTGCCCATTGCTCTGATCGGCTTCATGACAGCGCCATCTTCTTGATGTCCAAGCATTTACGCAGTCAGCCAGGTCCATGACCGATGGCGTTTGGGGCAGCGCAATGACAAGCAATCTTGCCGCACTTCGTCGGGCAAAGGTGTTGCTATACCTGTTGCCCCAGACGGACCTTCACGGCCGGCACCGCTGTCCGTAACGGATTGTCTCTATGGCTGACAGAATGGCTTTCCGTCACATCCGCTTCAATGCATGACCCTTTTGTCTAACCGCTTTATCCCCCTGAGAGGGGAAGGATTTTGCCAGTCTCTTCAAGGCTCGCTGTGCGACTGTCTCATCCTACCACTTACTTGGTCTCCCTCCTGTAACCGAAAGTCTGGATCTGAGCCGGAAACGACATCGGTCTCGGCCGCAACGAAAGAGAAGTCTTGCCCATCGACTTTGTCAGCGCTCGGTCGTTGACTCATGTGGCCTGGGGATATGTGACTTCTCACTCCAGCTCTTCTAGGATCCCAGGTTGTCCGGCCCTATCTGCGTGATATGCAGATATAAATGCCATCCACGGTTGATGCATGTGCGCGTGAAACGTCCTGGAATATTGAGTGGAGAGTCAAAGCTCACGCCCTGCGATTGTCACCGCGCAGTCAACGATAAACTTGAGTTGTGGTCGCATGAGGAGTCGTTCAGGATGCGTGTGAGAGGTCTATGCCCATATACCGGTCGATTTGAGGCACGATCCTCTATTGATCTGCTCATCGGTGATCTTGCTACTGTAGTTGCTGGCACCGGTAGTGACACGCTGAGGGGTGAACAAACGTGTGGCCAGTAATGCCGCTGTTGTCGCTCGAGCCGATTACATGTAATCGCTTCGTGCCAAGGCGACAATGTAAAAATTGTGTGTAAGGTTGCTCACCCTTCTCATTGGAGGTTGCATCACACTATCCTGTGTGGTACTCGTGGTCAAGCGCCGCCTGTCGCATGTGGGTGAAGTTTGCGTCGGTCGGACACAAGGGATCGAAGCGTAGCCATATCAAGGAGAATCAACGCGCAAACACCAAGTGCAGCGGCTTGCCGTGAGCTGCATGCACCCAGAACAAAGAGGTACGTTATGAGACTTTGCGTTTGTATGTTGTGACAGTCGTATGGGGTTGCGCGAAGGTGATGGGATACCGCGGTGCCTCAAACGGTGGGGAAGTATGAGGGGGAGGGGAAGCTAGATGTGTTTCTGAGATTTGCCTTTATGCCAGCAACATGCGGCGGTTGGCTAAAACGATTTTTTCAATAGGCATGACACGACCTCCCTAGCTCGACCTCACGGAGAGCCGCTGCTAGACTAAATCAGATCCATTTTGCCCTTCTCAATAGGATGATGTGTCCACATGGAAGGCACATATGGAGCCGAAGCCGGGAACATGATTATCGTCTACTCAGGCTCGGAGCCGTACAGCATGCGGGGTCAACCTAACATTGTCAAATTTCTCGCATGTCTGTTGTCGAAGCAGGATTTGGCTGTGGATCAGTCAAGGCGTTGAGACATAAGATGGCACACATCAAGGGCACACTCGACATCTATAAGCGCAATCCGCACCGATGACTGCTTGGTTCCTGTGTGGGGAGTCGTCCTGCATGCTCCCCAGATAAGACAGTCACTTTTTGCACAAACCGATCGACCCACTGTGCTCGAACGGGGCAACTGTACTTGTCTCAGGTGCTTTCTTGGTCCGGTCAGACGGCTCTCTCTCATCACGACGCATCTTATTGACTTGTGACTCTCCCGATGCTGCACATGGCCTCGCCTTTGTCCGAGCTCCTCCCCTCCGATCAAGTGTTCAACTCTTTCTGTGTGTGCACGCTATGTTGGTACGCGCTTCATTGTCTGCGGCGTCTGACAGACGGTATGCAACGGTTAGAGGATTGGAAGATCGTGATGGCGGAGAGTGAAATTCAACGCTTTGATGTTGTGTGCGACTGTGCGATGTGCCCCTGTTCATCCTGGGCTAGGTCTTACCTAGGTCGCTGTCACGAAGGGCGGTCAGTCGTCATTTCCGGTGGCGGCTCTTCTCTGCCTCCTGCTGTCTCGACTAAGAGACTGTACAGTCCCTCAAGGGGAAATAGGGATGGTATAGGGTGGTTCGTCTTGCTTCTCTTCACGCTCCGGATAGGCCCTCTACACCTCACCGTCGCCTTCAAGGCTCCTCTTCGGCTAGTCGCTCACGGGAGTGGCGTCTACATGACTCAAACCCCTGTCTACCGCTCCCGCTCGCTAATCCCTGAGCATGGAGTGAGGTGGTTTCTGTCTGGGTTCGAACCCCGTCGCAGCCGTCCTTGCTTGCTGAGTTCACTGTGCGACCAACACACCTTTTTCACGAAGCAGACTGCTGGCTACGGAAGTCTCAGTTTTGCACTAAGTGGGCGTCTCACAGATCACATCAGGACTGCCATAAACGTGATGCATTGATATAAGGCGTTTTCAACTCTTTGTTGCGGTCATGGAGAGTTCAGACTATACTAGCCGTGAAGGAGTTTCAAGTCTGAATTCATCGTTCTCCTTAACGCCGCTCCTGGGTATCGACTACTCGCCAACCAGCCCATCCTGAAGTCACAAACGCCGTATGCCATTCCAACCTGCCTCCGGGTCGCTCTTTCTGTGCCAAGTGCTTACTGGCTGAGTCTCTTGTTCTGGCAGCGCTCCATCACCTTCTTATACTGCCTCTTCCACTTCTTCTTCTCGCAGCAGGAACCCTTGCAGCCATACTGTCCAGCCGTCTCCCATGTGTGGTGAGCGAAGGAAGCGTCCGCAATGGGATGGTTGATGTCGACGTTGGGGTGTGTATAAACCACCCCGCTCTCCTTCTTCTTGCGGCCAGTGAGCTTCTTGAGGATGCTGTGACTGTGTAATCCGTCAGCTCGTATTGAGATTGCATGGGAGCAGTGGCTAGAGACATACAGTCCCATCGTGGCTAAAAACACGCTTTGTTCGCGTGTTTGAATGCGCGGACGCGAGAAGGGCGGGTGCGCAGAGCTGAAAGACCTGTTGGTGCAGGCACCGTTGTCAGAACGTGTCCTTCTTTCATACACGTGTAGGGGCTCTTACGAGTTTGTTCTCGTACGGCCTAAGCGATGTGAATAAGTGTTTGCGTAAATGCGCGCTGTTGTGGTGTGGAAGGTTGTATGGCGCGAAAGTTGTTGCGAGTGAAGTACGAATCCGGAAGGTCGGCGTCGCGAACAGCCCCTGAGTGGTACGCCTACGCACGCATTGCTCCACCACCACAGCAGCTATATGACTACAAATGGATGCAAAAGCACCGTACAAGCCTACTAGTACTCCGCAGGAGAGTTGCATTGCTATTGGAGGAATATGTTGGCGATGCGTCGACTGGGAGCATGCGCAGCACTGAAGATAACATCTCCAGGAACAATCACGATAACAAGGTGAGTGCATGCAGTATTATGGTATATAACCAATTTATTCGGCCAATCTCCTGCTCAGAGAATAGCTCTGGGTGCTGCGGGCCTTTGGCGCAGTGGTTAGCATCATAGATAGCCATTACGTAGCGAGCACACGCGCACACACAAAGTAGCGCAACGCTAACATGACTCAGGAATGAGCGCGTCTGGGGATGGCTGCTGGGTGTAGACGACACCCAGTACCCCATGTAGATAGATTGAGAAGACAAATTGAGAATGAAGAGCCCAAGGGGCCACTTTTTTTGCTATCGTAAGTGGCGTTTGCTCCTACTATCCTTTATTCCTTTTTGCTCTTTGCATCTGTTCATGGCATCAAAGACTATGTTATAGTATGAGAGACAAATGGCAATATACCAAGCTTCTCGGCCAATCAGAACCCAGGGTCGTCACTGATGTTCTGTTGTAGCATTCGGGAGGCGGCAAGACCAGGCATTCGTTTGAAGCATGCGAAGATTATATCGCATTTGAAGGTTATTTGGACGCGTCTATTGCGACCACATACGATCCGAGCTTTGAATCCTCTTCGCAGTGCCTGTATCATAGAGGCAATTGTTGGGACTCTGTATAGGTTCTTTCGAGAGATGTATTGTAGTATGTCAAAAAGCGTAAACCTACTTTCCCGTTTCGTCTCCGCCAAGCGTTCTTCCTTCACCTCACCATCACCTCCTTCATGTCAAGGTCTTTTCAAACCCTTATCACATTGCAAATCAACCATCTGCACCACCAACTTCACCACCAACACCACCACAAGAAGAATGCCTGTGCAGAGCCGTATGATTCCGCTGCCCACCCTCACAAGCGAGGAGTGGTTCCTCCTCAGTCGCCTCATGGTCCTCGATGATAAGGACGAGGCTGTCGTCAAGACAGTGTTGAAAAGGCAGAGGCTGATAGAGGAGGTGAGGACGCACGCGTTGCCAGCGGAGCAGAAGCGGTGCGAGGAGGAGCTGAAGGAGTGGAGAGCGGTGCTGTCCTGCGCAGAGAGGCGTCTGAATAGCGAAACCATGACCTTTGCTGAGGCGCTCTGGGAACTTGCCCGCATGAGGGTAGCCATGAAGCACCTGTGGCAGGCAAGGGAGCGCCGACGGCAAGGTCGGCAGCCGTCTCAGCACTGCGATGACCTGTACAGGTTCATGTGCGGATGCGAGATTAAAGTGCAAGCATGTGTTCGCGTGTGGGACGCTGCCAGGGGCCCTCTGCGTAGGATGGCGACTGTTCTAGGCAAGCTCATGGATGATGTAAGATCTCTTTAGCAATGTGTATACCGATACTATGCTAACACAAGTCCAGGGCTGGGTTCCGGACGTAGTATAGCTTTGAGTGAGGAATCCCTCTTAGTCACCATTTCGTCCCATTCCCCGAGTGGGGTGCTCAATGCGGTGATAGCACCACCAGCACCGACCCGCCAAACCCCCTCATCAGCCCATCTAAACGCCGTTCGAATCACCACAGAGAAATCGCCACCCCCACCAACATCCAGATACCCGAGAACGCCACTATAGATACCGCGTGCCTTCTTTCCTTCGATATCCCTCAGCAACTCGCATGATCTCTTCTTCGGAGCTCCCGTCATAGACCCAGGAGGCAAAGAAGCAGCCAAAACATCAATACCCGACCTCTTCCCATCAGCAGGCAACTGGCCTTCAATAACAGAAACGAGCTGAAAGACAGTCTCATATTCCTCCACCGTCATCAATTTCTCAACCCTCACATTACCTGAGCCGACAACGCCAGTCAGATCATGCCGAATCAAATCCACAATCATCAAATTCTCTGCCCTTTCCTTCTTGCTGGACAAGATGGATTCGGCCTTATCACGCGTCATATTGTCGCCTTTCTTTACCGTACCCTTTATGGGGCGGAACTGGCATTGACCAGATCGAGACCAAGACAGAAAGCGCTCTGGAGAGCTGCTCAGAATCACTACATCATCTCCCTCCTTTTTCAAATCACCCTCCCCACCGCAAAACCGAAGAAAAGCAGCAAAAGGAGCCGGATTAAGAGCCCGAAGACGGCAATACAAGGGCCAGGCAGTCGGAGAAACATGATCTGGCCACTGCAAAATTGTCTGGTCTGTGAGACAGAGCTCGTATGAGTCGCCGGCACGTATGTGGGATTGGCAAGCTTGAACCATGTCGCAATACTCTTTGCAAGATGGACCTTCAATCTTCGGAGTGTCAATCCCTCCCTCTTGCGCCAGCGCAGTTCCCAAAGGCAAGCAAGAGCCAGAGATATCATCGACAAGCCTTTCAACCTGTTCAAGCCACGGCTCATCTCCCTGCCGAATGCTCTGGACGTACACCTTATCTTCACAATGGTCGACAACCACACTCCTTTCCACAAACCGAAACCAGGCGTCAGGATGTGTCTGATGTGGCGGCGATACATTGATAGTCTCGAGTCCAGCTTCATACGATAGGAAACCGACGAGACCACCCCAAAACGGTACCAGCGAGCTACCATCGGTCGCGCAGTTTACCCGCATGAATCCTTCCATCTCAGACCAGACGTCCTGTATTGTGCCGGTATAAGAGCTCAAAGATCCGGAAAGGGTGGACTTCACTTCGCGGTTGCCAGTATAATATTTCAGCTCTGGCAAACCGGCAGATATACAGCCAATGATGCTGAAGCGGCCTGTGTCCGGGCTTACAGGCTTGCCGGCGCGTGTACCAGATTCCAGGATAACCGGCTCAGGGCAGACGCCTTTCAGCGCCTCCGCCATATTAGCGACATCGACAGGAGCGGTAGTGTTAATGCACCGCCACTGGACGTGCATCGGCATTTTCCGCTCAACAACTTCCCGTCTTGGTCCACACCGGATATCCTCACCACCCGTCGGCAAGACACTAGACTGTGTCGCTGCTGTAACATCAATGGAAAGTGTCGAGCCCTCCAAATGTGCAGCTAAGTCCACAACGCGCGCCTTGGATTTGGCGGTCACAGAGCGGTTGAGAAGCCATGCCGAAGCTTCACTCCACCAGTTCTCAACGATCCGACCGGCATCAACATTGCTGCAAATCGACTCCGGATGGTATTGAACGCCGTAGAACGGCTTTGCTGTATGCTTCACGGCCATCAATATCGGACCGTTTACGTCCAGCTCCGACAAGTCCCAAGCAAGGGGTTCAAGGGAAGCGCAAGATAGACCTGGTGTCCAGAGATTCGCATCATACTTTATTCCTGCACAAAGATCCAATATGGCTTGCAGCGAATGGTATTGACACGCCTCAACTGATCCGAGGTTCCTGAAGAGAGAGCGACCCTGGTGCGTGATAGGTGTCACAAAGCCATGGCGTGGTACGCGCAAACGTTCGACCCTCCCACCATAAGCCAGAGCGAGACTCTGAAAGCCCAAGCAAATGCCCAATACAGGAAGCAGGCTGGAAGGTGGCAAAGACCACAATTTCCCAATCAATCCGACATCATCCGGGTTCTTAGGATCTCCCGGTCCAGGACCAGCCACTACCGCATCGAAGTCTCGCAAAAGAGTCTCAAAGGCAGCATCGCTGTTGAAGCGTGCATCGTCGATCTTGATGACGGTAACCTGAGCTCCGAGAGTGTCGTGTAGGAGGCAAATTATGTTATTGCTGAAAGAGTCGTAGGCGTCTAGGAAAAGTAGGCGGGGAAGTTGCATCAGAGCTGGCTAAGCAGCGGAATGTGGGAAAGCGTTGGCTCTGAGAAAGATATCTGGAAGAGACATGGGAGGAGTGCAGATAATGAGATCTTCGTTAGATCGGATCAAACAATCCTGACTCAGGTAAGACTCATTCTCCAATTCTCGAAAGTGCTTTGTCGCAACACTGTGATCACGAACAAACACAGAAGATGATGAGAATAAAGGAACAGAAAGATGTGTCTATCTTAAGCTTTGAGTAAGAAACATGAGTCGCGGCGGGTTGCGGCACCTCTCCAGAAATTTTGTCCACCTTGGAAGCTTTAGGGATGGCGTCGATGTTAGTGGCCGCAGGTACCCGCACCTTCATTCAGCCTTACAGCTCGGCTTCAGCTGCCATTTGGCGGCGGCTGCTGTGACGTCTCGTAGACAACTGCGACTTTGGAAGTGGCTTTATACCATTTGTGCTGGTCACTCTCAAACCGCCGGCCAATTCACAGAGCGTCTGCAGTTGCCCACTTCTCCAGTGAGTTTCTATGCCTGCTTTTGCAGCGACTTAACGCAGGCGGCTGTAGCGGCCGAAGCCCTGCAACATGGCGAAGACGTACAACAACAGCCCGCTGGACGAGCTTCAATTTCGTAGGCCGGAGGTCATAGCCTACTGGCAAGGCGTGCATGCTAACTCCGGTAAGTTGCGCGTTGTGCTTAGTTGATATTGCACTAACAGAACGGGCAGTACACCCCATAATCCGCGAATCACCTTTCTTCGACCACACGAGCAAAAATGGCCTTCTCTGGGGCCAAGCGGAGAGGGATATGCGCCTATGGCAGATGGTCATGAACCGTGAAGCCTTCGAAACACAATTACGGTCTATGAACGGCGTTGAGTACATGATCGTTGGCGAGCCACAGCCGGTAGAACCTGGTAGTACTGAAGACACTGGTATCTGGGTAATACGAAAGCAAGACCGGCGCAAAAGACCGAACGGAAACGATGAGATAACTGTCTTGGGTACATACTATTTGGTGGGCGAGAACATGTATCAAGCACCTTCGGTGTATGATATCGTCGGCAATCACTTGGTATGCGCGCCTTGGGCCAACCTTCGGAAAAGTGCTGACGGGGACAATACAGCTCTCAATTTCCACTTCTCTGAGCAAGTTCATCAACAAGGCTTCTCCACTGCCGCTTTTCACACCGGCAATCGGCCATACATATTACCCGCCTGCACCGCCAAAGCAAACAGCTGGCGCCTCACAACAGGCTCTCAGTCAGACCAGCAGAGAAGGTAGCCTTGCCCCTTCAGATGCTGTTATAACCCAACAATCCCGCGCTGGCTCCGTGGTTCCAGGCTCCCGTTCGGCGGCTACGGAGATCTCAAGTCAGGCCACAGATCCACGTGATACCTACGCTCTCTACGAAAGCTTCGATGCAATGCTGCGCTACGGAGATGAATATATGGACGAGAACCCTCTACGTGGTGAACCTGGAAACTTCGTGTTCAGCTCCACACAAGACAGGGTTCGTGCACGACAGGCGGAGGCGGAGGCCGCTGTTGCTAGGGCAAAGGAGGAGAAGGAAGCGGCCATCAAAGCGGAGGAAGAGCGCAAGTCGAGGTCAAAGGAAGCATCGCCTGCTGCTTCAGAAACACGTGCTGGGAGCCCAATTGGAGAGCAGAAGGCCAAGAAGCCAAGGACTGACAGGATAAGGCGGAGGAAGAGCAAGAGTAATATCTCACCTACTACGCCGAACAGCCCTGCTTCGGATGCACCAACATCTGCCAGCTGAAGGCCACATATGACCACTGTATTGGGACGGGAATGAGTGTGGAGCATGGCGTTTGGCGTTTTAAGATACCCAGGAACGGGAGCATCTACATAGTTGGATGAGAGATTTGTTGATAACAGAACTATGTCATCCTACATGACTCAACATTCGTGCTTGAACGGACAAAGATATGCATGTTACTGCCATGACCCTGCTCCTCCCACGTGGCGGGGACTGCCAAGCTTTCCGGGGCGGCCGGAAGCCAATGCCATCATAGCCAGATCCCCGGGTCAGCAACAGAAAGCTGCAGCTGCCTCCGACATGTACCAGTCCGACAACAACTAATTCTCCGCGGCATTTTCCTCTCAGTCTCTTTCTTTTCACTCAATCATATTACAGGTTTCTCTGTTCATCCTGCGATGAGATGACCACACAACCACCGGAGCCCAAGCCTCCCCGCTCCCCCAAGTTCCCTACCCACAATGCGCCTCGAGTCTGGTTCCTGACCTCTGCCAATTCCCCAATCGGTATCTCCCTGACTCGCCACCTCCTTGGGCACGGCGACTATGTGACCGCTGGCGTTCTCCCTGTCGAATTCGAGCAACACGAAGACCGGAGCGCCGACTTTCGCGCCTTCCTCGAAGAGGTCGGTAACACAGATGCGTGGCGTTCAAGACTGAGGGTGGTCGCGCTCGATGTGCGGATCATGGGACAATGCCAGAGCGCGATCGCAGAGGCGGTGCATAGCTTCGGTCGCGTGGACATACTTTTCTGCTGCACGAGCGAGGCGGTGGTGGGATCAGTTGAAGAGTTGGCGCAGAGTGCGCGGACGCAGACACTGGTGCGAGATCAATTCGAGACCAATTTCTTTGGTCCCGTCAATGTGATCAAGGCCATCTTGCCGACGTTCAGGCAGAAGAAGAACGGTCATATTGTGGTGTTGACGGCGATTACGGGACACTTGGGGACGCCGGGATTGGGCGTATATTGCGCGAGTCAATGGGCTATTGAGGGTTACTGCGACAGTCTGGCTTTCGAGGTGGCGCCGTTCAATATCAAGATGACGATTGTTCAGCCGAATATGGAGATCAACGTCCTTACAAACAGGATCACTTCGGCACCACCGCTGGCTGCGTATGCCGCAGAGTCGAACCCCGCGCCGCTATCACGAGATATCCTCTCTGGACTTTTAGACCGACTGGAAGGGTCGGATGAACCCACTACAGGCGACCAGCTACATGCGGATACCGTCACGAGTTTGTATCCGCCGCTGAGCAAAGCGATGAAGGAGCGCTTGGTGGCGGAGACGGTTCATGCCGTAGCAGCGATTGGAGGTCATGACAATCCACCTGCCAGACATATCGTGGGCTTTGAGGGCGTGGCAAGCGTCAAAGAAAAGCTCAAGACGGTCAGTGAGGAGCTGGAAGACTTTGTCGAAGTCAGTTGCGCCGTGGATTTTGAGCGCGATAATCTGGAAGAAAGTACGCCATTTCAGCAACCATGAATGTTGAAAACAACGTATGAGGCTCAATCGTCTCAGGCGCAGCTCTTCGACCTGTCATAGCTCTTGCCCGCGCCGAATTACGATACGATGTCCCGCTGCGATGTTGTCAAACAGCTTGCCAGTAAGCGAGGCGCTGAGCAAGAAGGACCGATACAGAGCCAAATGTCTTGCCTTTCGCTTCGCTCAAGCCTCAACCTTCGTGTTCGCTGCAGGTGTCTCACGCCTGACAATTTGGTAGACCTCGGTTGCACGGGCTCAACTTAACCTTCTGCTCTCGCTAACAAGATGTCTGTTGAATAACGAGATGTCGCCTAGGAAATGGCCGTCTGCAGGGGAGTGCAGGTATCGCGATAAGATCTGCAGGCTAATTGCCCAATGCGACCCCCAAATACACATGTAATAAATACGTGTAATAATAAGGAAAGGCGCCTTGCGGCGTTCCCCGCATCCCGCCAGTCGCGATGGGGTTGGGGATCCACCACAATGACAACACCTGCTACCGCGGCCAATGCACCATCATACCTTACCTTATATATCCAATGTATGTCGAACACACCTGCAGATTGTGAAGTTCTCTACGTTACGTTACTTGGCTAGACTGTTGCAATTAGTGGACCTGACACTTGTATCGACGCAGACTGAAACACCGCCTCGCGCGACCAGCTGCAGTCTACCCCGCGCTTATCATCAAGGGCATCCTTCTCCGAGAGCAACCTGGAAGCATCGAAACGGCCATAACGCCGTTCAATCGGACGGATTTCCGTAAAGTCGATGAGTATTGAACCAACTTCATTCGCGAATTCACCGCCGTCGTCGCCTGCCACCAATTCTGCTCCCAAACCGACGCGGCGAGCATGCGATTGCTGCCGAAAACGGAAGGTGCGGTGTGACAATGAGGATCCTTGCGGGCCATGCAAGAAAGCTTCCATCAGATGCGCCTACCTCCAGGCCCCGAAGAAGAAAGGCCCCAAGGGTTTGAGAAGCGTCCGCGTTCTCCATGCTTTGCGCAAGATTGACGAAGCCATTCCCTACCAGTCCAAAGCCAGCAGCCCCCTGAGTCCTTCCGCATTCGCCAGTAATTTCCAGCAATGGGCTTGGGCATCAGGCGAATCTTCGCCCTCCTCAGGCTCAGGCCCTCCTTCTGCTACCTATCATGAACCACCGACCTCGTACCCAGACTCTGTCCCGCCAGACGCGCCAGCCCCAGATCCAAGCTGTTTCTCTACAGGACTACCACCTACTACGCAACTATTTCCTCCATCCGTACAGCTACCAGGTGCTGCTAGTACCGCACAAGATGTACCGTCTCCCCAGACTGAGTCTTCAGGATCCTATACCAACTACCAACACAATGGCATCCCCATTACCGAGCCGGCTTACACGCGTCTCCCTGGCGATTTCTTTTTTCCTTACGTACGGCTCTTCTTTAGTCACATGTATCCGATCATGCCAATCATCGACCGCCGCGTCTACCTGGATCCCGGGATGTACAGTTCTATGACTTGTCTTACCTCCGAAACTTACACTTTCCTGTGCGCACTCTCTGCTACTACAATCGTACAGCTTGATGCAGCTGCGCAGCTACCGCCTTTCAGCGTACCGCCAGGTATACCTCTCACTGACGGCCCGGCGGAACTCTTCGCCAATGAGTGTCTTAGAGCCCGGAAGACATATGATTATATTGAGCATCCGACTACGCTCAGCGTAATGACATCTTTCTTCTTGTTCTGCTATTATGGAAACAAAGAGAAGGCCGAGAAAGCGTGGTATTATCTCCAAGAATCCATCTCCTTCGCGCAGACGCTGGATCTCGATGACGAACACGCCATCCTCAAGCTCGACCCCATTGAAGCTCAATGGCGGAGGCGATTGTACTGGCTCCTCTTCATCACGGAACGGTAAGCGAGTCCGAGCATATGTCAACCCAGTGTCGTGATACTAAGACTAGGCGCAGCGCATACGCAATTCAGCGTCGGAAACAGACCCGCCTTCTGCCGTCCATCCAACTACCCTTAATGTTCGAATCTGAAGACCCCCAACTGCTCAATGGCTTCGTTAATTTAGTCCACCTGTTCAGTGCGATCGATGACAACTTTGTCAAAGTATGGCGTGGAACACGGAGGCGATCTGTATGCTCCCTACCCTGGCTCACGGACATGCAGCGCGCTCTGGATGCATCGGCGATAGCGCTCGAGGATATCACGGAGACGCAGCAGCTTGACATCAGTGTTACAAGGGAGTGGCTTCATATGTTGACATGGCAGATGGGTGTCAGCAATGGCTTGATCTGGCTGAAAGGGGAGGGAGGGATGAGGCTGGAGTATCCAGTGGAGTTGGCGCGACGTGTCGTGGGTATCACGACGAGCGCAAACAGATTGGCCCTTGATAGTCACGGAATTGGAATGGTGAGTCTCGAGTGCTTACATGGCGGCAGAGCGCGTCGGATGTGATGGGCATGGGCTGACACATGTACTAGGAACAAAAGCTCTCAGACATCGCAGGTTGTTTAGTCGACGTACTAAAGTGTGCTGCGGGCGATACTTCACAAACGTTCATCCAAGGCCGGGAGTATCTTCACATCCTCCTGCGACAGCTATCCCGCATGCGCGGCAAGGAGAGCAGATACCTACCTCCGCTGCTGGGTAAGATGGACGATCTGACAATGGGGTATGGGATCTCCCAAAGCCTGGCCTTGCCGTCGGGACAGTGGCAGCCGCGGGCAGGAGTGTCTATAATTACCACACCGGGCGGTGATCCGGCGGGAAAGGTGTTTACAGAAGAAGAGACGAAGGAAATGGTCGGGACCAAGTGGTTACACGTCGACTGGGGAAGTCACTACGATAGTCAAATGAGTGGATGTCATTAAGGGCGTTATATACCCAGGCAATCGCTGGAATTGAAGCATGGAAAGCAAAAACAAATCAACATGCATGAAGTAGAGATGGTATCAAGCGAGTCATTGAATCATGTCCACATCCGTCCGTTGCACAACAACCCCAATCAACAGTAACAAGTCGTTCTCTTTACGCCCGCATCCGCCAACAGCCGTAGAGGTGCCCATATCCTTGAAGCTACTTATGCTTGCCAGGGATCAGCTTCTCAAGGAATCCGAGCCCCTTCTTATGGCGGCCCGCGACGTCTTCTGGCTTGTCGTTGTGCACCTTGTTCTCCTTGGATTGGACCAGGTTGTCCTCCATCTTGTCGGCCGAGCTGGTGACGCCCTTGGCTTGCTCGCTTGGGGCGGCGGCTTCACCGGGTCCTGGCGGCTTGTCAGTGGATTACGGAGACTGAACTCTGAATGTTACGGAATGCATGAGAAGGTGAAGATGCGAGGTGGCTGGTCAAGGAACAAGAAGCTTTTGGGTGATACGTACCGCTGCTCTCTTGAGCGATCTTGTCGGCTGCTTGGTCCGCCATCGCGTGATCAGTGTTTATAGGTTTTGGTTCAGGATTGTTTGGCAGTGTTATGTAGCTCCAGTGAATGTCTGGTCTCTTGATAGGTATCTGGAGTGAGAATGATATGAAAAACAGATGGGGGGATGGAGGGGCAGCGATATAAGCCTTGGGAGCTGTCACATGCTCCTTCCAATTAATCTACGCGGATGGTGGGATGACCTGCGTCATCCTGGAAAGATACGGAGAAAGTTTGCGATGCAGGGTAGGTATATAACCAATCATCGTTTCGCTCATCAGACTGCGCCTCAGCGCTACGTCTTTTGATACGATATGATATGGGGAGATGCATTTTGCTCCAAAGACGGGACACGATGCAGGTGTACGTTAGGTAGAGACGGCTCGGATGCGTCTGTGCGCGGGAGCGGTCGACTTCTGGATTCGGTTCGTCTGGACACTTTATCTTGACCTCTGTTCGACCACTGGCAAAATGTCCATATCATCTCCATTTCTTAGATACTTAGTACCTGTCTGACGAGAGTTTTGCTGATAGCCTCCTTGAGGAAACGATTGGAGCCGCGTTCCGGCCAAGAGAAAGGGAGCGCGTGCTCCTGTCGCTAATCCGACCTCCGACCCTCCTGCCAAGACATCCTATACGGCCATGAGTTTCAAACATTATGGTCCTCCGACGATAGAGCCTAGTTGATACCGCCGCCAAGTACAAGCAGTGTAGATCAAAACACCAGTCTACCATGCCCGAACAGATCAGGAGTTCTATGCTAGGAGCTTGAAGGCCACGAGGAGAGTCCTGTGTGCTTCGCCGAATGATCATTATATGTACCATTCGACTTGTTGGATCAGGATGCGTATATTGGGCACTCTGAAAATGGCCGGTCGTACCTGTGATAGTGAACGACTCTGATCTGCTAACTGGTCCTCTCTGTGGCCATATCCAGATATGCGCTTCAGTATTTGGCGCTCCTCCGTACTGTTTCCGTCTCATCAAGGAGGAGCCCGGACTTGGCAAATAAGTTCGAAACCATTCACCGTATCATGAGTCTGGGCGAGCACAGAGCATACCTGTGTACTTGGCACAAGCCGAAGCGCATATAAGGTACTCTAGGGTGCAAAAGTAGGTAGGATACTGTCCAGTTGCTCTATCGTCTTGCATTCTTTCTAAAATCCAGTGTTGAACGCTGTACATTCGTTTCGCGTCTTTCTTTTTCAGTCCTTCCTTGAGACCCGCCAGGAGCCGCAAACCGCTCTCAATGCGTTCCTATCTGACTTCCCTTGCGGCTATCGCTGCCTCTATCCCATTCATCGATGCTCATGGCTACGTTTCTGGCATCGTTGTCGGTGGCAAGTGGCAGTCTGGGTGGAATCCTAGCTACCAGTATTCGAGCACCGCGCCCGCTGTCGCAGGCTGGACCACCACTGTGACGGACAATGGCTTCGTCACCCCGGCGGACTATGCTGGTCCCGACATTATCTGCCATAAGGGTGCCACCGCAGCGCCAACCTCCGTCGCCGTTGCTGCAGGCTCAACTATTGGCCTAGAGTGGACAGTCTGGCCAGACAGCCATAAGGGCCCCGTGCTTGACTATCTGGCCAGCTGCCCAGGAGACGACTGCACGTCTGTGGACAAGAGCGCCTTGGAGTTCTTCAAGATTGATGCTGGCGGGTATATCAATTCAACTGGTAATGGAGGGTGAGTCTCCCCATATTGACAATGAAGCATGATTAAGCAAGCCCGCTGACCATTTAAAGTTCATGGGCTTCTGACCAGCTCATCGCGAATAACAACACCTGGACCCTTACGATTCCCTCCAACCTCAAGCCAGGCGGCTATGTTCTCCGACACGAGATCATCGCTCTTCACAGCGCTGGATCAACAGATGGGGCGCAGAACTACCCGCAGTGCATCAATCTCAAGGTACATAGGATATCCTGCAAGTATAGTCGTCACAAGCTGATGTCATATAGGTCACGGGCTCCGGCACTGTTCTACCCACCGACACTGTCAAAGGTACCGCGCTCTACAAGGCCACTGACCCAGGTATCCTCATCAACATCTATCAGACCTTGACGAGCTACACTATCCCTGGACCGGCAATACCCTCTGCGCTCAAGGCGGCTGCGAAGAGGGGTATGGCATTTGTTGCTTAGCCATCTAGAGAAAGACGTCGAAATGCAACGACAAGACTCAAGCAGAAGTCATACAACGTTAGGGCAATATCTATGGTTCTAGCTTGCTTAGTTGCCGCCTCCAAACCTTGACCGGCATCTCCCCTAAGATCCAATTCATCGTTTCCAACCTTTCAATCTCCCAGTCTGGGGAAGGAAGTGCAAACTCGTAACGTCGCAAGATAGAAGCGAGCAAAACAGTCTGCTCCAGGTAAGAAATGTTGCGCCCAATACAGCCACGAGCACCTGCAGAGAATGCCAAAAAGTAAGGCTGCAGATTCTTGCCTTCCTCACCCAGCCACCGTTCGGGCACGTACTTGTCTGCTTGCGGGAAGATTGCCTCGTTGCGGTGCGCAACCAGCGCCGACATCCCGACTGAGACGCCGCCTGATATGTAGTCGTCCATGATTGACAACCCCTCGCTTGGCACCTCACGGGGCAGATTGTGTGGAGTAGGAGGGAAGAGGCGTAGTGATTCGTCCAGGCATGCCCGCAGGTAGGGAAGATGCTTGACCGTGTCGTAAGAAACAACAGGGTCCTCATCATCATCGTCGATAGCGTGGTCAAGCTCCGCCCGTAGTTTCGCCATGACGGATGGATTCTTCAGCAGCTGCAAAAGCACATTTGCCATGGCGATGGCGGTAGTGACACTCCCAGCGTTCATCATGATGCTGACTTCGGCAACAATCTCACCCCATTCCAGCGCGTGTGCCTGGCCGTTCTTGTTCTCCATGAGCGCCTGGAAGAAGTCGTCGAGCTTCTCGCCCGCTTGGTAGCGTTTCCAGCGTCGGCTTGCCAGTTCGACGGGTATGCCATCCCATTCTCTTGCCCGTTGTCCCATGCGACCGTAGAAGGGGATTACATTGGACACTTTGTCGATGAGTTTGTACCATTGGTATGGCCAGACAAGTAGGCTTTGTTTTCGTGCGTTCTGGTATAGGGCTGGTCTGAGCTCGCACTCGTATTGTGATCCGTCAGGTCGTTTGCACACGATGTGATCGTTGCCCTGGTCAAGGAAGCCAAGTGGCTCTGAAAGACCAATGTCGGCGATGGCATCTAGCGTGAAGAAGTTTGTCCAGGCTCTGAAGTCAACAGTGAGCTCGTCCTTCCGAACGATCTTCGTACCTGCGGGCAAAGGCGCAGTGCAGCATTGGTCGAAATGGCGGATCAGCTTGGTCGTCTTGTCGGCAACCTTGTGCTCCCACAGCTCCAAGTTCTTGAGAGCATAAGCAGCAGATAGTACTTTACGTTTTCGAGAGTGGTCTTGCTTGTCGATGACATCGGCAAGATGGTAGTGCGAGCCTGCAGTGATGACATAAGATGTGTCTTTTGTGCACTTGGTGTTGTGTCCGTATATGTCCTTGATAGCCCTCGCATCTCCGTAGGAGAGCGTGTTAGGTCCGGTCCGGATGACGGGGTGCTTCTTGTGGAGCTCGACAAGTTGCGTAGAGCGAGCACCAGAGTGGGCCAGTATCATGAAGGGAATATTTGATATGCCGGAGAGGGGCGACATGTTCGGAAACTTGCGCAGCCCTTTAGGGTCCCTGAAGTATACGACCACTGGGTATACGATGAAATAGAAGAAACAGCCTAGTCCCAGTAGGGAGGCATAGGGTATGGAAAGAGTCATCATTGTGTGCCTGGGCGAAGAAGGTATGGTCCCGGTAGATAGAATAGCGAGAAGAGAACGTCTTTCATAACTTACCTGAAGAGTGCGGGTGGCCTATATACATGGACCATCCTCCTCAATCTCCTCAATACCACGATACCTAGGCATGATTACCATGGAGTTGTTTTCCTCAGCAGTGTTTTCCGCTCATGACCGAAGCGGCAATTTCTGGAAACCTTCCCCGCGGGGAATATGGCGGAAGAGGTGCGGTAGGGCATTCTGTGGAGAAATGTGGAGGTCATGCCACTAGCGTCGGGGCTGCCGGAGTAAGATTACCCTTTCCGGCCATCCTCAACCTCCGCAATGCTGCCCTGCTCAACGTCGATGCCATTATCGGTCATTATCCCAGCCCGACACTCGAATCGGTGGCATAACGATTGCGACCAGATTCGCCGACCATGACGCTCGTCGTCGCGGAAGGGAAGCCGCAGCGATGTCTACCGCTTGCGAAGTATCCTACCTCGGCATGCATCCGAAAGGCCACAACCATAGGAACTACAAATAACTATCCGTGACCGACTCTCGACCGCGGACTCATCCTATTACAACATATCATTCTATCTGTAACCAAGCAACTAGACTGAGGCAGCGATGGCGACCACCTCAGCTGTGCGGTATTCTCTGCCAGGAATGGTCGATCAAGTCTATCACACTGCTGTTCCACAGACAGGCACCGATGTCCTGGCCTTTACTTGCCTCCTGGCAGTAACGTTGGCGTGGCTTTTGCGTGGTATTGCTTGGGATAAGCAAGATCCATACTATCATCTCTACTTCGAGCGACCTCAGCTCAAGGATGGCGCCACATCTGTCACTCAACAGGAGAGCCGTGACATTGCTCTGAGATTGGAAGAGACAAAGAAGAATGTCGTCGTCTTCTGGGGCTCGCAGTCCGGTACTGCTGAAGCGTTGGCGGGTCGCTTAGCCCGAGAGCTCCATCTACGATTTGGTTTGGAGACTATGACCGCGGACCTTTCTGACTACGACGCGGAGACGATAGCCCTCATCCCGGACTCAAAGTTCGCCATTTTCCTCATGTCGACGTATGGCGAGGGTGATCCAAGTGACAACGCACAATTGTTCTGGAAGTGGATCACCGAGCATCAAAGTTCACGCCTAGAATATCTGCGGTATGCCGCTTTTGGTCTGGGAAACAGCAACTACAAGTTCTACAACAAGGTTATCGATACCGTGGTGACTGCCCTGGACAGCATGGGCGGCAAAGCTATGCTTCCAGTGGGAAAGGCCGACGACGCCCAGGGTGCGACCGAAGAGGACTATATGCGCTGGAAGGAATGCTTGTTCGCCACACTACGCACCGTCACGGGCTTGGAAGAGAAGCCACTCCTATACGAACCGACCCTTGAGGTGGTCAAAGACGACTCACTTGACCTCATCGACCTGCACGATGGAACTCCTGTGCATTCTTCGGCCCCAAAGGCTTTGCCCGTAACCCGGTTCGACGAACTGTTCAAAGCGTCCAGTCGTAATTGCCTACATGTCGAGCTTGATATTGCCGACATACCCGAGATACGTTACAAGACAGGCGATCATCTCGCTGTGTGGCCCATAAATCCAGACCAGGAGGTCGAGACTCTTCTCTCAGTGTTAGGCTTGTCCGACGAGCGGGACACTCCTATCATCATTCGCTCAAACGATTCGTCGGTCAAAGTCAAGCTGCCGACCCCTACAACCCCTGCTGTCATGTTCCGCCACTACCTCGAGATTTGCGCATCACCATCCAGAGAAACTATCAAGGGTCTGGCTCAGTTCGCTCCCAGTCAAGAAGCCCGAAGTCTCCTTATGCGAATTTCGGAAGACCAGACGTCTTACGCATTATTCACAGCAAGGACGCTATTGACCCTCGGCCGACTCTTGATGCTTGCTTCTGAGGGCGAGAAGTGGAGTGCACTGCCTCTGTCATGGGTGGTCGAAAGCCTTTCTCCAATGCAGCCTCGGTACTACTCCATCTCTTCAAGCAGCCTGCTTTCTCCGAGAAAGATCACGATCACTGCTCTCGTCGCCAAAACTCCCTTGCATGATGCACCGGAAGAAACGATACTCGGTGTCACCACCAGCTACATGCTAGCGCTCGCAAGGTCGAAAGGGTCCAGCCTAGCTCAGCCATCTGATACTTCGCTTTCAACGCCCACCTATCAGTTACTCTCCCAACCGGATCTGGGACAGTCGGTATCTATGTATGCTCATGTCCGGAAGAGCAAGTTCAAGCTGCCAATCACGAGCTCCTGTCCCTTGATTATGATCGCGGCTGGGACTGGAATCGCGCCGTTCAGGGCTTTCATAACCGAGCGTGCCAGGCTACAGGCTATTGGCAAACCAGTCGGTAGGATGATGCTCTTCTTTGGGTGTCGGAGTCCTGAGGAAGATTATATTTACCAGGACGAGTTGCAGAACGCGCAGCGGCAAAGTCTGGGTGACGAAACCCTGCAGATTGTGACTGCTTTCTCCAGAGTCAAGGGCCGGCAAAAGCTATACGTCCAGGATCGCGTCGAAGAGCATGGCAAAGATGTCGCTGAGATGGTCGCCGAGCAGGGCGCCAATGTGTACATTTGTGGACGAGCTAGCATGGCAAGGGAGGTAGGTTCGAGGTTTGGGAAAGTGCTCGCGTCGTTCACAAACATGTCCGACGCTGATGCGGATGCTCTGCTCAGTGGCATGAGACGCAACGGCAAATGGCAAGAAGATGTTTGGGGCTAGGGTCCACTTAGTTTTCGATACGTTTTGAGAGCTACCCGGTATTACTTCCTTCTTCCAGATAGCTGCAAAGCATTGCAACGGAGCCATGAAGGTCCAATATGTTTCCATACGAAATCTGCAGTTGTACTGTACGCACTACTCGCATTGCAGATCATCGGTTTCTTCCATCACGCAATGATGCATGACCGGACGCCGAATTCAGACCTGACGTGTAAACGGCAAGCGTCGGAGTTTTCTTCCCCTTCGGGTACATGCGGCAGGCTCATCCGACCAGCGTTGTCCAGATGCAAGTGAAGGTTACTCCATGTACTCCACGTTCTCAGAACTACAAGCATGTTTCTCACGAAGCTATTCGCAACCGCGCTGCCATTGTTCGAGCAGTTCCTGGACGACGTAATCCGTATTCCATCCTAATCGTCTCTTGACGTCTTTCAAGACTTTGACTGCTTCGTTCTGCTGCGTCGGGTCTACAAGGTACGAGCCAACTGCGCGCATTGTCAGTCATAGCAATTTGCATGAGATATAATCGTGCATACATGCAAACAAGGCATGGCTAGCCTGAAAGTGGGCGTTTTCCACCGTCTCATTATACACAGCGAGGCCGACAATTGCACGTAGATGCTTCCTCACAGTGGCCTATAGATAGATCAGCTCTCCTGTTCTCATCTGGACGAGGATCATGTTACCTCAATTGCCCTTTGGCTTCTAAAACTTCCGAACCCACGCTCCGTCAAACTAGGGTCATACATGGCAAGCGTCGCTTTTGATAGGTGATAGTATTGATATCCTACGACTGGCGCGGCGTCAGACTGTACGAGCAATAAGTTTTTGGAAGCTTACCATGCGCAGGATGTGACATGTAAAGCTGTGGCCACGGGTCATTCGTATCTGGCGAATGGCTTCCCCATAAAGGGGAGAAGTCCCACGGCTTTGAGGTGTACCAAGCCTCAACCTCCCCTTCTAGCCTGCCCAATTCGTGGGTTGAAATGCCTTGACCGTGTCGTAATATCTTGTCCAGGACTACAGCAAATAGATATATAATCCGATTTGCCCAAGCTTCATCGTCATTGGTATGAAATGCGCTTGAGTATTTGTAGTTCTCCAGATCAATGTTGATAGGATGTTGCTTTGTAAATGAGATGTAAATATGCTGTCTCAAAAAAGCCCATGAAGCCGACTCTCTCAATCCACTATCAGAGGCGAATGAACTGATCGAGTTGAGGAGTTTACTTGTTCCGAAAAGGTGACATCGTTGGTCATCATGCACTGGAAATCCGTGAGCTATTAGCTATCGCCCAAGCCGCATCAAATGAAAAGAGGAGTATAATGTCCTCTTCACACAGCACATCACCACATGTAAAGACACGAGAAGCCCCGCTCCTTTTGTGGTGGTTTGAGCTGATGCCACTTAAGTTGCAATGTGGTCTTGGAATACTCAAGGCAAAGGAATGATCACACGCATTCGTCGCGTTCATTTGCAACAATTATGGACAATACTGCTTACCGGATAATTCTTCGTGGAGTCTGAGAATGATCATCGCGGCGAGGAGATTCTCATCCCAATGACCCATAGGATCATTCAGAGCTGTAATCATGACTCGTAGACACTTGCTGACATACCTCCCGGATTCTGTGTCTGCAGAGCCTGCTTTAATAGCCAGATGGCGAGATGAGAAAGCAAGAATGGCGTTCCTCAGGAAAGGAAATTGACTGGCTCTTTTAGGAACCTCAGTACCGAAGTGGGAGCGTTTGTCGCATATATCAATCTAGGCGCAGTCAATGCTCTGCACTATCAAGTCCGCTCACGTGAGGGAGGATGGTACCCAGGGTGATAAGTGCACTATGTAGTGGTGAAATAGACGTGCTTCATAGGCATTTGACATATGCCATAACGGAGAGGAAGCGGGCGTGAACGGAAATTGTCCAGAGCGAGTCCAGTAGTCATGGCCGTAATTCGGGCTATCTGAGAAGGCAAGGCTTATATTGTCGTCATGGAGAGTCACATGTTGGCGCTGATGAGCATCCAGAAGCTCCTGGAGGGCTGCAACGTCACCACCTACGAGGTCCTGACAATCGTTCAGTGAATCCGCGTTATATTCTGGAATGATCGTTGTATGGGCAGTAATCTGTGAATCAGGGGCTTGTGGTGTGAGATCAGCCCCATCAGGCCTGCACTCCACAAGAGTAGATGTTTCATCAGGACTGCCAAGGCCGGCTGTCACTAGCTGACTTTCTTCAGCTTCTGGGGCCTCTTGAGTATCTTCGACGTCCTCGAGATCCGTAATTGTTTCCAAATCGGTATTTGGTGCTATGAACCGTACTGGAGCGTCAAATCTGTCAGTCAGACGCCCGGTGTCTGCTCGATAAGACTTGCCGGTTGAAGGTAGGTCTACCCACTGCTGGGTCTCATCGAAATGGAAGTCCCCATGACGGCTCTGCGCTTTGTCTTTCCTCGAAGATACCGAGGTGACTTGGCGGAAGTTCCAACTCAGGCCTTGGATGCAATCTCGCCCGCTGGCGGAGCATTTGTCACATTTGTCCCCACCCTCGGGCTTCGTACCTTTGACAGTTGAGCTATGGTCTTCTTGCAATGATGTCTCTACTCACACTTGAGATGACGATCACGACAGGGTTGGCTGCCGAAACCCCTGGTAAGTAACCATACCACTGAAGCCCGTTCCCCAATGTACTGACCAGACGAAGGGGGCACGCATTGTTCAAGTCTCCATTTTCCGGAACTGAGAACGTCCCTCCGGTTTAGCTTGAGTGATTGTAACCAGCAGATGAAGAGGAAAGGGAAGGTTGGTCCCTCGGCGACCTTTACTTCTTATGACAAGTTTCGGGTTGCGGGGAACGTCGGCGAATGAAGCTCGTCCCGAATTGGGAACCCCGCGTTCCCCGCGGGCCCCACAAAGCGTAGTTTGCTCCGTACGGGTTTCGGAACATAATACTTCTTTTTCACCATCACACATGTGATAATCATGTCTTCTTATCATCGTATCGCAATGCCAATTCTAGCCAATTCTTTTGGGGAACGTCTCATATCGCGATTTCTTACCCGCTTGGGACCGCCGCTTTCCTAATTGATCGACACGAGGCTCATGCTAACTCCACCTGAGACTCGTGAACAAGTCCAAAATGGCGCCGCTTAAGCTAAAAATTGCCGCAGCTGGTCTTGGGCGCATGGGTAAAAGACATGCTCTCAACTTTCTCAACCGCACACCGCGCGCTGAGCTGGTCGCAGCCTTCACGCCTGACGCGGCCGAAATGTCTTGGGCAAAGCAACACCTCGAGCCTTATGGTGTCACTTTGTACGATGACTACGACAAGATGATCTCTCAGGAAGGCTTGATGGCTGTTGTAATTGGTACAGCAACGTCTGTACACGCAGAGGAAGCTATCAAGGCTATGGAGAAGAACTTGCACGTTCTGTGCGAGAAACCGCTCTCAACCGATATTGCAGTGGCAAGTCTATCGAACCTATGCTGATATGCGACCATTATCTAACAGCGTTTTAGTGCAAGTCAGTGGTCGCCGAAGCGAAGAAAAGGCCACATCTCAAGGTCATGTGCGGCTTTTCACGTCGATTCGATAGCTCGTACCGAGACGTCCACAAGAAGATCGAGGACGGACTTCTTGGTCGGCCTTCAATTCTGCGTAGCCAGACGTGCGATAAGCACGACCCATCTGGCTTCTTCGTAGCTTATGCTGCATGGTCTGGAGGTGTCTTTGTCGATATGTCCGTCCACGACATCGACCTCACACTTTGGTTCTTCGGAGACGACATCATCCCGAAAAGTGTTTCCGCACACGGTATTAGGGCCGTTCAACCAGCGTTGAAGCAATACAACGACTACGACAACGCTGTTGGAGTTGTAGAGTTCCACGGCGGGAAGATAGCATACTACTATTGCTCGCGCATGATGCCACATGGGCAAGAAGACACAACGGAGGTCATTGGCACTGAAGGTAAAGTGTCCGTCAATATCAATCCGCAGCAGAACTTGGTGAACTATTATCACCCTGGCGGCATCACGAGGGAGGTTCCTGGAGACTACTACGGCCGCTTTGAAATGGCCTTTGTTCAGGAGTCCAACGAGTTCGCCACTGCTTGTCTGGATAATACGCCACTTCCCCTGAAGTTGTCTAATGCCATCAAGGCTGTCGAAATCGGCTCCCTGCTCCAAGAAGCTCTTGTGACGGGCAAGCAGATTCACCTTGATGAGACCGGCAGAAGAATTGAGCAGGCACGGTTGTAAATAGAGATGGGCGGTCTAGCGTTATGCATCACTTGAAGAATTCTCGGAGGAGCTTCAGAAACTGATATATACTGGTATGATAAACCTGCATACGACCCGATGTTCCAGTGCGAGTATACATGTTCATGTTCTCTTGATGTTGCCATGACTGGCCGGACGGCTTTGATCTCTTCTATCGAACGCCACACACAAGGTCAGCATGATCGTGTATGTACGTGCGTGTATATCTCGGGTGACTCGGAGAGCTCCTCATGATGTAGACGTGGTACTCCCAAGTCTACATCGCCCGTTATGCCGGGTTCGAAGACAACAAGCAGAATGTTCCGTAGTCCGGTAAGCAATACCCGTCAAACCGCGGGCTTAACCGTCCGCCATCGTGTGCACGGGGCTAGCTTTCCCGCTCTCCCCAAGAAAGGAAATCTATCCCGGATTTCGGCACGCCACATAATGGGAATACCCCATGGGGACTCCGCAACCCCACGGCAGCGTGTTTAAATGTCACATTCGGAACCATCCTGAGTTCCGAGTCTTGAAACTATATGAAGGGCCAAGTGGTCAGTTTGAACATCATGTCCACTAAGTAGTCCTTTACAGCAGTCTCAACTACTAGATCCTCTCTATAGTAGACTTCGTTTCCTCGAAGCATATTAGTACACGACTCGCCCAGTCCACAATTTTATCATGGCAACATACAACGAGAAGAAAGCCTTCGATGACCAGCACATCGAGCATGCAGACTCCGAGAAGAATGTCAATGACGATGTCACGGCTTTATCTTCGATCGAAGCCACTGCTGCGTCCAAGGCGGCATGGTTAATCACCCTCACCGTCTCCCTTGGTGGGTTTCTGTTCGGCTATGATACTGGATACATCTCATCAGTCTTGGTGACCTTGGGCACTTCTCTTGGTCACGTTCTCGATGCTGGCGAACAGGAACTTGTCACATCCCTGACCAGCGGTGGGGCTCTCATCGGTGCAATCTATGCTGGCCTCACCGCAGACCGATACGGTAGAAAGATGCCCATTTGGGCTGCTTGTGGAGTCTTTGTCGTCGGAACACTGCTACAAGCTGCAGCATATTCTGTGGCCCAATTTGCCGTTGGCCGTTTCGTTGTTGGCCTTGGTGTTGGCTCCGCAGCAATGGTTGTGCCACTCTACAGTACGTCAATTCCGTTCCTGCCTACGAGATATTTCCTGATGTGTCTTTAGTTGGAGAGTTGGCACCTGCGAAATACCGTGGCCGAATGATCGCTTTCAACAACATGAGTGTCACATTCGGCCAACTCATTGCCAGTGCAATTGGGGCAGGTTTTGCCCACGCCAAAGGTGAGGGATGGCGTGGCACCGTCGCTATTGGAGCAATTCCAGCTATACTCCTGGCAATCTTGCTCATGTGGTGTCCCGAGTCCCCAAGACAACTGGTCGCCCACGGACGCCTTGAGCACGCCGACCAAGTTCTCCTCAGGCTCTATACGACATCCACTGCCGAGCAGCGTCAACAAAAGATCAGCTCAATCGAGATGTCAATTAACGAGGCTACCGAGACCATGGCAAGGGAATCCCTTTGGGTCAGCTTCCGTCGTATCTTCAACACACCCGCTACTGGTCGCGCTGTACTTACCGCCTGTATCATCATGGCGATATCTCAGCTGGGTGGCTTCAATACCCTGATGTACTACAGCGCTACGCTTTTCGCACTCGTCGGCTTTTCCAATGCCACAGCCGTCGCAATCACGGTCTCGGGGACGAATTTCATCTTCTCGTTCGTCAATATCATCCTGGTTGATAGGTTCGGCCGCCGGATTCTTCTTGTTGTTACTGTACTCGGCATGTCGATATGCATGCTCGTTGCAGCGGTCGCTTTCCACTGGATCCCAATAAATCACGACCTAGTACTAGAGACGGACAGCGTAGGTTGGCCGGGCATTTTGGTCTTGGTCACAATCATCTGTTATGTGGGCTTCTTCTCATCTGGAGTTGCAACCATTGCCTGGATCGGAACCGAGCTTATCCCCCTCGAAGTCAGAGCACTTGGAACTATGCTGGTAAGTGTATCCGTGGTGCTATAAGTTGATACGGGCTGACACATACATAGAACACAGTCACCTGCTGGAGCACAAACATCATCATTGCGTCCACTTTCTTGTCCATGATGAAAGGAATGACACCAAGTGGTGCTTTCGGCTTTTACTGTGGTATCTGTTTCTTCGGCTGGGTGTTCATCGTATTGTTCTATCCCGACGTCAAAGGCATGCCTCTTGAGACTATCAGAGAGGTATTCCGCCACGGGTTCGGACGGAAATATTCTAAACAGTGGCAGAAAGAGAACAAGAACAGGCCGAAGGTTGTACAGCAGACTTTTGGCCACTAAGCCGCCACTCTCCAATATACGGCAAGCAATGGTGTCGGACCCTTGGGAGTGTGTTGAATCTCCAAATTGGCCGGTCCAGGCAGGGAAGAAGGGCCAGCCAGATTTGTTCTAGCATCGAGCCTTTAATATATACATCACGATCTTGAGCAGCGCCGTGCACTTTGGTAGGACCGCCCTCTTATAGTGTCATCAGTACGCTCAGCTGTTGTACGCATGACGGAGAACCAGACACACCTGCACATGATCAAGTGGTTACCTAGCATAAATGGACCGAAAGGGGCGTGTATCTAACCGCAACCATATCAGATTTATCTTTACCTCTTCAACCTAGGCTTTCAACAACACACTCATAACATCCTTAATACGGAAGCATGTCTCAAACCCGCGCCATCGAACTCTTTGACCCCTCGGTCCTAGAAATCTACATCAAGCGTAAGTTTTTCAACGCCTTTATGCGTTCACGCGTGTCGTCTACTCACGATGTTCAGGCAACATACGAGCAATATTCCACCTAGCGAACCCCCATCCACCACTACCACCAGATTGGGAGACTGAGACAGTCGCAAGAATGTACAATGACTCGATCATGCTTATGTTCGTGGTAAAGACGGCACCGGCAGGATACAAAGCAATTGTCACGCTCGGCATACACAGCAGGGTTGTCGCAGAGTCCAAGGAGTGCGCGAAAGCGGAGACAGCGGTCAGAGACCTCTTTGACTACACAGCGGAGGTGCTGGGGGGCAAGTTGGAGGACCAGCGTGAAAAGCTACATGTGGATGCGAAGTCCGACACGAAGCTGAGGTTCTTCACGGAGGATTTCACGTAGCGATTCCAAGTCGCATAGCTTACATGCTGCTCGAGCGTGTGTGCATAGGTAGTTGCTTGAAAGCAGTGACCATTTTACATCGTGCCTGCTCTTACAAGTGACTAACCAGCTGCCTGGAAGCTGGCAAGTGCACTACTCCGGTGACCAGTGTTGCAGCTTGACTGTGTTCATGGTCACAACTTCCCACCAGACACTTCAAGAATAGTATTTGAGGTCCTTTGCTCTCCCTTTGCTTTTTTCCACCATATCAACTTCAATACACCCCCCACACACGTAATTCTGAACACGCAAAAGGCAATGTCGCAAGCCTTCGCACCGCCACCACAATGGCTACCTGGGTTGACCAAAAAAGATGACGCAAACTTCACGCTGACATTGAACGAGATCGAGGACCTCATCATGCGTAAGGTACTACCTGGTGTTGACACTCGGAATCTACTAACCAGTGTCAAGGAAATCTGGAAGTGATGTTCCCACGAACAAAACCAGCGAAAGACTTGCCCGACGCCGTACTACTCATTTACATACTGAGAGACAAAGTCGGCACCACCGCCTGGGATGGAAGATACAAGGTGGTAGTGCTATGTCGAAAGCGTGAACCTCCAAGCAGTAAGACTCGACTGGCGGTGACAACAAGCGCGTGCAACACGATTAAGGAAGCTCTCATGCAACTCCACGACATCACTGCTTTTCACGCAGGCCTTCGCTTCACCGGCAGCGGGAATTTGGGCGCCAACTTTCTTGTACCCAACGAGAATATGTACAAGGTCGCCGATACCTGCCTCGGTAGTTTTGAGAAACTTGTGGAAGGGCTCTGAGAGAGCTGTTTGGGCTTGCATACGGCGATATCGCTCGCTATTGATACCATGATGTTTTCAAGGCTACGATAGTATTCCCAATGGATCAAAACTTATATTCAGTATCTTCCCGCATTTGTATGACGAACGAAAAACCATATAGAGGCCGACTGCAAATACGGCAGCAAAATATAAAGCGCGTAAAGTTGGACGAGTACATGTCGTAGTGGATTCGGCGCCAAGACTTTCACGAAGCCGCAGCGCCACCGGTCCAACTCCACTCCAAAAAGCTCCGTCCTTTTACTAGCACGACACCGGCGCCAAAGGTTGCAAAAACAAAACGTACAGCAGTCAGGATTCTCACCTGGTCACCCACGGTAATACTAACTGACCGGTCGACTGCTTAAATATGGCAGAGCGGACGGGATGCCTTGTTCTCAGTCGCCTGTGGCCGTACGTGACAGACAATGCAAGCAAATATGAATATATACCTTTCATTTCCACACGATACCCATCATGACAAAGGGGATGCTGAAAGGGATATGATAAACATTGTACTAATATTGCTATTCTTTCAGCTTTCTCTCTCTTCTCATATTTTCTACCCCTCCACTGATCTACCACGACCAGCCGCCATAGGCACCACCGCTTGGGTACGCCGCTGGGGTCGAGGTGGTTGCAGCCTTGGTGGAAGTGGGCATCATGCTCATCCAGTTGTTCCAGTTGACGTATCCCGTGGGGAATGTCCAACTGGCTCCATTCCAGGCCTGGCTGATAGCACTGCAAGCCTGGGCCGGCAACTTCATGTATCCATTGCTGCCCGCAATCACAACGTGGAAGTTGGCTCGGTACTGGCCCTGATTGGTGGCCTGGGCGGCCGTGACAGGCGAGCCCCAGAGCGCACACTTGATAACGGTGATGGCGGCCGGGTTTGGGCAAGCAGCAGCGGGGTTGAGCGATGGGTCACGCTCGTAGTAAAGGTTCGTGCCCACGCAGCCGCTGGTCTTGTCGCAGAGAGCGGTGCAAGAGGCTGCGTTGTATGACTGGAGCTCGTAAAAGCCCATGTAAACGTTGCTGCTGTCAGCGGCGACAGAGCCGTTCAGGTTCACGAAGGTGCGCTGGTACAGAGCTGGTGCCACAGCAGCGTTGGCGGTCGCGGCGAAAGGAGCGTATTGCGCAAATGCGACATCGGTGTTAGGAGAAGGGACAGGACCGTAGCCTGCGGGCTGTTGAGAGCAGGGCTGGGTCGTATCGACAGTTGCGAATGCTGTGGCAACGAAGCCAGCAATAGGTGCAAGCGTGAAACGCATCTTGAATGATCGTGTGATAGTAGCGACTGTGTATAGAGACCTTAAGAGATACGAAATACTAAGCTAGAGCAATACAAGGAGGAATATACTCATGGCCACAATGGACGTTTATGTATGTCCACCATGCGTGTACAAAGACGGCAT
The DNA here is from genome assembly GCA_027923365.1 of Zalaria sp. Him3. Classification (NCBI taxonomy): domain Eukaryota; kingdom Fungi; phylum Ascomycota; class Dothideomycetes; order Dothideales; family Zalariaceae; genus Zalaria; species Zalaria sp. Him3. The sequence goes on from BPUN01000006.1 coordinate 792,076, forward strand.
TTTGGCACGATGCTGATGCATTCAGTGGTGTCAACAGGTAGTCAGTCTCATCAATGGACGCTTACGGCGGAAGACCGCTCGCACAGATATACAGAATACTGCGACTTCCGCAAACAAAGAGTACGGGTATGTACTAGTGCCATTGGCTGGTGCGGCTGGTGCGCTAGCTGACGAGGAATGTAGAGACGAGGAATGCAAAGGTGGCTCAAGAACAACCAGCCTATGGCTGAAGACCGAATGCGGCTTAGCGCTCCGCCACTGAAAGTTGTCTCTTCAGAAGGCAACCTGCAGTTCTTCGGGCCCCTGAAGCGAATGTTGTATCGTACAGTATATATGCAGAGATCAAAATGATCAGGCCTATCTCATTATGCCAGGGAATGTCGGTTTCCCAGTATGGATCCACTTGCTCTTCTGGAAGAGTACATGTAGGCAGCTGATGCCAGCGCCACGCCGAGGTTGAGTATCTCTCCGGGATCTGCGAACGGAAAGTGCCAAGAACACCGCATAGATCGAGCTCAGATTCGTCTTGGCACCAGCCTCCGCTTCTCTACTGCGGCGTGAGTGTGATCTTTCCGTCCTTATCGTAGTAGATCTCTTTGACCTTGACACTCCTGAGATGATTCTTACCACCACTCAAGCTCGAGTCATGATGGAATAGATACCACCGTCCCTCATGCTCGCAGATTGAGTGATGAGTAGTCCAGCCCACAACCGGCTCCAGAATTCTGCCCTGATATGTGAACGGACCGTACGGACTATCTCCCGTCGCGTACACAAGGTAATGCGTGTCTCCCGTGCTATATGAGAAGTAGTACTTTCCCTTGTGCTTGTGCATCCAGGCTGCTTCAAAGAACCGGCGGTCGTGATCATCCGCCATGATGGGCTTGCCTTCAGGATCCAGAATTGCAAGCTCCCGCGGCATCTCGGCCAGCTTGTGCATGTCGTCGCTGAGCTTTGCCACTCTCGGTAGAAGAGCTGGCACATCTCCCGTCGGCTCTTGCGGGCCTGACCATTTCTCGTCGAACTTTCCCGTCATCCAGCACTGCAGCTGCCCACCCCAGATACCGCCGAAGTACAGATACGCTTCGTTGTCATCATCGACGAAAGTCGCTGGATCAATACTATAGCTACCCTGGATGTAATCCGGGTCTGGCTTGAAAGGGCCCTCTGGTTTACTGCCCTCCGCAACGCCGATACGGAAGATGCCATCCTTGTCACGGGCCGGAAAGTACAGAAAGTACTTGCCATTCTTCGAAGCTGCATCGGGCGCCCAGAGTTGTTTGGAGACCCATGGAATGTCCTCTTGCTTAAGCACGACGCCGTGGTCAGTTACTGGGCCCGAGATAGATGAGAGTGAGAAGACGTGGTAATCATTCATGTCATATTGGTCGCCATTGTCATTGTCCTCGATGTCTGTTTCGCGATCGTGAGATGGATAGACGTAGATTTTGCCTTCGAATGAATGCGCCGACGGGTCGGCCGTGTAAAGATGGGTGATAAGGGGCTTGATGTCGTTAGAAGCCATGATGGAGGAGGTTAGTAGCTTTGTCGATATTATGAGGGCGGACGGAGCAATGTGGAGAGTCGCATATTATATGCTGCTCCCGATTGAGGGGAGATGTTGCCAGTCATATAGCCTGTATCTATTGGCTTGTATGGTTTGTAGTCGGCTGTTCCTCCGCTAGATGTTGGCGCATTCAGTTGCCGGTCTTGGTAGTACCTTTAGGCTAAACAGCACAATCACGTGATGACATATTTCAAGCTATACCCAAGACTCCATTCCAATATCGTCCTGTGAAGTTATCGATTTCAGGAATTGCGTATTTACTCTGTAAAGATTCCAATCTGAGATGGGTCGTACCTGAATAGCTCGAAACACTATCTAGGTTTGGCCACGGATCGTTCTCTCATTAAGTAGCCTCACTGAAGTCCATTTATTGAGCGAAACGGCTTGAAAACTCCATCTTCGTCGTGGGTTTGACATTGTCTTCCGGCCAATCGCCCCAGAATCTGACAACGTTCTTCCTCAGCTTGAAGTGGTTGTCGCCTGGTTGAATGTGACCGATAACGCCTTCTCTTTGGCTCTCCACATGCTGTGGCACCATCACCGGCCTACCCACAAAGCCTTCGCACCCCAGGAATGCGAAACCAAGAGCCTCCTTCGCGCCCAGCGGCACACCAAGCTCGTCGATTGTGGTGATGTACGTATTTGGAAGTTGCTCGCGGAGATAGTTGACGATGTTCGGGTTCCGGCTGCCGCCACCACCCATGTAAATCTCGTCTAGAGGCTTTGGTGCGTAGCGCTGATAGTGCTCGACGAGAGACTGTGCTGTGATACGAGTGATTGTTGCTACACAGTCCTCAGGAGTAGCTCCCTCTATAGAAAGGTAAGCATGTGATTAGGACATGGGGGATGAGCCAACCGTTGCATACCTTTGATCATCTTCTCACAAATCTTGTCGGCAGTATCGTCTCCGAATGTCTCCCGTCCTGTAGTCTTGGGGATGTCATGTGTGAAGTACGGGTGTTGTAACCACTCATCCACAACATCCTGCCTGACTTTACCCTTCGCACCCATCTCGCCATTCTTGTCATACTCTCGCTCACCGTTCGTGAAATATCTTACTGCAGCATCGATGAAGACATTGCCTGGACCGGTGTCGAAATCGAAACACTTAGTTGCATCACCACCCGCAGCACTGACAGAAAAGTTTGCAATTCCACCAATGTTCTGCACAGCACGAGTCTTGGTTGGGTGGTTAACCCATAAGCTATCAAAAGCCGCGAAAAGTGGGCACCCTTGTCGTCCCAAGGCAAAGTCAGAGACACGGAAGTTGCCCATAGTGGTGATGCCGGTCTCAGCAGCGATGGTTGATATCTCAGCCATGTCGAGATGAGCACGAGATACATCGCGTCCGGGAAAGAGTTCGGGTAGCGGTAGGTGCCATATCGTCTGCCCCTGACCGGCAATAATGTCGACGTCGTCCTTGAGAGAGAAGCCTTGTTCTTGTGCGAATTGCTTGATTGCGGAAGCGAAGAACTCTCCTAGGCGAACATTCACCACAGAAATTTCTTCTGGCGATGTAGTGTTGGTTTTGATAAGGTGCATTACCTTTCCTGGAAGGTCATGTGGTTGAGCTTGGCTTTTCTACATTGAATTGAGCTGACACATACTCTTGAGTGGCTTTGGCATGTCAATCTCGCCATATCGCAGCAACTCGCACTTCAGTGGTTTATCGGGCGACTCTTGGGTGAAGTGGACGTGTACCAAATCCAACCCGTCCATCGACGTGCCAGCATTGTGACCAATTACACGAAGAGACAAAGGCGGGGAAGACATGTTCGTTGCTTAGATGTAGCCAAGATGGTCTCGGTCGGGACAAAAAAGCAGCGATGGAATAACAAGAGGTAGGAAAAGAAACCGATCAATGTGTTCAAGAGAGGGGTTCACTCAGGCTGTGCTAGGCAAGTTATAACCTCATCGATGTGGAAACTCAATCCCTCAGGTCGCGAAAAGCGAAATCTCCACAGAATTGGAAGGCGGTCGCTCATGATCCGAAAACACCCATATTCAAATGCGACAGAGTCGTGACTTCAAGATGCCAATAACATGTTATCAAGCGCGATTATCGCTTTCAATTCGATATTACCGTACAACAGCTGCGTTAATTCCGCTGCGGAGTTGGGGACTGCGTCATCGGGGAGCGGCAGGTGGACCCTCGCACATGCAGATTTGCGGTGCCACTGCCAATGGGCTGCCGATGCCATCCAACGTCTCCCGCCAACTCCGCGGTCACCCACTATTATTGTGGAATTGTGGATTTATGTGCCATGGGAATATTCGCAGAACTCCACACGTTCGCCAATCTGGAGATCGGATAATTGGCCATTCAACAGATTACGCGCTGCACAGCCTTCGATATCTCTTGGTGGTCAAGCCCTGAACGAGCCGCCAACCGCATGAAACTGTCGAAACAGACCCTTCGCCGCCTATTCCGACCATTTCAAAACAAAATCGTCTGAACCCTAAGGCCATGACAAAGCCTCTGGCTGGCCAACTCTCGGGTCCGGCACGTCCTCCAAGCCGGAACCCAAGCCCTCGACAAGCCAATACCACAACTATCATTGATTATACATCTCAAACCCTCTTTATGTCCGTGCTTGGTCCGAACGTCTAGTTCCTTGGACGTCATTTTGTCTGTGTCTGAGTTCTCCAGATGGAGACTCCATAAGAGCAAGGTGATCCACTCATACCAGTGCAAGTATCTCGTGCAGCCTTTTCCGTTTGTTTTTCCTTCTCACCGTTTCCTTTTTCCCAAACACACATCCCCGTCTCACCCACCGAGTCGGTGTTATTAGAGACATTCCACTCGTTGCTCTCCCATACCAGCCATTGAGCTGTGGAGCAATACCGCCATCATGCCTTCCGTCAGCGCCATCATGATGAAGTTTCAGGTGCAGTCCGTGTGGAGACGACTGAATTCCAAACAACTCTTTTACCTCATCATCATGGCCAACATGTTTGCCGTTATCTTCGAGGGTTACGCCCAGGGTGTCCTCGGTGGTGTGAACAGCAGTCCCGACTTCATCCGGATAATGGATCTCTCAGACTCTAACGACTACTCTACCGCCACTAAGACGTTGAAGCTTGGTGGTCTCACATCTTGCTACTATCTTGGAGCAATCTTCGGCAGTCTCCTGTCTGGATGGCTATCAGACCAGGTTGGCCGTTTGCCTACCCTCCAGATGGGAAGTTTGTGGTGTATGCTTGGCACAGCATTGGAGGCTGGTGCCCAAAACACTAACATGTGTGTATTAACTCTATATCTGAGGAATATCAGGGACTGACCATCATCAGGTACATCTGCGCCCGTGTCATCGCCGGTGTTGGTGTCGCACACATGAACACTGTCGCCCCAACCTGGACGTCCGAAATCGCCGAAGCCGCCCACCGCGGTAGGAGCTTCGGTCTGGTCTTCCTCACAAACTACGGTGGTATCGCTCTGGCCTACTGGATTGGATTCGGACTCCGCTTCATCGACGACGGCTACTCTCCAATTCGCTGGCGCCTGGCCTTCGCCATCCAGGCCATTTTCCCACTCTGTCTCTTTTTCATCCTCCTGTTCGTGCCCGAATCTCCCCGCTTCCTCATGACCAAGGGCAAGGACGAGTTCGCTCTCGAGATCCTCGCACATGTCCGCAGGAATGGCGATCAGGAAGACCCGGCAGTGCAACAGGAGTTTGCCGAGATCAAGCAAAACGTCGAATATGCGGCCGAGGCTACACACACTGGATACTGGCCGATGCTTTCAGGCATTGGAGCCGGCAAGCGCCGTTTCGCTCAGCGCACCCAGATCGCTATCTGGCTGCCACTCCTTACGCAGATCGGTTGCGGTATCAGCGCAACCACCATCTACACGCCTACACTGGTCTCTGCGGCCGGCTGGGCTGACGAGAAGGCCAACTGGCTCTCTGCTCTGAATAACACCGTCGGTATTCTCGGCACTGTCATCGCCATGTACACCATTGACCCTGTTGGCCGTCGTATGACCCTTCTCTGGGGTGCTCTGGCCCAGAGCGTCGTCATGTGGATTATCGTAAGCCTCCCTCTGCCTCCCCTTCCCCCTCTTCCCAGACTAACAAATGCTTCCAGGGCGCAATGTCTATCCTCACAACGTCCCGTCCGGACCAGGCACTGCAGTACGGCATCGCAACCGTGTCCTTCATCTACGTCTTCACCCTCATCTACTCCTCCACCTTCCTCATCATCAACTTCAACTACCCGGCCGAGATCTTCCCAACCGAGTGTCGCTCGCGCGGCATGGCTTTCGGAATCATGGGCTGGGCGATCGGTCTGGGCGCCGGAACCCTCTACAACCCTGAGATGTTCGAGTCCATCTCTGGCTACGGCTTCTTCATTTTCGCCGGACTGAACCTGTTCTTCTTCTGCCTCGTGTACCTTTTCTTGCCAGAGACGAGCGGCAGGAGTCTCGAGAGCATCAACACCCTCTTCGAGCAGAACAGCGTGTTCGCGCCCGTTATGGAGAGGCGGTTCCAGAAGCTGGATGTGGACGAGAAGACTGGCTATGGCTATGGCAGACATGGCAGTATGGGTGGCTTGCCATCTAAGAACAAGGAGGAGAGAGAGCACAATGAGGGTGTTGTTGCATAGGTGCTTGGGTATAATTTCTAAGGTTCAGCACTTGAGATGGCTGTAGGCGTCTCTTGCATAGGGTTCGGCGTTGTCGTCTATCTAATACCCTTGATGGTCACTATTTTCTTATACTCTTATACACCGTTTCAATCTTGCTCTCTTTCTTGACCGACGTATATTTTAAGTGCCATCAAAGTACCGTGTCCGCGGTTGTGGGTCAAGATCAACCTCCCGTCCCGTCCCGATGGTCGCAGATCTGCACTCTGGTGGGCCCGGAATGCATGCCGATCACCAGCGGCATGTCAACCAAGGAACCCGAAGCGTCCAGCCGCATTGCCGTGTACATACGTTTGTGCTGAAGACCAGAGGTCGCTGTATACACGTAGTGAACACACCAACAGCTGAACATCAAGACGATCTCCTTATTAATTATCCTACTTTTATCTCATGACTACATACCAAACAACGCAAAAAATCGACCGCCATGCAATACCCGATTCCCCAGTCCCCACCATCCTGCTTTAATCTAAATGGCCAATTGAGCGACGCCCTCCTCAAGACCCTGGCTCCTGTACTTCTCCAACACAGAGTCAACCTCACCACCCTTTCCAAGGTACTTCTCAACCTGCTGTGGAGCCCTGCCAACGAAGGTCTTGGCATCCAACAGCTGATCCAACTCGCCGAGGATTGGCTTGAAGAAATCGGTCTGCTTGATGCGCTCGATCAGATCGTTTGGCTTACCCTCCATCTTGACAGAAGCAGAAGCCTGGTGAGACAGGACACGGATTTCCTCGTGAGCATCCTGGCGGGAAAGACCCTTCTTGACGAGAGCCATGATGATGTTCTCGGTGGCCATGAAAGGAAGTTCCTCCTGGATGCGGGTCTCAATACGCTTTGGGTAGACGACGAGGCCGCTGAAGATGTTGTTCATGAGAATCAGCAGGGCGTCGGCGGTGAGGTACATCTCTGGGATGTTGATACGGCGGACGGCGGAGTCGTCAAGGGTACGCTCCATCCATTGGGAGGAGTAGGTAGAGTTGAGGTCGTTGGTAATGTTGGCCAGGTGGCGACCGAGGGAAGTCATACGCTCAGAGCGCATTGGGTTACGCTTGTAGGCCATGGCGGAGGATCCGATCTGGTCCTTCTCGAATGGCTCCTCGAGCTCCTTCCACGCGGCCAAGTGGCGGATATCGGTGCTGATGCGCTGGCAGGTGGCGCCGAGGCCGCAGATGGCGTTGCCGACCAAGGTGTCCACCTTGCGGGAGTAGGTCTGGGTGGCGATGGCGTAGGCGGCTGGGAAGCCTGCCTTCTTGGTGACGAGCTCATCGAGCTGCTCAACCTTCTCGTGGTCACCGTCGAAGATGGCGAGGAAGGAGGCTTGGGTACCAGTAGTACCCTTGACACCACGGAAGCGGAGCTTGTCGCGGGCCTCCTGCATGGCCTCGAGATCCATCATGAGGTCCTGGATCCAGACACAGGCACGCTTACCGACGGTGGTGAGCTGAGCTGGTTGCAAGTGAGTGTAACCCAAGCAAGGGAGGTCCTTCCACTCCTTGGCGAAAATGGTGAGCTTGTCAATGGCCGTGGCGAGCTTCTTGACGAGCATGTCCAAACCATCACGCATAAGGATCAGGTCGGCGTTGTCAGTAACGTAGCAGGAGGTGGTACCCCAGTGAATCTGGCCAGCAGCAGCTGGGGCGGCCAGGCCGTAGGTGTGCACCCAAGCCATGACATCGTGTCTAGTGAACCGTCAGATGGTAGAGACTGCATAGCAAATATTTTGCCGTACCTTCTCCTCTCCTCCTCCTTGGCGGCAATTGGGAACTCCTCATCCTTGACCACCTGGTTGATCTTCATCTGGTTGAGAGCCTCATCGGTGATAGGAAGGCCAAGCTCCTTCTGAGCCTCCATAAGCCAGATCCAGAGTTGACGCCACGTGCTCACCCTCATACGGGGGGAGTAGAGGTGCTTCATCTCCTTGCCTGTTGTTCTCGGTCAGAGCCGTCTCCCTGCAAATTCTACATACTGTAGAAATTCTGCTGTCACGAAATAGGTCTCGGAGTTACGGAATGCTGCCTTTTTTCTCGAACAACTGCCGCTTTCAAGCATTACAGGTCCATATTCACAAGATAATAGTCGCCCAATGCAATTGACCGTGTTCGGGCGCAGCAATACAGACAATCGATATCTTACTTTCTTGGCCGACAGATTTTTCATTGAGCAAGCGGAAAGAAAAGTGACCAACTTACTGGCATAACGCAGCTCCAGAGGATGACGGAAAGTGTCATACGAGGAAGGTGAATCAGCCATCTTGTACTGGGCAGCGGTGGTATTGATTGAGAACGGCATTTTCGTAGGCGTCTCGTCTCAGTCAGTCGGCGGCGTTTTTGCTTTGCTTGGCAATAATCTGCAAGGTACCGAGATCGCGGGGCTAGATTGGAGGGGCAATGCAATCGATAAGGGCAGCAGAAAATACACCAAAAACACCAGGCGAATGTATACAACAGCACAAAGAATAAAGATAGAGCTGGAGAGGAGGACGAGGAGAAGGAAGAGGACAGATTCAGGAGTTTGCCAGGTGTTGTGGAGCCGCCGTGGAGAATGGAGAATCGCCAACTCCGTCCCAAGGCGCGCTACACATGGAGAAATTCTGGTTACACGTGATGGTCTTTGGCAAACGCCGATGGAGATCGATAGCCCACAATTTTTCCACATATCCCTTCCCCAAATGTACTAGAGTACTGCCCGAAGACGCGTTGGCTTCTCCGTGGGGCTCCAGCCTACCATGCATCTGGCCTGCAGAAACAACCAGGACGGAAGATCAATACCCAGCGACATGGCACGATCCGCCGCCAAAGGTAGCGGCTCTTGATCCGCTTCATACCTTGCGTTATCCTTATTGTTCCTCTACAAAGCACTGAGTTAGAGACATTCGGGGCCATGCATTTCCTCCATAACATGTACAACGGCGTGCTAAGTAGGGTCACCATCGTAGATCCCGAGTTCATCGTGATGAGATTCTCAACCAATCCGGAAATCGCACCCGCTTTGACAATAGCCAACAGAGCAGCATACACACTTTCCGAACCGTAATGGCGGCGATAGCTACGTCGGTAGTTTCGTTTTCCGTACTTTGGTGGTACAGAATTGGCTCCCTCAGCGCTTTGGTTAAGTCTTCGTACACATATGTCACCAGGGTGGCAGTCTATCTACTCTTCTTAGACTCAAGCCCCTCAGCTCGCCTTCTCTTCCTCGTCTGCCATCTTTCCCATCCAGCATCGACCAGATCCTCGTTTACGACCAAGTCCCTCATTCTGAAGTAATGCGCGATCTTCGTGTCCAGACCCCATTCGATCCAACCGTAATGTCTGAGGAGGCTAGTAAAGACGAACCATGCCAGAGCGCAGGCAGCTCCTGCCGCAACTCCGACATAGACCTGCTTCGGTGTATGATAGTTCAGGTAGATTCGGCTCTGCGCAACAGCCACTGCACCGGCAGTGACCAATCCTGACAAAGCCAATCGCTCGAGAAAAGAGGTCGGAATGTGGGTGGTCGAAGTGTTCGCGGTATGGGGATTGTGTCGAACCATGAGGAAGAGCGTCACGGAGACGGCGAAGAAAGTCACAAACTGCGCGTGGGATGATGGCATTCCGTAGCCTTTGCCGTGCAAGCCTGAAGAGAGAGAGTAAGCATGTCTGCTAGTCAAACGATCCCCCGTGCTTTTCGAGTCGTCTACGGCATTTGAGGACGTACGCCTTGGCCGTTCTTCCTTGATCAATCTTTTCAGGATCCAGTTGAGTGCCTCACATCCCATCTGTCCAGCGAACATAAGGAACACCTCCGCCTCGCGGGTGCTCCATATCAACGTCGCATAGGTAATGCAAAGCGCCTGCGGTACCAAAGCTAGGTATGCCGAGATGTGGGATATGGGATCATTGGGATCCTAAGGCTCCAGTAAGTCAGAATCCTCCCATATAGAAGGGTGAAATATGTACATAGTGGACATGAGTCAGAGACAGCGAAGCCAGAGGAGGGTCCTCCATTGGGTGTGAATTGGCGAGTTGCAGGGGCTGGTAACTTATGCGGTATGCGGAGAGAGCTCGGAGGTGAGTTCCAATTGCGGAGCGGGAGGGCGGGCGGCGTCACGGGCTTGGCGCTCTGCGGTCATCTAGAAGGGTGGCGGTCACCCAATGCATGACTAAACAACTTCCCAAGATCTTCCATATTTTCTTTCACGTCCAGGTATAGCTTTACTGCTTTCATGAAATGACACCGCAGCAGCATCGATGGAAGACGAGCGCGAAGAAGAACTTGAATCCATCACCGCAATCTACCCGGAACTGGTTGTAGACCCTGCTAAGCCATTCGAGGCATACATTGACCTTCCTGTTACACCCTCCACGCCGCTCACTGTTGAGTTTCCCGCAGCGCCTTTACTCACCCCACCCTCATCGGATGACGGAAAGCGGCATGACTCTCCTATGGTAGCAGCGCTGAGAGATGCGCATAGGCTACGACACCTGCCGCCACTACGTCTAGCGATCACTCTTCCTGAAGCGTATCCTGCAGAGGCCGCTCCAGAAGTGAAGCTATCTACCGCCCCAGAATGGATACCAGAGGCGAAGCTACAAGAGCTAGAGCAGGAGGCTTCGAAGCTATGGGAAGAGTACGGACAATGCCAGATAGTTTTCGCCTACATCGATTTCTTGAAGGAAGCTTCTGAGCGCGCCTTCGATCTCGCGACGACCTCCACCGCCCTCACGCTTTCACCCACGCTCAAGCCGACCCTCCTCGAATTCGATAGGAGAACCGATCAGGATATCTTCAACGCTGGGACATACGACTGCGGTGTCTGCATCGAGCCCAAAAAGGGCACAGCTTGCTACAAACTTCCTCGCTGCGGACACGTTTTCTGTCGTTCCTGTCTCCAGGACTTCTACAACAATTGCATCACAGAGGGTGATGTAGTGAACGTCAAGTGCATGGATCCAAGCTGCGGAAAAGAGCAAGCAGGCGTTGGGCAAACTGGAGGAAAGCGCAAGAGGAAGACAGACCGGACACTGCACCCACGCGACCTGCTAGACATGGGTATCGAGGAAGCGATGGTGCGGCGCTACGTTGAGATGAAGCGCAAGAAGAAGCTCGAAACAGACAAAAGCACAGTCTACTGCCCGCGCTCCTGGTGTCAGGCACCTGCTCGCAGCGCCAAATACCCACCCATTCCTGCCGACCTCACAGAATACCCTGACTCTGAATCAGATTCAGAGGCCGAGGAGGTAGATCCCGCCAACCCAGCCCCTAAAAAGAAAGTCGAGTCCAGTGACCGCCTCGCGATTTGCAGCAAATGCACACTAGCTTTCTGCCGCGTCTGTTTCCTAGGCTGGCACGGCGAATTCGCGCGCTGCTGGCCACGCGACCCAACCGCCGTGTCCGCCGAAGAACAAGCCTCGTACGACTACATCCGGCTGAACACCTCCCCATGCCCTACCTGCTCTTCACCCACGCAGAAGACGATGGGCTGTAACCACATGAAGTGCTTTCAGTGCAACACGCATTTCTGCTACCTGTGCGGCGCCTGGCTGGAAGAGGGGAATCCATACCAGCATTTCAATAAACCAGGGACGGAGTGTTATCAGCAGCTCTGGGTGCTCGAGGAGGGCGATGAGGGACAGGGTGCTGCTTTTGGAGGCGCGAGACGGTGGGAGGAAGAAGCTAGGCGGGTTGCGGAAGAGGCTGATGCGGAAGAGGCGGCGCGGTTGCAGAGGGAGGAGATGGAGGCTGCGCAGACGGAGGAGTGGGAAAGAGGTGTGCAGAGATTGCCTGAAGCACCGCAGCCCCCAGAGGCCCAGGTCCAGCCGAGGTTCGTGCAGGCTATGGTGCAAGGGCAGGGACAGGGACAGGGACAAGGACAGGGAGGGCTAAGGGAGGAGGAAGTGGCGATGGTGGAGCGCTTGGTCCGTATGCAGCTCCAAGAGCCGCATGACCAGGTGGGGGCGCGACAGCAGGGGCAACGGCAGGGCGGACAGAGGGGTCGTCAGGGCCGGAACCAGCGTGGTGGTCGAGCTGGAGGCAGGGGTGGTAGGGGAGGTAGAGGTGGAAACGAGAATGTTCATGCCAATCAGAACAGGCAACACGCGGGCGCTCCCGTGCTGGGAGCGGAACAGGCGCGTCGACAGGAGGTTTTCCGACGCTTTCTTGAGATGGCGGAACGGGACGAGGAAGATGGCTGGAACAGTGATGAGCTCGCTGAGGATGAGGATGAGTGGGAGATCCGCGAGCTTTAGCAATGACTGCTGGCGCCCGCGGAGTCTCTACTAATGGCCGTTTTCGAGGAACGCGAGGGGCAGGTGGAGCGTGCCGGAGAGGCAAGATGTGCATATTGCGTGGCATATATTCATGATTCGTTACATATTGATACCCAATTCATTAGTCGTCCATTCTCCTTCTCTTCCAACGTGGCTCACACTCTACTCGTCCCGACATCCTTCTCCTTTTCTTTCCCCTTCCTCCTCCACGTCGGCGTATGCTCTCCCTGCCCCTCACCATCTCCAATGGGCCTAGCAAACGGACTCTCTTCCTCCGCCCCTCCCACATCAACTCCAAACGCCTTCCTCCCACCCGGCGTAACTCTTTCACTTTCCGCCACCGCAGCCATTCCACCCAACCCGTTCGCAAGCGGGTCATTGCAAAACAATCCTAACAGCTTATCCACCGTCTCCCGCAACACCTCGGTATACGGCTGCAGAGTCTGCGTCCCGATATGCTGGCGGAACGCAAACACGGCCCCCTTGAACGTCTGGTGGTAGATGAGCTTGTACGCCTCGTCCTTCGCTTTGTCCTCTTCCGCCGCTCGCTGGTCCACCTCCTCAGCAGCGGGCGAGGAGCGCAGGAGCTGGGACTGGGATGCTAGACTTGCCGCGACAGACGGTCGGCGCGATTTCCGAGATTTGGATTGCGAGAGCCCGTACAGCCGCATCCCGGCCATTACGAGCCGGGATATCACGTCTCGGTTCTTGGCTTCGATGGCGGCGTCGCCGGTGCTGGTGAGGGCGCTTGTGCTGGATACGCTCTCGACGCGGGATAGGGAGGATCTTTGCTTGCCGTCTGCGGCTGCGAGAGGAATCCGTCGGGTAGGCGGCCGTGACCCGGAAAGGCTGGGGCTGCGGGAGAGTGGGCGCGTCTGCAGTGGTACTGAAGGCTGCTTGCTCGCAGCCCCACTTACATCCGCAGAGGCGGAGTCGACAAGATGCGAACCGCTGACGGTTCTGCGGTCTTTGGGTTGCGGTTGGGCTGAGGCGGCGGCAGCAGCGACACTGGATCCGCCGTGCTGCTTTGCGCGCTTGCGCTGAGCGGCCGCTTCTTCGAAGGTGTCGTGAAGAGACTTGCGTTTGGTTGAACGTGCGGAGAGGGTGTGGACTGGCTCGGGGAAGGAGGGTGGGAGGAAGGAGAAGCAGGTTGGCGAGGACGGGGACGGAGATGGTAGCGGTGTGAGGTCTTCTGACTTGGTGTAAAGGAGGTCGGACGATAGTGCGAGGGCGGTCAGCTGGAATGAAGGCTCCTGAACGGCATCGGTGGCTCGGGCCGGAGATGAGCGAGGTGGTGTTGGTGGGCAACTGCTCGGTGCTGGTTTTCTGGCGGCATAGAAGAGGATCTCTGTAATCCTTGGTTGAATTTCTTGCACTTGCAGTCTCTGATCATTTTCGACAGCTGCCAGTATCCCTAGTGGCGACTCTATTCTTGCTGTATCCCACCAGGAGCTTTGTTCCTCATTGTGATCTTCTGCAAGGCCCTTCTCTTCACCACCGCTCAACAATAGGTTGCTGAACCAATCTTCTGTATCTGTGCTGGTCGTCCATACTTCAAGTCTCGGTCCCAATGCAATGTGTAGCGGAATGCGTGATATATCTACAATGCTGAGGAATCGCAAAGCCGCAGTGGCAGGTAATTGGAACGGAGCGCGCGTGATGGTAGTAATATGCACATCTGATCAATTGTCAGCAATGTTCGTACGGGTATTATCTACGCTACCTTTGATTGACTCTCCGTCGGGTAAGGATAACGTCCCCGTCCAATCGGACATGTCTGTGTAGGATTTGGTTAAGTCATGGCTCAAACTCGAAGTTGGGGAGACGCGTTCCGAGTTCCTTCCAGTTGTTTCAAACGCGCGACGTCAACGGCGCGCGACGTCAATCACCGAGCCCATGCCGCTGAGTGAGTCCAGAGTACTATTACACCTACATAATGCCGAAGGATACGAGCGCTATATCGCGTGAAAGACACGCTATATCGAACGATCGGTCCTACAATTGCTACATACGGCGTGTCATATATGTGTAAGGTAGCCACCTGCATGCATCATCCATGGATGTCTCAGCACCGCACAGAAGCCGATGAAACGACCCGCCTTCCCCTCCATCTTGCCCCACCTCCACTCCAGATGCACACCAGAGACCCTATAACTTAGCCGTGCCATTTAGCTACTAAAATGCGGGACCGTATTCTTGGGAGCAAGTGATATATCCGGCACCATCTCCCGAATGCTGTACTCCACCAACCATGTCTAGAACAACCGAAGCACTCGTTCTACAGGAGTACAACACGCCTTTCAAGCTACAGCAGATCAAACTTGACACATTACGGCCTGATGAAGCCTTGGTAGAGATACATGCGACAGGCGTGTGTCACACAGATCTGAAATGTGCTACCGGGTCGATGCCCGCAAAGGCACCCGCGGTGTTCGGACATGAGGGTATGCCACCTTCACCTTACTCTCACCCGTTCATGCACCAGGCATTGCTGACATCGACATCCAGGCGCCGGCATCGTCCTCGAGACAGGCTCTGACATCCACGGCGTCTCCCCGGGCGACAAAGTAATCCTCAGCTACTCCTTCTGCGGCACCTGCGCCTCGTGCGCCAGCGGCGACCCAGCCTACTGCCACGGCATCGTCGCCTACAACTTCGGTGGCCCGCGTCCAGGCGACGGCACGCACGCTCTCTCCCTCGCCTCGGACGGCACGCCGCTCAATGGCAACTTCTTCGGCCAGTCCTCCTTCGCCCGCCACGCCATCGTGCACCGCTCCAGTCTGGTCAAGGTGCCCGCTGAGACTGACCTCGAGCTGTTCGCGCCGCTGGGATGCGGCCTGCAGACCGGCGCGGGGACGGTGACGAATACGCTCAACGTGCAGCCGGGCAGTTCGTTCGCTGTATTCGGTGTCGGGTCGGTGGGATTGAGCGCGCTGATGGCGGCCAAGATCCGTCAGGCGAGCACCATCATCGCTGTCGACGTGCATCCTGCGCGGTTAGAGCTGGCCAGGAAGCTAGGGGCTACGCATACCGTGCTGGCTTCTGAAGACGTGGTGAAGAGGATTCGGGAGATTTGCCCGCCGTTGGGTGTTAAGTATGCGTGTGATTGTACGGGGATTCCCTCGGTGGTGGCGAATATGGTTGATTCGCTGGGTATCAGAGGACGTGCGTGTACGGTTGGGTCGCCGGGTCCGGGACCGAGGGCCGCAATTGAGATTGCGGGCATGCTGCAGTTTGGTAGGGAGTATACTGGGTGTCATCAGGGTGGAAGTATTGCGAACGAGGTGAGTCTGCTCAAGAGCTGCTTTGAGATCGAAACTGATTGTAAACAAAGATGATCCCTTGGCTCATTGAGCAGCATCGGCAAGGAAATTACCCCATTGAAGACCTGATCACTTACTACAATGCTGAAGACTACGAGCGAGCAATTCATGAGACGGAAGAGGGTAAGACTATCAAAGCGGTGCTGAGATGGAAAGCATGAACAATAGAATGCGGTATTTGGAGGTCTCTCGCCTCTATACGTGTATGGTATCATGACATTTTGTAGGCTCCGACAATGCATTATACGATGATGAAGAAAATGGAAAGTTATGGCCAAGCTTACTTGCTCTGCGCAAACTCCTCCATGTAGCGCACAAGCTTCTCTACGCTCTCGAGGCTGACTGCGTTGTCTGGGCGGGATTAGTACGATGATTGTATTGTCAACAGTGACAGAAAACTTACAGTTCGAAACTCTGCAGCCACCAACCGAGCGGTGGCCCTTGACTCCCTGCAGGAGACGCTCGCTGGCGCCTGCGATGAAGGCCTTCTCCTTGGCATCTCTCTCATCCTCCTTACCAACACGGAAGCAGATGTTCATCCGGCTGCGTACGCTCTTATCTGGCACAACAGTGTATACCTCTGGGTATTTGTCCAGCACACCGTAGATTGATGCGGCCTTCTTCTCCGACTCGTCCTGCTGGCCCTGGATTCTTGGCATCGATGCCTGAGCTGGGTGCTTCTTCAAGAGGCCGTCCATGACCTTTCCAGCGATCCATACATCGAAGATGGGGAGAGTGTTGTACAAGCTGTTGTTCTTCGCAATGGTGGGCCAGTCGAGAACGACAGGTCCAACTGGCAGACCAAGCTTGCGGAGAAGGTCAGACTTTGCAAGCTCAGCGTGTGGTGGGAGAAGTGTGTTCTTGACGATGGCGATGGTGATACCAGCAGTTCCGACGTTCTTCTGTGCACCACCGAAGATGGCGTCGTACTTCCTCACATCCACTGCCCTTGAAAGGAAATTTGACGACATGTCCGCAACCACCGGGTAGCCTCCGTTCTCCAGAGAGGATGGGAATGCTGGGAATTCCACACCGTCCACGGTCTCGTTGTCACAGAAGTATACCATCGCGCTGTCGTCCTTGTTCTGGGTCAATGACCAGTCCTTGTCCTCTGGGATAACACCGAACTTTCCAGCATTCGCCTTGCGCGCATCCAGGGCAACATTGACGTGCTCAGAGCCAACAAGCCTAGCAGCCTCTTGCGACGCCTTCAGCGACCATGATCCAGTGACCAAGTAGTCAATCTTCATCTTCTTGACCTCCTCCTTCAGCTTCTCAAGTACTTGCTCTTCGCTAGCACTGTCACCGAGCTGCTCCACCACCTGCTTCCTCCACTTCTCTACCCACAGGCCAACCATGTGATATACGCTTGCGCTGAACTCTCCGCTTCCACCACCCTGCAGGAACAGGATTTGGTAGCCATCTGGGCCCTCTGCTGGGATGTCGAGCAATTGGCGCAGACCGGAGATGGTGTTCTCTAGAATAGCGGTAGCATCGGCGCTGCGGTGAGAGATCTCTGTAATTCCAATTCCGCCGTTCTTGTAGTTGAGGAGGACCTTGGAGGCTTCTTCGAGGACGGGTGTGGGGAGAGGGGCTGGGCCGGCGCCGAAGTAGGAGACCTCTGCGCGAGAAGGCATGGCTGTTGTATGTATAAGGTATGTGTCTGAGAGGATGCAGCCCAGACGAGGTGTATAGAGGTATAGGTAGTAGGTATAGGGTGAGCAATTGGTGAGTCAGCCTCGAACCTAACGCTACCAACAATTATGGAGGGGTCCGCGGGTCCGTTGCGATTTGCGGCGGTTTCGGAGCGCCAAGACCTGGGGAAATTATTTCGTCTCGTCCCTGGGTCATCCGTTTCTTGCCTCCGCCATTTGTTACGTCCATCTTCTATTTGCTATACCCACTCTTTGGTCGGCAACCTCTTTACTGACGTGTTGCTGGTACTGGAGTATGCGCTGATCTTGTCATACGATTTATTGAATTCAACGCGTTTCTATACCCTTGCGCCCACGCAGCGCACCCTCTCCCGACATGGCTGCGACCAGAATCAGAGCAGCAGCCCTCAGGGCCCTTCTCGTGCGTGACATGATCCCACATATATCAGTAGCTTGCTGACAATATTGTAGACCTCTCCAAGGTCTTTGTGCAACCGCTCGAGCCTTCAATCCTCCCTCCGCCTCTCCTCTCGATCCTCCCCACGTCCACGGTACTATACCAGCACCGCTTCCCGCTACCAGGCAGTAGATGCCTTCCACTCCCAGCTTGAGCAGCCAACCACCGCCGAGTTCCTGTCGCGCGGTCCTAAGCCCAGCCCCGAACCACAAACCCTCACGGAGAAGATCGTCCAGAGATACAGCATCGGTCTGCCAGAGGGCAACTACGTCAAGTCTGGAGACTATGTCACACTCTCGCCACACCACTGCATGACCCACGACAACTCTTGGCCTGTCGCGACCAAGTTTATGTCCATTGGCGCTACCACGATCCACGATAACAGACAGGTTGTCATGACACTGGATCACGATGTACAGAACAAGAGCGAGAAGAACCTGATGAAGTATAGGCAGATTGAGGAGTTCGCAAAGAAGCAGGGCGTCGACTTTTACCCTGCTGGTAGGGGTATTGGTCACCAGATCATGGTTGAAGAGGGCTACGCTTGGCCAGGCACTCTCGCTGTGGCGAGTGACAGTCACAGTAACATGTACGGTGGTGTCGGATGCTTGGGTACACCTGTTGTCCGGACAGACGCTGCTTCTATTTGGGCTACGGGACGCACATGGTGGCAGATCCCACCTGTCGCGAAGGTCACCTTCCAGGGCGTGCTCCCCAAGGGTGTCAGCGGCAAGGACGTGATCGTTGCGCTTTGCGGTCTGTTCAACAACGACGAGGTTTTGAACCACGCTATTGAGTTCACTGGTTCATTCGAGACTCTCAAGTCTCTGCAAGTGGACGACAGACTTGCGATCGCCAATATGACCACCGAGTGGGGCGCCCTCTCTGGATTGTTCCCCATCGATTCGGTGCTTCATGGCTGGCTGCGCGGAAAGGCTACTGAGGCTGCTATGTACGAAGCCTCATCTCTTACCTCCTCAGCAACGACCACGCGTTTCAACCACGAGAGACTGGACGAGCTCTTTGCCGCCCCTCTATCCGCTGATCCGGCCGCCAAATACGCCAAAGAACTTTTCCTCGATCTCTCCACCCTTTCCCCATACGTTTCCGGTCCAAACAGTGTCAAGGTTGCCACTCCTCTTGCGGAGCTTCAGGAGCAGAACCTCAAGGTCAACAAGGCATACCTCGTTTCTTGCACGAACAGCAGACGGACCGACATTGCCGCTGCTGCCAAGGTCTTCAAGGAGGCCGCCAAGGCCAACGACGGCAAGATCCCAAAGATCCCAGACCACGTCAACTTCTACATTGCAGCTGCCAGTATTCCAGAGCAACAAGCGGCTGAGGAGCAGGGTGACTGGCAAACCCTGGTCGAGGCTGGAGCCCAAGTACTTCCATCTGGTTGTGGTCCCTGCATTGGACTGGGTACCGGTCTCCTTGAGCCTGGTGAGATCGGTATCTCCGCATCCAATCGTAACTTCAAGGGACGCATGGGTAGCACCGATGCCAAGGCCTACCTTGCAAGCCCTGAGGTCGTGGCGGCAAGTGCCTTGAACGGCAAGATCTCTGGCACCGGCTGGTACGAGCGCCCAGAGGGCTGGAACGGAGTTGTTCGTGGAGAAGGCGACGGCATTCCAGAGGAGGAGCGCATGATCACGATCGAAGACGCTCTCGATCGTATTCTCAAGGATGCGGAGAGCTTGATCGAGGCCGGCGAGCAATCGCTTGGCCAAGCAGCCCCAGCTCCAAAGGTCGAAGAACCAGCTCTAGCTGCTGAGACTGGCGAAGAGAAGCTGACCGAGATTCTGCCCGGCTTCCCCGAAAAGGTGACCGGTGAGATCGTGTGGTGCAACGGCGACAACATCAACACCGACGGTATCTACCCAGGCAAGTACACCTACGACGACGCCTTCTCCTCCTCGCCGGAGCGCATGGCCTCCGTCGTCATGGAGAACTACGACACCGAGTTTGCCAAGATCGCCAAGGAGGGCGACATCCTCGTCGCTGGCTTCAACTTCGGCTGCGGAAGCTCTCGTGAGCAAGCCGCCACCGCCATCCTTGCCAAGAAGATCCCGCTCGTCGTCGCCGGCAGCTTCGGAAACATCTTCGGTAGGAACTCTATCAACAACGCTCTGATGGGCGTTGAGGTGCCCAAGCTCGTCCAGCGCCTGCGCGAGACCTTTGACAGTGCGCCCGCGGCGGCTACCACGGGTCAGGCAGGCAAGGAGGCCATTACTGAGCCAGCCGAGAACAGGCAGAGTCTTGACTCGCCACCTCCTGCGCCACCAAAGGCGAACGAGAAGAAGCTGACGAGAAGGACGGGCTGGACTTTCACTTGGGATGTCAGGAGAAGCATGGTCACGGTCCAGGAGGGTGAAGGTGGCGCGAGCTGGAACCAGAAGGTTGGTGAGCTGCCGCCGAACGTCCAGGATATCATCGCTAGGGGTGGTCTGGAGAAGTGGGTCGGCAAGGAGATCGCTGCCCAGAGCAAGCTTTGATTGAGATGATTAGGAACGCTTGTGAGAAAGGAGAAAACACGCCGCTTTGGGGACGTCAGCCACGCTAGAGTCGGTACAGTCAGATAGACGGAAAGCACCATTATTCAGGTGTCGCGGATGTAGCGGCCGTAGGAAGTTACACGGAGCTTGTAGAGGGCATGTGAAGGGAGCCAGTGGAGGCTACAGTGGCTATGGCGTTGAACGGGCATATCTGGCGGAGCGTAAAAGCGTGTTGAGTTTCAAGTTCTTTGTACAGCCAATTTTTGCCTTGTGATTTCTCATACCAGAGACGCATCCTCATCTTCTAGGATATAGAGACGTGAAATATTCTTCCAAGTTCCAGTGATTGTACCCCCTCCACCTAGTGATCACAGTCCTCCGTCCCCAGCCCTCATAGTTCTCATCCCCCATCTCCCAGTCTAAACAGTAGCGCTACCAACAACCTCACCGGGCATCAAGTGCGGGTGCTGGTTGCTGAAGTTCGTAACGTCTTCCATGATCTCCTTGGTGTGTTCGCCAGCGGCCGCCTTCTGGAAATCCTCCATGCTGTCCCACTCCAGAGTAGCCTGGACCGAGTACGGAGCGTCGTCGCCGAACTTGATAACCTTCCAGCCCTTCAGGCCCGCTGGGCCCCAGAGCTTCTGCACCAATGGCATGTGAGATTTGAGGTAGTAGTCCATGTCGAACTTGGCGTCCGAGGCCGATGGGTAGATGACGGTGACTTGGGCTGGCATTGTGGCGGGATTGGTGTGTTTTTTTGGGGTGGGGTGGTTATTGGTGGGTTGGGTATGTCTGATTGTATATGTTTAAGGAGAAGAGGAATTTCTGTTTTGCGTGAAATGTATAGAGTGAGATTGGAACGGATGGATGATTATAAAGCAGTCGTGGTCCGTGGAAAGTGCCTCACTGTTTGCGGGGTTGGAGGGGCATCTTGCGGACCCACTTGGCCGAGGTCGCTGACATGTCGGTCAGCCAGCCGTACGAACGCCAATACTGTATGCCACGACTTATGTGCATGACACGGAGAAGCTGAAAAAATATGGCTTAGGTGCTGACATCTGATACGTGGCGGTCAACAACCAAGATCTGTGGCTGAGAGGCTAGATGCGGCCGAGGTGTGGTAGAGGGACCCCTCGAGCATCGTCAGCTTGAGGGAGCTTCGGGTCAGCTCATGCGTAGGTAACTTGGGTATCGATAGGACTTGTTGCGGTTGGTAAGAAAGAACAAGTACTTCCTTTGCTATTCAGACCTCCCTAGTCGAGTCCCTCCCCGTTATCCATGCTTTGGCTAAGATACCAGTTTTCGATCGAGACAAGTGCGTTACGTGCTATATGGCTTTACCTATATGCATGTGGATTGGGTACCTAAGGTACGGTAGGTACTGTATGTAGTCAGTCTTGCTGTGTAGAGAGAAGCGACACCCCTGGTGCCTACCTAATATGGTGCATGCTACCCTCGAGGAGAAGCTCAGCCGACATCGTGCGTACCTAATATGACGGGTGCTCCTTTTGAACCCAACTCAATTGGCAATTTTCAAAAGTCTTCATAATGTACCTACCTAGACCTGATCTATATCACAAACACACAATGCATGCATGTCAACAGGGCTTATGAGGGATAAAGAGAACAGTAAGTTGTTCACGGTTCGTACCCTCTTGGGTCTCGCTTCTTCCCTTTATTTACTTCCTCTGCTTGGATACCACTTCTTGATTAAGACATCGGTAATGGGTGCTCGGGCATGCTCGTATAGCTTCCAGGTTTACAGATGATCATTGGAGATCCACGGACATTACAGCAATTACTTGACCAACCCGGCTCAAACGTAGGAGGCAAAGTCCCGTACAAGTTTCCAAAGCGTGCTGTCCTATCTCGACATCAATTCCAAGCTGTCAACCTCGACCTAGAGCATCCTACCTATTCAAGCTATCCTGCCTACCAACTATGACGCTGATGGATATCATTGCCAATGTCATGAGCCGCATCCGCGGTCACTCACTACGTCGTGGGGCAGCGAGAGACGTGGCACATCTGCCCAAGTCAGCAGAGGGGAACGGAATATACACATCACAAGCCCGCCAAAGCATTGGACATTGTGTGCAGCGGAGTTCTGGGTCGCTTGACATTATGTCCTGGTCATTTTCACACTACATACACACACAGCATGCCGATTTTTGTAGTCAAAATCTTCCTCACCATGTTAGTTTCTATTATCATTCCCAATAGTGCACAATCTGATCATAGCCAGACTTTCTGCATTCCTGCGATATGGAAGGCGTGTAAAGGTCTGAGGAATACGCGGGCCCCAATGTAGTATTGCTGGATCAGGAAAAGGGTGCAACGAGGACCATGGAGTCAGAGTCTTCCCCGATGCCAACTACCAGAAACGCTCCCCTCTCCTCTATAGGCATTGTCCGAGATTTCTTGACATTGCGCGTGAATGCTGAGGAGAAACGCGGGTGTCTTTGCTCCATGTCTACAGTTAAGGTATGTTCTGGAAGCCCTAGCTGAACACACCAATGTACTGTAGATCTGCTGATTTTGCAGCGACCAAGCTCCGTCTCCGCGCCTTGCCAGCCATCAAAGCCGTGTGAACGCTAACTACAGAATAGGAGATGCTCTAAGTGGTATGAGCGTGAACTGAATGCATTGATTCGAGAAGCATCGCCATGTGGACCGCGTGCCGTCAAGTCCGTGAGGTTAAGGTAACTTGTGGAGCTGCGTGACGACAAGACGGGCAATTTCGTCAGGGTCCATGTCCGCCAAGAAGTTCCTTATCGATAATCACAAAGGAAACTTCGATGGAGGGTTCCGACGTCATAATAGGAAGGCGGTAAAAATGTCGCATGATAGAGAAGATACGAATAGAGGCAGTGAAACGGAGTGAATTAGCTAGAAGATGCATCACGTTTCCAGGAACAGGCAAACAACCGAATCATGCCCTTCTCCGCCGTTCCCGTGGGCGGTGGGCGGTGGTGGAAGCAGCTGGGTAGTGCTGGGTGACGATGGAAGCTTCTCGAAATGCAACAGCTCATCGAAATTTGCCAGCTTCCACGCGATTCTGCCCCAGCAACTCGTACTCATAAAACTGCCCTCTGCACGCTCACCGAGCCTCCTTCTTCCACATCAGAATTTGCAATACTACTTTACTTTACGATACCCTTTCTTCAAAACCACAGCTTCTTACTTCTTTGATACCCCCACACGAAGCTTACTCCTACATCCGCACATTCCACAATCATGGCCCCAGCAATCGGTATTGACTTGGGTACTACCTACTCATGTGTCGGTATCTTCAGAGATGACCGCATTGAGATTATCGCCAACGACCAGGGTAACCGCACCACCCCGTCGTTCGTTGCCTTTACCGACACCGAGCGTCTGATCGGTGACTCCGCCAAGAACCAGGTCGCCATGAACCCAATCAACACTGTCTTCGACGCCAAGCGCCTGATCGGTCGCAAGTTCGCCGATGCAGAGGTCCAGGCCGACATGAAGCACTTCCCGTTCAAGGTCATCGAGAAGGCCGGCAAGCCAGTCGTCCAGGTCGAGTTCAAGGGTGAGGAGAAGACCTTCACCCCAGAAGAGATCTCCTCCATGGTTCTCACCAAGATGAGGGAGACCGCCGAGGCCTACCTTGGTGGCTCTGTCAACAACGCTGTCATCACTGTCCCAGCCTACTTCAACGACTCTCAGCGCCAGGCCACCAAGGATGCTGGTCTCATCGCTGGCCTGAACGTCCTCCGTATTATCAACGAGCCAACCGCCGCCGCCATTGCCTACGGTCTTGACAAGAAGACCGAGGGTGAGCGCAACGTCCTCATTTTCGATCTTGGTGGTGGTACTTTCGATGTCTCTCTCCTCACCATCGAGGAGGGTATCTTCGAGGTCAAGTCCACGGCCGGTGACACCCACTTGGGTGGTGAGGACTTCGACAACCGTCTCGTCAACCACTTCGTCCAGGAGTTCAAACGCAAGCACAAGAAGGGTAAGTGCACATTCGAGAAAGACATATCCGTAAGACCACCAACTGACATTTCACATTTAGACCTGACCTCCAACGCCCGCGCCCTCCGTCGTCTGCGCACTGCTTGCGAGCGTGCCAAGCGCACCCTGTCTTCTTCCGCCCAGACCTCCATTGAGATCGACTCCCTCTTCGAGGGTATCGACTTCTACACCTCCATCACCCGTGCTCGTTTCGAGGAGCTGTGCCAGGACCTTTTCCGCGGCACTATGGAGCCAGTCGAGCGCACTCTCCGTGACGCCAAGATCGACAAGTCCTCCGTCCACGAGATCGTCCTTGTTGGTGGTTCCACCCGTATTCCAAAGATCCAGAAGATGGTCTCCGACTTCTTCAACGGCAAGGAGCCAAACAGGTCCATCAACCCAGATGAGGCTGTTGCCTACGGTGCTGCCGTCCAGGCTTCCATCCTTTCCGGTGACACTTCTTCCAAGTCCACCAACGAGATCCTCCTCCTCGACGTCGCGCCGCTTTCCCTCGGTATCGAGACTGCTGGTGGTGTCATGACTGCCCTCATCAAGCGCAACACCACTATCCCAACCAAGAAGTCCGAGGTCTTCTCCACCTTCTCCGACAACCAGCCAGGTGTGCTCATCCAGGTCTTCGAGGGTGAGCGTGCCCGCACAAAGGACAACAACCTGCTCGGCAAGTTCGAGCTCACTGGTATCCCACCTGCGCCACGTGGTGTTCCTCAGATCGAGGTCACCTTCGATGTTGACGCCAACGGTATCATGAACGTCTCCGCTCTTGAGAAGGGCACCGGCAAGACCAACAAGATTGTCATCACCAACGACAAGGGCCGTCTGTCCAAGGAGGAGATCGAGCGCATGCTTTCCGAGGCTGAGAAGTACAAGGCTGAGGACGAGGCTGAGGCTGGCCGTATCCAGGCCAAGAACGGTCTTGAGTCTTACGCCTACTCCCTCAAGAACACCCTCTCTGACCCTAAGGTTGACGAGAAGCTCGAGGCTGGCGACAAGGAGACCCTCAAGGCCAAGATCGATGAGGTTGTTGCCTGGTTGGACGAGTCCCAGACCGCCTCCAAGGAGGAGTACGAGAGCCAGCAGAAGGAGCTTGAGGGCGTTGCCAACCCAATCATGATGAAGTTCTACGGAGCTGGTGGTGAGGGTGGCATGCCAGGTGGTATGCCAGGTGGTGCCGCCCCAGGCGGTGCTGCTCCAGGCGGCGATGACGGCCCACAGGTCGAGGAGGTTGACTAAGCGTCTCGCCCCTCCTTTCCAAGTCCTCTTTTCTTTGCAGCATAGAGAGAGCCTTTTGATTGCATTGGGCAGTTCGGCGTTGGTGCTTGCGGGATAGATGTTTATTCCCTTTTCCCTCCTGGAGATGATATCACGATGGGTTAAAAGCGGCAATCATGTAGTTAATACCACTCCCATTTTGAGTGTGCAATGACAAATACTTCAAAATACTTTACTCTCACCCTTGTAATTATTGTGATTGTGTCTGTTCTCTGCTCTCTCACTTGTCTCAACTGTGTTTTGAGGCACCCCCTTGAGGTCAGCTGGTCATGGAAATTGTGACAGTAGATTTGGTGTCCTTACCCAGACCACTTGCAACCCTCACGCGGAACTTTCACGCGGTCCCAATTCGACTAAGCCCTCCAGCAACACTCCTAACTCTTCTCAAGCCTTCGAAGTGCGGCCCTGACTATAGCGGGGACGATATGAGGCAGTTTGTCATGAAGCATGTGAAACATTTGCTACTTTGAAACAGCTATAGATTGAGTGGTATAGTGCAAGTCCAAACCGAACAATCTCCACCTCATTATCATGGCGAATCCGCTTGATCACTGGACCAACATGCTGGCCTAATACTCACTCATCAGAATCTTCTTCAGCCCGCCGCTCTCCTTCTCATACGCCTCGATCTTCGTCTGCGACGCCTGGATCTTCTGTAACAGATACATGACTCTACTGGTGAGTTCAGCCGGCTGTTTGGGCAACTCGCCCAGCAGGTGCAGCTCCTGCTCGTACTTGTCAATGCTCTTACTCTCCTCCTTGATACTCTCTCCCAGCACGGCCAGATCCAGCCGGCTCTGCAACACCTTGTCCTCGGTCAGCCTCTGGAACGCAGGCTGGTAGACCGGCTTCCCGGGCTTGATGGCATACGGCCTGCCGGCGGAAGACTGGATGCTGATCAGCTCTGCCTGTTCGAGAGCCTGCAGCGCGCGTTCGCCACCGGTCTTGTAGGCGTCCGCGAGCAGGATCTCGTTGTAGCGGAGTGATTCTGACGACGCGAGCTGTTTGATCAACATCCATGCTTGCATAGGCGTCCATTGTCTTGCGCCGTCTTCGTTGCCGAACAGGAACATTTTGAGGATCTCGCTGGCGGACTGCTCGATGATTTCCTTGACGGCTTTGCTGGGCGTTTCACCTGCCTTGATGCGGCGTGCTAGGAATTCTAGGTCGGTGAGGCGGCCACCCAGGAGAGGAAGGACGTCATCCAGCTCGTTCAGGTCTTTGCGGCGTTGAGATGGGGTGAGGTCGTGGAGGCCAGCGTCGGCATCGCCGGCGTCATAATCCAGATGGCTGATCACATAGCGCTTTGCCACTTCCGGGCTCGTATCCGAGAGGCCGATTTGGCGGAACACACGGTCAGGGAGAGCCTTAGAGAGGGATTTCGAGAAAGAGACATCGTTGGTGAGGAAGACCACGTGGGCGATGTTCGAGGTGGTCAAGCGGGATGCCCTACTCAGTGTTAGCGAAAGGTAACTTTCTGCGCTATAGCAAGTCATACCATTCAGCAAGTTTGTCGTAAACAATGCTGCCCTCCTGGCTCTTGTGCAAGAAGTTGTCAATAACAACGACCGGCCGACGCTCAGGGTGGGCTTCGAGATACTCGTCATCGCTCAGATTGGCGTCTTTGTCATCCTTCTTGCGGCCCTCAAGCGCGATCTGCTTCAATGCTGTGGCAGTGTTGTTCCAGATCTTGGCCAGCTGGTTTTCCAGAGTCTCCGAGAAGCCGGTTTTGAGGCCGGTGGCACCCTGAGCTGCGAGATCAATGAGACCGCTGATTGAGTTCATCCACGAAAAGACGGGTCTGTAGCCGACCTGGTCGGCGGCAGCGGAAATCGTGGCTGCGTCTCCACGGGCTTCCTGAATTGGCTTACAGTCGATAACAAGCGTGTTCTTACGGTCCTTGAGTGCTTGATCAACAACAAGTTCTTTCTTGCCGGTGCCTCTAGGGCCCTGAACCACGATGAACGTATCAGCAGTCTCCATAAGCCAAGTTTGAATTTGCTCGATATTCTCTTTCCGGTCTTCCCAAATGGCTTCCATTCCAGCTTCTTCGCCTGTCTCGTGTCGCAGGCGGACGCGTGTCAGGAAAGCATTTGCTTGCTGCTGGAACCATCGGTATAGTCGGTTGTCTTCCAGGTGGAGAGTCCTTGTGATGTGAGCCTTGATAAAGAGCGTACGAATCGGGTCAAACACGGCAACGGTTATTCCGGCAATGAGGGCTGCTAGGGCAGGTATGACGATACGCGGGTGGCTGAACAGCCAATCCTTGATCCAGTTCGTTTTCTGTTTTGCCTCGAATGAGAGCTTTAGGACGGTACCTGTCTTGCCACCGCCTTGCGCTTCTGGGAGTACGTAACCGTGCATGCAGTTCTATAAATGTTAGTCCAAGTACCTGTGCGAGTAAGAGGTGAATACGAACCTTCGCTGCGACAGCCTTCCGAATCCTTGCAAAGTCTACAAGCGCGTACTTTGGCAAAACCTTTGAATCAGACGGTTGCGCAAGTATGTCTGCAAGCTTGCCATATGGCCTAAAGAGCTCGTACAGCTGCTCCTGAGTGAGCTCCGCAGGGGTTTCACCAGAAGCAGTGGGGAGGAACTCGACCCTTAGCCTTGGGCTTGGAAGGCGATAGAGGTCCTCAACCCATGGCCTTCCGAGTACAAGGTGAGCTTTCACGGTGCCTAGAGGGTTCCACCAAGGCTTGATCCTCTTCTGAGACAGGTAATCCTGGACTACCTTTTCGACGCTTTCGTTCGTGGTGTCAGGCGCGCGAGTAAACTTTACAAAAGCCCCGCCTTCCTTGAAGCGAGGAAGGACTTCGGTCACTTGCGCTGTAGGTGCTTGGGCACCTTCTGGGAGGGCTTGACTTATCACCTTATGCGGATCTGCTGCCGAGATGATATTCCCCTCGCCTCCAAGTTGCTTAGGCAGTAGTCTCTGAGTCGCGAAAGGAAGTCGAAAAAGCCACTGAAGATTCAGGGGAAATATGTCTGCAGATCAACTTAGCAGCTATTCTAAACCGAGCTCACCAAAGACGTCTTCCAACGACGTGTATTTGGCCAGGTTCGAAGAGTTCTTGGGCAGCCGTGTTGACAAAGGTATACTGACTATTGAAGAACAAGACTCCTTCATTCGGACCAGCATTAATATGGCCAGTCTTGTTCTCTCCAGCTTCCAAAGATGCGTACCGGATGCCATAGGCCTGCCGGCTATAGATATGGCGGACAGCTGGCAAGGCAGCCCGGTGGTAGCGGTAGCTCAACATGTTGGTTGACAGCGGACTACCGAATCAACATCATGCAGCTTTAGGAGTAGTTAGTATTAGTTGTTCCAGTAGAGAAAGAGAAACATGGTCGCTGCTGTAGATCTACATACCCATCACGTGTGCTCGCGGCGCGTTTCGAAATCCAGATTTGGAAATGGGCCTGCAGATTCGCGATGACGTCCAGTTTCAGACAATTCCCGTCGCCGACGCAGAAAGTCACAACACCGGATCAGTGCAGTGCTTTCTATCAAGAGCATATTGTATTCGCATATAGAAGGGCATCATGGGTTGGTTATGGACGTCATCCTCGAATAACACCTCCGAAGCACCGCCCACCACTCAAGAACCTATCCAAAGCCTCCAGCCAGCGACGGCCTCACCATCCACTACACCACCACGCGCTCTGACTCGCGATGAGCAAGCCGACCGCGAATTCCAGGCCTTAGTTGCCTCTTTCGACGCAGATACCAAAAGCACACAGCCAAGCCAACCCTCAGCGCCGACAAACCATCACAGACAAGACCTGCCGCCTCCACCTGCTGTGTCTATAGAGACGCCTGCAGACACCACAGAGCTCGACATCTCTCCAGATGCCCTGATCCCACGCACAATGTCCTGTCGCCAAGCCTTCGACAGCGCATTCTACTGCCAATCTCTGGGCGGGAAGTTCAACGACATCTACAGGTACGGCGAGCTGAAGTCTTGCAGCGAGCATTGGAATGCGTTTTGGTTCTGCATGCGGACGCGTACACTCGGGGACGGGGAGAAGGAGAGACAGATCAGGGAATATTACGAGAACAGAGATGACAAGAGGAAGAGGGAGTGGGGAAGCAGCGAGGACGTGTGGGATATTAGGATGAGCCCGATCCAGAATGCGTTCAGTAAGAACCCGGACGACCTGCCGGCAGTGGTAGAGGGTGATGGGGCCGTGGTGAAGCAGGGACGTGGAGGAGAGTGATACCCTGGGGGTCTGGGCTATGGAGATCGCCAATAAGAGTGGACAGTGGAGAACAGCAGCGATTTTTCAAGGTCAATGGGCGTAATAGAGCCCGCCAGGACCCGTCGAAGCCTGCAACATTGATGTCACATCTACGAGGGATGGCTTGGAGTACGCCATGGTCCAAGACTTGGCTGACATTGGGACATGATGGATGGCTCTGGACACGTTCAAAGGAAACGGGCTCTTGTGAGGCACCCAGGTAGATGCAGCGTGCAAGGCGGAAGAAAAATACCCTTAGTCCTTGCAATGCAAGGTATGCCATATGTAACGAATTATCTGGGGTGCAATAGCAGCTATGGAAGACCAAATGCATGGACTGAAAAGCTTCCGCATTTCCGATTTCGTAGGGCATCGCCTCGCAACTATCTTTCTCATGCTTACTCCCGAACGCCGTGTTGATGCTAATTTCGTCACTCCCGTCCCGAAAACCCTATCTCCTTCCCATGGTCCTGTTCTTCAGCTTCCTGAACATCTCGTCGCCACTAGCGCCCAGACGTCTAGTACCACCTTGGACCCTCGTTGGGTCACTCCTTGGTGCGATGGTGTACGTGCCAAGCCCACCTTCGAACCTAGCTCTGTTCGTCGCAGTCGGCGCCGCGAGCGCTGCCTTGCGCGCAGCAGCAGCTTTCGAGGCTTTATCAGCGCCCTGGCTGCTGCGAATCGGGGGAAGGTTGGGGTCATAGTCTGCCTCCTGGACTTCGCGCTTGCGGTAGTCATCGGTGCGCTTGAGGATCGGTCGAGTCCAGTCGCCGACCAGACGCTCAGCTTGACGCTTGATGCTTGCCTCGGCCTTGTTGGTGCGGGTGTAGAAGTGAACAACCTTGCCAATACCTGAAGCGACCAAGGCATCCTTAGTGATGGGGAGCTTAGCTAAGCAGGCGAAAAGCTCGCGCTGAATGTTGTAGGCAGGCAGACTGCCATCGTTGAGCGGTTCCAGGAAGAAACGAACCGACTCGAGGAGATTGATGTCTGGATCCACGAGCGCGCTCTGGAGAGTGTTACGGTTGAGAAGGGCGACAACTTCTGGAAGCATCTTCAACTTGTACATGGCAGGCTTGCCTGATTCACGGGCAAGAGTGTCGGCTTGAGCAGCGTCAGCCATGCGCTTGCGCATTTCCTCGAGCTCGTTGTCGGCCATCTGCTCCAAATCAATGCCAGCTTTGCGACGTTGAGACTTCGGCTTCTTGAGGGCTTCATCCATTTGGCGGCTGAACTCCTTTCGCCGACCTGCATTACATTGTTAGCTAAGTCACATATCGCCCACGGAGGCTGAGGCACGTACGCTCTTCCGGAGTCAGAGTTTCATCGTTCTCTGGTGTAGGCGACCTTGCCCTGCGCTTTGATTTCTCTCCAGGGGCCTTGCTCTTCCGATTCCTCTTGCCCTCCAACTCCTCTCCGCCCGAGAAGGCTTCCTCGTCGTCGCGGCTCTTCTTGCTCCTCTTCGGCTTTTCTCGTCTGCCCTCCTTGCGCTTTTTTGGCTTTGCCTCATCGCCCTCTTCCCGCTTGCGCTTGTGCTTGCCCAGCAAGGCAACACCGTCCGCATCTACGACACGCGGTCTCTCTTCGATAGCGATAGCCGATGCGTCGAAATCCTCGAACTGCGCTTCATCGACTTCGCTAAGCACATCGGAATCCGGGTCATCGTCATTGTCCGCGCCGTCGGGCTGCTGAATTGGGGCTTGATCGTCCTCAGTAGCTTCCATGTCCATGTTCGGTTGTTGAATCGGTGGTGT
Organism: Zalaria sp. Him3; assembly: GCA_027923365.1. Lineage (NCBI taxonomy): Eukaryota > Fungi > Ascomycota > Dothideomycetes > Dothideales > Zalariaceae > Zalaria > Zalaria sp. Him3. The sequence goes on from BPUN01000006.1 coordinate 823,735, forward strand.
CTTCGTGTTGTCCTCTTCCTCAATTTCAGGCCTCAAAGGATCTTGTGGGTCGTCGTTTCCCTCTGGCAAATCAACATTGTCGACAGGCGGGCTGTCTGCGCCGGGAAGATCCTCCATCTCGCGTCTGTGAACCTGTCCTTTCCGAGTACTGGTTTTGTGTTCGATTTGCTCGAATCAGTTTTTAGTATCGAGGTTCCAGATACGGTGAGAAAACAGTGTTAAAGGGATATTAGAGTGTGAGAGCAAGTGAGAGGAAGGTGAAGGCAAGCTTGGTGCTCCTTGGACGTCAACCGTGAGCGCGCAACTTCCCAGGCTTGGCGTTCAGCCCTACGTGACGGCCACCTCGAAGCCGCAGAACGGGATGCCAGCGACTTTTGATCAAGTAGCAATCACTCAAAGACCTTTCCCCACCCAGACTCAATAATCACAATGTTCGGAGGACGTACGTTAAGATTTCCAGCTTCAAGCGAATATGCGCGACTGACGGGTTACAGCACCACCACCACCAAGCAAGGCCGAACTGAAGGTACGCTTGAACACTGAAGAAGAGCGAAGGGAGGCAGACAGATATTGATACACTACAGGCGCAAGAGGATGTTGCCAGCATGACCATGCGTGCCGCTGCCGCCACCTGCTTCCTTCTGTACCTCTGTATGAAAACCACGTAACCGTTGCCTCGAATCATACTAATGCGGTAACAGCGCCTTTCGCCGTCGACTACGTCAAGAAGCTCATCTAAAATATTACTACGACGGATGATCACTCAAAGAGCAGGCATGGATTCTGGTGCGGTTATGAAAGGGCAGCAAATCTGTCGTTAGGGCACATTAAGTCCTGAAATGTATTATGATGTACAACAACCCCAGGTGCTACATTGGCTCATGCATGGATGAGCACGCCGCTCCACGCTCAGTATCGATGTGCGTTTGCGCCAGCATGGTCGAGCGTATATATGCGACAACGATGTGAACTCCGTCAAACGCGATCAAGGCCGCATCAGCTGCGCGGCCTGCTCGCCGCCTCCCATTGCGCATACTCCTCCTGAACCAGGCCCAGCTCTTTGCGCAAGTGCGTAAGCTGAGCGTCGTAGTCGCTCAAGATCTGATAGGAGTCAGCGTAGGCCTCGCACAATTTGGGTGAAGTCACGTACCTTCTTCGTCTTCTTGAGCACCTCCTCGTCTACGCCTGCCTTCTCCCCTCCATTGACCTGCCTACCGACTTTCTCGGTTTCCTCTTGCAGCCACCTTGATCTCTCCCTCAGTGCTACCATCCTCGCCCAGATCTCTTCTTCTCTGCCCGAGAAACCTGGGTCAAAGACACCTTTCTCAAGAGCGGCCAACTTCTTCTTGAGCTCCTCCTCTACCCCTTCCAGTACGAAGCCTCGGCTCCTCATGACCTGGACGCGGATTGCAAGGCTTAGACATCTTTGACTCAGCGTTACATGCCTCCTCTTTGCCTCTGCAGCCCTGACGCTAAGTTGAAGCTCATGTTTCTCCATCATCGCACCCAAGCTGTTGTTCATCTCGTGGAGGCGTAGCTGCAGCTGCTGCACAGCTTGCACCTGGAGATTAAGTCGCGCACCAAGCTGTTGAAAGCCCTTAGCGATCACAGGAATGTACCCTTCAGATGGTTTTTTCGCGAGCGACTCCTCCCATTTTCTTTCGTCATCACCTGGCTCTGGGTGGAAGAAGGGTGCTCTTTCGGGTCCAACATAGTTGTAGAAGTAATGCTGCATAAGGCATTCAGGGTCCTGGGGATTCCATTTCTTGAAGCATATCTGGATACGGTCTTGTACAGACTTCTCACCTGTGCGTAACGTATTAGTATCACCCGCGGGCAAACTTGCATCCGTTTCCTTACGTGTCTGCAGCGAGGCTGTAGGGTCGAAGCGGTTCTGCGGTTGCTGTGCCGTGCTTGCGCCTAGAAGAGAGCCCCCGAAAGTGTTCGTGTTCTGCGTGCTTTGCCCAAGACCACCCAATAAGCCCCCTCCTTGCGGCTGCTGTTGCTGGGCATTCTGCTGCGGTTGTCCAAAGAGGCTAGATGTATTGTTCTGGGCTTGTTGCTGGGGCTGGCCAAGGTTTCCGAATAGAGACGACTGTTGCGGCTGCGAGTTGTTCGTAGTGCTGGCTCCGAAAAGCGGCTTGCTTTGGTTGTTATTGAGTGAGCCTCCAAACAGTGAGCCGCCGGACTGTTGCTGCTGATTTTGCGTGCCGAGATTACCGAAAAGCGACATATTGGCGGAGTTGAAGGACGCTTGCGCTTTTTGAACCAGGAAAGATGTGCGCGACAAGTAGCGAATGGAAGACGTCGCGGGTGTTCTTCTCGAGGCTAACGCGCAAGTGAAGCTCAAGCTTAGGCGTGGCAGGCACAAAAGTCGCGCCAAGCCTTCGGCCAGCCGAGCCGAACGCTGACCTCCATCACTGCATCCCAAGCGTGCATGTAACTTGCAGCCGGAGCGACGACTGCGGTAACCTCGCCCAACACACATATACAATGGCCGCCCGTCAGCCCAGGTACATACATCGCGTGGTTCTGCTGCAAGCTTGAAGCTGCCATATTAACCGTACCACAGATTCAACCAATCGGTCCTCATCGATACCACTCCGCTTCCAGATGACATCCCAAAGGTCCAAGAGATTGGTGCCAGCTCCGCACCACTTCTGAGCGCTTCATACTTCATTGGCGCACGATGCAAGCCTTACAACGATGACTATATGGTCTGCAAGACAGACGCCAATGGCAAGGGAGAGGTGGATTGCTTGAAGGAGGGAAGGAAGGTCACAAGATGTGCTGCCAGCGTGTACGTGTCGCCTATCACCAGCCAGTACCGGGGAATGAGAGAGCTAGATTAGGGCTCGGATTTGGTTTTGAAATATTCGCGAGGCCGGGACTGACAGCATATCAGGCTGGACGACATTAACAAGCACTGCTTGACCGAGTTCCGGAAACACTGGGAATGCCTCGAGAACAACAACCAGCAGCTCTGGCAATGCAGACGGGTGGAGCGTCCATTGAACAAATGCGTGTTCGACAACCTGGTTCGTCGAGTCCCGGAACGCAACGAAAGTGTATAGAGCTAACGATTCCACGCAGAAATTGGAGAAGAAGATACCCGGCACACCAGAGGGCGAACAGCCAGTACACGAGCGCAAGAGACAGACATACTCTAGCTACTGGTTTAACTAAGATCTCTTGTACATTATACAATTTCAAGGCAAACAACCCGTTCCATTTCAAGCTAGGAATCCGAGCTTCCTCTGCGGCCGTGAGCAATGCGTGTCCGCATAACAAAGTATTGCGGACACGATGTTTCCGACTGTCTCATGACTTCAGTACAGCAGCGTTCTGTACCCCGTCACTCGACGCAGGAGTTCGTTCGAGAACGGTTTGGGAGAATGCCGTGGATCGATAGGCGCTCTTTGCATGATGTGTGCTCTCGCCCTGCGCCCAGGACTCAATATAACACAGTATGATCATTTGAAGGATTCCGCGAAGAAGCGTCAAATATGTGTCAAGTGGTCGCATTTGTAGTAGGCGGCAGGATCCATTGATCGTACATTGTTGCCCCAAAGTGATACATACCTTATATTATAGATACGAGAATTATGCATGAAGTACCGTCCCCATGCCTCTCGACTTGGCACGGCTCACCATGCAGCATGCTTAGCGTAATGTGTTGGTTGGCATCTAGTCCTTCGAACGTGATGACTCAAGAGCGTGAAACCCACAGTTTCTTCCTACCCCATTTAGTCCGGCTTCGACATGCCTTATGCGGTTAGTAATACGATCCAGCAAGGCTGTGGTCTACCGCATGTACTAGCCCGGTTGGTAGTATATAAGTTACTGCTGAGAATGTCCAATGCCCTTCTCCTCTTGCAGTCAACTTGTCTTCTCGGATCCTAATCGTTCTCACTTCCGATCTATTCATGAGTCATTGCTCCACCAGCAGCGTTCACTATACCCTCTAATTCCCAGTGCTTGTATCAAAGACGCAGAGCATTCACCTGTATTCGGACTATCTTCAAACAGCTCAAGTAATTTGGGATTACGATCCTCATCATGCCTGTACGCCTGGCCCAGTACGCGGACCTGCTCCCCGGCTCTAAATTGCTCGCCACAGCATTCTTCGACGAGGATCTCTTCGGCTCGCTAATGCACCCGCATCGAAACGAGTACCCAGACGAGGTCTACCTGACCCACCTGAGCCACTTACGGCAAGGTTACTTCTCCCCCTGCGCAACCGTCATCGTCTCACACGCGCCTGAGACGCCGCGAACCATCACCGGAGTGGCCGTGTGGGAATGGAAAGGCCGCAAGGCTGACGAGCTCGAGTCCTCACACTCGCTGGAGACCTGGTGGAAATGGGGCGCAGGGAAGGCTATGACGGCTTGGGAGGTCGTGGAAGGTGTCGTGTGGCCGAACCGCGCGCTTGATCCGGAGCAGAAGGATGTTTTGGAGCGAAGTTACCCCTTCATCGAGCACTACTGGGAAGTGTCGGAGAGGAAAGAATGTTACTATCTCGCTCTATGCGGCGTGGATCCGAAAGCCCAGGGTAAGGGTTACGGAAAGGAGCTTGTGCAGTGGGGTTTGGCAAAGGCGGAGGCGGAGGGGGTATGCTGTGGGTTGATTAGTGCGCTTGGAAAGGAGCCATTCTACCGCAAATGTGGGTTTGGCGAGCAAGTTGGGTGGGCCAGTGAGGGCGAGGGCAATCCGATCAAAGATGTTCCTGGTGGGGCTATTTTGTTCACTTTGAGGCTGGGTAAAAGAGACGGTGAAGAGTAGCCGCCTAGGCGTGGTCAGGAGCGTCCTGCTTCCAGGTGTAGCTTTGTCTGATACACAATGGAGTGATGGCATAGATGTTGCGTAGACAGGTCATAGAATGGCTCACACGGCTAGTGGGAGGTGCGCTGACACTATCACTGTTCCCATCCTGGAACTCAATTAGGCATGAAGTAATTCTATTATGACGCTCAATAATGAAGATGCTGTGGCTTTATAAGCCAAGTCTGGTGCAGACAGACCAATACCCTAGTATTTGTACAAAAGAATGCCCACCATGCAAACGCCTTGCTAGATGCAAACAGTATGACGCGTGGAATCCTTCACTTCTATTCAGTCAACAATTACTCTTTCATGTACATGAGAATGTACGGGTCGAAAGAATCTCCTGGACTCCGCAACTCCCGGGGCGACGCATTTTGTACATCCGAATCACTAATACACCTGACTCCATCGGGTCCACGTACGTATGCCACGTAGTGGCCCGTGTTCAGTGATCCAGCATGTGCCACGACTGCCTGAAGGCGATACTTCTGTGGTGGCAAGGAATCCACGGTCCACGGTGAAAGATCGAGTGCTTCAGGATAGTCAATGGGCCGGGTGATCTTCCTTGTCTGGCGGCCTTTGGACTCGAATCGATTGAAATGGACGAGAAGAAGTTCTGGCCCATTGTCGAATCGTCGTAACCGCTTTCTCAAGCCCTTGGACTTGCAAGCTTCGCACTCGATCTGAAGCGGTTCCTCTTGAAGGTAGTGATTGAAGCAATCCGTTAACGTGATTTGACCGGACTTTCTTGGAATGCTTAAAGTCGCGCCAAATTCTGGCGGGTCGCAGCGGGTCGACACATTACCACACTTGCCACATTTCCACGATGTCCGGATGGGGAGGCGGAATAATGAGTCGTATGCTTTCTTGTTGACGCCGCGCGCCGCGTCTACCGTGCCCAGCAGGTACAATAAAAATTCGTGGCTGTCCTCCTGTCTACCATTACTCCTCCAGGCCGGATCACTCTTCTTGCCCGTCTGTGCGATGACGCGATCCAGCGCGCTCAAGTCCGCGGACACTTTCCCAGTCGCAGAGTGGTAGCTGTGGTTGAGCTGCCGCAATGCACAAGTAACGCAGCGCCCTTTCTTGGTGCATTGCTGGTGGGAGTCTTGCAAAACGTTGAAGAATTGAGGTGCACTAAACAACGTCTGCAAAAGACTGCGACGATAGCAGTAGTTGTGAGGGTTTTGCAGACCCTTGAACTTGGGCTTCCCGACATTGCTAGGCCATGTCTTGGAGACTCTGCCCGAAATCACACCAGATCTTGCGAGAGGTGCTTTCTTCGGGGAAGTCACCTTCGTCTTGATGCTTTGCTTCGCCGCTTCTGCGGCAGGGAAGGGTTTCACTGCAAGTGCAGCATTGTCTTTAGGCACCGCAGTAGGTGCTATCCTTCGCTGTGCCTTTGCATCCGGCGCTTTGGCCGGCACTCTGGACGCTGAGGTCTGAGACCTGGGGTGGCCATTCAGGGCCGCCGGAGGCGGTGGAGGCGGTGGTGGCACCTTCTGTGGTGATGCTCTCCGTTGTACAGTACGGGCACCAGAACCAGCTGGGCCTTTGACTGCCTTCCTAAGTTGCGCTGCCTTGACCAAGGAGCGCGTGGTAGCCATCGTGCGTAATCTTTTTCTTTGATGGGAAAAAGACGCAATAGAATGCTGGTAGCAGTGACGGCAAGAAGTAGATGAAATCGTTCGCAGTGTTTGCTGTAGTTTGCGGCGCCACAATCGTGGTATATAACCTGCGACGATCGCATTGTTGCGACTGCGTCCCATTGTCGAGGTCATCTTTCAATGTGTATTGAACAGAGTCGAGCGCGTTTCAGCCGGATAGTGCCTCGGGTTCTATTTCAAGGACAATAGGCCAAAATGTATGGTGCAAAAGAATGAATGAAACCTCCTCGAAACTCAATATGGTTCTCGGCTTCTAACATTATTGTGTAGATGTTCTACGCGGTTGTCCTGCTATGGACTGCCGCAGTACGTGAAGCTGCACGCCACTTCAGGTATTCCAGAGATTTCGAGGACTTGACGATAACCCGCAGTGTACTGAAATTGCGGCCGGGCTATCGTGCCTTATGTTTGGGCGTGTTCCGTCCCGCTGCAGAACTCAAAAGCTGCTCAAAATTAGTAGGTTCGCAATGCGCCGTAAAATAATGTTCAAAAATGTTCGGATCCACGAAGTCAGTTCGCCCGCGAGCCGTTCAGGTCTTGGCGTTGATCATCCCCGGCCCGCAGAGCCGCATCTTGATGCATCTCTTTGTGACATGAAACGCAACAGAGACTTGTGAAACCTGGGCCATGGATGATTCTTATGGCGAAAGCTATGAGGAGCAGCACGTACACGAGGTCTATGAGCAGATAGCATCTCACTTCTCTTCCACAAGATACAAGGTGTGCTCCAGGTCCGACATGAGATCGACACTCCGCGACACCAGATGCTGATGGATCTTACCTAGCCCTGGCCTATAATTGACCGTTTCCTCAAAAACCTTCCGGATGGATCAGTTGGGCTCGATATCGGCTGCGGCAATGGAAAATACCTCGCCGTAAATCCTAATATCTTCATCGTCGGCTCGGACCGGTCGTCGAACCTCACAGCTATCGCGAAGCAACATCAGCCACATGCTGCTGTTGTTGCCGACATCCTTGCACTGCCCCATCAGCCGAGTAAATTTGACTTCGCTATTTCAATAGCTGTCGTACACCACCTCTCAACTCCGGAACGGCGAGTGGAAGCTGTCAGAGCGATATTGGAGACGCTTAAGCCAGTTGGCGCTGGAGAAGCTGGCAAGGCGCTTGTGTACGTGTGGGCTCTAGAGCAGAAAGACAGTAGAAGAGGGTGGGATGAGGGTCATGATCAAGATGTTATGGTACCATGGGTTATGAAGACCAAGAAAGAGAAGCAGCAGAAGAAGAAGCCTAGTGACGGAGACGCCGACTCTGCAGACCTGGCTACGAATCACGGCGCTGAGGCAAATGGGGACAGGACCTTCCACCGGTATTATCATTTGTACAAGAAGGGCGAGCTTGAAGGCGACATTGAGAAGGCTGGTGGTACAGTTCTAGAAGCTGGCTATGAAAAGGACAATTGGTGGGCCATCGCGCAGAGAAAAGGATGAGGGCACCAGTACTGGCCGCATCACCTCTTCCAGAAACGCGCATCAATCTGCGCAGGCGACAGGCTTATCTCGTCCAGTGCCTCAACAACCTTACGTCCCTTTTTGTCCTCTTCGGACAATGGCGCGTTACCAGGACGATCCACGATGACTGCCTTCATACCCGCCTGCTCAGCTGTTTGCACCTCCTTCACATTGTCGCTGAAGAAGAGAATCTCTGCTGGTTGTTGTCCAAGCACCTCGGCGATTTTGCTGTAGCTAGTCGCCTCCATCTTGAGGCCCGCGTTGGTCGTGTCAAACCAGTCGCTGATGAGATCTCTGAGGTCCACTGTTGCTTTAGGGTCGTCGGAAGTGGTGTCTTTGATGTGGCCAAACAGGAGCTTTTGGGCGAAGACGCTCCCTGATGAGTAGATCACAAGTTGGATCGCAGATGCCTTCCACTGACGCAGCTGGGGAATGACATCGGGGAAGAAGGGGCTCGAGTATGCTCCATCTTCATAACCAGCCTGCCATAAGTAGCCTGAGGGGCTTTAGTAGAGAACGAATTTATATACATAAATAGAAATTCCTCGGACATTTCACTCACCTTGCAAGTTCTTCAGATACGCTATCTTGATATCGCGTGCTGTTAAATCCTTAACATGTGCTTCGAATGCCTCTGGTGATGAGCGTGCTTCCTCAGGGAAGGCATCCCGGTAGGGGCGAAAGTCCGGCGAGTCCCATCGCGAGGCGAGGACTGAAGGTAAAGCTTGAAGAGCGTATGGGAACTATAGGCACCGACGGGATCAGAGTCTTCTCTCATTACGGTATGCTAGTTGTTCCGGAAGTAGGACGCCATTCGTAGCCCAAAGCAGCATTGTCTTGTTACGATGCGCCTTCATGTTCCCGTACATGTATACAACGCCGGTTGGCAGAAAGTCCGAACATGTCATCCATGTAGAGACAAACGGCAGCGTACGGCGGATTTGGGCGCCTCAAAGTATACGTGTACGTACCAGAGTTTCTTTGACGAAAGAAATAGGACAGATGGTGCCCTCTATGCCATAAACCTCCGGTCAGACCGATTTCTGCCTGGGTACACAAATTTGTCACCCACCGATGTCCAACACGACTGTCTTTACGTCGTCATAGTGCGATGTCATTTTGTGGATGAGCTGATGTGTCGAGCTGCGTGGCTTCAAAATTCTAATCTGGCGATACCTTGGAGTTGTTTCAATTAGTCTCGCCTGTTGTTGCGAATCCAGGTTGTCGCATCAAACTGTGAAGCTTCTCCCGTCCCGTTCGGCGGAGCATTCAGCACTTCGGCATACATCTATCACATGTATAGGACTTCAAATTTGGCAGACTGCGAAAAATAACCCTATAGAGGCCACTCGTGTGTATTCCACACCGTTATATGCTATTGGAAAACAGAGACAAACAGGCAAGCTCTTAATCCAAAGCTCTCCGGACGTCGTCAGAATCTCTTCGGCCATGTTTCGCGGCAGCTTCCCTTCAAGCAGTTTGCCGGCGGATAGAGGATCTACGCCACGTCTCTCTCGAGTTTGATTCGGGGAGCGAAGGAAGAAAGCATTTGGCAAATGCAGATGGCGGACTCTTGGATTGGACAAAGTGTAGCGTTTCGCAATACGTGTGCTCTGTAAAGACATTCGTACACCGCTCCGTCTGCAGCGCAGACACAACGACATTATCTAGACCGTAACTCTCTCAACAATTTCTGCGCATCTCTATAGGCTCTTTATGTGGTAGAGCTGGTGCGATGCTACAAGCTAATTCGCAGTCCAGACTCCAGACTACCCAACCGACTCGGTGGCTGCATGAGACCTGCATGCTGGCGTTCAAGTCCACGAGTCGGACAACGCACGCAAAGTAGCCCAATACGAGCAGCTGCATGAGCTGGCGTGGTACCTGGCTACCAGAAAAATTCTCTGCAGCTGCGACATGTTCTATTGGTTTTTGCGTGGGAACTCGGAAGACCTGCGACAGGTTACAGCCTCACCGCTTTGTTCCATCTCCGACAAAGGGTTACCCCACAAGCAGGAAGCGCCCCGAGCGCAGCGCTCCCGCATGCCCGCTGTCAGTGCTCAACGCCCTGGCGATCATTGATTGTTGATAGCAATCAGGGTATTATTTACGTTGTTGTTGATGTTGTGAGGGAATTGATTGTGGAGTCGAAAGCACGATCAGCGTGCTGTGGACCTCAAGCCGCTGTTCGCTATTCTCGTGCTGATGCAGCGTGGCACGAGGGAGCTTGCAGGAGGTGGCAGGCGAGCCATCTCCGTTTACTCGCTCATTGAAAGCTACCCCTACCTCCACAGCTATTGTCCGGTTACGGCTGCTTTCGGGGTCTAACTTATCGGGGGGTTGAGCACGATTCCCGCCTGAGCACGATTCCAGCCTCCGTGTACAACACCTGTCCGGTACCGGTGGTTCAGACTATTGTCGATCAGTCAAGATAAGGAATTGGTTGTTCATTTCTCCTTTCTTTGCTTGCATCGAAATAGCTCTAACTACATGCTATCGGAAAGATTATCAGGAGCACTTGATCGTCTCTGCCCTATCTGTACCCGCAATTCTATGACGGAACATTCCTGTCGCAGGGAAAGCTAGATTGGCGCAAGGGGACGACGTTTCAGCAATCACATCCGTTTCAGTATACGCAGCTGGGAGGGGCAGCTTGTGTCAGCGTGTGGAGGTACGTAATCGGCAGGGAGGGAGAGGATTCGGGACTGTACTGTACAGTACCGCGGGCAACATCATGGGTGCTGTAATGGAAGGGTACATGTACGTAAGCGCGAACCTTCTGGCAGCAGGCGGAAGATGAAGCTGGAATGTCCGAATGATGTGATGATGGTCATTCGGAACTTGGAAGATCCATGCTTGCAAGAAGCGTGCTGGATGTCGCCATGGCGTGCCGACGGCTGTGCACAACTTCCTCCCAAGTGGCCACGCTGCGTTCCCTGGACGGACAGTCATCCGAGCCGGGTGATGCGGTCGCTGGGCTAGAGTCGGCTAGCACAAAGCCCAGCCCAGATTAGAATCCGGGCTTTTCCTGTTCGGGGCGTAGCGCGCGCTGCCCTGTCCAAACAAAGCAGGGCTTGGCAGACGTGCCTCGAAGCGCATGGAGACCCATCGTCTCATCGCATGCCGACTCATGCCACCGCCGCCCACTCCCACCCTCTGCCACACCGCTCCCTTGCCCACCATCTACTTCTTCCTCGACTACCCTGCCTTTACTCTATCCTGCCTCTATTCAATGTTCTCGCTGTAGTATCACGCCGCTGCTTGCTCGTCGCTGTTGTAGCATTCGCCCCGCTCCTTCCTAACCGGTTACACGTAACCGCCGGCTACCTAATCTCCATACATTCCTTACGTTTCCACGCAACCGACGAGCACTGCCTACCTCAACGGGCCCGAGCTGCGCTACCGTTACGCTCCCCCGGCCTAACATCTCCCCAATACATCACCTGAGCTCCTGAGTCACCTATCACCATCGTCAGATGCAATAGCGAGCTCCAAAGCCCAGCTGCCGAGCTCTGTTATCTACTCTACCGATCTTGGTCCAGCTCTTTGCATCCTTCAACATCCGTCAATTGCTGTCGTCGAACTCTTCGAAAGACCATTGCAGCACCAGCACACGTCAACGTGGTTCTTTGACGCTCGACCAGGTCAAAGGCAGCACCACAGCCCTCCACCAACTCCACAACAACATCATCTCTCCGCCGAACGCCTAACTACCCCTCCGACAACGACACAACTTCATCTCCTCTTTCAAACGATCTATCTTACCCTATCACATACCGAACCGACACTTTCGATCCACCACCAATAACAAGTCTCCTACCTTTGCTCCACGATACCCTTCCTTATCTCGGTCCTTCCAGCTACGACTACCTTTCCTTGACACTCATTGTCGACCTTACGCATCTATATCCCTTATCAATGAGAACAACGACGATCCTTATCGTTTCCTATTAATAATCACCACTGTTCTATACGCCCTCGGTCGGATTTTGTTCATACCTTCGGCTGCTCATATTTGAATCTCGAGTCAACAACGCGTCACTGAACACGAACCGGATACCGGAGTTCCTTGTTTTTCTGGAGCCTCAAATCTGACATATCGAATCGTTGTTGTCGATACGACTCCCTTCGACTGTTTGCACCAAAAGCGGGAAAAAGTTGCATAGACTTATACCTGGTTACGTCCTTTACACGCTCGTCGGCTGCTCAGCTATCTTCTCTTCGGATCGGTGTTCGCTGTTGTACGCTAGCTAGTTGTTCACCTGCTTGCAGGGATCCTACGATCACCCCTCTCGGCAAACCGGACGGTGCCTTGCCGGCTCGACTTACCACATGGATGCAATGAAGAGACAGATCAGTGAGGACGTACTGTTGAATGGACGGTACAAGACTCTCTCTCCTCTCAATCATGGATCTTTTGGTATGGTCTTCATGGCAAGGGATGTCCGGACCGATGAGACTGTTGCGGTCAAGTGCCTGACGAAGAGCTCCGCCAGCCAATTTTGTCCGACCGGCATCAACATTGATGACCGCTCGGAGGAGCTCGCGATCCACTCTCGCATTGGCAGGCACCCCAACATCGTCAACCTTGTTGACTCTTTCGAGACGGAGCATCACGTATACCTAGTCTTGGAGTACTGTCCAAATGGCGATCTTTACGAGGCGATTCGTCTCGGCAAAGGTCCACTTGAGACAGAGCACGTTCGGGACTTCATGCTCCAGCTCGTCAAGGCTGTTGAATTCATGCACTCCAAGGGCATTTACCACCGCGACATCAAGCCGGAAAACTTGTTCCTCACCCACAGCGGCTCGTTGAAACTTGGAGATTTCGGACTGGCTACAATGGATTCCTGGTCGTACGAGTTTGCGTGCGGTAGTGACCGCTACATGGCTCCGGAACAATTCGACTCTAACGGCTACGGATACTCGCCTGCCGCAGCAGACATCTGGGCCATTGGTATCTGCATGCTGAACGTACTCTTCTCTCGCAACCCTTTCGCTACGCCAACTTTGGCCGACCCATTGTACGCCGACTACCTCAAAGATCGCCAGTCGTTGTTCGATGTCTTCCCAAACATGTCCCAGGATACCTTCAACGTCCTGATGCACAGTCTTGCTCTTGATCCCAAGAAGCGGTCTTTGTCTGCGTTGCGTGAAGCTTTGCAGACTGCGGTCAGCTTTACAACCGATGATGAGACTCTCGACGACTTCTGCACTGAGGACCGCGACGTTGTTGCTGCTACCCGCAACCGCGAACCACTGCGTACTCCGTCCATCAGCAGCCCCCAGATTGACAACGGGGGCTCCTTCCCTTGGGCCAAGGCTCTGTTGGCTACTCCTCAGAAGCCGGGTCGCCAGCTGTCCGTTATTCACGACAACGAGAGCTTCACCGAAGAGCTATTCCCAGAGTCCCAATCAGAGAACAAGGATTGGTATGTTGTCGATCCCGACGCGGCATCCTTGTCTTCCGCCCTTGACTCTGGTCTGGGGATGTCCTTTAAGTCGAGCAACCTCCAGAGCGAGGCCGTCAGCAATGCAACTTCTCAGCCAGTCCCCATCTCATCATCAGTGCCTGTTAACTTCTCGCGCGGTGCCGGAGCCATGTCCTCTGTCTACAGCTGCCTTAACGACAACTTCTCTAAGAGCTGGAGTGACCTTTACGAGGAGGAGGAGGAGGAGCAACACCGTTCATCTTTCGAGTCCGGCAACGACATTGAGCGGGTCAGCACTGCTAAGCCAATCACCGAGAAGCCACGCAGCGTTACCCCTGCCATCGACATCAAAGGCGAGGGTCGTCGCAGTGCTACGCCCCGCTCTGGCCTTCGCGAGATGATGAGCGCCAACAGCCGCAGCAACAGCCCGGAGGTTACCCGTCGCCGTGCTTTCAGCCCGCTCAAGGCTCTAGCTGCCTCTGCTCCTCTGGACGCCCCACCTTCGCCGCAGCCAGGTCGCTCCATCATGGACAAGTGGGCGGCGCTTGGTAACCGCAGGCGCGGCAGTGAGCTCGGCCAAGCAGCACCTGTGCCAGAGCCAGCCAAGGCTGCACCCGTCACGCCGCAGAAGGCTCCTCGGACCAGCTTCAGTTTCACTCCTTTCAGCTCCAGCAAGAAGCCAAAGCCTCAGTCCCGTGAGCGCACTGGTAGCTGGCGCAAAGGCATGCACGCACCTCCGGTCTCCTCTTCGTACCAGCACAGCAACCACAGCAACGGAAGTGGAGTTTGGGAACGGAAGGCAACCGGTCATCACCATTTCGGCAACGACTCATGGGTTTCAAGCAAAGACTGGCGTCAGCCACAACATCAACAGCCACTCAGACAGGCTTCCCCTGCTCTGAGTTGTGCACAGCAGCTCCTGAGAGCCAACAAAGGCGGCGATGATCCTTCAGATGACATCGGCGACCTTGAGTGGGTTGGAGGTTGGAACGACTTCCACTTGTAGTCTTGTGACTCTCACCCCCATTCTACATGTTACCATCACCTACTTTGTTTACAATACGGCTCACATATCATATCCTCTCTGTTTTCTGCAGCCCGGACGGCGTTTCTATTATCATCAACATTTCTACTCCGGGAGGGGGGTTTGGGCAAGGTTTGGGTTTCGGACTAGCGGGTTCTAGGGGATGAATCACGCAAGCAACGGTGCTTCTTTTTTGTACGGAGAAAACCATATCTGGTCGGCAGTCTTCGGAAGGGCGTTTTTTTGTTTCTTATGTTGTCTTTCCTTGTGGATATTGCGGGCTGCAGAAACTTTATACCATGCGAGAGGATGGACTCGGGCAAAGTAGGATGGATGGGGGGGCAAAAGCATAAGACTCGCTATCTGTGATTCTAGATTCTTCAAGGTGCTGGGCTACCATGGCTGGCCGCAGAGATCAATGCAGATTTACCCATCTCACTTACTCCTTCCTTGTTCGGTGTGCTTTCCGTTTTGAATGGTGTCCTGTTATGTGCTTTCCTATAATCTAGCAGTTTCTAGTTCGCGAGTTCCGTTTCTGACTTAGCTTCCTCCACTGTTCCTTCCTGAAGAGGCATATTTGAGTATCTATATGTCAAAGCATGTTTACGCGGTAGGTTCAATGTTGTTGTTTTCGTCAAGAAACGGTACGCAGTTAGTATGTGTTACCATTTGCTCCTCGCTTCAGTGTCGATCTGTTTTGTTGCATTCAGCAAGCAAACACCGACAAGTTCCTGCCCCTTTATCACGGCCACAGCTGTCCAGTCTGACCAGTAAAGTCTTTCGTGGTTTGAGAGAGGAGTTTGCGTTGTGAGCACCACGTCGTCCGCTTTCGCCACATGGTCAGTTGTCAGATCCGAGGTATTGAATCCTTTGTACGAACGGGTTCGTGATGGGATCGTTTCATCGTTTCGCTCTTTGAATGTGACATCTAGGCTGCTACCAGGGTCTCGTTTCCAGTTGTTTCATGACTAAAGAGATTCAGTCCTGGTGGGTTTGTCACTGGGTTTCGTCTGTGGCAGTTGTTTTGTTCCAGACAAACGGCCCCTGTGTTAACCAACATCTTTTGCAAAACTAATCGTATTGCCATCCTTTGCGGCTTAACCCTGTTGCGAACGTAAAGGGGCAAGGGTAGTCATGGCGCGTGACAACATAGGTGCTGTAATGCAAAGAATTCAATGTCTCATCTGTTGCCAACATTCCCACAATTTGTGAGTTTATGCGGCGGGATAACAGAGCCGATGGGGACGAGGAGGGGATTCTGGATACATGATGGTGAGTCTACATTAATATGCAGGGGTCCAAGACAAGGCGAGACGAACGAGTAGTAAGGGCGAAAGAGTGGCGACGAGCAAATGATGCGATGAACTTTGTGTGTTTGCTGACTTGACCAGCTATCTACCCTGTTTATACCCGCTGACGACACGAATCGTACAATTTGATTCCAACCGATGTGTGGTAGCGCAAACATGTTACCTTATGAATCCCAAAATTTGTTATACCTAAAGTATCTTCCCACCGTGACCAATGAACCCCCTCACCAGAAGACCCTGATAATCAAGGCCAGGGGTTATAGCTCGATCATATAACCTCTTGCCATATCTCACCTGTAACGTCAATTCGTATAGTCATAAACGTCCCGGTTCCCCTATCGCTGTGCGCTGTGAGCGATGGCGAACTCTCCATATCTGCAACGACAGCGTATTACGTCGACTCTGCCTTGAGAGCGGCAATCCCCATCAGGCATTCCCTGCTGGGTCGCAAAGCGCGAAAACATCAAACGGCGCGTTTGCAGAGACTGCACTTGCGGCAGCGTCTTCCTGCGAGCGTTTTCCGATATGTATGTCAAGAACGATGCCTTGACCTGTCTCGCAGCATTCGAGCGGCCATGCCTAGCGGTTCGTGGTACCTCGGCGGCAGTATCGAGCCTAGTGATGGGATCTCAATCAGGCCGACTCGGCATGAAGCGATTGTCCCAATCCTATCCATTTCCGCCCAGCGGAACTTCGTACCAAGAATCTTCACCCAGTCTCGAGCCCTACCTCGATCCCAGTGGCTCTGTCAAGCAATCTTTTCGCCTCCACCTTCAACCACTCCTCTGGCGCCCTATTCATAGTCAAGAACAGAGGCGCATAAACACCCAGCGGGCCGTCAGTGCCCAGATGGCTGTTGTTGAGCGCACCGGAATCCAGTACGCTGCCGATCAGCCTCACGATTGCTTCGAAACGGTCCGCACAGGAAGCGAGAGAGACGCCGGTGCTGGGATCGATCATTGCCAGGATCATCGCGTACAGGTGGTTGGCCTTGAGGAGCTGCGCGAGTGCATGTTGGTGCGCATCGAACTGATACTGATGCTGCGAGAGAAACCAGTAGAAGGAATTCTCCCACTGCCGCAGGGCGGGGATGTATCGATTTAGTAGCGTGGTTGAGGCCTCGTCAGACTGGTTAAGTGGCATGGGAGGGTAGGGACTCAGTCCTTCATTATCATGGGTGTCAATCGAGGAGCGCCTGGAAGACTTGCGAATGAGCTCGAGGAGCTTGTTGAGTGAAACTTGTGCGTCCTCAAGGCTGTTGATCGTTATAGTGTGCGCACGGAAATCTGTCTCATTGGGAGGGTCGTCGACGCGGAGTACGGTCATGGCTCGTGTCACAGCGGCCCGGACAGCGTCGGGGCCAAGGCGTGCTCGCATATAGACATGTCTGGCTTGTGGCTCGAGAGACTCAATACTAATAGTATCGTCGAGTGGACCAGGGCCTGCATCCAAGCATCGTTGTAGCAGCCTTTTGACGTTCAGCCCTTGATCAATTGCAGCTCTAATCTCGCCTCGGATAGAGTAGAAGGTGGAGAAGATGAGACAAGTGGTAAGCACGACTCGAGGATCGGTCTGGCGGCCGTCAGGAGGATGTAGAATATAATGAATTGCTTTGTTGCATTGCTGTAAAGAGAAGGTCATATTTGGTCCTGGGGACTGATGACCGAGACGAGCATTACGAATCATCTCCTCGTGCAAAGCACCGAGGGCAGTGATGGCATGTAGAATGGCAGGCTGATAACAGGCCGCTTGGAGGAGACGGTGGCGCCAGAAGCGCGTGTAGAAGAGCTCTGGTGACGCAGCTAATTGAGGCCCGGTGTAGTCCATGTAGAAGTGAACACCGGCTCGTTCTCTCCAATTCCTACCCCTCAATACTGTGGCCAGTGGGTGAGGGTCAAGAGGAGATGGTATAACGATGCGGTCAATGATTTGAGGTGTTATCGCTTTGTGATGGTACAATGGAACAATGGTTCCGTCCAAAGTTTCATCAGGGTCAGGCTCGGTTTGTCTGTTGCTTGCCCATTCGTCGGAGAGACACGACTCGCACGAAGCCCGATGAGGATAGCATTTCGCGTTGCGGCTCCTACGTGACGCGAGTCAGTATATATGATGCTATATATGGCATTGTTGCCAAGATGCTAACCGGCACGGTGCACAACCTGTCCGTATCGTGTCGCGTTTCTCTGTCGGCCGTGGGTAGATGGGCGGAGGGAGCTGGAAGGAGAAAGCAGAGGCAACAGAAAGCGTCTGCGAGCTCAGTGATGTTTCCGAGTCGGGGTTCGTCAGAGGAGTGGTGTTGTCGTCCATGATGGTGAAGCTCATGGGGCTATCCGCCCGCTTGAGATCCGGGTAGTGGGCGCGACCTTGCGGGAAGGCCCATTCATCCAATTCAAGGATGAGTGGAGGCATGTTGAAGGGTTGTAGGATGAAGCAGCTGAGATGCGCAACACTCCTGTGTAGGCTTATCTTTACATCACAGCTGGAAGACAGCACTTAAGGTAGAGAGTGTAGCAGACTGCAAGAGAGAGGGAAGGAGCGGGAGAGAGACGATCAGCTACGTGCGAGTGCGACACACGGGACGGCGGGCGGTGACCGCGGTGTATATGTACCTCGCGTCTCGCGCAGGCCGCAGCCCGCTCGACTGCCTGCAGCTCTACGGACAGCCCATGCATACATATTACGGCGCGCCGGAGCGGGGGTCTACCTGGAACTTGGCTGCATCGGGAAACTCTACTCAGGCGAGGCGGGCGTTTGAGCATTGGATTTGGCAGCCCCGAGGGAGCCATATCGCGCATTGCAAATAGGCGCCCTATGCAGCCTTATACCGCTACGGATCCGCTACTGATCGCTACTGATCCGCCATACCCTTGCCAGATCCGACAGGGCTGACTGGACGTGGTACAGAGTTGCTCCGCCACGGGTAAACCGGCGTCGTCATGGCGCTGCCGAATGTTTTGCATCTACGGGCAAGCGGTGGGCGTGGATGCGACAGATTCGGGCAGGAATGTGATCCAGTGAGACACAGCTGCGCTTTGGGGAATCCGAGGCGCTTCACATCGGCAGAGCTCCGGCGATTCCGCCCCGAGTCAGCGGCTTGCTGGTGCTTGCTGGCCTCCACATTGGCACATGTGCTGCGCCGCATACCAGAAGTCATCTTCACATGCTCCACATAACACAGCCTTCGCACCGTCCGAACCTTACACATCACATTCCCTTACCCAGTAACCCGACTACGGCGCATCCCTAGTCACGCCTCTTAGCTCATACACTGCATTTCGGATCCCGTATTTACCGGTCTGAGCCATCCATCGAAAGTACCCAGTCGGGCCTGCTAGCCCATAGCCTAACATCCAAAAGAACCATGGACCTTCTCCAGACCGTCCGCAAGGAGGGTTCACGCGGTGGTCGCAGCGAGTTCAGCTGGTCTGATGTCGCCGGCTCCCAGCACCGCGAGAACTATCTCGGCCACTCTCTCATGGCACCTGTAGGCCGCTGGCAAAAGGGCAAAGATTTGAACTGGTATGCCAAAGCGGAAGATGACAAGGACGGAATGAGCGAGGCCGAAAAGAGGAAGGAAGAAATGCGGAAGATCAAGCAGAGAGAGGAGGATGAGATGCTGAGGGCGTTGGGACTGCCGGTTCCGGACAGAGGGGAGGGAAACGCTAATATGACGGACCTTGGAGAGAGGCCGAACGACAAGGAGGTGCAAAAGGTCATAAGTCAGGCAGGCAAGGGTGATGACGAGGAGGCGGGTGGCAGAGGTTTGGGGTACGGACAGTATGGTGGTAACGGGAGGGGTGGTGAGAAAGAAGTGATGAAGGGGAAGGAACCTGAACTGGTGGGCGGGCTGAATGAGAGGAGGCGAAGAAGTAGAAGTAGGGAGAGGAGGAGAGACAACGAAGATAGGCCGAGACGGAGGAGGGATGCGGATGACGAAGAGAGACCGAGGCGGAGAAGGTCGAGATCGAGGGACAGAGAAGATAGGAGACATCGATCACGATCACGGTCAAAAGAGAGGAGGCACAGAACAAGGCGTGATGAAGAGGACCGGGAGAGGAGACATAGGCACCGCGACGACGAGGACCGCGAAAGAAGGCAAAGACATCGTGATCGCAGATCCAGGTCTAGGTCAAGATCAAAAGGCCGTGAAGGGAAAAGGCGCAGGAGCAGATCTCCAGCTGCTCACGGGGAGAGTAGACGCCCGCGCTACGATTAAACGAAGTATATGAACCCAAAAAGCAGATAGAAAGTCTCAAATGATATGACGCTGGTTGCGCTTCGACATCAGCTTGTACTCAATTGTCTATAAATTTCCCGATTCACCCATGATGGTATCTAAAAACCTTTTGTCTGAGGTAACCCACTTCCCGCATTCCCAAAACGCCCTGCAATGCATCTAAATGTAACCCGCTAAGAACTCTTCGTAGCATGTTCCCTCATCTTGTGGATAACCTCATCCACCGCATCCATATCGCCAGCATCCACCTTATCGCTCGTCTTGAACTGTTCTGGGATGTGCTTCAGGGCCTCATCCAACCCAGGTTGGTAGTTTCTGACCTGGCTCGACAACGCCATTACGGCCTTCTTCCTGGTCGCCTGATGCGGGTCGTTGACAGCGAGATCCACCATCTTCGGCGTCGCTCCGACGGCAAGCAAGCTTTCTTGGCTCTTGATGTTGTTCTGCACGGCAGTAGCAATACACCACAGGGCCATTCTGCGAACTTCCGCTTCCTCGTCTTCTAGCTTCTGCACCAACGGCTGCCACAAGCCCAGATTCGCCATGTTGTTTGCGTTGTCCAGGTTTTCGATAAGCTGCTCGAAGTTGTCCCAAGCAACCATCTTGTTCTCCAGATCAACTTCTGGGGAGTGAATGGCAGCCATGGACTCCATCATGAGGTCTGCGTCTGATGGGCCACCCATTAATGAGGCCAACACCTCTGGGTCGAGACCTTTGGAGGGATTAGAGGCTGCAGCTGGATCGTGACCAGCGCTTGGATCATTGCGGCTGGCGTCCGAGTTCTCGATTGCCCATTTGAGGACGGAGTTCAGCTTTGGGTCGTTCATGTTGCTGATTTGGCCGGGTGTTTTGTTATGAGATCTTGGTTTGGCTGTGGTGATGAAAGACGTAGAGTTTCTGCGCAGGTAGGGTCGCAAGTATATCGAGACAAAGTATTGCTATGAGTACGAGAATATGTTAAAGTGACGTGCAAGGGACGGGAAAAGCGCAACTGTTTTGCCTGCGCAAAGAGAAAGCGCGGGGAAGTTCGTGAAGCTTCTATCGCCAATCGTCTAGCTCTACACAGGCAGACAGAAGGAATAAGGGAAACACTTAGACTCTATGAGTGTGTAAGTCCATCGACATCATTCCTATCCGAATGATCATGTCCTTGGATCTGTGTATACATGCAAGTGTACTGTGCACCCGACGTTCGTCTTGTACTGTGGTTGCGATGCGCCTCACCCCCACCACGCTGCCAGCCGCCATAAGTCGAGACCCCTCCTCCTGGCGTGACGTGGTAGGGGCCCGTTGACAAAACCGTTGGCCGACGCGACCTTCCGGCACGACTATACGAGGGACACGCGCTGTAAGCCTCGCTCAGCGCGTCGAGATGGCTGGCATTATGGAGACTCCGCCATGTAGAACCGTAATCATGGCATGGTACGAAGGCTGTGATTTGTCGGCAGATTTGTCTGCAACTGCCTGCTTGGCCGAGACGTGTATGGGATCCGTGTGTGGCAAGAGGCATGCTGCGGACGTGGATGACGCGTATTCTTTTGGCAAGCTGGCTGTAGGCATTCACATAGAAGCGACAAGGTAGAAACACATATTCAAACACCACCCAGCTCTGCAATTCCTCTCGGTAGAAACAGAACAAGTGAAGTACCTAGTATCATCTGCACCGAGACAGGAGACGCGAACTGCTATCTACGGTGCTACCAAGTGGAAGCTGGCCTGTGCACGTTCCAGATACGGAAAGGACGGTCACGCTTAATTTGACTTGCCTCCCGCATCCCACAGAAAGTGGCCAAAGGGCTTGTGCTCCTCTCACCGACCAGCCAGCTGTCTCTCTCACTCCAACAACCTCACCGCGCCCACCACCTCAGCAACACATTCCGCTGCACCTCCATCAACCTCTTCTTCTCCAGACCCTCAATCAACCACCTAGAACTCTCTATTCACAAAACTCACAATGGAAGGTAAGCTTGCAATACCCCTCACAAGCACAACCCACTCCTGCATCCAACTACCCACGCTTATGCGCCTGAAACGCATCCTGTTTAGGATAAATGCTAATTGCCCTTTCCCTCTACAGAAGAAGTCGCAGCCCTCGTCATTGACAATGGGTAAGATAATGCATCTTCAACGAGACGCCGCACCCTCCCGCTACACCCACGTCAACCGGCCTGGTCGTCGGCGGAAGGCCATGCAATCTCTACAATATGCCGTAAAGGCCATCAAAGAGCAAGAGACTGATACCAATGTGATAGTTCTGGTATGTGTAAGGCCGGTTTCGCCGGTGATGATGCGCCAAGGGCTGTCTTCCGTAAGTTACTGCCATGTCAAGACTGGGCCTGTTACATCAGCTTACCCGCAACCAGCATCCATTGTCGGCAGACCTCGTCACCATGGGTAAGAAAAGAATCGGTCGAGATTGCGCCGGAACGATTATTGACGGGTTTGCAGTATCATGATCGGTATGGGTCAGAAGGACTCCTACGTCGGAGATGAGGCACAGTCCAAGCGTGGTATCCTCACCCTCAGATACCCAATCGAGCACGGTGTCGTCACCAACTGGGACGACATGGAGAAGATCTGGCACCACACCTTCTACAACGAGCTCCGTGTCGCTCCAGAGGAGCACCCAGTCCTCCTGACTGAGGCCCCAATCAACCCAAAGTCCAACCGTGAGAAGATGACCCAGATTGTCTTCGAGACCTTCAACGCCCCAGCCTTCTACGTCTCCATCCAGGCCGTTCTGTCTCTGTACGCTTCCGGTCGTACCACCGGTATCGTGCTCGACTCCGGTGACGGCGTCACCCACGTTGTTCCAATTTACGAGGGTTTCGCTCTTCCACACGCCATCTCCCGTGTCGACATGGCTGGTCGTGACTTGACCGACTACCTCATGAAGATTCTTGCTGAGCGCGGTTACACCTTCTCCACCACCGCTGAGCGTGAAATCGTTCGTGACATCAAGGAGAAGCTGTGCTACGTCGCTCTCGACTTCGAGCAGGAGATCCAGACCGCCAGCCAGAGTTCTTCCCTCGAGAAGTCCTACGAGCTTCCTGACGGTCAGGTCATCACCATCGGCAACGAGCGTTTCCGTGCCCCAGAGGCTCTCTTCCAGCCATCCGTCCTTGGTCTGGAGAGCGGCGGTATCCACGTCACCACCTTCAACTCTATCATGAAGTGTGATGTCGATGTCAGGAAGGACCTCTACGGCAACATCGTCATGGTATGTCTGGCTTATTGATTGGAACTACGTTCGAAGCTAACTTATCATCTAGTCTGGTGGTACCACCATGTACCCAGGTATCTCCGACCGTATGCAGAAGGAGATCACCGCCCTCGCCCCATCTTCCATGAAGGTCAAGATCATCGCCCCACCAGAGCGCAAGTACTCTGTCTGGATCGGTGGTTCCATTCTGGCCTCGCTCTCCACCTTCCAGCAAATGTGGATCTCGAAGCAGGAGTACGACGAGAGCGGCCCATCCATTGTCCACCGCAAGTGCTTCTAAGGTACGAGACAAGCAGCTTCAGTATGCAAGAGCTAGGGACTGACAGAACGGCACAGCGCACTCCTTACCCTTTTCAGCAGAGTTACGCAGCGGCATGTATTGAAACGAGCAAACGGTTGTTATCCACGCTTGTCAAAGCTCGGTGGATGGTTGAGGCGAAACATTTCACAAACTCCGGAGTGGGGCAAAGATACTGTTTTCAGGCGTGGTTGGCGATCTGAGAAAAAGAAGACTGTAGCCTAGAGTCACTGTATCTGCCCTGCTTTTTGTCAAGATTGGTCAACCTTCTTTCTTCCCTCTTCCGTCCCGACTCGCACAATACATGCACTGCGTTAAGGTCCGCTCCGGATAGATCGAGTTTTTTTATACGTCGTTATGGAAATGAAATGAAGTGCACAACTGAAGTTCACACGACATTTCCTCCCGCCTTTTCTGATTCCTTCGCCCTGCTGCCTCCGGAATGAACTTCTAAACCCCTCCATATCCTTCGCTACTTGATCATGGCTTATCCGGCCTGATAAGCATTTTTCCCATGCTCATAGGCGAGTATCTCGCCGGATCGTGGGGTGGCATGCACGATGACGAGATGCTCTTGAACCTACCCAAAGCGTACAACCGGAATGATAAAGATGTTGTATCTAGAACTGAGCCATATAAGCGTTTGATGCCGCCCAGAGGTAGGCCATCTAGAGTGTTTGGACGATACACTTTTATACACGGTGCTAGTCATTGCTCACGATATCTACAGAATGTATCCATGTGCATATCCCATTCTGTTCGTTTCCATCTTCTCCCTCCTAATCCCTACCTACCACGCTCACATCGACCACCCCCACCCTACCTACGACTTCCAACAATCACAGCTCTTGTCCGATCATACTTCTTGGGAATATGACGCCTCCTCCGATCCCATTCCCTTCAGCACCCGCGCCCATTGGATGCGTATCGCCACCACAGACGCCGTCCTCCTCGACTCCCCCTGCCCTTTCATGCCCTTCGGCACCGTAATCGTAAACCACACCCTCTCCCTCCTCGACCGCTCTCACCTCGGCGAGCCCGTCTGTATGGGCGTCAACCACAACAACCGCACCGCCAACCCGCTCCTGCACGGCGAGACCGCCGCCATCGCGAACTGCAGCAAGATCATGACGACGGCGAAGGAGGACGGCGGGTACGGCATGACGGTCGCCGAGGTCGCGTACGCATGGGCCGAGCTCAGCATCTACACGAACGGCGAGCCCTGCCCCATGTGTGCGAGCGCGATCAACTGGTCTGGCTTCCGCGAGATGATCTACGGGACCAGTATCGCGAAGTTGGTCGACATGGGCTGGCCGCAGATTCACATTGGCAGTAGGGAGGTGTTTGCTAGAGCAAAGTATTTGCCGAATCCCGCGGTTTGGAGGGGTGCTGTGCTGCCGAATGAGACGGATCCGTGGTTTGAGTGGCAGTTTCAGAGCAGTGAGAAGTGTCCGAGTGGGTGTGAGAGGGATGGGGAGGAGGGGCGTTGTATGCCGGTTGAGTGATGAGAAAGGAAGAGAACGAGGAGGCGCTGGATTTGATGTATTGTAGTTATGATGTAGTTGATCTCCCCAACCCTTGGAAGGCAAGCAGATGGGCTATCGTGGACAATCTATCGTTGAATAACCATACTTCTTGCCCACATCACTCGACGCCATATTGGTTCTTCCTCGGTCTCCTCCGCATGGTGTGATCCTTCGACCCTTTTATAATGTAGGGTCTCCGTCGTACCTCTGTTCGGGAGAGGACTTTCTCCTACTCGATCGGCAGGAGCTTTTCCACCCTTTCTCTCCGTTGTTTCCGCGTGCCCATCCTTGCCAGCAATCGTGGTGGACATGCGGTCTGAGGAGGCAGTGGCCCTTGTCTTTCGCATCTTCACTATGTCGTATAGCCAGAGTCTCCTTCTGTATCTCTCCTTTGCTTCATAGACACTCCAAGCACAGTCCAACTAGCTCATCAAAGACTGCCCTTCCTCCATCGGCCTTCTCCAATCCCAACCCCAGCACTACCATGCGCTCCTCGTCTTGCTTGCGCATGAGGATTGCGCTTGCTACTGTCGTCGCCAATGTCTGACCCAGGACTTCGAACTCCGGCTTGGTACCACCTAACACCGTTGTTGCCGTCAGATGCGGCATGGGAAGCAGCGTTGCATCTACATTGTCTTCTTCGGTCTCGTAAGACGATGGGTTCAGTAGACCAGCCTCAACAGGTGAGGTCGAGACCAGAGGAACATGCACCCAATGATTTAGGCGTCCGGCCTGAGACACTGTGAGGAGGATCTTGTCGGCGAAGGAGATGCTTTGGACGGTCGTGGGAACGCCGGAGATGGTTGCTGTCGCGGTCCGGGTACGGGCTGGGAAAGGCGATGGTGTTGGTGCCGAGGGCTCAAGAGCTGCTGCTAAAAAGTCGGCCATTTGGTACAGACTGTAGAGGTAAAAAGTGTCTCTAAAGAGATATCACTGCAAGAGCATGCAATGAAACATGCCCAGATTGGGAATGAGCTTCCCCAGACCCTGCATTCACCGCCCCCAAACGGCCCGCTCCCGCGCCGCAAATCGGTGAAATCTGCCACTTTAACTCCGCCAATAAATTATACAACACCCTAATATAGCATCTGTACGGTGTCTGAAAGAGACGCAATGCCGCCGAAGTTCGTGCCCCGGCAGCGGAAACACAAGGCCATCGCGCGGCAGAAATCGCAGGACAATACGACCACCGACGCGAACGCTACCGAAATCCTCCCCACCTCCGCCGCTGAGCGGGAAGCTCGTCGCGATGCCTTGCGCTCAGAATTACGCGCGCAACAGCCGGAGTCCAAGGTCACGGGCAAGAAGAGGAAGAGGCTGGACAAGTATATTGATACGAAGCTGAAGAAGGAGGAAAACTTAGAATTGATCAAGAAGCTTGCGGCGCACAAGGTTGATACGAGCTTGTTTCAGAGCGCGAAGAAGCTGGGACGGGGCGGGGAGAGCCAGAGGGAGAGATTGGAGAAGGCACTAAGAGAAAGAGAGGCGGGGCTCAACATTGAAGCGAACGATCGGGTATTACTCGAGAGGAGACCCGAGCCGGTGGCTGAATCAGAAAGCGAGGACGAGGATGAGGAGGCCGCAGTGGACAGAGGTGTCGAGATCAAGGGAGCACAATCACAGGCGCAGAAACCGCAAGGATTGTTCCAGAGCGGCGCCACATTTGGCAGTGGTCTAAAGCGGCCGCTGGAATTGGACGAGGAGGGCAAGCCGATCATCAAGAAGCGGAAGAGGACAAAGACTTCCAAGGCCGCTCCTGTGGTTCAGGAGCCAGAATGGGACGGATTCTCGGAGGAAGAAGATGGCACTGATGCATCAGACGCGGACATGGACGACGAGGAGCGCACCGGCTGGGACGAGATCTCGAGTGGGTCAGAGCCGTCCGAAGACGAGGAAGATGAGGAAGGGGAGGGAGAAGAAGAAGGGTCGTCAGATGAGGAGGAAGAGTCAGATGATGAGTCTTCAGGGGATGAGTCGGCAACTTCTGCGTCCTCGGGCGCTTCTGAAAAGAAGAAGGCTAGATCATCAGCCTTCAAGGCGTGGGCGACTCAGCAGCGTAACACTGCGCTTGGATTTACACCATCTGGGCCGATAACGAGCGCTGATCAACTTCCACCTAAACCAGCCAACTTCGTACCTCGCGCACCCTCGCCTGAGACTCTACCGCCCGAGCTCACTGTACCTGCTGACCCTGCTTCTAGTGCTCGCCCAGCAGTAAGCGAAGTAGTGCCGCGGACGCCAGAAATTCAAGAAGCTCGTCTGCAACTTCCAGTTGTACAGGAGGAGCAGAAGATCATCGAAGCTATCGGCCGCAACGATGTGATTGTCGTCTGGGGTGCTACTGGTTCCGGTAAAACGACCCAAGTTCCTCAGATGATGTTCGAGAACGGTTATGGTAGCAGCATCGGCAAGCCTGTCAATGGAGAAGCGAACAAGGCCGGACGTAACAGAGGTATGATCGGTGTTACACAGCCTCGAAGGGTTGCTGCAACAAGTGTAGCTGCACGAGTCGCAACCGAGATGGGGGAGATGAAGAACAGAGTTGGTCACCAGATCCAGTTCGACAAGTCCGTGACTAGCTCGACTGCGATCAAGTTCATGACCGATGGTATCCTCCTCCGCGAAATTTCCCAGGACTTTATACTTTCGAAATACTCTGCTATCATTATCGATGAGGCTCACGAACGCTCTGTCAATACGGATATCTTGATCGGAATGATGAGCCGAATCGTAGATCTTCGCGCCGAAATGGCTAAGGAGAAGCCAGATGAGTTCTACCCGCTTAAGCTTGTTATCATGAGTGCGACACTTCGGGTGGAAGACTTCACGAAGAACCAGCGGCTGTTC
Organism: Zalaria sp. Him3; assembly: GCA_027923365.1. Lineage (NCBI taxonomy): Eukaryota > Fungi > Ascomycota > Dothideomycetes > Dothideales > Zalariaceae > Zalaria > Zalaria sp. Him3. The sequence continues at coordinate 851,592 of BPUN01000006.1, forward strand.
AGACACGGCCCGCCGCCTATTGTGCAAGCTGAAGGCAGGCAGTATCCCGTCACAGATCACTTCTCCCGTCGGACGCAGCGCGATTACGTCGAAGAGATGTTCCAAAAAGTTAGCCGTGGACATAAGAAATTGCCGCCCGGTGCTATGCTTGTCTTCATGACTGGGCAGAATGAGATCACGACTTTGGCGAAGAGGCTAAGGAGTACACACGCGTCCACAGGAGAAGTCAAGCATGCGCCAGTACGCAGCGCAGCGCAGGATATGCCACTTGAGGATGAAGACTTCGAAGATCCTGCAACCGATGGTCAAAAGTCGAAGCATGATAATGGAGACTTTAGCGGAGACGAGTCGGATGATGAGATACATGGACTTGACGATGACGATGAGTTCGACGTCGAGTTGGCTGAGGGCGAAACAGTTCCCACCACGGCTCTGAAGCTCCACGTCTTGCCCTTGTACTCTAACATGCCATCTCACCTGCAAATGCGGGTATTCGAACCACCACCTGAGGGCACTCGACTTGTGGTCCTCGCCACCAACGTCGCGGAGACTTCTCTTACCATTCCTGGTGTACGCTACGTCTTCGACTGCGGCAGAGTCAAGGAGAAGAAGTATGAACCTTCCACAGGCGTCCAGACTTTCGAAATTGGATGGATCAGTAAAGCAAGTGCCGCCCAGCGCGCTGGCCGTGCGGGTCGTACAGGCCCTGGTCACTGTTACAGACTGTACTCTTCGGCGGTCTTCGAGCGTGATTTCGAAGAGTACACTATCCCTGAAATTCTGCGGTCGCCTATTGAGAGCGTTGTCTTATCGCTCAAGAGCATGGATATCCATGCAGTCGTCAATTTCCCCCTCCCCACTCCACCGGACAGGCAGGCACTGGCGAAGGCAGAGAAGCTTTTGACATATCTCGGTGCGCTCGATGCTAGGGGGAATATTACCGACACTGGTAGAGCGTTGGCTTCATACCCACTGAGCCCGCGCTTCGGACGCATGCTCTACCTTGGTCAACGCGAACATCTCATCCAGTACACTATCGCACTTGTCGCCGCGCTCGCAGTGCCAGAGCTCTTCGTTCCAATGAACCAGCTCCAGAATCAACTGCAACTTGAGAGCCAAGAACACGATGACTACCACACGGATTCCGATTCCGATTCCGACCGCCCCAAACGATCCATATCCATCGCCAACCCAGCCTTGGAGGCCCACAACAAAGCTTACTCCTCCGTCCACCACCGACTAAGCGGCTGGGACCCCAAATCTGATGCCTTCAAACTCCTTACTGCGTTCGCCATGTACCTTCGCAGTCCCACCACCGCCTGCGACGACTTCTTTCTGCGCGAGAAGGGCATGACCGAAGCCAGCATGCTGCGCGGCCAGCTCGCCTCCATCGCGCGCAAACACGCTGCCCTGGGCGATAAAACCGACATGCTGTCACTCCCTCCACCGCCGAATGAGAAGGAACGGGCCAAGTTGCGCCAGATCCTCACAGCAGGTTTCATCGACCAGATCGCCATTCGCGCCGACAAGGTCAGTGACGCCGCCGGCGCCGGAACGGGCAAGAAGCCAAGGAGAGCGATCGAAGTCCCTTACCGGACGCTGTTCCCTAGTCACGACACCGCGGACATGGCGGGCCTGTCGCCTGAGGAGAAGGAGGAGAGGAAGCTCGTCTATGTGCACCCGTCTTCTGTGCTTGCGAAGTCCGGCGTCAAGACCATGCCTGAGTTCGTTGTGTACAGCCACCTGTCTCGCTCCGGTGCGGCGGTCGGATATGCAAAGGCGAGGATGCACCCACTGACAACCATCAGTGGGAAGGAGCTTGCGCGTTTGGCGGAGGGGACTCCGTTGCTTGAGATCGGGAAGCCCGTGGGCAAGATCGAGCAGCTGCCAAGGGGTGATGATGGTAGGGAGAGGAGGAGAGTTATGGTTGGGTTGACTTTGAGGGGTAGTGAGGGAATGGGTTGGCCTGTTGATGTTAGAGGGGCCGTGCAGAAGAGGGTTGGTGGTGTTTGGGAGATTGAGAGGTGGGTATAAGTGCCTGTGGACTTGGTAGTTTGAACTACAGATGTAACTAAGCTATAAGAGCCCCCCCATAAACCATTGATGGTTTGAAGGCTGGGATCATTGCACCTTTTTAATCCTCGCTGTATAACTCACATCAAACACACTGCCTTCGGTACCCTTGAGGGCCATTCTGAAAGTAGACTGTGCTGCCTTGAGCGATTTCCCATCCGGTATCCCAAGGTGTGAAGGCAGATGGACAGCACCGCGTAATTTGAGCGTGTGTCAAGTCACGGTTTGCCTCGTTAGATCGGCATCCCTGATCTTGAGTAAAATCGAAAGGTCTTCGATGTTCTTTAATCCGTCGTCGATCATGCTTGTCTGCCCGGTGATGGTGCGAAGTTGAGCAGGCTGTGGAGCGGTTGCACTGGTCTCTCTGGCCGGTGCAACGCCATCGTCGTCAAACATCTCTGAGTCATCTGCCATGGGAACAACTTCCTGCCGTCTACCGCTCACATTACTGGCGCTGGCAGATCCAGCGACGAACGTGCTTGGGCCCTCATAGCTTTCCCCTTCTGTAACGCTGTGTGAACCAGCGCCAGTTTGCTGGCTGTTATTACTCCTTATTTGTGCAGCAGAGTGGTAACCGTGGATCTCGTCCAGAGGAAGCATCGTGCGTCGGCCTTTGCCGTCGTAGACATCTTTGACATTTTCGTCATCAGTGTAGACTTTACCTTCCTGTATATCATTAATCCGGTACACAGAGAAAGGGGTTTTGGTTGTTCTCAACGTACCGTGAGTCCTGTAATGTTGCCGTTCTCCACCGTGGCCCAGATACTTGAGCACAGGCGAACTTCTCTTTCCAGAACTGCACCCGTCTTGGAAAAGACTATGCTACCCACGACATCTCCAGGGACGATGCCGCCAACAGCTTGCAGCACATATTTGATATGTATGATCTGCATGTGGTCAGAGCAGACATAGTCTTCCGGTTGAACAAGGCCGTGGCGGTCCAGCGCGGCCCCGTGATGGATCACAGGAGAGACGCGGTAGCCCCAGCTCACACAGAGCAAAACAGCGAAGGGGGCATTTATTCCCTTTCTTTCCCAGCGAATCGCAGCGATGAAGGCATAGCGAGGCTCTTCTCCCTCTATTTGAACAAGACATCACTGGGAAACGTTGAGGCTGAGATTTCGGCCTTGCCCTGCGAAATGGTCAACTCGGTACCACGGGCGGCTTTTGGGATGATTGATAGCTTACAGTCAACGTTCTTCCTCCTTCCCATGGTGGTCCATGCCTGAGTCTTATCACCTTTCCCGTCCTTGACTCTCCATCGTAGTAACCTGTCACGTCCTGGAGTTGCCGTTGCACCTTTCTTCATGTCAGCCACTTTTGTGTGATGCAATGAGTAGTCCGAAGAAGCTGTTTAATGTACTTATATGTCTTCTACGAACGAACCTACAAAGACTGTCTTAGAGGCAGCACTGGCAAATGTTGGACGCTTCGTCTTGTTTCTGTATGTGCGACAGTAGTTACTACTATCCCAGAGGCCTACCAAGAAGCAGGTGCGCGGATGTCACAAAGATAGCATGCGCAAAGTGATATTCAAAGAAAGACGTGTGGAATCACGACGCACCAACATACAGGGCTCCAAAAGCAGGGTTTCCACGAGATGAATGAAATTTATCCCAACTTTCCTAGTGAAGAAGAGAAATCAAAGTCATAGTTCTTCCACACAAGTTCCTTATCCTTCTCCTCCAGAAGTGTCGCACGTACCTCCACTGGCTGACCTCCATGGTTCAAGAAGAAGTTTGCATTTTCAAGCGGCAGATACAGGCGCTGCCGGTGATTTGAATACCATGGTGCCTACACAAAGATTAGCGTACCGTCCAACGTCCTTGAGGGTGCACTCACTGACCTGATACCCAATAGCAATCATGATCCGATCCTTGTCGCTGGTGTTTGGCATGCCTGCATGCCAAGTCCTGAGATCGCGGATGAGGACGTCACCTTTCTGGCAAGTCGGCTGAATAGGCGGTCGTACCTGACGACGTGCCTCGCTTACCTCGGGCCAAACGTTGCAGGAGGGGTCGCCGACTTCCTGCTTGGGGAATTTGTTCTCGGCTGTGCAGGGAATCTGGTCGGCACTGGTGGTCTCGCGGTGGGACCCTAGCCAGAACTCTGTGGAGCCGTTTGCGGGCGAGAAGTCGGAGAGGGGGAAGTTCGCGATGAAGAAGAACGGACACTGGGCGTTGTTAGAAGGAGTTGCTGCGACAGTGGTGAGGATTGATGGGGACATGACTGACTAGGGGATGGTCGAAGGTGATGTCTTTGTGGACGGGTTGCCGCATGTCGTTCGTCCCAGATAGAGCATTGTTGCCCGTCGTAAAATTCCAAATTGGTTTGGTGCCCAAATATCTTCAAGCAAGTAAGCTTCGAGTACGATATGAGGCTGTGCTGCACCTACGCATTCGCAATCTGGATCACAAAGGAATTGAAGTAGACATCATCATAGAGACAATCCTTTCGAGCTACAGGCGGGGACTGTAGAATATTGGACTTGACACCTTGGTTGAAAACGCCACCACGCTCTTTGCCGTTGATAAGATACTGAGTTTCCGCCCCCATCACCTCTCGCAAATGGTCAATATGGTCGATATCGACGACATTCTTCAGGAGAAGTAGGCCATCCTGGTGTAGTCCTTCTAGGGCGGCTTGAATATTTGATGAACTGTATGCGCCATTCTTACGCTCCGAGTCTGATAATTCGATGGCTCTTGGGCCGTCTTTGAGCTCTTTCGTTGCTCCCATATCAAATCTGATCCTGCTTCGGCAGGACGGGTACAAGGCTGAACCGAAGACGCGTACCTGGGTGCTGGGGGAAGTTGCTAACTTACAGGCGTGCGACTAAGCTTACGATACATGGAGGTTCTACATAAGGCTCGCGTGCCTCCGCATGAAGGAATGGAAGTGGGGTGACATCGCGTGGTAAGGTACATCGAGGTACACACGCACAGCGAACCGCATCTCCAGGCCAAACCATGGCCTATCAGTACTTCGGCGGAGATATGCGTAAATCGGACGCGTTTTGTTGGAGACGTCGTCGCGTAAGTAGCTGTTATCTTACGTTGAACCGCGCGATTCAGTAGCGGTATCAGCTCCACGATCGGGGACGAGCTAAAAAGGTAGTTTTCTAGAACGCCACGCACGTCAAAAGATATCCCAAAGCAATCAAGCGGAAAGACACGCCAGCAAATCGGAGAATTCGTGTCAATCTGGTGCCAGACTTATCGTTGACAGGTAAAGTGTAATTGGCAGGAAAATGAAAGTGTTACAGCAGGAGATAGGGTAGACACGCGACAGCTCGAAAGCTTGGGCTAGCCGCCTGCCGTTTCGAGGATCGGCGAAGCCAATCCCGCATATAGCAGATGATAACCCTCCCTTTTGCCTCTCGGTACGGCCACAGGTAGAGGGTTACATGCATCTACCGGCCAGGCCGAGGTTGGCCCCGTTCTAGACGCACTAAGGATTAAACATGCACGCAGCTATACAGCAGTGCCTGATAAGGTATCTTTCCCCATATCTATACATATGCGGCTCCGACCTCTGGTACTTCGGTAGCCTTTCTATATCCGATCTTCCACTCTACTTGTTCACCGGCTAAATCCTCCATCGCACCGTGACATTATGCGCGAACGACTGGAAGACCTCAAGCTCCAGGCTGCTGAAAAGAAGGTCAACGCAAAGGCGGCCTTCCGGAGCTTCGAAGCCTTCAAGAACTGGGTACAGGTCCACGACACTGCTCTTGATCAGCACGGCCACCCTAATGGCGCTGGCAGCCGGCAATGGAGCAATGAGGATCTTGACCCGACCCCACCAGAGAAGCGGACGTGGAGATGGTATAATTATGTGATATTTTATTTCGCGCTATCGTTCGGCAACTGGACTCTGGGCTCAACAATGATAGGAATTGGCCTGAGCTGGTGGCAGGCCATCCTTGTCATTTTCATCTCCCAGCTCATCAGCTCCATTGCCATGATGTTCAACTCCCGCTGCGCTAGCGTTTACCACATTGGGTACCCGGTTGTTGGCCGTAGTGTGTTCGGCATGTACGCAAGCTACTACTTCGTCCTGGTGAGAGCTCTCTTAGCTATCATCTGGTATGGCGTACAGTGTAAGTTGACAATGAGCTTTTATTCTTTAGCAATGCTAACAAAACAAGTGTATTCTGGTTCTTCGCTTTTGGCGAACATGCTACGTGCTGTGTTTGGCCATCACTATACCGACATACCGAATCACATCCCAGAATCAGTTGGTATCACCAGCGCTGGCATGCTTGCGTTCTTCCTCTTCTGGTGTATCCATCTGCCTTTTACCTTTTTGCGCCCTTACCAGCTGCGCACCTTCTTCATAGCCAAAACGATCATTATGCTCCCTGCAGTCTGGGGTCTCTTCATCTTCTGCATGGCCAATACCAGAGGCAACATCGGACTGACTCATCTCGATGCCACAACTACGGCTGCTGGTTCCAATGGCTGGGGTTGGTTCTTTGTTTATGCTATCAACAGTGGCATGGGTGTATGTTGAATCCAGTTTATCAATATAAATATTCTGAGCGTAACGCTTACTGACATTCCGATGACAGAACACCGCGACTTTGATCACAAACCAGCCAGACATTGCACGTTGGAGTCGTACGAAATCCGGAGCCATGTACAGCCAATTGATCACCAACCCCATCGCTGTCACTCTTTCAGCCAGCCTGGGCATTCTTTCCACGGCAGCGATCAACAACAAGTACGACCAAGCTCTCTGGAACCAGTGGGACCTGCTGGACTTTATCCTCACCCAATTCTGGTCCAGCAGTACCAGATTTGCTGTGCTGCTGTGCGCTGCTTGCTGGACAGTGAGTATCTTGGGTACCAATGTGAGTATACATACCAGTTTACGCGAAATCGCATTGTGCTAACGTCTTATAGATTGCCGCCAACATGATCCCTTTCGGCTCCGACAGTACTATGCTCTTCCCGAAGTACATCACCATTCCTAGGGGGCAATTCCTCGTGCAGCTGCTCGGCTTCGCTATTTGCCCCTGGAAGATCTTGACCTCTGCGTCGGTTTTCACCACCTTCTTGTCGGGTTGTAAGTGTTCTCGTGCCATGGTCCTACTTACCTAGCTTACCTTTTTGCAGATGGCCTCTTCATGGCTTCCGTCGTCGCCATCATGATCTGCGACTACTACTTCATCACCAAGGGCAATGTCTTCATCTCGCACCTTTACGATGGCTCAAGCTCGAACGAGCACTACTACTACACGCGCGGATGCAACATCCAGGCCATCATCGCTTATCTCTGCGGCATTGCACTACCATTCGCCGGCTTTGTCGGCACCCTAGGCGCAACTGTAAGCGTACCAGCTCAGGATATGGGTCACCTCGGCTGGATGCTCAGCTTTGTGACCAGCTTCTTGGTCTACTGGGCACTTTGCACCGTCTGGCCGACGAAGAACCAGCGTCTGATCAAGCAGATGGGGCTTGGAAGGGAGGAGATGAGCTACAAGCAGCTCGTGGCGGCTGATGGTACGGTGATCCCGGAGACACTTGAGGGCCATGAAGACATCCATGAAGCGCCGGCTTACGTTGGCATGCCGGAGGAGAAGAAGGTCGCTGTTGCGGAGGAGACAAGCCTATGATTTATGATTTAGTCTGCCATATCGCGTATCTTCGCTTTAGATGAGTCTGCCGGCAGCTACGATGCGTATATGAGCCTTTATTGAGCCATTTTGACATTGGGACACCCGTACACCTGCATTGCGGCACCTACCACCCATTCTCGTGGGAGTTGGGGATAGTCAGACTGGTGCAAACTCTAAGAAGACTAAGCCTTTGCTTTGAGCTTGTTTTGATTCCCCTCGTCTGCCGTCTCCAAGGCGGTCCCTGCAGATAGTCCGCGACTCCACGTCTATACAGTAGAAGACACTTGACATCTACAGCTACTGTACTTCACACATGTCGCGGATCAACGGCAAGCCGAGCCGGATAACTGCCAAATTGAGCATCTCAATCGATGGCCCAACAGTCCGGGCCGCTCGGAAGCAAAACAATCTCGACGTCAGATGCACAGACGCGCCTCGTGCACATGTTCGTGGTACGGAAGATTCTCGCGCATGTTCCGCCTTTATTGGTAGGATGAAGTTGCATAAAAGACTGCAAATGGCGGGTACCTTGCGCGGCCTTGGCGTCATTTGTGGATCCCTCCCCAATTCCGTCTCTGTCAGGTCTGCATACGGTTGGTCCCTGAGTCGAAACGTCTATTTGGAGAACGGGATCGCGTCATGATTGGTCTCATTCACGACGGTACCGTTCACGTTCGCATGCCGAGAATCTCCGTATAAACCCCAGATACTGGTCGGGGCCCCTTGAGCCGACATGATGGAATGAATCCGGGCCGATAACGTTAGAGGTTGTTCTTCTACGTTGTTGTGGCTCTTCGCCATCCACATGCATGTTTGGACAGAGAAACAGTGCTGCGCAACATGCTGAGACTTCGGGGACAATGAGCGATACTCTATCATTGTACAGGTAGCCATACGTAGACTTCGCTAGAAGTAGAACGAGGAACACACGAGCATGTCCGAAGGGCTCGCCGCAGGAGCAGGCGTCCAGAGTAAGAGTGGATTGGACGAGCCTTCTTATTTCAATCATCAGCCGCCTACAGTCGAGCACTTTGATGATCCCGATCAACCGCATCCGTCGCCACAGCTTGAAGAAGCACACCACGACGGCAACGAAACACACCATATCATTACTCCGCGCCCCTCTCCCTCACCAAAACTAGTGTCCCGTGCGCATTTCCCGGACGAGCCATCACGATTGGAACAGTTTTTCTCGCCGCCGCAACATGCAGACTCGGAATCTGTAGCTGAGCGTGACCCCGCTACCGACGAAAAGGCCGTTGGTGAACCGGAGCAGGTGCGCCCAGAGAGCGGAGGAGTCTGGCAGCGTGTAAGGGAGTTCTGGCAGGAGTTAAAGGACGACTTTGGACCTGCCGAAGCGCATCATGAGAAGACGACCAATCTCATTGGCGACACTGGTATCGACATCCATACGTTGAGAAAATTGAGAACCGGACATAGGACCACCAGCATAGTAGGGCCGTCTCTACTCCTCGGGAGCCCTGCTATCGGCAATTCGTACTTGAGGGACTCTTCATCGCATTCACGGTCGGGTTCCAATACCGGCCTTGCCACCCCTCAAACTCCTTCGAAACGTTTCCAAGCCGGCATCGATCCAAAGGAAGTATCCAGAGCATTGCACAACCTCAAGAACAGGATCGGTGGCCGCCCCAACGACAAGAAAGAGGCCAAGTATGTACAAGCAAAGAGCGATCTGAATGCCCGCAGGACGCTGGTACTGCTTTTAACCTACGCCTTCATGCTCTATGGCGCCCCTTCTCACCGCATCGAAGAATATGTCCTCCAGCTTATGCAGGTCTGTAACCTGGACGGTCGCGTCAACTACATTGTTGGCTGTACCGAACTTTGTTTCATCAACCCTCCGGACCCAAACGATCCATTGACTAGGCAGTCTTACACAACACTGGTCAAAGCGCAAGGTCTGGATGTCGGTGCGCTTGAAGTGGCCTTTCGGATTTACAAGGCCGTTGTCCATGGGGAGGTGTCTGTGGAGGAAGCAACCAAGAGCATGACTGAGCTTATAGATGCGCCGCCCTATTACCGGCCTTGGGTCATCGTGCCGTTCTTTGGTCTCGGAAGCGCATTTGCTTGCGTATGGGCCTATGGCGGATACTGGCTAGACATGCCCATTGCGTTTTTCCTGGGGTCCATAGTTGGATTCTTGCAAGTCATTGTGGCTGCCCGCAATCCACTATACTCGAACGTTCTGGAGGTAACAGCTGCTCTTGTCACTTCCTTTGGAGCTCGTGCATTTGCAACAATCGGAGGGGGCCAGAAATACTTCTGCTTTGCTGCGATAGCAGAGAGTTCAATCACGCTGATTCTGCCCGGATATATCGTCTTATGTGGTGCACTGGAGCTGCAGTCAAAGTCGTTAACGGCCGGATCTACGCGCCTATTTTACGCGGTCATCTATTCGCTGTTCCTCGGATACGGCATCGACGTTGGATCTCAATTATGGAAAGTCATTGACCCTGCCGCGCCCACATCAGCCACCTGTCCCAGGACAGTCGACCCGCACTGGAAGATTCTGCTCGTACCATGTTACCTCGTGTTACAGGCGACTCTGATCCGCAGTCGGCCGAAGCAAATCCCTGTTCAAGTCCTATTCGGATCTGCAGCCTATACCGTCAACTACTTCGTTGCCAAGTACGCCACTTCGCAGGTCGCAGATACCGCGGCAGCGTTTGTTCTCGGTATGCTTGGACATTTGTATGCGCGCTCGAGACATGCCTTTGCGTTCGCTTCGGTGGTGGCCGGGATCATGGTGCTGGTCCCGTCCGGTCTGTCCGCTCAGGGAGGTCTAGTGGCTGGTATCAGTACGCCGTTGTTTAACAACGGTACTACAGATGCGCAGGAAGTGTATGAACAAAATATATATCAGTCGTTTAGCGTGGGCGCGCAGATGATTCAGGTTGCTATTGGACTTTCGGTTGGCATTTTCTTGAGCGCATTGGCGATATACCCATTGGGAAGGAAGAATAATGCATTGTTTTCTTTCTAGAAAGGGACTGTATATAGTACTGTATCATTACGAAGGCATGAGATCTATCTGTACAACAGTCTCCCGTCCTCAACTGCTTAGCGGAGGAGTCCGGAACGCGAAGCCTCAATTGCTATAGCGAGCGACGAGGTTGGCTAGCCTTGAAGATGAAGTGCTTGGTACCTATTGATTACAAAACTGGGAATCAGCTGCCATTCATATGATTTAGAGTCAATCTAGATGTTAAGGTCGTGCATAGGAATGGCCACTATATAAGACGCTTAGTCATGGCTTATGTAACCAGACTACATCTCCCTCCGTTTGTCGCAGCACCCTACATGTAGTCTACCCTTGCTACTATACGCCACTACCCGGACCGCGATTTAATATTCGAGAAACGTTGTCCAATTTATTTCCGGACGCTTATAACAGGATACACGTTGGTCCGCGGAAAATTGAAACTACCTCAGTAAGTTCTAATACCGTTCATATCTCACATAATGCTTTATGATCTTGGATTACTTCTCGCCTTCCTTTACGATCACTTTGCGCGCCGCTGGAGCTCTTCGTATATTACGCACTTCGCTTCAAGATTACTTCATTTATCTTTCACTTCCTAGTCATTTGCGCTTCATTTGTTCTATGCTTCCCGCGCGGATTTGGCCATATGCATACATCTTCTGCCCCTCAGTAACGCGTCACTGTCTCTACCTTACTGAATTCGCCTCAAAGACCTCAAATACGATATCTTGTTAGGCTTCTTGCTGATTTTTTCTAGATCTTCGGTATTCGTCATGGCTATGTCTGTCCAGTCCGGCCACAGATGATGCTGAGATCAGAACACCATCGTCGCGGGTAGAAACATTCCACCGCAACGATGGATCTGGAGCCAAACGGCATGGACCATATCATGGAGGAGGCGGGCGTGATGCCCAGCACGGAGTTGAATGGCGATCCTCCTATGACAGTCAACCCTGCTGTCTTTGGTTTCGACCACGCCACCTTTAGTACCGCCGCCGACCCCTCTATCCCTCACGATCTATCTCTGAGCCCCGAAATTGGACGCTCAGGGCTTGTTGCTGCCGCAGCACTTAATGGCGAGTCGGCTGGCGAATATATGCGAGACGTCTCAACGCCAGCTCGCGATGATGCTATGGAGCGGAGGCCAAGTGAGAGCGCGCTAAAGGTCGTCAAGGCGAAGAAGCCAAAGTTTGAAGCACTGCCATATGCGACTTCACAGACCGGTCTAGTATATGATGTTCGAATGCGCTTCCATACCGAACCCATTCCTACAGAGACGGACCTCCATCCGGAAGACCCACGCCGTATCTACTCAATCTTCCAGGAGCTTGTTCAAGCGGGTCTGGTAGACACTCCGGACTCCCCTGGCCGCTCTTCCGACTTCTATCTCGGCCGCATAGCTGCCAGAGATGCTACGCGCGAGGAAATCTGCCGGATCCATACCCAGGAACACTATGACTGGGTGATGGACCTAGCAAGTAAGTGTGGTACTTCAACATGAGTCCGAAATATGGAGACTGACATATTCATAGATTGGGAAGAGGACAAACTTCACGATGAAGCTAACAACCTTGACTCAGTGTATCTGTCCCGCCAGACACCGATGTGTGCGAAGCTGTCTGCTGGAGGCGCCATAGAAGCATGCCGGGCAGTCATGAACAAACAAGTCAAGAACGCCATCGCAGTCATCCGACCGCCAGGACACCATGCTGAACATGATCACCCAGCTGGTTTCTGCTTCTTCAACAACGTACCCATCGCTGCTAGGGCTTTGCAACAGGAATTTGGAGAAGCATGCCGCAAGATCCTGATCCTCGATTGGGACGTACATCACGGAAACGGAGTCCAGCAAGCATTCTATGACGACCCAAATGTCCTATACATCTCTTTACACGTTCATCGTGGCGGGAAGTTTTACCCTGCAGGCGACTACGGTGATCATTTACACTGTGGTGAGGGCCCTGGTTTGGGAGTGAACATCAACATTCCCTGGAAGAATCACGGGATGACTGACGGTGATTACATCTATGCTTTCCAGCAGATCGTGATGCCAGTCGCTCAAGAATTCAACCCGGACTTTGTCATTGTCTCTGCCGGTTTTGATGCGGCTGAAGGTGATATGCTCGGACAATGTCATGTCTCACCCGGAGGTTACGCGCAGATGACACATATGTTGATGTCTCTCGCTGATGGCAAAGTCTGTGTATGTCTGGAAGGTGGATACAATCTTCGATCTATCGCCGTCTCCGCCTTGGCCGTCACAAAGACACTGATGGGAGAAGCACCTGGCCGCCTGGCGACGGCTGAACCCACCATTTCCGGCGTTGATACCGTCAAGCTTGTGTTAAAGCAGCAGGCCAGATTTTGGCCAACACTGTATCCGAAAGACCCGTCTGAGCAACTCAGGAATCTCCAAGGAGAGCGCTTGCACGATGTCATCCGCGCCTGGCAAGCCAAGACTATGTGGGACAACTTCCAGATGTCTTCCATCTTCATTGCCCGGAATAAGCTGTCCAAGTCATTTGAGAATCAGGTTCTCGCAACGTGAGTTCCTATCTAATCCTTCCGGTCTACCAGATCCTCAGTACTGACCCGTATCAGACCCAACTACCTTGACAAGCGCCCTCTTCTCCTCATCTTTCACGATCCTCCGGATATGCTTGGCCAGCCTGATCCGCGTACCCACAAGCTTGAACTACACAACACATGGCTGGTACGTCGTTGCCTGCAAATGTTTGCAGACTTCCGCTGACTGTGCATAAGACTGATGTTGTCAAGTCATACATCGACTGGGCCGCTGAACATGGCTTTGGTGTAATTGATGTCAATGTTCCGAAGTATCTTACAGGGCTTGAGGTGGGCACGTCCAGTCACTAGGAGATCGTCACCGCCACTAACCGCATTCACAGGACGAGCAAGAGTATACCGAGGGTGAAAGGCCAGATATTACGGCCAGAGAGACATACGAGCTAGCCTCGTACCTTTGGGAGAACTACGTCGAGTAGGTTGTGATGAAACGACGCTGGCAGCTCATTCACTAACGCTAGCAGGCTCGGCGAGAACACGCACGTATTCCTAATGGGCGTCGGCTCAGCATACGCAAGCCTAGTAGAGCTCATGAAGACGAACGGTACAAACCTCCCACCCACCCGCTCACATCAGCAATGGCAACTAACCCACGCACCCCAGAACGCTGCTCGGACCAAATCACGCGCGTCTTCTCCTTCGTCTCCGACAACGCCCTCCTCTCCGTCAAATCCGCCACCGACGACTACCTCTCCGACTGGTACTTCGAGCACTCCTTGATCTTCATATCCTCAGCCCACCAGATCTGGGACCCGAAGAACGCCAAGAAACGCAAGCGCCGCTTCGGCTCCCTCGTCCAGAGCCCATACTCGGATATGCAGCAGATGCTGCAGTACCACAAAGATAGGGTTACCGATGCCATGTTGGAAGAGGTTGGCGACTGGCAGGATGCGAAGAAGGAGGGTGAGAGTGAGGATGAGTTGGCGAGTGTGCAGCAGAACGGGAACGGGAACGGGAGTGGCATTGGAAATGAGAATTCGACGAATGGCGGTGTGGTGGATATGTTGAGTCCGGAGAGGAAATCGGCTCGGGATGCGACTCCACTGGCTTCCCCCGCCAGGCTGCCCCCGATCGGCAACTTTGCTATCTCTCCGAGTAGGAGGGCGGCGTCTAGGAGTCCTACGAAGCGATAGGAAATCTTCGCCGCGACGTTGGCCTAGGACTAGCAGTGTTGTCGTTTGCTTTCTCTGAATGATTGCTAGTCCTGTAGGGTGGACCGGGAACGGCAACCAGTCTCACTCAGGCAAGCAGAAAGAGGGGGCTTTGAGCTGAGGGCTTGATAGAGGTGCAGAAGATCCGTCCTGGTCCTCCCTAACCCAAGGAGCTACGTTAAACGGTTGCTAGCCGACGCGGCGGAAGTCTGACCGGTCTCCGAGGAAGGAGTGTCGCGATGACTGTCACGCTCAGAGTATAGGAACAGCAAGTGTTTTCGGTGTGGCAACCGCTTGTGGCAAAAGCGGGTTTTGAGTAGTGGGTTCGTTGCTGGGGTGTTTGATGCCTCCATTGGGTCGGTGTTTCAAGGGCGTTTCTTTGGTATGAATTGCGGCATTTGCGTGCAGGTCTAATTCAGATAGAGCATTCAGAGCCATAGCGTGGAATTCTGGTGTTACAGTCGCGTATCGTTTCGTTCCCCATCGTCCGCATTTCGTTTCGCACTGTTGCTTGGTTCGCTGGGAGGCAAATCTGGACTAGGCTTACGTAGAAAGCGCACGTCTTCCACTTTCATAAGGTGCTGGCGCGAGTCTGGACTTTTTTAAATAGCTCCACGCGTGATTGGGAAACTGCTAGTCGCGGACGTTAGAGCGGCTGGCTGACCAGCAGAGGGACCTTTGACTAGCGATACTCACGAAGGAAGTTCACATCTTTCACTTCCATAAGGTGCGGGCGCGAGTCTGGGGGTCTGAAACCGCATCCTAAGTATGAGCATAGGAAGACATACTCGCGGACCTCAGAGCGGCCAGCTGACGAGGAGCGAAGCTTATTATCTCCTTGAAGTGAAAAAGCAGTAGTGTATTGGGGGTATCATATCTATCATCCCATCTTCCCAACGATACAGTAGCGCACAAACACCATCCCCTCTTCCTACCTATACCACCACTCCATCCTATACATACAACCAAAGCCCGTTTCCTGGGGTTCCATCTAGAACAAGAAATCATCATACTTGCCCACAACCTCATCGTCGTGGCCAAACTCATCATGCATCGCACTCAGCGCCTCAAACTTCTCCGCAATCGCGAGTCCGCGCAGCCTCTCCTGTTCCACCTCCTCCCACGTCATCAACTCCTCCTCTCCCTCCGTCACCTTCTCGGGCCCCAGCTCCGTTTTCGCCCCCTCAGCTGCAGATGCAGCCTGGGTCGCAAGCTTGACCCCGACCTCCGCAGCCAGATTCTCTGGACTCGCCAACTGCGGCACGTGTGTCGCTGTCCGGTCAGGGGTATCTGCCGTCGAGACGCCCACCTGCGGCGGCGACACGCCAGCCGGTCGCGGCGGGAGCAACCTGCTCCTGTCGAGCGCAATCTCCGGCGGGATAGTGAGACGGCCCTTTTTGCAGACGTACTTCGCAATACTGGACGCGAAAACCGCCTTCTTCATCTTCTCCCTCTCCTTCCTCTCTTCCTCCTCATCCGCCCTATCCTCACCCTCCTTCCCGCTCTTTCTCCCGCTGCTCTTCCTGCCCTTGCCCTTCTTCCACGGCTGCGAATGGTACCGCGAAGGCTTCACAGCGCCCTTACGCACAACATGACTAATAATATAAATCCACTTGCGATCCCAAGCCAACAGCCTCGTCCAAACCTCAAACCCCTCCATCGGCGCAATCTCCCTCTGAAACACACACGCGACCGCCCCCAGCGCAATGACCCATCGTCCCTTGACCTCCCCGCTCTTCACCACCTCCGGCAGACCCTCGAGATCGCCAGCGCGCAGGCGCGCGTTGGAGGTCGCGAGGAGCGCGCCGACGTAGTGGGCCCGCGCCACGTCGAGGTCGCTGAAGTAGGTGCTGTTGGATTTGTGCAGGTTGTAGTCGACTTCGAGGGGGGAGGTGTAGGAGGTGGTTATTAGGGGCGTGAAGAGGGTGCGCCGGGTTAGGGGGTGGGGGGAGAGGAAGAGGTGGTAGAGGATGCCGCGGAAGACGCGGTACTGGATCGTTTCTTAGCTTGGGGGTCTGCGTTGTAGGAGGGGGAGGTGAGAGGTAGGTGGGGATTGGGATGGGATTGGGATGGGATGGCAGGGAAGGGGAGGGAGGAGTGGGATGAGGACGTACATGCCACACGAAAGGCAGACTCTTAAGATTAACAACCGCAAACAACACTACCAGCGTCTTCCACACATAACCCGGCAAAGCGACATGCAGATACCTAGACAGAAAACTGCGGAGGGAGGACGATCCAGCGAGGCCGGCGAGCAGAGCTCCAATGCTCAGTGTGCCCGCTACGACGGGCATCCGCGACATGGCCGACATGGTTGCGGGAGAGGGGGAAAGAGGTGGAGAGAGAAGGGGGAAGAAATATTATGTGAGATGCAGGTACGGGCGTAGATGGAGGACTTGTATGTGGCTTGGCACGTTTGGGCCGAGGCATGACGGTGTTTCTGGGCGTGGGCTGCAGCCCGAGATGCATTCTCACCTGAGAATGCGCCGAGTATACGCCTAATCCTGACCTCCTGATGGTATGTATTGATGGATGGAATGACAAGTAGAGGAAAATGAGTAGCAGCAAACAATTAATTTGGAGATTCGCATTCAAGCGCCTCCCAGTCTATCTGCTGCATCAAAGGTAATCAAGAAACGCTGTACGTGTGCCAGCAACCCGCTCGCTATATCTCAGTGCACATAGACCCATCCATACCAGGCCGTGATGCCAATATCCAAAAACGCCACCTAATGCTTCGCCGTGACAGCCTCGCCAGTAAGCTTCTCGACAGCCTCCTTTGCAATATCGCCCAGCGCAACCATGCAGACCGTCTGCCAAACGCCGAGTCCGATCCTAGGGGTGACACCCCTGTACAATCCCTTGATACCGTTCTGCTGGTAAATGTACTTGAACGCGCTACCCACGCCCATCTTCTTCGGGCGGTTTGGGTCCTCGGTCTTGCTCTGCATCTCGACCCTGACGACCTCGATGGGCTGGTTCCAGGCACTGAGACCACCGCCCAGCGCAGACGCCAGGATCTTCTCCGGCACGCTCAACTTCTGCCCATCCTCCTTGCCCGTCGTCTTCCTGATCCCCGTCTCCGCAACGCGACTGAGACCGAAGCGAGATCCCCAGTTGGTGACCTGGCGGACGGCGACGGCGTTGACGCCACGGTTGATACCCCGGATACCCTCGCGGCGGTAAATGTCCATGAACGTCGCCATCGTGCCTGGTGGCTTCACGCCCGTCGCCGCAACCTTGTGCTTGGTGATTTCGACCGTCTTCATGCAGGTGCAGAAGCCCATGGTTGCGTAGGCTTGGGCCAGACCGCCGACCATGCCGCCAGTGATACCTCCGACGAAGCTGTTGGCGCCGAAGCTGCGAGCGTAGTACTCGGCTTCGGAGGCGACGAAGAGGAGGACGGCGCCTTTGGTGGAGGCTTCGATCCAGGCCCAGGGGATCAGCCCTTGGTAGACTGTAGAAGAAGAAGCGTCAGTACAAATCAATCAATGGAGACGGCTAAAGCGACACGACGTAGGCTTGAAGAATTGTGAAGCATGGTGGGCAATATCGCATGTATGTGACTTACATCCCAAAACACCACCACGGGCCCAGATGCGGCCTATGGCACCGCCGAAGCCGTCCTTACGGTTCGCGGCCATGGTCGTCTTGGTGACTTCCAGAGGCTATTGTAGACCATCAGTATATGTAAACTCAGTGGATGTGCGCAGGTGTGCGACATGAGACGAAATGATAGCTTACCTGACCGAGCGTGGTGACCTCGAACATGTTTAAGCCGGCGCCCACTGTAGTGAATCGTGTTAGCCTTCATATCCTCAGGTCTACGTTGAGCAGTCGTAGTAGCTGGTGCAGTGACAACGACGCGGGCGCCCCAGAGATGCAAGACCCTGAGCGCGTTCATTGTATGCGCGAACCATGTCCGCATGCGCATTGCTTATTACGCGCTCTGGGCTCTTTTGTAACCAGGTATATCCTCCTCTTCCAAGTACCGTTCAGGGGAAGGATCCAACACTTACACAACAAGTTGCTAAACTTGACCGGCTTCTTCTCGAGCGTCTGCGCGCCAGGGGCAGACACGGAGGTAGAGGTAGCACTCATGCTTCGGTACGGTGTACGGTGATAAGGGGCCCTGACCAAGGGAGACGGGTGCTTCTTCGCGAGAAGGTGGGTAGGGGTTGAGGTGCTGGGTCGAGGCTTGTTGTTTGGTTGGAGAGAGGAGAAGAAGAGAGGGAGTCGGAAGATAAAGAGGACACTGTAGCTGTACGTGGACTGCTGGGTGGAATCGGGTCAGCGATTAACGTTTACATTACCGTCGGGCGGCTGAGTGCTGCTAGCGCTTATCGGTGTTTGAGCTGGGCATGCGACGGTGCGTGGGGAGAGCTATGCTAGCTTTGTAGGGGGAGAGCTTACCTCGGGCACCGGAAACACAGTGTTTCTTTGCTATCACTCTCGAAACACCAGTATGTAAAGTTGAGTGTAGGTTGCCAGTGTCACAAGGAAGTATGCGAGATACGCATTATGCAGGGCGAATGGCTTATATTCCCTCGGGAATTGGTTGATCTGGCCTTCCATCCACGGCTTGGGACACTTGGCGGGCTTCGGGCTTCAGGGCTGCTGACCGGCGGTTGAGGCTCTCGGCTACGCGTTGAGCTTGCCGCGCATCGCTGGGGACCCGACGAACGCACCGCGACGAAATAGTCCGTGCCAGTCAACACCATGAACCGTCTCGTACGATTGTCCTCTCAATTGCTCAATCTACGGGCCGAAAACCAGGCATCCTTCGATGATACCCGCGGAATAATCAGGCTTACCGAGGGTAGCAGTCTAGGTAGCTCTAGGTGGACAGCCAAGTGGGAAATAAGAGTTCACAATTTTGGATATCAATATGTTATGGTGCACTTCGTATGTTCCAAAAGAAAGCAGTCAAGCGCTCAATTCCCGCTCTCATACCCTACGATAATTGTACATGTGTGTTGAAATTTTCCAAGTCGTGCTACTCCATCTTCTCCATCAGATCATCTGTCTGATTTAAAGCTGGGCGCCAACGAGCTTGGCCCAGGCGGCGGTGCTGAAAGACTTTGGCCTCTCAATTGGGGCACCGACGGCGCGGTCAATGATGAGCTGAGGAAGGACACCAAGGGCGCGGGAAACACCGAAGAGGACGGTGTAGAAGTTCTGCTCAGTCAGGCCGTAGTACTGGAGGAGGACACCGGAGTGCTGTTAAATCGCCAGGTTAGCTTGCATGCTCTTTCACTCGCGTCGCATATTATAGTTCAACTTACAGCATCGACGTTGGGGTATGGGTTCTTGGTCTTGCCGTGCTCGGTCAGGACACCTGGGGCGATCTTGTAGACCTGGCTGACAAGCTTGAACATTGGGTCTTCTGGGAGCTTGCGCTGGGCGAACTCGCGCTGGGAGACGTAACGTGGGTCAGTCTTCCTCAGCACGGCGTGGCCGTAACCTGGAACGACCTGGCCGGCCTTGAGGGTGGACCAGAGGTACTCCTTAATCTTCTCGTCAGAGAGGTCGTTGCCGACGGAGGACTTCATCTTCTGGAGCCAGTTAAGGACCTCCTGGTTGGCAAGACCGTGCAGAGGACCGGCAAGACCGTTAAGACCGGCGGCCAGGGAGAGCATTGGGGAGGAGAGGGCAGAGCCGACCAAGTGGGTGGTGTGGGCGGAGACGTTGCCACCCTCGTGGTCGGAGTGGATGGTCAGGTAGAGACGCATGAGCTCGACGAAGTCGGAGTTCTCGGCGAAACCGAGCTGGTTGGCAAGGTTGTAACCGTAGTCCTTGTCCTTCTCAACAGCTGGAACCTTGCCGTCCTTGAAGACGTTGCGGTAGATGCGGGCGGCGATGGTTGGGAGCTTGGCAATGAGGTCCATGGAGTCCTCGAAGGTGTGCTCCCAGTACTCGGCCTTCTTCATACCCTTGGCGTAGGCCTTGGAGAAGGCAGACTC
This sequence comes from Zalaria sp. Him3, assembly GCA_027923365.1. Lineage (NCBI taxonomy): Eukaryota > Fungi > Ascomycota > Dothideomycetes > Dothideales > Zalariaceae > Zalaria > Zalaria sp. Him3. The sequence goes on from BPUN01000006.1 coordinate 871,992, forward strand.
GTGCTCGAGAGCGGTGACGGCGAGGGAGAACTGGGCCATTGGGTGGAGGTCGCTTGGGCAGCGGTCGATGAGTTCCTCAATGAACTTTGGGACATCGGAGCGGGCGGCCCACTCGGCAGAGAGGTCGCGGACCTGCTGCTCAGATGGAACCTCACCGGTAAGGAGGAGCCAGAAAAGACCTATAGACACTATCAGCCACAGATTTCGGTCCACGAGTCGTGGGGTGCTTACCCTCTGGGAGAGGCTCCTCTCCACCTGGGGCCTTTGGCAGAAGCTGCTGGCACTCTGGGATCTATGGACGGTCAGTAATCATGTTTGCGATTGAGACATGCATGTATACTCACGGTCTTGCCACGGAAACGGATACCCTCCTCAGAGTCGAGGACGGAGCCCTGTTGACTTGTAAGCAACCTTATCAGTAGAGCCATGTTTCATGTTTACCAACCTCCCAGACGAGGGACTTGATACCACGGGCACCACCGTAGACCTGGTCAAGAGTGACCTCGCCGACAACCTTGGAGCCGTAGTCTCTGTTGTCCAATTGTAAGCTTCGTTGAATGATGTTGTGATGGGGGCGCAACCCACTTCCTGAGCTTCTTGATCTTCTCAATCTCCTCTGGGATCTTAGCGGCGAAGGTCTCCTTCAGGCCCTGCAGTAAATTGTAGGTCAGCATCTGTATCATCTAAGCAAGCTCAACGGCGGGACATGCATACCTGCGACTTGGCGGAGGAGTAAGCCCTGGCGCCATTGAAGGCAGCGGACTTGAGAGGAGTCTGGGCCAGAGAGGCGCGCAGAGCGGAGGAGCTCAGTTTCATGGAGGCAGCCATTGTTGTGATTGTGATGGAGATGGATGAAAGAGGTCTACGCTAAAGCTCCGGTAGGGGACCGAGATGGAAAAAGAATGGATGGGGAGCTTCGCTCGGGGCATGGGCGGTGATTTCGGAGATGTGACGTCTGTGCACAGCTTGTCCCACGGATACCGGCGGCCGGGGGCAAGGGGACTGGCGGGCTTGGGGATTGTCGTTGACAGCAACTTCGAACTGGCCCGAGGTCTCGGTTCGGACAACCGCATGTCTTAGCACGGCTCAGATACAGTATATTCTATACACGTGTATATCGTGTTTCACATTCTCAATAACCTCTTCTGGTGTTTTGGCTGTTCTAGCATCTTCTCAACCTCTTCCACAGTGAAACTCCGATCAACACCTCACAGCCTGAATGGAAGCTTCACGACGTGCACGTGCATGACGCGAAGCGGGCTATTTCTTGGCGGCCACCACAGCCTCTGCAGGCAGAAGGCGCAACCGAGCTTCCTGCCACCTCTCCCTCACGGATAACACCCACACCACACCGCCCGCACCACAGCACCTGCCCGAATACCCATCCGATAACACACCCACACACCCGTACTTGCCTCGGTAACCTCTCCTGGTCTGTAGTGAAGAGCGCGTGACTGCTGACAGCTCTCCGGACTGTCTTCCGCTACCGTAGAGACAATCAAGCGTGTCTGAAAATTTCTCCTGCGACGTAGCTTCACTTCACAGACACATTCACTGCGCCTGTCTCTCACAAAGCCGATAAAACCGGATTTGGCCGTAGCAAAATCCTACCTTTGACTTGCGAGGTTGTATACACGCCTCCTGCTATTGTCAACGTACGCGACATAGTCCATAAGAGTAACCACGCGCCTGCTCCTTAGGCGCATAGGAGAGTCCCTTATCCAAAGGATAGGCTACCCAGGTACTGCTACCCAGGTACTGCTACCCAGGTACTGCTACCCAGGTACTGTGACTCGATAGAGCTCGTAGACATGGCTACCAAGATCGACGAACTGGATTCCTTGCTGCAGTCTTTGCAAGCTCTGAAGCCCCCTGGTGCATCCAAAGGAAAGATTACCGCCATCACCCAGCTCTGCTTAGAGAATGTTCAGGTAAGAATGCTCACTGTCGCGCCTACACCAAGTATCACCAGCTCACTTTGCTCCTTATAGTCGGAGTCTGTCATCGCACAAAAGCTCTACAGGCATTTCAAAAGGACGCCTGCTACCCATAAGCTCGGAGCCCTCTTCGTAGTAGACTCAGTAGTCCGCCAGTGGATTGAGAAGGCCAAACAATCTGGCCAAGACCTGTCAGGCGGATCTGCCCCCGATGGCACATATGCATCTGGAGTACAGAAAATCACCGAACTCATGCCCGCTCTCATTGATGACCTCCTGAAAGTGGCCCCTCAAGATCAGAAGGTATGTTCGTAGCACGTGACTTGCTTCTTGCTTTGGTCAAGTCTGCCGTACTTGCACGCCTAGACCCTGCTTGCAGAACACAACGACCCCCGCTGTCATGCACTGCTATATTTATACTTGCCAATGGTGCACTCACTCACGCTTCTTGAATAGGCAAAGGTACAGAACCTTGTAGATATCTGGGAACGCGGACACACCTTCCCACCGAAAGTGCTCGCAGACTTCAAGCAGAAGTTAACAAACCCACCACCCTGTAAGGCCTACTGTCCGACTTGTCCCCATTCAGAGTTCTAACGATGTTTTCTATATAGTCGTCGCATCATCTACCCCTCCCGGCAGTCCTCCGGCTAATCTCATTACATCTCTCGGTCTGCCATCAGCCCAGAAGGCTCAACCAGCACACCCCGGCACAAATGGTCAAGCTCCTCCGCCCGCAGCTGGAGCTGCGCCTCAGCAAGATGCTTCCTCTATACTTGCCGCGCTTGCCGGTCTTAGCAAGCCAGCGCAACAGACACCGCAACCCGCTCCGCCGCCGCCACCACCTGCGCCGACCAATGACTTGTCTTCGTTGCTAGCAAGGATGGCTCAACCGCCACAACAACCACCGCCAGCAGTTTCAGTGCCACCACCATTCAGTTTCCCCACCGCGCAACCCGGTCTCCCAGCAGGCTACCCTCCTCCAGTTCCGACGCCGAGCCAACCCCAGTTCCCAGGCTTCAACGGAGGGTTCCCACCGGTGCCGGCTGCACCAACTCCTGTGGCCGCACAGAACCCACTCGCCGCTCTTACAAGCTCTATTCCACCTCATATCCTGCAGGACCAGGCCAAGCTGACGCAGGTTCTCCAAATCTTCCAAGGACTCGCTCAACAAGGTATTCCACAAGAGCAATGGGCCCCGGTAATTCAAGCTCTCTACCCGCAGCCTGCCGCCCCTGCTCGGGGACCACTGCCGGGCTGGCCACAGCAACCTACCGACAGCTATATACCCTCTCGCGAACCCGACCACAACCGCAACCGAGACCGCAGCCGCTCCCCTGACTACCGCGACCGTTCCGCAAACCGCCGCCCTAGCCCCGTCTACGGTGTTTACGATGCCTCCACCGCTCAATCACACATCCAAGACGAGCCCAACGACCGCCGCAACCGTCGCCAGGGCAGCCGCGGCTTCCGGCAACGCAGCCCACTGCGCGACAATGGCCGCACCGCCAGCCCTCTACCTCCCAGCACGCGCCCCAAGTATGTGGAGATAGATCCCACGCTGCCACCGGGCCACATCAAGGTGCTATCCCGCACGCTCTTCGTCGGTGGCGCCAACGGCTCTGAGGCCGACTTGCGCGCCATCTTCAGCCGCTTCGGAACCGTCCAGACTTGCATCGTTAACCACGACAAGCGACACGCGTTCGTGAAGATGATCTGTCGTGCCGATTCCTTGGCCGCCAAGGCCGGGATGGAAGGTATGCGTGATCCAGACGTGCTTAACAAGGCGCGCCAGACGAAGTGGGGCGTGGGCTTTGGTCCCAGAGAGTGCTGCGACTACTCGACTGGTACCAGTGTTATCCCAATCGATACCCTCACCGAGGCAGACATGAAGTGGATCTTGACCGCTGAGTACGGTGGTACAGGCGGTAGGCCTGTCGAGGGCGGTATGGTAGTCGAGGAGCCAGATATTGAAATTGGCGCCGGTGTTTCTTCAAAGGGTAAGTCCACATCTCAGCCCTGTTTGAGCCACTTCGGATTCGCTAAACTATACATCAGCTATGAGTCGTCGTGTCGCTCCCGACTCGAACAGCAAGCGCAACAACCGTGGCGGCGACCAGAGAGGTCGCTTCCGCCAGCCTGAACCAAGATACGAGTCTCCGAGGCCGGACCCCATTACTATCGGTCCTCCACCCCCGGTCCCGGGCTTTGGGTTTAACTTCCCTATGCCGGGACAAGGCGCCCCTGGATACCAGTAGGGGTGATTACATATACGTGAGTCAGCAGTAGGAATACGTAGGCGGGAGTGCGATGGACAGCTTGGGGTGGGATGGTGGAGTGGTATTTTGCGAGGCGTGATGCATTTGTGGAGTGGGGGTTTTGTGATTCGCGCTGGGTTTAAAAGCGTCATTCGAGCGGAGATATTAGCATAGCCCATATCACTGCGATCCGTTATTGCTGCATTGCGTGGTCGTGTGCTCTATTCATTCGCAGTGCTGGTTTTAGCCTCTCCTAGCATATGGTACCTCTTGTTTATCCAGTCTCTTGACATAACTTTCCAAGTTGAGGAGCAGCCTCTTGCCCTATCTTGACCACTTCTCGGGACTATACTAAAGCCTGTGTGTGACTGACATTCATCGACCGAGTCGCGACGCGGGCCTATCAATAGCAGGAAAGCCACTCGTCCGTATCTGGACTGGCTTCTCTTTGGCGGCCCGCATATGCCTAATTTTAGGCCACACAGATCACCAGTCATTCGGGGTACATCAAAACCACCATGCAGGTGGTGTTTCGGCATGCCTGCAGGAGAGCGCGCCATTGGAGCAATACGTCCTGGCAGACAAGCCGAGATCTCTCTAGCTAATCATCTAGGTAGATATGTGTGATTCATGCCTGGGGACCTTGCATTAGTGTCATTCAGCCTTGCAACCGCACCTGTCCTCGTCCGCAGTGCATGCAGCAACATATATGTATATCTGCATCGTCTGCTGTATTTCCGCTAGAGTTTATTATACAGCTACCGTCGTGGAATCAGTCAATTGAATTGATCGCCTTCTAGAATGGTCCACACTGGTTCTCAAGAGAAAATAGGCAAGAAGCTCTATCCTTTCCTAGCGGCAGCTTTCCCCTGGTTGATATCTGGCCTGTTGTTCATCCAAGTACGCCATCGATATGGCCAAGACCTCTCTCACACAATTCCGGCCAACCGGTCATCTGTCCAGATCCTCGTTCAAATCATCTCTCACGGACTAGGTCTGCTTCAGACATACTCTGTGTGTACTAGCCAAAAGTACAGCGTCAGACTTCGGCTGTTCAAGGAGTCCGTCCAACTGGACAAATTCGGCTACTGGATCGCTTTGTTAACAAATGATGTTGACCTGTCCTTGCCTCCGAAACACCTCGCCTTGGTCTTGGTCGCAGTCAGTGCCTGTATCGCGCCAGGTGCGCTATGGGCTGGTGCGATCACACCATTAACCACCTCCAAGCAGTCAAGCAACATGAAGATACACATACCATCATACACTCAATCTTCCGCGACGTTCTGGGATGGAGAGTTCTATATGGACGGTTACGAATTATGGGCGGCTACCAATTCTTGTCAAGGGTCTGGCTTGATATCCACGTGTCCGGTGCCAGCTCTCCAAGGTAACTTGTTATCCTCTGCCGGCTCAGCGACACCAGCTACGGGGAAGATACGGCAACATTCCAAGATCGATAGCCCAGATTGGACTTATGCGAGTCGGTCATACGGAGCGGACGCCCCTGTCGGGCTCGGTAACACAACATCTACATTAGCAGGAGCCGATTCGATGGCATACACTGACTATGGATACATTACAAACGTCAACTGTTCCTACAACACCAGCTCTGCCTACGGCATCGAATACCGCACCACGCCCAACGTCGGGCTTAATGCCTTCTCGGTCTACGAGGCCTTTGGAAGTCTACCCAATAGCTTCAATGCCGGCAACGATGTCGGAACGGGCGAGTGGTACGCCGTAATCTCATCCTGGAGCGACTACAGACGACACCTGGCCTGGTCTGCTCGATCGATCAGTGGCGAAAACTACATTTCCCTCGTCACGGGCCAAGGCAACTACACGCTATTCAACCAGACACAGTGCTTCGTCACCTTCACCCCCTCCGCCTTCGACGTGACCGTCAATCTCACATCCAAATTAATCACAGTCGCTCCCGCGCCCCTACCGTCCAGCTTCCACAACTCAGTACCAGACAAAACCGTCACAGCCAAGCGATAAACTCCCTCAACCTCCTCGCCCGCATGTCCAGCTCCCTCTACACCTCCATCCTAGGCGACACACTGACGCGCAACCTCGCCACCAGCGTGGGAAACGACCCCTCACCTCCAGCACAGTCCGTCCTCGACTCCCTCAGCGCCTCCTTCACGGCCGTCCTAGACGATATCCTCGCCGCCTACGGAGCCTTCCAGATCGTCCTTGCGCAAGACACCGTCGCAGTGCCCATGACGCTCGTAGCGCCGTCGACCAGGATCGGAGCCTCGGTGTACATATACCTGGTCTTCGGCATGAGCTTATCCCTGCTCGTCTACCAGCTTTTCGAGATGTATAGGACGGGGTTATGGGCTGGCCTGTTGGTCTTTGACGTTTTTGATATGAGATCTGTGATCGTGGCGGCTAGTGCTGGTGGAGATGGAATTGCGAAGTGCATCGAGGGTGCGTGGGTGGGGAATGGGGACGATAAGGCCGTTGCGGCAATTGCGATCCGGTTTTGTGCGCCGGATGTGGAGAGTAGCATGCCTGCTATTGTTGCTGCGGAGGATGGAAGAGGGTTGGGAGGTGGGTTGTGGAGGAGGACTGCTGCGTATAAAGGGTTAAGAGGTGTGGATGGGGAGGTATCAGAAAGGGAGGAGTATCTACTGGAGGATAGAGGTATGTAGGTTGGATTATGTAGGACATAGATCTGATGAATAGAAGCTGTATAGACTTGAATAGATGGAGAAGCTTAGTGGATAGCATCAGTCGTACAACCGCCTCCTACTCAATTTCTGTACCCCATCATTACCAGCCAAAGTGCCAATGGAAATATGCCCGACCTCACTTTCCGCAGCCACGTCACCAATTTTGACCCTGACATTCTTCAACAGCTTTGATCGCTCATAGCCGCCTAGTGTCGATCCTGTATGAGGGATGTCCGCATATGGATTGTCCTTCACTAGCGCCGTCGCATTGAGTAGCGACGGCGGACTTTTACAGAATAGTGGGATCAGTGCGCCTATCACAACCGCTATGATGATGGCCGATGTCGATATAATAAGGACCACCAGCCAGCCGGTATGGCACACGAGGACCTCAGTCTCGTACCAAAAAGAAGCGTTTGACGCGTTCAAAACGCCGATTGGGAATTCGTATCCATTAGGATCGGTCACAAAATCCTGGTTGAAGCCATTGGGGATGTTCTGGTAGCCAAGTAGTGACATGATGTAGGTATTGAAGAGCTGTCCAAAGCGCAGCCCGAACGTTCCAGGGTCTAGCTGAGACGCGTTCGTGGCGCCCAGAATGCTCAGAAAGGGCGTCTGGGGTGTGGCGATGTATTGTTCGATAGGAGAGACCCCGTTGCGGTTGATAGGGATTACAGCCGGAAACTCTTCCGTGAAATATAGCCAGATATTAATGACATTGCGCACGGGAATGTCCATAACAGTCCAACCGGTGGGATAGTGAGGAAGCAATGAATTGCGGATCCGAGTGACAGCACATTGCGTGCCTTTGCAGTGTACCTCAGATTCAACAAACGTCGTTCGCATGTAGAGCTTCGCGAAAGTGTAATCAGCATCTCCGGTCGATTCTCCTTTGTAGCCAAGAACCGTTGGAGGCATGTTCGGATCTGATAGTAAAGTAGTATTGGTACGGGGATTTCTGTCAGCTCCAATCCACATTGAAGCGGTGTACGGGCCCAGCAAGCTCGACCAATTGAGTGATGTAACCCATGTCTCATCAAAGGCAGTGTTGTTGACCTGGATCTGTTGGTCAAAGAGTTCGAAACAGTCCAGTACGGTGTATGATGTCTCCAGGTGAAACGTACTATTAGACGTTGTAGAAAGACTAGTGACTGGGATGCCGAGTAGCGACGAATACTCTGCGGTGCTCTGGTTGACAGGGTACCAGCCGTCTGAGTCCTGTTGAGTGAAATTCTCTAAGCTTTCTATCATTGGGATCTTGACGTTACCCCAAGCATCCATACTCGAAGTTCTAGTTGATAGAGGGGTAAGTAGGCCTGAGACGAAGAGCGCATTAACGGGGGCGAGCACGGTTGAGATGCTGTCTGCAACGGCAAACTGCTCATATGAAGTCATGTTGCTGAAATCCTGGTATGTGGGTTGCACAACCGAAGTGGTGTTCTGGTACGAAAATCCCTGAACGCGTGTACAAGCTTGACTGCCGAAAGGAGACAGTGCCCATAGTATGATCAAGAAGCCAGCAAGCGGTCCATGAGCTGATAGCTTCTTCTGTGTCTTCAAAGTGCCGATGAGGGTGGTACTGCCGAGCATCTGATCAAGCAGGCCGAGACGTTCGCCTTTTTCGAGCCGCCAGGAGCTAACGGCCTTGAGTGCGTCTCCAACCATAGTAGCGAAGAATATCTGGAATGCTGTTTGTGCCTGAGAACCACGTCAGCCCGGGTGCATCACGCAGACGGTGTCCGAAAACAGTACATATTTGGCCGCATTCAGTAGCGCCGCTTTGGGTACATCTACACTGCTGCGCCCATGATAGTGCGATACGGTTGCTGCGTACGCTAGGAAGAGGAGAGCCACAGAGAGGGTAATGACATGACGACCGAGCCGCAGTAAAACTGGCTTCCATTCGAATTTGAGCTGACGAGGGTGCTCCGGCCAATCTTTTGGGTTGACCGTTCTTTTCGATGGTGTTTGTTCTTTGATCTGGCTTTCGGGATGCATGAGCCCAATACCAGGATCTTCCACACTGCTAGCCATCTTGTCCGAACTCCACGTAAGTTAAAACGATCTATGAGATAGGATCCTTCCGTGCTTGTGTATATAGTTCCCTGCACGCTTCGTGATGGTACACGTTGCCCAGGCTGAAACACGGTGACCTAGCTTAGAAGTACGACCACGAGTGGCAGTGTTTTCCATATGGTGTCAACAGATCAGACGCGCAATATCTGGGATGGTCCTTCCGATTCAGCACAGTCCATAGAAGGTCTTGGCCCGGCACGTAGTGAGTGTTACACAGCATAAGACGAGGGTCGCCTCCATACCACAAGGCTGAGCAAAGGTAGTCCAGGGCGTTGAGCACCTCACGCCGCACACCTCTGGCGCGCACGCTGGTAGGTATGAAGCGTCTGGTAAATATGCATCAGAACACTGCGGAGGTAAAGGCTTCGGCCTTGTCACCCCTCAAGCTGCGGAATGATGCCTTCACGCATGCAATTCCAAGTTCTGATGGGTATCCACCGGTCAAGCTGCGGAGCTGTTGCAGCATAGCCTCAGACTAGATCATCTCTGAGACGGCCTAAGGCAGGAACATCAGAGAGAGGTTAGATGGCCAGCAAAAAGAGAACGACGGCCACAAGACGGCACGGGATCTCTGCCTCGCATATTAATAGCGTGAGGTGACACTGACGTCCTTGGCGTGTTTCTAGAAGCCAACAGCGTCTTTATCCATGCCGGTCTTCATCTTCGTCTTAGCTGAGCGGAGTGTAACTTCGTATTTGTATACAGCCCGACCGCCCGGAGTCCAGTGATATACGAAAACGACTTACTTATTGACCAACCTCAGAGAGCAGCTATCGATAAGGCGCACTTGAATGTTGCCCTTGTGTGACAACGACGTTTGCACGTATGTCGCCTATCAAGAACCACATCTTGAATAAGGAACAGTTCATTCAATCCAATGTTTGGTGAGCATGTGAGTGGCCCCATTTAGGGGACATACACATGCCTAGGGAGGTGGCTGTATCGGAGACCCTTTAATGCGGCGACGAGAAGGCGGAGGTCGGGAGTTGTTCGGCATGTGCCGGACTCCAACAGCTCCCGCGTCGTGCATGGGGAAACTGGCATCATCGCTCCAACTCCGCTACTGTGATACAACTGCGCTTAAAGGACAATGGAGGAAGATTCACCTTGGGGAGGTTCGTGTGATCTGAGCAGATCGCGATCATTGGATCATTCAACTAACCGGCGCAGACGTGCCCTCACGCAACCACTCGAACAACAACCTCGCCAAGGCAGCTGAGGATGAAGCAGCCAACAATGGTAGTAGACCTCACATGTAGCTTACACTAGCATATGTTGACTGAGACTAGAGCGACCACAAACATCCGACCCGCATGACAATGACTCTTCTTCCACACCAAGCAAGACCAAATCACAACCGAGCAAACCCTCCCGCTCGTCCCGCTCCCGCCGTTTAATGACCGAATCAACTACTCTCGAAGCTCTAGACGACTCATTAGGCCCACTTGGACCTCTGGGAGACAGCAGCTTTGATGCCGCGCAGCAAGTTGAAGAGCCGCCAGCTCCTCCGCAGAAAGAGCAAGCCCGCGGTAACAGACCCGCTTCGATCACCTCAGGGCGATCCTCGTTGCGCGGGATGATGGAATCAGTCAACCTCGATGAGGAGGCAGAGTCGCGGAACGGACGCGCAAGAATACCACCGCCTGTACAGCCGCCGAGCACTGAGGGACCTAGGAGGCAGACTCAGCCCAGCGTGAGCATTGAGCAGGCAGCTAAGCCCACATTCGAGATTACCGTTGGGGACCCCCATAAGGTTGGCGATCTGACGAGCTCGCATACTGTGTATAGTGTCAGGACGAAGGTGGGTAAACAACACTCTTGATCCCGAGACGATCCCGCTGACGCGTACCGCAGACTACTTCGAAAGCGTACCGCAACCCCGAGTTCAACGTCTCCCGCCGTTACCGAGACTTCCTCTGGTTGTACAACCAATTGCATAGCAACAACCCCGGTGTTGTTATCCCTCCACCTCCAGAGAAGCAAGCCGTGGGTCGCTTCGACACCAACTTCGTCGAAACGAGACGTGCTGCTCTGGAGCGTATGTTGAATAAGACTGCCGCACATCCAATCCTTCAACATGATGGCGACCTCAAGCTTTTCCTCGAGAGCGAGTCTTTCAATGTCGACATCAAGCACAAGGAGAGAAAGGGACCAGATCTTGGCGAGAGCAAGGGTGGTATGCTCGGCGTAATCGGAATTGGTGGAGGAGGTGGCGGAAAGTTCGTAGAGCACGACGATGTAGGATGTTCTCTCTCCGCTACAAAACACAATTTTGCTGACATACCTTAGTGGTTCCACGACCGCAAGATCTACCTCGACGCACTCGAGAATCAACTCAAAGCCCTCCTCAAATCCACCGACACCGTCGTCGCCCAGCGTAAAGCCCTCGCCGAATCCTGCGGCGACTTCAGCACCTCCCTCCACGCCCTCGCCCTCGTCGAACTCTCCCCGTCGCTCTCCGGGCCTCTGGACGGCCTCTGTGACCTCCAACTCCGCATCCGCGAACTCTACGAACGCCAGGCAGCTCAGGACGTTTTGACCCTCGGCATCGTGATCGATGAATACATCCGCCTGATCGGCTCGATCAAGACCGCCTTCACGCAACGGCAGAAAGCGTATCATTCCTGGCGTTCAGCGGAAAGCGCGTTGGCGAAGTTGAAGAGTACGCAGGAGAAGCTGTTACGCGCAGGTCGCACGCAGCAGGATCGTCTCAGCCAGATGCAGGCGGATGTTGGTGATGCGGAGCGTAGAGTGCACCAGAGCAGGCTGTTGTTCGAGGATATGGGGCGCTTGATGAGGGGCGAGCTGGAGAGGTTTGAGAGGGAGAAGGTGGAGGATTTCAAGAGCGGGGTCGAGACGTTCTTGGAAAGTGCTGTTGAGGCGCAGAAGGAGGTGAGTCCATCTCTAACATCTGTCATGCCTATAATCGGGCGTCGTGATGGCTATGATACTGACAAGCGACGTAGCTTATCGAACTCTGGGAAACCTACCTCATGCAACTCGACGCCGAAGATGACGGCTCGCCCTTCTACACTACCGCACCAGCTGCCGGCGTCTCAGCAGTCGGGCCATCAACACAAGAGCCTGCCGCTCGTGCCTCGGAGGAGGAGGAAGAAAGGCCTGCGACCGCTGCGACCGAAGACTCGAAAGCTACGACTGCGCCGTCTGAACAGACGGATGCGCAGATTGCGGCGACCGCGACGGCGGAGCTGGAGGCGTAGGAAGCCTTTTTGGGGCTTTGAGGCGGCCTGGGATAGGGTGTAGCTTACAGTAGGTACCTTACCGACAGCTTGGCTTGTTTAGAGTTCTGCGACGGGGCGGGACTGGCTGGTGTTGGAGGGCAGGCGGGCTCGACGTGTAGATATCGGAGCGTTCATGTACTAAGTAGCATATTTCATGAGTCTATGTCTTCAGCTTTGCAATGTCCTTCGGTTGCTACCATAAGGATTGTGCAGATATCTTAGTGTGTCCTGCCCTCTCTGCCTCAGCCCTCGCACTTGCCTCAGGCACCACGCTCCTTCCCAGTAAAGTTCGAACTCTATCGCTACCGGACCTTACCCAATAGCCCATCCTAAAGCCCACGAGATATAAAGACCCTTTTACTCCCTCCTCCTCTGTCACCAAATCCTCACGATCCTTCGATCCGAAACACGGAGAAATTACACGGACGTCGAATCGCAAGCAACCGCAAGGTGGCCACTCAGCCCTCTCCTCCCCTCCAAGACTTGGATCTCATGGGAGCAGTGGCACACTTGCTCCGTCCTAGATCAACGTCCCGATGAGGTACGGCGTTGCACCTTAAAAGACGGGAATTGGGAAGCGGACACTTTAGCTGTGATGAGGATTGCAGCGTCCGTGGCCCGCGCCTTGCTGCTCTCACGCGGGATAGAGACGCGTGGCGGCAGTGAGGCGGATCCAGGGTTCGGATCTAGGGCCTACATATCATGTTTTACTGTCTTTCGTTTCGAGCACAAGGATGAGACACAAAGATGCGTTTTCCTGGGAAAATTGGAGTTCAATGCTTAAGCTGCGACGGAGCCATTGCGGTATTCATATTAATGCTCAGAACGCCGGGTATCGCGTCCCATGGGGACTAGATAGCAATACCAACCCATTCCCTTCCGGCGCTTGGCCGCTGCCTTTCCCTTCCCCTTTCCCTTTCCACTTCCCATTCCGTTTCCGTCCCAGCCGGTAGCGCCACTGCTATGCTCCCATCGTGTCAAGAATATACAAAAGATCGTAAATCATCAAGTCGCGCCTCCCATGCCCTTATAACTCCCATACCCATCACGACACATCTTCAGCAATGTGACCGCATCACCTAATAACGCCGACCTCCCTGACCAGGCCCTTCCCCTTACTCTCCCTCTCCCCCCTCTTCGCGCCAAAGGCATCCCAGAACCTCAACGTCTCATCTCCCGCGCCCGTGACAATGGTATTGCCATCGGGGCTCATGCTCAGATACAGCACTCTGTACGTGTGTCCCGTCAAAGACACGACTTGCTGCATCGACGGGTACTTCCAGATATTGATAGCGTTCTGGCTGTAGCCATGCGTGCTGACGAGTTCGCTAGTAAGCGAGCTGAACAGCAAATTACACACCTGACTGCCCGTATCATGGGAGCGCAGGAGATGCGGATTCGTCGGCGGCGGGGAGAGGCCGGCCGCAGGGTCGGAAAGCGAGGTGGGCGAGTTGAGGCGGTCGAATTGGAGATTCGCTGAACTGTACGCGCTGGTGACGATGTTTGCGTTCGCCGAGTTCTGCGCCGTCGACACCGTGTTCCAGAACTTGATGCAGCGGTCCGCCGTTCCGCCGCCGGAAGCGAGCAGGCCGCGCTGGTGCGGGCTCCAGGCGATGGCTTTGACGGCAGCCTTGTGGCCGCCTTCCTGCTCACCCCAGCGGTACAACCACCGGTTGTCGAGCCCGTCCCAGACGAAAACTTTGTTATCGTTTCCGCCGGATGCGAGTTGGCCGGTATCGGCGTTCCAGCGCAGGCCGCAAACTTCTTGTTTGTGGCCTTGGAGCTTGGAGAGGAATTGGGAGGGAGAGCGCACATCGCGGTGCAGGATTGAGCGGTCTCGGGAGCCGGAGGAAAGGATGTGGGAATTCCAGGAGAGAGACGAGACGCGGAGAGTGTGGCCAAGCATTGTCCGTAAGCGTCGGCCGACGAGGGTGTCGAAGATTTGTACGCCGCCTCTATGAGTTCCTACTGCGAGGTGGCCGCCCTGGTTCTGTTAGCCTACGGTATGTTGTGCAAGGCATTTGCGGAATTCTTACCCTTTGTATCCAGCTCACGCTGGTCACTTGATCACCTTCAAGCTCAACTAGCTTATGCACTCTTCCGGTCTCACTGTTCCATAGATACACCGAAGCGCCGAGTCCAACGGCTAACACGCCACCAGCGCCCCAATCCACTAGATTGAGGTAGAAATCATCGGCCAGTTCTGGAGCATCAAGCACCTTGTACGGTACTTTACTCACAGCACGAGGCGTCTTGCGTGGTGAAAGCAGCATCTTCTGTGATTCGTACTTGACGGGTGATAAGCTGTAGATCTCAGACCGCGCGTTGAGATTCGGCCCTCGTTCTGATCTCGAGTGCGATCGTGGCGTAAGTGAAGGTGTGAGGTGAGCTGGCGAAGAGTAATTGAAGAGGTTCTTGTGTGGTGTCGAGGGTGTGAGGTTTGGCGCGGGAAATGCATTGATGTTGGCCGGTGGTGTCTTCGCTCTCGAGGATCCATTCTCAGCGTATTGTGGTAATGACTGTGGAACCTCGTTGTCGAACATTTCAGAGCGCAGTATCGAAGAATACGTCCGGTTCGCTTCCTCCGCTAATACACCCGTCAGCGAGATCCTCCCGATGCACATGTCACTGCTTCACTTACTCTTCTGAATATGAAGCTCATTATTGAATATCTTCTTGTGTGACCGTGATGGCGTAGCAGGCGATCCGTCGTCATGTAATAGACTGTAGCTTGCTTGTAGATCCTGACCAGAGCGATTAGGTATGAACCTGTCCGAACACCAGATTAGCATCAGACCCTCCTTCTTCATTCAGACCTGACCCCTTCAGAGTATAGACGAACCTGTCTCCATATATCCTCTGTCTCTTCCGCTGTGGACTGCCACCTGGTGTGTGCTCTCTCTGTCGCCCTGCCTCTTCAAATTGTTGTAGTGCCTTGCTCAGAGCATCTGGATCAACCGATTCCGAGCCACTCCTCTGCGCACCGTTCGCATTCGCACCATTCGATTGCGCCCTCTTTCCCGATACGGTAGGCGGTGTCTTGGTGCCCGGCGGTGATATCAAGGTCGGTGTAGTGACGTCTTTCGATGATCTGAGGTTCCTAGTCTCCACGGCTGGAGGGCCACTTGGGCCTGGCGAGCGCATTTTGTCCAGCTGTCCGGTATGTGGCAGGGGTGTTTGGCGAAGTCGTGGTATTGCAACAGCCTTCTTCCGCCCCGGCGGATTTCTCACGGTGGCGGTTGACAATAGGTGGTATTAGCGATTGTTTGAATAGGGTGTAATGTCGTCGGATAGCGATTGTGAATGTTTTGGCAGAGCGTTGGAGCCGTTGCGGGTGTCCCAGCCTCCGATAAACAGGCCCAAGCTCTTGCGACGTCACTTCCCCCGGCGCATGTCTTTCCTATTGTTATTTCGCGGTCTGGGAGTATTGATGTGAAGCGAATGTATTATGTTGTCTCAGTCTCAATGGGCGGTGATCGTGGGGTGAAGTGGTGGTCGGGTGCGGCGATGTCTCGAGCTCGGCGGTCCCTGGGCTGAATGCGGAAGGGAGGGATGCGGCTCAAGCACAAGCCTTCAAGCGAGGAGCAGCGGCGGCGGGTCCCTGGCGGCCACGAGCAACCTTAACACGACCTCCACTGGGGAACAGATATCAGATGAGATGGGAAACGGTAATAGTAACGATACCTCAATTAACACAACGTGAAGCTACGAAAGCAGCTGCGGTCATAATCAAGGTACATGCATGAAAGTCTATCTCCGCAGGTCTTTCTGTCTGCGGCCCAAAACAACGCGTGCACGGGTTTTGTCTAGCTCCACGACCGCGACCGCGACCTTTCAAAACATTGCAGACGTACTCAGAGAGCACTCGCATCCGGATGTCTTAGTATGCGCTGCATGACGCGTTGAAACAAGGAGATGCGCGAAAAGTCGCGGTATAAGCGCTTGATTGGCTGAGACGCGTCGTCGGTATGTCCCGCAGTGCTTCGACTGCCGCCAGGGTGACCTTCAACCCGCCGTAGAGATGGGTGCATTTAGATACTTGATCCAGGGAAAGCTGATAAGTCCGCTCTTACAGACAGAGGAAACACGAATACCATCTGTTTCTACAACCGTCATTCCTGCGAAGCCTTCATGGAGCTCTAATCATGACGACGTGCATACACTGCCGTACGATACATGTAGGTTTGGGCGGCGAGGGTGGACGCATCCCAAGAGTCATCTCGGAAAGTATGCTTGGCTCCTATGCGACGCTAAAATATGTCAAGATCAAGTACACAATCGACGCCATTCCCATTCCTTGCTCATCTACACACCCTGCACCTTCCTATAGCTCGGCGGCCGAATCTTCCTTCTAATAAGTTTGCCCGCATAAACCGGCACCAAACTAACCGCACTGATAGCCGCAACCCTCCACCAAAAGCCGAGCGTGATGATATAATGCAAATCAAAGTAGCCTCCAAGAAATGGCAAGCTGCCAAAATAGATCGCTGCAGTGCCCAAGATGCTAAAGATCATGACGGGGTGCCATGTCGTGATCTCCGCAGCGACCATGATCAATTCGTTGATGACGAGTACCGTGAAGCTGACGGAGACCATGCGCTGGAAACCTGTCTTATCGTCCTCGGTTGAGGTGTAGAAGCTTGGAACGAGCAGCTGACTTGCGCCTTGGATGACACAGCCTTGGTAGATGGAGATGGCGACCCAGACGAAGAAAGTACGGTAGCTCAGACTGCGACCAGCGGTAAGCTCCTTATACAACTCCGGATATAGATTCGCCAGGTCTTCATCGACGTCCCTATCGAGCACCAAGCTGAACACAGGCGCCATGGTATAAAGCGTGGCGTATCCGACAAGCAGCCAATCCCTGTACAGCGCAATCGGCTCGAAGTGACTCGCGACGCTGAACACAGTCTGGCAGACACTGATGATGAGACCGCGGTGGATGACAAATTGCGCGAGCTTGGCGCTGCGCTTGTAGCTGTTGCGGCCATGCCACACGAGCAGCTTTGTCAGATGCGCAAACTGCGTGATTGAGAAGTCGGCCGCCAGACTTGCCTGTCGTCCTTCCTTACCCACAATACCAACACCGACATCAGCGGCTTGGATCATGCTCACGTCGTTACCACCATCTCCAATGCAAGCAATCCGTTTGCGCGTATGTGTACGGATCAGCCGTGCAATATCGGCTTTCTGCGTTGGGGAGCAGCGGCATGCTATCACTGTCGGGAGGCGCACGGCTAGGCTGATGAAGACTTCGCGGTGGTGTGTGAGATACAATGACAAAGACTGGCCGTCAATCAAGAGGCAAGCGTTTGGTTGTGAATTGAGAAGTGACAGCGCATCTAGAGCGGCTTCTTTGCGTCGCAAGCCGGCGATGGTGTGGATGTACTGGCCACGTGCAACGAGCTTGGACGAGACGGCCACACAGCGCGCAGTCTCGACTTTGTCTCCTGTTAGCATCCAGATTTTGATGCCAGCATTACGAAGAAGCTCCAGAGACGGCTTGATAGAGGCTTGAAGTTTATCCTCAACACCAGTCACACCAAGCAGTTCAAGATCGTGCTCGAGATGCTGGTTTACAACACGAGCCATGGCGCTGTCACGGTTGCCCAAGCTCAATGATGCTTCGGAGTAGGCGCTGTAGAATGCCGAATATTGCTGGGAAGACAAGGCTTTGCGGCCGATGACAAGAGTTCTTAAACCCTCGCGAGCCATGTTGCCCGTTTCCTCGTCGAGCCAGTCGTTTGCTGCAACAATAGAAGTCATCACCGTGTCTGCACCCTTCTGGTAGAAGTAGATCTCATCTTCGTTGCTCTCGGTTGCTTGAGAAGATTGCGTGTCTTTGAGAAAGCGGACAATGATACCCATGCGCTTGCTGTCAGATGTGAAGGGGAAGATGTTGAGAATCTTAACTCGCACCACGATCCGGTCGTTCCCTACATACTGCAATGTGATTGATTTGCGATCGCGATGCAGTACGCGTAGCCCGACGTGCTCCGTCCATTGTACAATAGCAATCTCGTCGGGCGAGGAAGCTTGATATGAAGTGACTGTCTGACCATCCACTGTCTCCGTCGTAGGAGTGACGTTATGGCACAGTCCTAGAGCAAGCACAAGGTCGCGAACGCGCAACCCGATTTCGCGACGCGTACGAGTGCCTGACGCCAGAGCTGCTCCATAGTTGGCCGAGGGCGTGAAAAGCTTAGTAGGGCCGTCTGAAGACTGAGCGGTAAAAGCTTGCCGAACGTAGGAAGACACCTCGTCCATGGCTTCATTGGCATAGGAAACGGTGCCTACATGAATTTTCTTGAGCTCCATCTCGTTTTGGGTGAGAGTTCCCGTCTTGTCGCTGAGAAGATACTCGATCCGTCCGAGATCCTCGGGGATCGTGCTGGTACGGACTACGGTCTCTGGAATGCCTTGATCGCGTTCAATGAACCAGGCATAGACGGACTTGCCCATATCGAGATTGACTCTCAAGGAGATTGGTACGATGGTCGAAAAGAGAATCAAGAATCTCATTACGGCGACGTACCATTTTCGGCCATCCTTCGATTCAAACCCTTCAAGAGCAACCAGGACGAAGGATAGAGCGAGCGTGAGGAAGCAAAGGATCTTAGTCAATGAATTGATCTCGTTCTCCAGTAATCCAGTCTTTGACCGTGAAGCAGACGTGGATAGGGCGGCGCGTGTTTGTGGGCCGGTGTAGATGACAACTGCCAGAACGGTGGAGCTCGAAGCGAGGACTGTATTTGCCCAAGCAGTATTGTCGATTGACAGTGGTACTGACATCGAACCCTCCTCGCCTTCCATACTAAGCCGCTGATCATATCGCTTTGATTGCAGCGGTAGTAGTTCGAGCTTTCCAACGAACTCATTGACCTTTTTGTCTGGCTTGCCTGCCGTTACACGTAGTCGTTTGAACTCTTCCCGGGGCAGGTCCTGAGCAAGCGGCGAAGCTAGCCTCAATTTCCAGTCGGTCTCGCCATCAAGCTGGTCCGTCCGGATGAAAGCCTCGCCTCCTGCACTAGGATCCTCAGAGGTTGTCTCGTTGACTAATGGTGCGGCTGCAGCAGTCGCTACTGTACCATCACCATCCATCTCGATCAAAGAGTTCTCCGGCGCTTCTTGCGACTCAGGGAGTCCTTCGGCATCGCCGGTGTTTGCTGTTTCGTTTGAAAAGCTTTTCAAGATGACAACATCTGCCGGGAAGCGTTGGTCTTTGCGCATTACCAGTACATCGCCGACTTTGAGATCTCGAGAAGGTTTCGAAATTTCTCTCACCGACGAGCTTGGCCTCCCCTCATCGCCCTCCTCAGCAGCTGCTACCTCCGGATGGCCACTCGAAGCACTCTTCCTTCTCCTTTTTGATTTTTGGTTTTTGCTCGCTGGAGTATCTTGGTTTACTGGTCTCTGTGAAGCCATTGATCCAGGCTCCTGAAAGTCCAAGACTTCATACCTCTCCGCATTCGCTTCTTGATCTCTCCTCCGTCTTGCCACATCATCCATAGCCTCCTTTCCCAGGGTGATAGCCAGTACAAAAGCTAATGGTACAATGTAGGTACTGAGATAGCCGATACGAAGCGCTGGAATGACTTGCGATAATGCCACCAGTAAAAAGTACATGTTGAAGAAGAAAGAGAACTCGTTATACAAGGTGCGCGGAAGAAACGACACAGGGGTATATTTCGCATTAGAAACAGCATTTGGCGGAAAGCGACTGGCTTGACGTTGGCCGACGGAAATGGTCCGGTTCGTAGATGGATCGTGCTCTTCGGTATCAGGGTCGTTAGGATCGTCATGGTGCTCGCTGGGTATGTTGTGTGACTTGATGAACTTGGCCTTGAATCTGCTCAAAGCGCTTTGTGACTGCTGGGATAGTCGTCGTAGACCCCCACCGGACCGCAGTAGCGGAGCGTCATCATCTCCTATTCCTGAGCTCGCGGCTGACTCTCTCTTGCTTGGATCGTCACTTCCATGGCCGTCTACGAGTGCCTCCAAGTCTTCTGCCTCGGCATCCTGACGTCTGGCCGCACGCTTGTAGCCTCTCACGCCCCCAAGCCGGAGGTTCCTCAGGGGGATATTGCCGCCAAATTCATAGCTCTTACGTCCGCCCTTCTTCGTGGCTCCACTCGGACGGGCTTGCAATGATGTGGTCGGGTCCAACTCATCCAGGTCCAGGTCTAGATCAGAGTCGTGATCATTGTTGAGGGAAGCGGGACTGTCCGGGCGGTGGTATTCGTGTGGTATGGACATGCCTCATCTGGACCGAGCAGATAGTTATGTCTTCAATACATGCAGAGGGTGTCGAGTTATTATGGCATCAGCCTGTACGCTATTGATTACTGTGTTGCAAAAGGGCAGTCGAAGGGAGCCTGTACGGTTTGTCCAGGCATACGTAAGACAATGCTCTTTATCCATAGGGGAGTCGCTCCGCCAAGCTTAGCGTCGACGCATGTGAGAGGCACGGACCAACTTCAATACGGGGAACGGAGATGATGATGGCAGTAACAGACACATTTCCCACATCACCATTCCAGCCTATCGAGGCCTTCAACTCTATGCGGAAGTCATTGAATTGATACCGCTTTGTACTTGTAATATCAGCACCTGTCTTCATTTCCGGCGTTTTCTGGTCCTTTGCTTGTAGGTAAGTCGTGTCCGAGGCCTGAAAGGGGTCTCCAGATTGTATCTTGAATGTGTCAGATCAAGAGCTTCAACTGACAAGGTACTTCAGTACTTAATTAGTCCTTCTATCATTAGCGGCGATTTACTAGAGATGGACCATGATCAACGGCCGCAGGATCACACCTATGCAGACGGTGGAGCCTCCTGGCATCCTGCTCTGAGGGTGGAGAAGGAGAGCGACTTGCCAACACCTGCGAAGCCCAATGACGGCGCGGCCGAGAGCGCAATACCGCTTGATAAGGATACGCAAATACCCAGCCAACGGCCGGATTCCTCAGACGATGAAGACTTCTTCACTCGACAGACGACTACGGTCCCTCAACCTGGCACTGATGGGTCGGCATCTCCAACCTTAGATCTACAGAGCCAGTCTGCGGATGATTCGAGCAAAGACATCCCAGTGAACGTGGATGAAAGTCTTCAAGCGGAAGCCGACCCGGAGCATAGCACTGAACCGGAGACGTTCGATTCACACCAACAGCCAGCGCCAACATCCTCTCCTCAGACACGCCAGAACATATTTACGCCAACAATCGAGTCATGGGATGCAGGGCATGACATCTCCCCCGAGGAGCTACCGGCGACGAATGCGCAGACTACAGACCCGTGGGGAGCAGACGAAGCCGATTCATTCTTGGAGCAGCCAGAGCAGAGCGCAGCTGAGGTGGCAGCCGACAATTCCGAACCTGAAATAGACCCAGAAAGTGGGAACGCTACATTCGCCGCTGATCAGGAGGTAACAGATGTGACCACGGCACAAGATACGGAAAATGAGGTTGAATCGACGGGAAAAGAGACGACCGATTGGGCACAGTATGAACATCAGGGTGAAGTCACGGCCGCTGATGAGGCTGTTGATGAGACCCCCTCGGCGCCCTTGTTGGAAGATGAGCAGCCTGCTCCAACTCCTGGATGGGATACTACTGCTACCGAATATGACGCCCTCGGAATACAGGCTCAGCCAGAGCAGGATTCGCTTCTCACAGCGCAAGAGACCACGCTTGCGGAATCTCAAGACGAGCAACAGTCTGCAGATCCATTCGACTGGGGTGCTTCAGAGGATGCTGATGCGAGCTTCGAGGAAGTTCTGGGGATCAAGAACGCCACGGAACAGGAAGCAGAGGCTCCGGTAGGCTCGGACAACGCAGAGCAAGATATGACTTTTGGTGGTGTAGCTGCGTCACGTATGACTGCTTTATCGCAAGTCTTACAAGAGGGCGAGGGCTCCACGACGCTACAGGTCGATGCTACAGCGACAGGAGGTGGCGATGCCGATGACCTGGCGGCATTGTGGAAGGCCGCGCTCGATGACGACGAGTTCCTGGACGATGCAGGCGCTGTCGATCCCAGTGGTTTCTTTGAGGATGATGGTGAAGGTTTTCTGGATGAGGCTGAACCACCAATTACCGGAGTGATTAGTCCAACTCAACCTGTCCCGATTTTCAATGAGCAGGGGAAGATGGAGGGATTCTCATCTCTAGCTCATGCCCAGTCACAAAATGGAGGCGCCCCATCCGTGAGCAGATACCAACCGGAACACGTACAGCAACAAACACCTGCGACATCTCGAAACCAATACGCTCCAGATAGTCCACAATTTTTTAACTCCGCCTTCCAGAATTCCATCACTCCGTCAAACCCGTCTACTACGCCATTCGGTGCATATGGTCAAACGCCTTACGCATCGACGCCTTCACAACCTCCGTCGCGACCTGCTGGCCCGCAGACGGCTCAAAGCTTTGTCGACAAGTCAAAAGGAGGCTATTCTTCGCCATACGACCTTCCCATGGACATCGTGAAACAGCCTCGTAAAAGACCAACCGGGCCTACCGTGCCAGCAGCACAGCCTACTCCACCGCCACCCCCAAGAAGCAGTAGCATGATGTCGCAACCATCCGTCACTTCTCCAGTGCAATCAGCATTTGCGAATGCCCCAATGGCGAGTATGTCGCCACCAACATCTAGCCACTCAGGACAATCTGTGCCACCAACGAGAGCAGCCCCAGTGAATACCGTGAAACCTTCACAGGGTGAGTCGAAAGACAAATCAGGCTTCTTTGAGGAGCTGCCACTTGTTCCGAAACCTCGATCACGTCCTTCGGGCGCATATACACCAAGCCCGGCCGCTACACCAGCAGTGCCACAAGGTCCTCCCTCACGACCACCCTTGTCTTCTGCGCCGTCTATGCCTACAATTCCGAGCATGCTGAGTCAGCCTTCTCAGCTGGTCGGCGGTCTAAGACAACCAGAGAGACTACCACTACTCCCTGACACGCCCCCAGCGGCACAGGCATCTCAGGCACATCAGCCGTCTGCTCCAGCTCCGAGTAGCCGATACTCTCCCGCTGTACCTTCAGCGCCTTCAGCGCCTTCGGCTGCTGCTCGCTTCTCGCCAATGCCGCCTCCTGCTCCTGCTGCCAATGCTCGTTATTCTCCTGCCCCTCCGAACTCTGGTCCAATGCCGGGACAGGACAAGTATGCTCCAGCGACCGCCTCAACTCTGCCGCGACAAGCGCAGCCTTTTGCGCCTCGGACGTCAAGTCCTTTAGCCTACCACACAAAACCGGAAACCGAAGCGCCTATGCCACCTCCACGCTCTGCTTCTTACCAGCCACCGCCACGACAGGGTTCCCTGAACAAACCGATGCCATCACTCCCAGTCGAAAGCGCCTCCAATGGAAGCTTACCGAGTGGGCCAACGTTTGAAGTCGGGTCGCCACCCAGACAAGCACTTCCTCCTAGGATGGTCGCTTCGCCACCTCGCGCAAGTGCCTATTCTCCAAGCGCTTCTATAGCCTCGTCGCCAGAATCTAAGAAAAATGCATCTCGATACTCCCCACTCGAAACTCGCGTTCCAGACATGGACTACCCACCGCCTAGGCGCCCGCGCACACAGTCACCTGGGGCTGTCATGAAAGGCCCCAAGGCCTCAGTACCTTGGCCGGACAGGCCCACATCTGCGCTCGATTCTCCTGTGGTTTCTCCCCAGCAAGGACGGACTCAGCTGGCCTTACCTCATCGCAGGCAGTTCTCATCGGACCTCAATTTCGCTGTTCCGCAAGACGAAAGGGCTTCCGATCCACTCGAACGTTGGAGAGGCCATCCGATCTTCAAGTTCGGTGCAAGCGGATCAATACTTACTAGCTTCCCAACGCAGACTCCTTTCTACGCCGCTGGACATGCAATCCCTACAGTCAAGTGCAGTGCAGGCCCGATAACCATCCACGAAGTAAAGACTACATTCCCGCTCGATGACCGTGACGCAAAATTCCCTGGTCCGCTAAGCGGGAAGGGCAAAGGCAAGAAGAAGGATCTCGTTACGTGGATGAGTGGCAAAATTGAAGACCTCGAACGATCTACTGAAGGGGCTCTTTTGGACATAAACCTCGCTCAGCCACTCAAAAAGCGAGCCGAGGAGAAGTTGGTGCTTTGGAAGATGGTAAAGGTGCTCTTAGAGACGGACAATGTCCTTGAGGGCAACCCGGCTGTTGAAGAGGCGGCGCGCAAGATCTTGTTGCCGAACCTTGCTCAGTCGCACGCGTCCACGACACCGCTCGCTGATGCCGCAGACACCGGTCTCAAGGCTGATATTAAGAACCCAGAAGCTCTCTTGGACATTCGTAGACATTTGCTCGAGGGTCAGCGTGAGCGGGCTGTTTGGTATGCGGCAGAGGAAGGTCTATGGTCTCATGCTCTGCTCATCTCGTCTACACTTGGACCTGATGTTCGCAAGCAAGTCGTGCAAGAGTTTGTCCGTTCGCAAGTCAAGGACTCTGGTGAAAATGCGCAATCCTTAGCTGCACTCTATGAAGTCTTCGCCGGCAACTTTGACGAGAGTATTGACGAACTCGTTCCGCCATCAGCCCGTGCTGGCTTCCAGATGGTCAGCAAGTCGGATACCTTTGGAGCAAGCGCTAAGAATCCCTTGGAAGGTCTGGATCAATGGCGCGAAACGCTTGGCCTAATCATTGGCAACAGAACACCTGGTGATGGTCAAGCTGTTGCTGCCCTCGGGAAACTATTGGCAAACTACGGCAGAGCGGAGGCTGCACACACCTGTTTCCTCTTTTCCCGTGCTTTCATCAAGCAAGGTGGCTCCGACGACCCACAGACAAACTTTGTGCTGCTCGGTTCGGATCACCAGGCTCATCCGCTGGAGCTTGGTCTGGACCTTGACTCAATCATCCTCACTGAGGTCTACGAGTATGCCTTGTCTCTCAACCCAGTACCAGGCACCTCACCTGTCATCCCTCACCTGCAAGCATACAAGCTTATGCATGCACACGCCCTCGCTGAGCATGGCTTGCGCACCGAAGCCTTAGCGTACTGCAACTCGATTGGAGACGCCATAAAGTCTAGCACACGGGCATCGCCTTATTATCACATCGCATTTGCAGGCGCAGTGGATGATCTTACCAGGTGTCTATCGCAAGCACCGCAAACATCCTCTTCATCAGGCTGGATCTCCAAGCCTTCGATGGACAAAGTTTCCGGAAGTATGTGGAACAAGTTCAACAAGTTCGTTGCGGGCGATGATGACCAGGGCTCGGCCGGCACAGGCGCTGGCGGTGAAGGTGGTGATGCTGCTGGACCGTTCGGAAAAGTCAGTGGTGACACGCCGTCTGTTAGTCGCAATGTCTCAGCCACGGACCTCTACAGTGCCATGTCTTTGACTGGAGGAGCAACCGTAACGTCTGGAGCTCCTGTTGGCAGGTATGCTCCATCAGCTGCTGGAAGTGCAAGTCACCTTCCCGCTGGTCGGTATGCTCCACAGGCTTCTTCCACGTATGCACCAAGCCGAGGATCCCTGGAGTCTACTCGCTCATACGAGCCTGAGCGGCCTGGCACAGGACATTCCACAAACAGCATGCCACAGCGTGCAATCTCCACTCCCTATGGAGCTTACCTTCCACAGGCGCAGCAGACTCAAGTCAAACCAATGCAGACACTCGCGCCGGAGAAGCCTGACATGCAACGCGCCGCTTCTGATTACCGCGTCCAGTACAGCCAGCCGCCTTCTCGAAGACCATCAACCCAGGATGAAGTTGGGGCCCCTTACACGCCTCAGCTGAGCTTTGAGCATAGCTCTCCATCGGCGTACCAACCCACATTGGGACAGCCGAATCCGCCAAAGCCGGCGGACGCGTACTCGCCGTCTCCATTGTACGGTGACGATCCAGTCAATGGCATTCAACATAATGATCCACAGTCCGCGAGCTACGAACCTCCAAGCTTTAGTTATGAGCCACCTGTTCATGAACCTTCCGAGCAACCTCAGGAATCTTCCTACGAACCTCCAAGCTTCAGTTATGAGCCACCCGTTCATGGACTTTCCGACCAGCCTCAAGCATCTTCCTACGAGCCGCCGACGTCCTCTTATGAGCCACCTAAGCAATCCTCAACTTATGAGCCTCCGACTTACGAGCCGCATACGAATGAGCACGGCGACGAGCCTCCGACCTCCACGTATGAACCGCCCACTTCCACGTATGAGCCTCCAACCCTTTCATATGAGCCTCCTGCGTCTACGTATGAGCCTCCTACATCCACCTACGTGCCACCAACATCTAGTTACGAGCCTCCGACCTCGAGTTACGAACCTCCAACATCCAGCTACGAACCACCCTCGCCAGAGACGTACCGCTCCGAGGCCCCCACCGGGCAGACCGACTCCCCACCGCAACCAGGAAAACCCTCAATGATGGACCCCGATGAAACCGACGACCAAATCATGCAACGCGCCGCCGCCCTCGCCGCCAAATCTGCCGCCGACCGAGAAGCCGACGAAGCCTTCAAACGCGCCGCAGAAGAAGACGCCAAACGCGACGCCGCCAAGAACGGCGACAAGAAGGGCTGGTTCGGCTGGTTCGGTAAAAAGGACCCGAATGCCCAGCCAGGTCCTATCAGAGCCAAGTTGGGTGAGCAGAATAGTTTCTACTACGACGCGGATCTCAAGAAATGGGTCAACAAGAAGGGAGGCGAGACGCCCACTGCTGCTGCGCCAACGCCGCCACCGCCTAAGGGACCAAGCCGCGCGGCCAGTGGACAAGGTGGTCCGCCTGCCGGACCGCCCACTGGGCCCCCGTCTAGGGCACCAAGTGGTGCAGCTTTGGCAGGCATGGGAAGCCCCCCTATGGGCATGGGCAGGATGCCGCCCAGCGGGCCGCCCAGTAGAGTTGGTACGCCCGGCCAGGAGACGCTTGCTCCGAATGGTGGGATGCCGCCCAGTGGACCACCTAGCGCGCCGCCTAGTCGCCCGCCTACTAGTATGAGTGCCGCGAGCAGTATTGATGATTTGCTTGGTGCGCCGGCGCCGAGGAAGGGCGGGACTGTCAAGGGGAAGAAGAGGGGTGGGAGGTATGTTGATGTTATGGCGAAGTAGAGGGGCGTGTATGGTTTAGAAGGGGCAAATGGTTGGCTGGATAGCCGTTAGCGATGGAAGGTAGAATGTATAAGTATTAATCGAAGTTTCTGTTCAGTTGATCTTGTGGATCTATGTCCAGGTCTAGGTTTGGTGTATTTCTTGGTCCGTCGGTAGCACCATCACCACACGCGGTATTAGGGACTGAACTCTGACGTGCCTAATGCTGAGAGATGTTGAATATAACTACTGGTGGATATCTAGTGAATTGTCATTATAGTAAGACTCATGGGGTTGACCTGTCTGAGATTACTATCGCCAATTTGTCCAGGCCGAAAAACATCGTCCTAAGTGAGGAACTAACCTCCCACCAACCTCATGCTCCGCACTGCACACAGCCTTCCCAATCCGCGAGCCATAGGGGTAAAATGTAAAAACATCCATCGCCACACCTGCAGAAGCTCAAGCCATTAAGTCCTCCCGTGTGTACGACAGCGAGTGTTCACTCGAAGTCGTCCCCATGCCAAAGCCCCTCGATCCCATCCACGCCCCAGCACGAGACACCTACTCCCCATCCCACATCCTACACTCCTCCAACATCCCCGGAATCCGCTGATCGAACACCTCTCTCAGCACCGGCAGCGTCTTCCCCAATCTCTCACAGATGACGCGGCGGTCCTCCTCGTCGACCTCGTCGCCCTCGAACCGCAGGTCCAGGTCGTCTAAGAAGCCTTGGTAGGTGGTTTTGATCGCGGCGGTGATGGCGTCTTGCCAGGCGGAGAGGGCTGCGGCGCATTGGTCCCGGATGGAGGCGATCAGGGTGTAAAGGGGCCCTGGGCTGGAGGGCAGGAGGAGCGTTTTGGCGAGAGTTTCGAGGCGTTTGGAGTAGACTTGTTTGGCTGGGTTGAGGTTAGCGGGTTGGCATGGAGAGGGATGGGGTGGTTGTGGTTGCGGGGATAGGGTACTCACTGCCTCGCTTGAATTTCTTGGTTCGGACTTCCTCCCAGGCTGAGACCATGGCTTCCATGAAGGGGGTCGCGTTGGCGGTCTCGGAGGGTGGGTAGTCGGTGAATGCGGTTGAGAAGATGTTACTTCTTGTGGTCAGTACCGTCATTTAGAGGCGTGGAATAGGGTCTTACAAGATGGAATCCTTGAGCGCGTCTCTGGCAGTGTTGATGTCGTGCCACATGCCCTGCGCACGCTTCTCGAATTGCTCGAAGTAGACCTGCATGTCCAGTCCGCCGACCTCATC
This sequence comes from Zalaria sp. Him3, assembly GCA_027923365.1. NCBI lineage: Eukaryota > Fungi > Ascomycota > Dothideomycetes > Dothideales > Zalariaceae > Zalaria > Zalaria sp. Him3. The sequence goes on from BPUN01000006.1 coordinate 900,487, forward strand.
GTTAGCTTTCATGTCGTTTCGCACCTTGTCGAGCTTAATCTTTTGCCTCTCTAACACATCTTTTGTGGCGTTACTGATAACAGTCTCGACCATCTGCCGACAAGTAAGCATATCCGGCGTGACCACTCCCAGAATCTCCTCGTTCAGAGAAATCGGCTCCTTTTTGTTCGAAGGATGGTGTCGTCCGCCTCTGCGACAGAACGCCATGAAGGAGACACACTTCAATGCCAGCGGCTCTTTCGAGATGTCACGGCAAAATTCCAGTATCTTCATCTTCCACTCCTTCTTCAGCTTATTGCCCATCTCCCTCTGAATAGCTGATTTGATATCTTCCTGCATATCATCCTTCATCTCTTGGAGTCCCTCTGTGCATCTGTCTCTCGGAACCTCGATGATCAGATCCAGCAGCTCCTTGCGCTCGAGCCGTGACTTCTCCGCCCAGAGCTGAAGCCGCTTGAGGTCGCATGGAATGTGGATGTTCGTGTGGCGCTGGAGACAGTCAAGCTTGCCGCGATGGGCCAGGACGACCAGGGTCCGACGCAGCTCGCAGATGCCGGCTTGTTGGAGTGTGAGACATGGGGGCTTGTAGGGATCGGGGCCCATGAAGTATTTCTCATGCTCCTTGTTGGAAACACAGATGATGCGTATCTGATCAGTGACGGTTGAGATCCTACGGAAACCCTCCCGAAGCTTCGTGATCAGGTTTTGGGTCGCGATTTCGACTCTCTTGCCCGTTTGCTTTGCTGCCGCGGATTCCTTGATGAGGTATAGGCGCATCTTCTGTGAGTCGAAGTCGGGAGCGTTGCTGGCGTTACTGGCGTTGTTGGTGCGCACGAAGTTCTCGTACTCAGTTTTCGCTGCTGTGGCTTCTGTTGATACCGCAACGAGCTCATTTTTTTGCTCTATTGTTTCGTAGCGAGGGTCCTCTGAGATTACATCCGTCTTCGTAATCAGGATAATGATGTTCTCAGGTCTCTTCCTCCGTAAGGCAGTCTTGACGTATTTCAACAGATTAGGATCCGTTGCAGCTCTCTGGAAGGGATGTGCAATGAGGATGACTGAGCATCGCTCAATGGCACTGAGTGTTGTCTTGAGTCTGTCCTGGTTGGTATCGGTCACGCCAGGAAGATCCAAAACCTCGAAGCCCTGGCGCAATAAGCGGGAGCTGATGTTGACTCTAACCTTGTTCACCAGAGGCCACATCGAGGCACCCACATGTCCAAGTAGCCGGGCTTTGGACTCAGTGTATGGCCTGAGTTTGTCCTGTAGTTTTGTCAATTCTCGCGAATCGAAGACCGCAGTGTTACTTTTCGTATTGTATTCGGGGATCTTCATAAGCAGCTGGACCATTGTATAGAGCCTGTCTTCGATACCTTTGTGGCACTCGTGCTTTGAGTCCATGAAGTAGGTGGCCATAGACTCTGCGTCCTGGAAGTAGTTGTGTGTGCCGTTGAAGAGTGCTTTGAAGTATTCAGCGGCTGTGTTCGCCAGCGGCTCGAGATCCGCGACATCATCTTCCTCTCCATCATCGGCGTCATCATCGTTGTCGTCGTCTTCTTCTTTCATGAATCGGTCCTCCTTCTGAGCCTTTCTTTTAAAGTGTTCGCAGAAGTTCCTGACATGCAGCCTGATCTGCTCTTTGATGGTCTCTGGGTGGTGAAAATGTACCTCGCCGACGAAGTTGGCCTGCTGGTCTGGATCATCTACGAATTCTAGTGGCACATACGTGCAAGCATGGCCGTCACTCAGCTGCAGAAAATGTTAACAAGCGTCGTAGCGGGGGTGTATCCCACCTACCTGAGAAGTGAGACCTTCGACTTCAAGCAACATGTTGATAGTGCTAGACTTAGCGGCCCCGCTATCACCCAGAATGCCAAAGCTCGGTTTATGGCCATAGTAGGGCACTTTCTTCTTCTCCAAACTCTCGAGCAGCTTGGGGATCTCAAGATCGGAGCCATCATAAGATTCCAAGATTTCACAGCATTTCGAAACGGCGTCCTGGCTGCATTCTTCGATCTCTTTGAACTTTGGATGGATGGATGCGACCCATGGGTAGGCCTCGTGGATCTGGTAGTCGTAACGCTGATCCGATGTATATGGCTTAACTTCCTCGCCAGTGTATCCGACTTCTGCTGGTGGTGCGATAATCTTGCGGCGCTTTGCGAGACGGGGTTTTTGGACACGCTCCATCGTGCTGTCGTATCCTGCTTCAACGAAGAGTCGCTCCATCGTGCTGTCGTATCCTTCTTCAACGAAGAGGCTTGTTCCTGCACTGTCCATAAGTAGTAGGAGCGAAAGATGGAACGTGGAAGCTGCAGCGAGATCGCAATTGAGTAAGAAGATGTTGATTTGGTAGTTGGCGTTGCAGATGTTGGACAGTGCCAGGTACGTATGTAGTAGTATGGATTTGGTGCTGTCAATGATGGAATATTGTTGACGTGTGGTGAGTGGCTCCAAGAAAATGTAGGCAAATGACTGATGAAATGGGAGGAAGAGACGAGGAAATTAGTACGGCCAGAGGAATATCTGAAGGGAAACGAGAAGGTTGCCGTATCTCATGTGAATGTTGCTGTCTCGAATGTGAATCAGGATCTTAGACAAGCTCTTGGCAGATGACGGATGAAGTGAAAAGAAGAGACACGACCGTTAGCACGGCCAGAGAAAGATCTGAAGGGAAATGTGAAGGGTAAAATAGTGAATCACGGCTGTAAGATCTGCGGAGACGCAAATGCTGTACTGTTGTTGACGCAGGATGGGTCAGAGAAGAGTATGATGCAGAGAGCGTGTGTGGTGAGCGTGTGCATCCAAGGACGACTCGTCTCACTGAGAGGTATTTGTAAGTGAGAGAGGGAGAATTTGTGACGCAAAGGAAATTGGGAGGTCTCACCGAGTGGTAGTCGTAGATGTATGAGAGAATAGTGCATTGTGGAGACCTGGAAGATCTGACCACGTCTTGGCATGCTGGACCGCGAGTGAGTGAACGCTCGCTCCCAGTTGCTTTAAAGCAGGCGCACTCATGAACGAAGCAGAGTGATGGATGAAACATATGGCTGGACAAATGGACATCCATGTAACCACAATGGACAAAGATCCAATATGAGATACGCGCATACTCGCGCTTTTTGGAGAAACACCCTCCTTCTTTCCAAACCGGGCAGTCAGCCGCCCACCTCATCCATTCACCAACGTACATCTCCACAGACGTAGTCATCAGTAATCCATACGCAACTCTCCAAGCTCCAATCTCCCCAGATTCAACACAACCCCTTCCTCCCTCCTCCCTCCACCCCCCCTACTCCCCATCCCTCTACGACGAATAAGCCGACGCAACCGGACACCCCTCATCACCACACACCCCCGCCAACGTCGGCCCCGGCATAAACGTCGGCTGAAAACTCGAATTCCTCAAGCTGGACCCATCGCCGGCCAGCGCCTCCACGAAAGTCCAAGCAAAGAACGCATCAGCCTGATAGAACGTCTCAAAGCCTTGCTTGGGCACCTCCGCTAGGATGCTAAATGTGCCCTCGCCCACACTCTGCGCGCCATACACGCGCCAAGACGCGACCTCCGTCGCCCCGTTCCAGGACACGTAGACGCTGGTCGCTGCGGAAGTGTTGTGCGCGTAGGCGTAGACGTCCGGGACCGTGCAGCAAGGGATGCTGACCCAAGGGGCAGTGAAGGCACGGTAGTTCATCGCCGAGCCATCCGCGAACTGGGCCTGCAAGACTGCAGTGCCGTTTGCGGCGTGCTCGGTGACGAAGGCTTGGTCGCCCCAGCCGTGGAAGACGCCGCCGGTGGAGAGGAGTTGGGTGTTGCCTTGGGAGGTGGAGAGGAGGGGGGCTGTGCCTGGGAAGACGGTTTCGGAGAGCAAGGTTGCGGTGTTGGCGGTGTGGTCGAGGGCGATGACTTTGCCGGCGGAGTAGGCGGAGGTGGAGGCGAAGCCGTTGCTGGCGTTGTCGAAGATGGAGAGGATGGTTGTTGTGGCGTTTTCGGACACGATGCGCGCGTCGTGTTGGAAGGAGAAGTTGAAGCCTTGCAAAGTGAAGTCGGAGTCGCCAAGGAAACTGAGGCGCCAGCTAATGCTTCGGTCGGTTGCGTTGATGTAGTAGAGGGTGCAGACGTGCCGGCCGGAGACGAGATAGTTCCCTGAGGGTGCCTTGTCGATGGAATTGATGTGGAAGTAGTCGAAGGGCGAGGCGGGCGTGAAGCCCGTGCCGCCGACGTCGGTTTTGTTGGGCAAGATTTGGGTCGCGGAGGGGTCAACGTGGTTGGTGGAGAACCATTCGAAGACGACTTCGCCAGATGTTACGTTCACTTCCTGGAACACGCCTTGGGAGAGCCAACCTTGGCCCGTGGTAATGTTGAAGTAGGATAGATCCGCTGGGATCACTTCGTAGGCGGAGAGAATGGCGGTCTCGCCGTCGTTCAGGAGTTGGAACTCATGCTCGTCTGCGGGTGGGACGTTGCCTCCTGTATTCACTGTGGCGACGGGCTTGTAGTCTGAGTTGATGATCATAGCTTGGCCAATACCGTACCCGAATTGTTGGTTCATCTGTGACATGCAAAGGTGAGGAGCGCCTTCGTATGTGCATGGTCGGAAGTCATGCGCATTCTCTGAGCCGACCACTCCATAGCCGTCCCGAATAAGGTTGCCAAATTTGTCATAAATATACGGTCCTGATTTGGCGGCTTGATATGGTGCGATGAAGATGTATCCTGCGTTGATTCTTAGTATCATTGCCAAATCTAGAAACATCCGTTGTTACCTGGTGTGAATCCAGTAGGGCTGGAGTCCTGGATGGTAACATTCAGAAAGGGCGCAGAAGACTGGGGTCTCTGTAGGATTCATGTAAGTCCGGGGGCCAATAAACGTTGCTTTTTGAGAATCATAACCATACCGTATAATAGAACGAGACAGGCAAAGTGGTGTTTGGCAGACGTTCATCTTGAGCAGCTGAGCTCAATGCAAATGCCAACGCAGTGTATACAGCAAAACGCAACGTCCTCGCAAGACCCATGATGGATGGCGGCAGTCAAACTATGGGGAACCGGTAGATCTCGCCGAGGTCTGGAGGAGGGGCGGGCCGAAGAGTCGATGGTATTTCGATCTATCCTTCAACAATTCCCTGATGAGAAATACGAATTGGAGACGTCTGAGACAGGGAAATAATGCTTGATTAATTCAATTGTCGTACCGATTGTGGCCACGGAAGGATTTCTTGTAACAATGCATACGCGTCAGATGTGCCATCTGCCGGATCTTGCAGGCAACAGACGTGTTCCGTTCCTTGCTGGAGAGAGGAGTACATGCCTCCTCCGGCTAGACGCAAAGGACAAATGCGTCATGCGCGCCCAATGGCCATCATTGATGTCCATGATCCATCGCGGTTTAGCAGCGACCGAACCGTGCGCTAAATCCTCATGGTCATCCATGCTGCCCCAGCCACTGACTGCCCCAGCCACTGACCGCCAGAACCCAACAAGCTACTCCAGGGACCTGGTAGATTGTCAATGGTTGCTCAGGATCGCACAGTGCAGGTTATGGGGTGTTGAACCGGCCTGAGTATGGCTTGGTTGCTTCGTCCACTGTCAGTACAAGCGTTCGCGTACTTGCGCATTCCCGGTTACAGGTCCCTCGCAATGCAGCAAACCAAGGTATTCAGGCGTCCACGCGATCAACATCTCCATTGCAGGAGATCTAGAGTTGCCTTCCCTGTACATTTAATAATTGCTGCAGGTTATGTGCGCCTATCGCAGAGGCACCTTATCGCTGTCCGCCGCGGATGCGGGGTTCGCGGTGCCGGGTTTCGGTGGCGCACAGGGTGCCGGCAAGTCGGGCTTGGCGCAGGTACAGCATTGAGCACTCACACGACAGTTATCGGTAGGGTAGAAGTATCATCCTTAAGAAGCAATGCTTGCGCCGTTGAGCTGAAAGGATCAGCACAATGATGGATGAAGCTGAGACAGGTCAAGCTTCCATACCGGACGTTGACCGTTGACAAATGATCAAGTGGGGTGTGGGGTGTGGGGAGGACGACGTCGCGGGTGCTGGCTCGCTATACCGGGCTGATATACATGACTGCCTGTAGGTAGGTACATCAATCGACTAGCATCTTCGGTGCTTGAAATATCTTGCTCGAATACATGCGAGTACACCCAAACTACCTGTACTAGACGCACATCCGACGCCAAACAATCAGATTATCCTAATACTCCACCACCGTCCTCCATAAGTATGCCTTGCACCCATCGATCGGCAGCACTTTATGAGTCCACGATCTCATATTCATCCACGACTACTCTCACCACAGCAATGAGAGGTCCGATAGCACTTGATCCCCACAACCATCATCTCCACATCCCTAATCCTCCGCCTAGCCTCCGCCAACCTCTCCACCACCTCCTCCCACCCCACCCAAGGCCTCTCATAGTAGCCACAGGCCCAACCACCGGTCCCCTCTCCCTTTCCGCATACTTCCTCTCCAGCGCCTCAATCTCCCGCTCAATCGCCTCAACCCCTAACAACCACCCCTCCAACTCCCTCCCCAGCTCTACCCGCGCATACTCCCGCGTACACTGGGTCTGTATAGGTTGATATCACGATCTGCTCCCGAAGAATGGACTCTGGTGCATGGAATATCACCTTTTGATGGTGTAGCGAGGAATTATAATATCACAGATGCAGTCGTTAGAATACGTGAGTCGATAGCCGATGTTACGAAACTAATCGAGTTGTCTTTTTTGAGTTCCATTAACGAGGTGGCTACTTTGCATGACTACCTGCCACTCAACGCGGGCAGAGCAAACCCCATTACATGGAAGCGGAAACCACCGCTTGGACCCTTCAATAAGCAAAGCACAACTATGTCAACCTTGTTCGGCCTTTAACGTGGCATAGCTGGCTGGCGTGAGCGAGGCTTGCCAGCCGCTTTTCGAAACCCTCCATCATGGGTAATGCGTGACCAAACCGGACGCCCCCTGCTTGCCAAGCAGCGCTGAAACCCCAATTGAGAGTGCCTGATCAATACCTGCCTTGACGTCCTTGAGATCCTTCATCTCGTCCTCGATATCCATCTTCTGGTCTGCAAGCTCAGCTCTGACGGTATCCATTACGTCCGCGGTGAACAGTGCTTTGAACTCTCCCATCTGTTTGCGGACTTGCTCGTCGGCCATCTCTTTGGCAGCTTTAGTGGCGGATTCCACAGCGATGTGCGAGCCCAATATGACGTCCTTGCAAGAGATGGCCAGCTGCGCAAATGTCTTCTGGGTGGTCTCACGTTCCTTGAGAATGGCGGCATTGACAGCGTCGTTCATGAGAGTCTCCATCGCAGCTTGCATCTCAACAGACGCCTTCTGGATAGCAGCGTCGATGACCTCTTTGGTGGAGCTTTGTGTGGCCTCCTCAATCTCAGCACGCTGCTTGTGAATAGCAGTGTTGACAGCATCCTTGATAGCAGCTTGAGTCGTCTTCTGCGCCACAACCTCTTGCTTCTGGACAGCGGAGTCAACAGCATACGTGAGAGCAGCTTGCGTGGTCTTCTGCGCCTAGGCACGCTGCTTCTGAGCAGAGATACTGACAGCATGATTGACAGCGCCTTGCAGGCTCTTCTTCATTTCGACCTGCTGCTTCTGAACAGCAGCATTAACAGCCTCCTTGACAGCGGCTTGCGTAGTCTTCTGCGCCTCAGTACGCTCCTTCTCGACAGAAATACTGACTTCGTAATCTTGGCGAAGCTTCTGCGCCCAAGTACGCTCCTCCTTGGTTGTGTCGTTTACGATACGGGGGGATGTGTGAATCAGAAGGGCCTTTGCCACGGCCTCGTTGACCATAAGGTGGATTTCCTCGTGGGTGACTGTGAACTGTGGAGTGCTTGCCATAGCTGAGTGAGTGGCAGTCACACTCTCGTTATTGGTCTTGCTGTCAGGCTTGAGCGGGCCAGAGATGGCGATGGATTGACCGGCCGTGGTGGCCACTTTCTTGGTCATATTTGCGGTGACGGGTGGTGTATTGCTAAGTGTTGAGCGAGATGCGAAGTTGAGAATTTGTGACAGTGATAGTCACTGTATTTAGCTTGGGGGCACTTTAGAGATGTCAGGTAGGTAAGTCTGCGGTTCGTAGTGTAGCAAATCTTACGGTGACGAGAGTGGCAGGAACGACACTTGCGTGGCGGAAGGTAGATGAGGGAGGTAGGAAGGTTGTTTATGATGTGTGAAGTCTTTATACTGCGTTGCTGTGGCGCGAGCTTTTGTTTGTCATAGAAACATGTGGAGTGAGGTGAAGTGAAGTGAATTGAGTTGACAACATTTCCCGCGCGTACACTATCTGAGCACGTGGACACAGTCCAAGTCCTAGAACAATGCGCGAGTACATACATTAATGCGGTGACGGCAAATGGACCGCCTGCCTACAGGCACAACTCATCCAGCCCTGTTCTCGCTAACAGCAGCTTCATCTCCAAGTCTACCGACTCACTCACGTGCACCTGCTCAATCTTGGACTCGCTCTGACTCTTCAACTTTCCTGCATGTTCCCCCTCAATCCCTTCAGCTTTCTTCCCAGCTCTCCTTCCACCTCTTCTCCTAGCTCCCTTCCCAGCTGACATCTTCTCAAGCTCGCAAACCCGATGGTCTAGCCCTTTTAGCTGCTCCTCGGACTTGCTCTGTCGCTTGTCGTCAGCTTTTCGGGCATGGAAGTTATCATCCATGAAAGCGTTTAAGCCAGCTGCTGTCTCCCTAACCGCCTCCTCAACGGCCTTGAAATTCTGCTCTCTGACTCGCTCTGACGCTATGAGCTTCTGCGCCATTTCATCCTGTAGGCGCTGCTCCAGCTTGCTCATACCGGTCTCTACTTCGGTTCGGACCGTCTTGAGTGTCGTAGCCAGCTGCTCCTGCAACATGGATGCTGGGAGACATTCTTCGGTGACTCCATCTGAAGCCTTATGTTCTTCCACTGCAAGTCCGGAGAGCTTCTTCTCCGCGATAATTTCGGCTTCCAGCATGATCGCCGCCAGTCTATTCTCCATCCTATCTTCCAGCATCTCACGGACCATAGTTCGAGCTTGGCATCTATGACTGCTTCTATCCTCTCCTCGATCCTGCGCTGCGTGTACTGGTAGCGCTCTACCATCTGTTCCAGACGCGCGTTTAGGTAGCGCTGCATCTTTGCTTCTAGCTGCGCCATGTCTGTCGTAGGGCCCGGTTGGTAGCGGGCAGTTGCGGCAGTGCTGATAGCGGGAGAGGCGGAGACTTCGGGTTGGGTTTGCGTCATGGTGTGTGATAGACAGCTCTCTGGAAGGGAGCGGTTTGGTAATTTTGTCTTGTGGTTTGGATATGTGGATGCAGGTGATTTCTGAAAGCTTCGCTTGGGACAGAGAAAGTAGAATGGACCTGGGATATGAACAGACTGAAGGGGCGAGGGGAGCCTTATATACCACAGCAGCGCGCAACACTTCGCTATGAAATATAAGGTTCAAAAGCTTGCCTGGACTTGCGAAAGTATACTTCTTAGAGTATGGCTGGGGTTGTAGAGGAAAGTTCAGAACCTACAGAATACCGCCAAACGTCTGTTTTCTCTTGACGGCGAATATCTCTAAGAGAGTTTTGGCATTGCCGAGCTACATTGTCACATCCTCTATAGTGGTGAGGAGAGGAGGATGAAGTTAATGGACGTACGCTAGCGACCAAAGTCTACCTACTGTAGCGCTCGGCGATAGCTTTCGAAGCTTACTTCAAGCTTTCAAGCAGCGTAAGCCCACCTAGAGATGCTCGAAACCCATCTGTACTGCCATCCAATAAGCTGACCACCCAACTCCTCCTCATATCATCGCCGACCGTCCTTTTACAACTATTCCGGCGGTCAACGCAACTCCCTCAGGTACTCCGCAGTAATTTTCTGCGCCGGTCATAGGGAAGTGCGGGCATTTCGCTCGCATTCGTGTCCCAGATGGCTTCATAGTTGAAAGGAGCGTCGAGTAGTGCTACCAATCTTCTTGTCTGCAAGAGGTCGTTCGGGTGCGCTTCTAAACCATGACCGTACCATATGACGGCTTCGGCGGTTCTTCCAAGTGCCAAAATCAGCCTGATTGTTGACTCTTCCCATCCGCTCAATCACTGTAACTCCCGCTCCTGCTCCTGCTCCTGCTATCACTAGGACTCCTAGTCCTCCTCCTCCTGTCCTCCGGGCTCCTGCTTCTTCTCGGGCTCCGACTCCTCTCCCTCTCCCTCCTGCTCCCCTCCGCTTTCTTCACCTCCACCTCCCTAGCCCTCTCCTCCTGCCTCTTCCAATGACTGCCCTCCTCATAATCCTCCCGAATCCCCAACGCGCGCCTTAGCTTCTCACTCTCCTCAATCTTCGCCTTCGCAAGCTCATGTACCTGATGACTCTTCAAGCCCTTCACATTAGTCCCCTCCTTCCCTTCCCTCTGTTCAGCTGCAAGCTTCTTGCGCAAAGCGTCGCATTGCGCCTCGATCTCGTCCTCGTCGACCTCGTCCTCTTCAAGCTTGTCGCGCAGCTCAAAGACTTTGACTTCGATCTCGCGGCGCCGGTCATGCTCAAGAATAGAGGCGTCAGGTTGGCGCTGGCGGTGTCGGAGGTTGTCAAAGTCCTTTGGTGGGTAGGGCGCGGTTTGGTCGCGGGGTTTGAGGTGGGAGAGGTTGCGCTGCACGTAGCCGGATGTGCCACTGCCGCGTGGGGTGGAGAGGCCGACGTTCGACGACATTGTGAGGTTCGTGCGGCGAGTCTGGAGGAGTAGGGTCTGATGCTGTTGGAAGAAAGTGGTGGGGTTGTATAATGTAGATATGGGGACAAGTAAATGGGAGGACTGCGTCAAAGCGTCAAGTGAGGTCAATGGAAGCTGCGGAAAAGCGACGCCAAGACTTTCATATGATTCGTTCCTTCCACGAAGAGGTCACAACCTCTCTTGCATTCTGTCGCCACCTCATTACCGGAGATAGCTTGTTTGGTCGTCAATTCCGAATCTCAGTCTTTCGGTATAGCCAAAGGTCCCCGTCGAGATGCCAGCCGCGGACGCAGACATGAGCGGTTCGTCAGATGCAGAGCAGCCTCTGACTCGACTGCCGTTCCCACCCTTCTACAAGTCCCATGTATTGCACTGCTCTTACCATTGGTGGCACCCAAAGTGAGTTTTGTCTTATGATTCTCAACATTCCCAAAATCTCAGTACTAACCACAGAGCCTAGATATCGTACAATCACCCCAAAAGCGCGCCTCGTACCATTAACGCCACCGTTCCTGGATTATCTCCGCGCAGACGGCATAGTGCTACCCGACGACGAGGACGAGCGACGAGACTGGTCCGACTCCGACAGCGGTATCTTTTCATCCACAGAGAACCCCGATGCCGTAGACGAGGACGAGGACGAGGATCCAGCTGCAGAGTGGCGAGAAGTTCATACCGCCATTAAAGCCACCATAGCAGAGCTCGGGGGGAAAGTGGTACCAAAACTCAACTGGTCTGCGCCTAAGGATGCCACCTGGATCTCTGCGACGAACAGTATGGATTGTCGGACGCCGAGCGACATTTACCTACTGCTTAAGAGTTCAGACTTCGTGACGCATGATTTGGAACACGCTTTTGACGACTGCGAAGATGACCCCATGACTTCCCAAGAGGAACAGATCGCGATTGCAGATATTCCGTATCACCTTGCTCTGCGGAAGTTTGTGCAGCTTAACCCATCCGTTGAATTCCGTTGTTTCGTCCGCAATCGGAAGCTCATTGCGATCACTCAACGGGATCTCAATCATTTTGACTTCCTGTTCAACCTACAGGACAAGCTACGCGACAGGATACAAGACTTCTTTGACGACAAGCTGAAGAGCACGTTTCCTGATGAGAGCTTCGTGTTTGACGTATATATCCCACCACCTCACAACAGAGTCTGGCTTATAGATTTCAACCCATGGGCTCAAAGGACGGATCCACTACTATTCAGCTGGCTAGAACTTCTCACTATGCCAGAACCACCTGAAGCTCCCAAGGAAGAGGTTGTGTCGATTCCCATCAGATCCTCCACCAATGGGACTGCCCCATCTGCAGCTGAGATCGAGCAGCAAATCGCGGCACTGGACCTCTCGGGAGATGGGGAGTCCGACGAGGAAGCGGACGAAGAACTCTGGGTCCCCGAGTTCCGCCTGGTCAAGAAAGACGACCCAGAAGCATACAGTTTCAACACGCCGCAGTTCAGCGCACACAAGCTACCAAAGGACGTCGTCGACGCGAGTCAAGCCGGTGCGGGTGGCTTAAGAGAATTTGCCGAAAACTGGAAGGACATCCTAGAGAAGCGGCAAAAGCAGGATGCAGAAGATAGTAGTGAGGACGAATGAGCACGAAACCAAGACTTTCTCCGCACCCGAACAATCTTTGCACGATGTACGAAACGCCTTTCTATGCATCTTCAAGCATCTAGACATCTAGAGTGCTGAAGCGCCTTCGTGTAGCGCCCTGGTATAGCTTTGCGCTGGCCACCAGGCGTTTCCTCGGTCCTGACGTTTCGCCCGCCAAGCACGCCTGCGCGGCTTTGAGCAGAATTCACCGCGGACTAAACTCCGCCAAGCCTCATCGCTTGCAACCACAAATGCTTATCCGTCATACTCATGTCAGGAACACGTGTGGCACATGGGGTTCGCGACCACAATGTGCTCATCTGCTCCACTCTGGCCAGGGCTGTTTCGACCCGATTGCGGCGCTTCAGAGCCTCCAATATGAGGCGCCGTGCAGCCACTGCTATCGCCTTGGCTGAGTGAGTTTCTGCATATTCTATGTATTACTTAGTTTCAACGAAATACACTGCGGTCAGGATGTTTTGATATGTCTTTCGTTTGTCGTTGATATTAAATCCAAGGAATCCTATACCCCATACCCGAAAAGCAGCAAGAGGTGGTTTGCCACCAGAAACACGTCCACCATGTCCACGACCATGTTGGTCACGCGACACATCCAAGACCACGATGAAGCCAATACGACCCTCTGGACCTACTTCGGTTATCCTTCACGCGTGATGCCCTGCACCAGCGATGCAGGCACCTGCGAATACCTCGCCGCCGTGTACTGGATGCACAGCGTCTCCATGCTCTACACTTTCATCCTCTGGGCAGTGATCGGCGGCATCCTCGCCCTCTGGATTGGGTACCGCGTCCTGCGTTCCAACCACCGGCAAGCAGAGATCAAAACCCCCTTTGACCGCGGGTTCGGCGCACTGGAGACGGCGGGGAGGCGATGGCTCTTGCCCAAAGCGCCCCTACGGCGATTCTTTGGCCGCATCACGAGATTGCAAGTTGCGGTGCTCGCGTGCTTGCTGGGCTATCTCCTCATCTTCAGCCTCGTGGGGATCGTGTACAAGACGTGGGTGACGCCGGTCAAGAAATCGCCGGGGTTCTACAATACCAGGACAGGGCTCGGCGGGTTCGCTGACCGCGTTGGCGCGCTCGCGTTTGCGCTTACGCCGCTTACGGTCGCCCTGGCCCAGCGCGAGAGTATCCTGTCCTTGGTAACGGGGATCCCGCACCAGCACCTCAACTTCCTGCACCGCTGGACGGGCTATGTCATCTTCATCCAGTCCTTCCTGCATACACTCGGCTGGACGATCGTGGAGGCGAAACTGTACCAACCCCAGCCGAGCGTGTACAAAACCTTCATCGCGGAGCAGTACATCATCTTCGGCATCGTGGCAATGCTGTTCGTCACCGCCTTGACCGTGCTAAGCACGCGCTGGGCCATCCGTCTGACCGGCTACGAAGTCTTCCGGAAACTGCATTGGGGCTTCGCCGCGCTGTATCTAGGCGCCTGCTGGGGCCATTGGGACAAGCTCGCCTTCTGGATGTACGCGAGCATCATCATCCTCTTCCTGGACCAAGGCCTGCGCCTGTTCAGGACGCTGCTCATCCACACCGGACTCCGTAAAGGAAGCGCACGCGGCCTCGGCTTCCGCTGCGCAACTGCCACTCTCCGCCACTTCGGCGCTGGGGAGGAGGATAGTCTGGTCAGGCTGGACTTCGACTTCGAGCACGGGCCCTGGCGGCCCGGGCAGCATTTCTACCTCTGCTTCCCCGCGCTCGGCATCTGGCAGTCGCACCCCTTGACGCCTTCGTCTTCGCCTGTAGATGGGAGGCTCCAGCACCACACTTATCTCATCCGCACGCGCAAGGGTATCACGGCACAGCTGGCGTCTCTGGCACAGCAGGGTGGGATGGCCACCACGCCGGTCATTCTGTCTGGGCCCTACGGGCGTGGCTTTGACGGCTTGGGGAGCCAGAATTTGCTCGCTGTGGCGGGAGGTTCGGGCGTTACGTTTACGCTGCCGTTGGTCATGGACGCGTTGGCGAGGAAGGGTAGGCATGCGGTTGAGCTGGTGTGGGCGGTCAGGTATACGAGGGATCTGGAGTGTCTGGGGGGAGAGCTGAGGGCGTTGAAGAAAGCATTAGCGGATCAGGAGTTGGCGCGGTTGAGGATAAGGATATTTGTTACCCGGGAGGATGGATCTTCTTCCGACGCCGATTGTTCGGAAGGGGAGAAGGAGAAGGATTTCGGCGGGGTTAGCGACAGCGACAGCGCCAGTTCGTCGACCGAGGCGTCCGGGGTCGCGGATCTCGTCTCTGAACTCCCGGGCTTCTCAGTCACCTATATGGCTGGCCGTCAGCCATGTGTCGAAGACATTGTTGCAGACTTCGCAGAGCGTGCGGCCATCATCGGAGGCTCGAGCTTCGTAGTAGGGAGCGGACCAGAGGGTCTGGGTGCGGATCTGAGGGCCGCAGTCGCGAAGCGTAACCAGCCTGGGAAGGTATGGGCGGGCGATGCGGAGGGCGAGTGGGGCATGTATTGGGACAGTAGAGAGTAATAGCTGATCGGGGTGGAATCATGTGAAACGAAATGTAGACGAAGCCATGAAACAAGCGCTCAGATAAAAAGATAGTGCATATAGAAACGTACACCTTCTGCACCAAGAACGAAAAAAGAAACTCCATGATTCATATTCTAGGGTTGGTTTGGGTATCATCAAACATACGAAACCACGGCTCTCAAGCCTTCGTGACAAGTCAAACGGAAGGAGAAAACTCATCCTAAAGACATGCACAAGACCGTGCTCTATCCCAGGCTCACATAAGCCGGATTATCGCCCTCCTTGACGAGAATCTCGCCCGCCGCCACCACCGCCTCGTTCCTCACCTGGTCCTGCCGACGCGCATCCTCCTGCCCCAACCTAAAATCGTCCTTTCCACTGCCGTTGCCGTTGTTGCCCTGGCCAGAGCCCAGAGCAGCCATGCGCTTGCGGTCCTCTTCCTGCCAGTGCATCATGCTGCTAGCGAACTTGAGCGAGCAGAGAATCATGGTGACGCAGAGGGCGAGGGCGCCGATGGCGCGCTTGGTGATGACCCAGCGGACGCCCTCGACTTCGGAGCGTTGGTCGCTGGTTAGAGAGACCGTGATGCGGTAGTTGAGTTCTTGGATCTACAAGCGGCTAGATTAGCAAACCCCGCTCTCACACATTATCGTGGCCGGAATTGTAGTGGGTGGATACGCACCTTACTCTCCATCTCCCTCTGCTCCTGCCGGACCGCCATCTTCCGATCATCAAACATACCCTTCAACTCATCCTTGAGATTCCCGCCTTCCTGCGTCAGCCTCTGACCCAAGATATCAACCTCGTGCTGCAGTTGGGCGCGCTCGGTCCTCAACCGCTCGCTCTCCGCCTTCCGTCGCGTGTTCACTTCCGTGCGCAGCTCGCTACACGCGGCGCGGAAGAGATACGTCTCGTTCTCTACGTTGCTCTTGCTGACCAACCCCTCCGTCGCTAGGTCCATGTTCCCAGACAGGATGAGGCGGACGGCTTTCATGATCGTGACGGCTTGTTGGTTAGTCCAGCCGCCGTCTTCAAGTCGTCGAACGAGGCCGTAGGTGTCGAAATGATGCACGTATGGTGGAGTGGAGATGTGGGGCGGTTTCTGGGCTTCGGCTTGCTCTTTGGTCGGTGGGCCTTGGAAGAGCGCTTCTTTGGACACGTTGGCCGAGGATGTGGCTTCTGCGTATACGGGCGCCGTGGCTAGGTGCTGAGAGTCGGATGATGGCATGTTGAGGATTGTTTCGAGTGGGTTGGGTGCAGGGACGTGAGGGGAGGGCGGTGGTGGTTTGGTGGGCCGTGACTCGGCCGAGTCGAGGATGGTGGATTGGGAGGCTTCTTTGGCGTCTCGGACCTCTTGCTGGGCTGGGGGCTTTTGCTCGTCTTTGGGTTGCTGTTCGGGTTCTGTGCTTTGCTTTGTTTCTGCATTCGTTTCCGCATTCTGACGATCGGTCTCATCCCGTTTCGAATCGGAAGATGCTTGCTTCTCTGGCTCTTGTTTGGCCTCCTTTTGCTCCTTATCCTTATCCTCCTTTCGTTTCAAGCCCCCGATAGGCGGTTTGGGCAACTGCTTCGCATCCTTTGGAGCAGCATCCTTCGGTCTGGGTGGTCCGATAGGCTTTTCACTGCTCAAGTGCGGTAATGGCTCATTTGCCGTCCCATATCGCTGATTGACGGTATCCTGAGACGAATGTCTGCTGGTCTGTAGGCCCCTCCTCGCTATCCTTGATACTCTTTGAGTCGTTGAGGGTTTCGCAGGCGCAAACAGGAACGGGTATAGGAATGTCAAGCGTGGTGTTGACATTTCGATGTGTGTTGACGAGGGGCAAGGCGGGATGGATCCTAGGGCTGTATGAATGTTGGCGTTCGGGATGCGATTCAGGACCAGCGGACCCTGAATGCGAGCCACGCGCTACGTCACGTGGTGTCGCGGTATGCCGGTTTCGGCTGTTGCGTTACACCTCCCTCTCACATCGCTTAATCATTCTCGGCATCGAACATACCGCTCTACGGTAGTGGATGTCGTTCACCACCTCATATCTTGTGCACTAGTACAATCATTGTGTACCAGTTTCACTTACAAATATTCGACATCCCGATGTCGCTCTGTATAGCAACAGTAGCCGCTATGATGGTTTCCGGGTGGGGGGCAGAGGTGCAAAGGCAAGTTTAGTACACCTCATGTGGCCTATACCATGCGCTTGTCGGTTGCATAAAAGTGAACGACCTTCACGAGTGAATGTCAGGCAAAATTGCAAAGATCAAGTTTAGTACACCTCATTCTGCCTATACCAGCCACCTTTTTGTTGCATGAAAGTAAACGACGTTCACAAGTGAATGCCAAGAAGCATTTGAGAGGGCAAGGTTAGTACACCTCATTTTGCCTATACCACCCACTTGCTGGCTTCATGAAAGTGAACGACCTTCACAAGTGAATGCCAAGAGAAATCGGAATCACCTCAGGCATGACGCCCCGCGCAATATTGGAACTTTGGATGCCTACTCCCAGCCCACGTGCTTATATCGTTGCCACATCGTTCACTCTACAACATAAATTTGAAAATGGAACTCTGGCACGAGCTCCACGTAACACTCTCGAGATGACAAAGGCGCAAGCGCAAAAGCGTGTGATGGTCATCAATCTTTAGAATCATGTTACTCCTCATGTCCGTGAACAGAAGAGTAAGTTGTGAGAGTGGTTCGAGACGTACTCCAAAACTAGGGGCCGGCACCTCTTCAAGCTGCCAATACCATTGCCACCTCGTTCACTATCTTGTGCTGTTCTGCATTGTCAGTTTCAAAAGTGAACTCACATGACACCCAGGAGGGCAGGCTCTGACGACGCTAATCAGGAGGGGAAGTCTGATTACATCGTTTACTTTACGTAAATGTCATTAATCAATCACAAGCCTGAGGAAAGTGCAAAACGGTGGCCAGCCCAGGGCCTCAACTCTCACGCTCACAGTATGACTTGTGGAAGCAAGCCATGATAGCTGTGCGTCAGCACGACTAAAGAGAACGTGTTAAAGCTGACGCACAGGTGGTCCGGAACCTTGCATCAGCCAGGATGTGGTCACAGAGTCTGCCTTCCTCAAAGGTAGAAACAATTTCAAACACTTTTGCAGTGTAAGCCAGAGCAGCTTAGGCTCAATCATGTGTCGCAGAGGATGCTTCCGAGCTCCTTATAGTTGTAGGCCAAAACGACATTACCTCAGCTGAAAGCAGCCTCCCTCACACGGTATCTCAGTGGGATTTTCAGATCTTTTACTTCCGCAAATGCCCGACGCAAGTCACAGCTGTCCGGCAAGATTTCTGAACCGTCGAGGAACATGTTTGCCCCGTATTGTGTCGGTATATATCCGTAACAAGCCTCTAAACCCTCATCTAAATATCATTAATATCATAACCATATCATGTAAAATCATAAACCATCAGAGCCTGGCCCCCACACCCCTTCTCGCGGAGCACAACCACATTCTCCTCATCAAACCCCACCCAGCCCCTACTAACTCCGACCTCATCCAGCACATCTTCCAAATCCAGCGCTAGTCCAAACCCATCCCTCCTCGCAGCGACAGCAGCTAAACAATCCATATCCGCTCGCCTTTCCGGCCGTATCTGCACACTCAACGCCCCACTAGCGAGTTTCCTCCGCGAAGCAGCGGACCCGAACCCACCCTCGAGTTCCCAGACCCGCAGCTCGTCGCCGCGCGAACTGACCGAGACAGCCTTTCCCCTTCCGCCTACGTGCGCGCCGGAGACAGAGGAGGTATGGCCCCAGAGCCTGCTGCCGGGGCTGATAGAGAGCGACTCAGCCGTAGACGACACCATATACAGCGTCAGCGTATTGTCTGGGTGGGAGACGAGGAGGTAAGGGTGAGAGTACGATAATGAGGTCGGTTTCGAGTGGATCTGGTTCGCTTCGGAGTACGTGAAAGGGGCTGGAGTGGTGGGTGTGGAGATTCCGCTTGGAGGCGTGGAAGGGATGGAGGAGACGAGGGGCCGGAAGTGTTGGTCGATCGCGGAGGCTAGGCGGGTCGAGACGATGTCACCGGTGAGCGTCATGCGCATTTCTTGGATTCCTACGGTCCAGCCGGAGAGGTATGTTGGAAGGGAGTAGGCGATCGAGACGAGGATGTTGGAGGTGGAGGGTCGGATAGATAGGGTTAGGGGTGGCCAGACGGTGTGGGAATGGAGCGATTGAAGTAACCGCGGTGGGTCGAGGATATCGTTCTTTGATTCTGTATCTTGCTGGGTTTCGAATTTGTAGACTGATAGAATTTGGGTGGCTGTCATGGTGACCAGATATGGATATGATATGGACACTGCGGTGAGCATGCCGTTTGACGAAGGTTCGTGAGTGTATTGATGCGAAAACGCCGAAGTGTCGTGATCCAGCCTATACAGGCTGAAAGATCCATCCTGAAAGCATATCGCCACATTCGTTGACTCTGGACCGGCAGAGGTATCGACAGCCAACGCTGTTGGAAAGCTATTTCCAGTCCCCTTCCCGCGGTTTGAGAGCGGCATGCGTGACAACATACCCCGATCTACCTTGCTGCTCCAAGCCCTCAAGCCATCTTTCTGATCCGCCAAGTATATAGTGCTCTCATGCATCTGGACTAAGACCGGTGGTATGGAAGCCTGCTCAGCCACCGGCACTTCGCTAACAATGCAGCTGCCTCTGGACCAGTTATGACGAAGTTTGTATTGCCTCTTCCAATTCGTTTCTTTCCCTCTCTTGACCAGACTCTCATCGTCAAGCCACCTCGATAATTTTGAGGAAAAGTGGAGACTGTCCGCCGGTATTCCAGAGTCTCTTATACCGGGTATTCGAGAGGCACGCGGTCGTACAAAGCGGTTGTAGTAGAGCGCTTTCCATAGTTGGGAATCTCCGGCAAGGGCGTGAAACTTTTGTGATACCCTATGTGGTGGTCAACATGCCGTTGGTGTTCAGAGATCGAGTGTCGTACCTTTCAGAGACTATGAGATCCAAGAGAGGGAGGAATGACAATACCCGCAAGATAAGTTCGTCGCTGAGTTTCGAAAGTCGATCCGTAACAGGTGCGCGTATACGCTTGGTTTGGCGCTCGTCGCCAGATGCATCAGATGCCCTTCTTTTGGCCATGATTCGCAGCGGCTAGATGTGGCCCTTCTACAGGGTGCAATATGCTGCCTCTTGGAGGCGGCGGGTTCGCATGCGGACAATGGGAGTACAGGACCTCCACGAGTCTTGGCATTGAGATTAGATAAGATAGCAACGCTGCCTCGGCTGGAACGCGTTGATGATGCTACGACGCGTCGGACATCCAGAATGGGAAGGGACGCCATATGAATGCTATAGGTACCTACTTAGGAGCCTGAAGATTGGATCGCGGGCACAGCTAATGATTCTTTGATGGCGGCCGACCAAATAGTATTCAAGGCCTTACTCTACCAACTTTCTTGAGTGATAGCCCTCTAATTCGACTGCCGGAACAGTGTTGCGCGCGATATACCAAAACGAGCCACGAATGGACGCAAGTTCTGAATATGTCGTATCTGGCGATGCCTATCTCGAGCTTGTAAAGAAGTACGATACCCTCCGGCAGAAGCACGAACGATTGCAGAAAGATTATGGCGATGTACTCGCTCAACTCTCGAAGGCTAGAGTAAAGGTGCAAGAAGCACGAACTCGGATACATGAATGGCAGCGCTATTATGATACCCACCCTAAATATAGCGGAACTCGAAGAGGAACCCACCAGAGTCGATCAACATCTATAGAGGACCCTGCTAAAGCTGGAGACGCCACGCCGAAAGCTCGTCAGGCCGGAGACGCCAAAACAGTGCCAGCATTGAGAAGACATGTAGAATCATTCGATTTACCCACAGGTCCCCCACAAGAGCAGATCGTGACCCCAGTGCCGGAGTTTCCTCTTATCACTGATCATGAATCGAGCACATCCCGACCACGTCCGAGGTCGAGTCCTCCATCCCATCGCAACACGTCAAGCCAGACAACGGAGGGCGAAGTCAGCTCTGATCCGGTGAGGGTATCTACTACCGACGAGGATGAAGCACCCGTTGTCGTGTCTGAGCGCACACTCAAGCGCAAGCGGCAGTCTCCTTTCACAAGGACGCGTAATGCCGACTACGGCAGGCAGGAAGGGACTCCGGAGCGTCCATTCCAGATAAAGGAGGAAAACCACAGCAGTCCAGTTCAGTCTTTCTATGGTCGCCAAGGTCTCCTTCGAACGGAGACATCGGATCTTGACGCTATACAGAAGGACCGCGAGGCACAACGCAACGATGGCCAGTTCGAGAACATGCTCGGGCAGTACCAACAAACGGGATCGTGGCGCATCGGGGCCGATGGTAGGCCTGTCATCTCTCGGCACGGTCGTACAGAAAGCTGTGCGGATCTACTCCCCAACGAGAATACACCTCCGATGAACGAGGATTCCATGCTCCTCAATGCTGAGGTGGAGCAGTCGTTAAGTGCTGTCCAGTCTCGATCTGGAGCAAAAGTCAAAAGCGAGCCTGGTGTTTCAGAAGTGGAAGATCCTACGCTGCATGCATCTCGCGGCTCAGGGAGAAGCAAAAAGAGCAGCCGGGGCTCAAGCGGGCCATTGCAAGAATTAAGCCCAAACACTCCCACACTCCCACGAACCAGCGCAACCAGCACAAAGGCCAAGAGGAAACGAGACGACAGTCGAGGTGCAGGCGCTATCCACCTCCTATCAGAAGCCGGACCAGAAGACGATGGTTCTAGCCATAAGAAGGCCAGAACATCCGACACCAGACCAGGATCAGGCGGCCGCCTCCTCGAGCTTCTCGAACACGGTTCCTCTCCCACCCATCAAGTCCTCACACCCAGAACCGTCATGAAGAGGCGCCCTTTCGACCATCCAAACGCTCCACCCACCGCATCCCGCACCACAAATAGAGTCACAGGGCCAGTCATCGCCCGCTCTTTCGACTCCTCCTCAGCCCGCCCTTCCAACCCCCAACCTACAACCCGCACACGACCGCACTCAACATCCCCATCTCGCTCCCAGTCCCAGCCCCAATCCCTCTACCCGACCTCTGCGCACCCCGCACGCCCAACCTCAGCACACGACGCACCCCTGCGCTCCCGTCCAATCAGCGCTCTAACCCTCTCCGACTTCAAAATCAACCCCGCCTACAGCGGCACCGACTTCGCCTTCGCGGACCCGATCCGCGGCCGCGCCGCCCGCCGCTGCCTACCGGGCTGCACGCGCGACTGCTGCCGCTCCCTCCGCGCCTTCGTCGCTGCAGGCGCTGATCCACGACCTGAGCCCCGAAGGCGTCTGTTCTCTTCCTCGCCACCACCTGACGCCAACGACTCCAACCATCCTAACCACTCCAACCAACCCCACCACCCCAACGCCCCCACCACCACGACGGCGCAAACCCTCACGCCCTCACAAACAGCGCGCCAGCGCGAACGCAACGCGTACCAAGCCTTCGCGGACCTGCACGGACGGCACAGAACCGCGTTCGCGCGCGCGGCGAGCCCGCCGGGTTTCTGGCGCGCGGACTTTCCGAGCACGCAGGAGCAGGAGGCCGATCGGGAGGAGGCGGAACGCAGGGTTAGGGAGGAGGTGGAGGTTAGGTGGGGGGATGCTGTGCGGGGGGGTGGGAGGTGGATGTTTAGGGATGAGGTTTAGGGATGACTGGGGGTCGGTTGGGGGAGGGGGGGGAGAGGGGGGATGAGGGGGGATGAGGGTAGCTGGCTGGCTGGCCGGCTGGTTTTTTAGGATGAGTAGAGTAGAGAGGATGTACGACATGTATGGCACAAGCCTTCTCGTAGATATGGATACGGACATTCGCAACAGATTGTCATTCCAGCTTAGCAGCTACATGAGCCATATAGACTCGGTCAACCACGCTGCTAAAGCATCACAAAGCGCCCCTACACCCCCGCCATCATACCCGCCCTTCTTAACTCTTTCTAAATTCGCCATTGTATGCCAAAGATATGCGGCCGTTTCCTGAAGCGTCGTGATGTGATAAGAATGTTTGATGCCGTGCCGTGCCGTGCCGTGCCATGCCAGCCCGCCCCTTTCGCTATGCGGATTTCGCGAAATATTTGCGCTAACCAAATGATGCCACGCTATGCTTTAACCAATACAGCAATGAAAACTTTCCGGGCCCGACGTGTGCCAGATGTCCAAGAAATCGTCCGCCCGTCGCTCCTTCATTTGCCCAGATCATTCCAACCCGTTGTATGCAAACGAAGCCACCTTTATTGGCCCACTCTTCACCCGTTCCATATTCCTCCCTCTCTCTCACCGTCCCTCCGCCTTCGGCGCCATAAACGGACTCACATACCCCTGCTGCTGCCCCGGTTGTCCCTGCTGATGTTGCTGCTGCTGCGGCGGTGGCAGTGGACTTCCCTGCCTCCTCATATCTCTACCATCCGGTCCAGCTCCATGCCCAGATCCATGTCCAGGGCCAGGTCCAGGTGGCGCCCTCAATTCTCCTCCCAGCCCAGAACTACCATACCCACTTCCCGGCCTGTCTCCCAAAAACGCCCGATGCATACCCGCGGTGACGCTTCTAGCGCTGTCAGCGCGGTCGCGTCCTTCCGTCGCTATCGCGCCCGCGACGGTGCGGTTCTGTTCGGGGCTGATTGAGTGTCCTCGCTGGCCTGGCGGTCCTTGTTGCCCTGGGTGGTTAGGTGGGCCGGATGGTCCGGATGGGTGACTGATACTGAGATGGGGGAGGGTGTGGCTGTGTTGCTGCTGCTGCTGCTGCTGTGCGCCGCTGTGCTGCGGTGGCAGATTGATGCTCGGGAACCCTTGCTGCTGATGAGGGTACGTGGCCCCGGGACCCGCACTACTCGGACTCGTAGAACTACTCCTCGTGCTGCCGGCCGCACTGACCCCACTCACACTCTGCGGACCTCCACTGACACTCACGCTCGGTGTCGGCTGTGGCAGTAGGGAAGGATGCGGTTGCGGGCTCGGTTGCTGCTGCTGATTCTGGTGTCCGGCGAGGTGAAAGACGGGAACGTTTGCGCGATTCGCCATTTCGATTTCGCCGATCTGCCAGTGCATGGCTTCGGCGGCTCGCCAGGGAAGGGCCATTTCCTTTGCGATTTTTTCCCACATGTCTTTTTTGAATCTATGAAGAGAGGAAGCGTTAGTTGGGTTTCGGTTGTGTTTGGAAGTTGTGTTTGGTTTGCGTGTTTAGGATACATGTTTGCCTGAGCGTTTGATATTTGTGTGTCGGGATACGGCAGGGTGTTTCTCGAGGTCAGCTTGGATGGGAGGACAAGGGAAACGTACCTTTCGTACAGACGCGCAAGTTTGTTCTTCTTCTCCTCATCCCACTCCGAACGGCGCTCGAGGTAATTCTGGAATCGAAGACGACAGCTTATGGCGCTCCTTCCAGGTAAATGCTTCGAAATGTCCTCCCATTTCATGCCGTTGCCCCTGAGTTCGATAATAGCGGCATCCTCTTCCTGGCTCCACTTGGACTGCTTCTTCTTGGCTGGATTTTCCGCAGGATGGGGAGTTGGAGGTGCTAACCGCTTGTTGCTGGCGCTGGTCGTGATTGGGATACCAGCTTGCAGAGGGATTCTGTGTTGGTTTGGATCCTGCATTGGCGGTAGAGGGTGACTATATGGAGGAGGAATTGCTCCATACATTGGCGGACCAGGCGGTGGATATGTTGCTTGCGGAGATGGTTGCCAATGACCTGGAGGTGGACCATACTGTGGATGACCATACTGAGGTTGATGTGGAGGTGGATAGCCATGTGTTGGTTGTGGCCCATGGTAAGGAGACCTCAATGCAGCCGAGGCTATCGCTGCATGGGGTGCATACTGCTCCTGTTCCTGTTTTGGCTGTGGTCCATTTGATGAGTCCTGAGATGTCGAGCTTGCATTGGCTGGAGTTCCAGTCCGGGAAGGGCGCTCGAGAAGTGATGAGATATCCACGATGGCGGATCTTGCTGGCCTCTAAGCCAGCACATGAGCTGAAAAGGGCCAACCAGGGAAGCGTGTCCGTGCTATATGCCTTGGGGATTGGAGGACAGAAGTAAAATTACAGATTACCACCAATAGCTTTGCTTAAACGACGAATTGATCGGAAGGATTAGATCGGATGGCGTTATTGTATTGAAGTGATTAGGTGTCGAGGTATTGTTGTTGTATTGGTGGCGCGCAGACGGGGTTTTCTAAAGCTCTATACCAATAGCATAAAGTTTGCGAGAGGCTGGTATGTTGTGTTGGACTTGGCGGTGATTGATTGTGTCGGTCGTTGCTATCAAATCACGGACATGCGAATTATCATGAGAACAGCACAAACTTTTCTGTTTTCTGGCCTCCCCAGCGATGCGGTGACTTCAGGTTGCTTGCTGACCGGTTCCGAGTTGGGAAAGCTCGAGTCGAAGAGTGACTTCCTTCGGTTTCCAAATCGCCCCCAAACAATTAGAAAAGATTTGAGGACGGGGCAGGGACGTTTCGGAGACGAGATGGTGCGATGCGTGACATCAGACGGGCTCCATTAGGCAACCGCGGGCCAAGTGGAGATTCAGGGAGATGGTCGGCGACCCGAGCAGAGGGTCAAGGTTTGAAGGATGCTTCTGCGACGGACGCGGATACTCCCAGGGTGGAGAATAACGGTAACGGGGCGGAGTTGCAGCAGAATGAACATTAAAAAGGCGAAGGAGGGACCAACCGACCAACCTCAAACTGCCCACCTGCCCACCTGCCCACCTGCACCAAGCCCAAGCAGCAACCCCCTTCCTGGCAGCGATTGACACGGCCTACCTAGGTACCTTAGTTCCCTCGTAGAGTCAATGACACGGTAGCAAGGGATGAAACAGCCTGCCAAGCAGCAGCCAATGGAGGCATCTGGCACACTAGGCAAGGAGCGTGACATAGTTGGATGGACGTCAGACGCATAGCATGCATAGCATGAGCCTGTAGGGTGTAGGCTAGCCTGTAGGCACGCGCACAGGCGATCTGAGCAAACCGTTGGACAAGCTATTTGTGACAGACAGCGGCGCCACGCCATGCACGGAGGCCACGCACGGAGGGTCAAGGATGATGGAGCGTCCGCAGCCTCGCTCACGGTTCGCAGACTAGGGGTCGAGTTAGTCATCTCATGGGTTTGGCACGGTTTGGCTGGTCTTGGTTTGGCACCAAGAACAGCTGCACAGTGCCAGGGATGCCGAAGTTCGAACTAGCCGTCGATCCATGCTCACGCGCGCGGAGATGCCAAATGTTGCTTTTTCGCCCGACGGTAGATGGAGCCCAGCATCCCGGTTACGAATGCGGGCGTTATTAGGCGCTGCTTGCAAATCTACGGGACTATACTGTATGGAGGTAATGACATTCAATGTTATTGCAGAGCAACAGGCCAACACCAGCCTCCTTATTCCTACGCCGACGCCCTGGTGACATTGAATGATCAACCTTACGGGCCTTACCTTAGGGTACCTGTAACGTCTCGACGCCGGTCGAGTCAAGGCCGCTCTGTCGGTCCTGTCGGAAAGGAGTCCGAGACAAGGGCCGGCCACCGACTGGCCGCTGAGACTCTCGCTGGCGCTGGGACTGGTGGTGAGACTGGTACAGGTTCTACAATAAGCTATGTGTGTAATTATGAAAGCATGAAAAGAGGCTGGCGACTGGCGGTTGGCGGCATCTACAGGGAGGCACGCAGATAGGCGCGAGCGGTGAAGCGGTGAAAAGATGTTCAGAATACATGTCTCGAATAGTGTTAGGGTTGCGTCGGCACGAAGCGCAGAGGTGATCTGGCGAACCATGATCTGCACGGGTCATCGAGGCTGTGCCACCTGATGCATGCGTGCTGTGTCATGACGGCAACCTTGAACACCTCACCCGACACCTCATCTCCAATCTCATGCACCCGAAGAGAACCGAATCCTGAACATGCTCAACCTTAATAAGGAGGTGGGCAGGTTCGCATGCCTGGGCAGCAGCCACCAGCCCAGCAGCCCAGACTTTGCTGCCCAGCATGCGGCCTGGCTGGTCGCCCCTTCCCTTGCCGGACCGGCTTGCCCAGCTTCGTGAACGATTCTGTACAGACCTAAGCAACACTAGAAGGCCCAAGGGACCCACAAATTCCCCATGGCTGGAAGGAACGCGTACTTTGGTGGGGTTTTGTTTGTCCCTCAAGCTTCAAGCTCCAACCAGCTCAGAGCCCCCTTCTACCCTTGGCTTCCGTTTTCCGCACCTTGGAAGTTGCCCAGCTGCGGCGTTGATTACCTTAGCATTCCGGGCCTCCCACGGTGAGTATTGTAGTCGCCAGGTAACTTCCAGTTGCCCAGGCCTTTTGCCCGCTGGACCCGAACCTCGATGCATTGGAGCCTTTCATGAGGTGTTGTTGTCCACGGCTGCTGTGCCGAACCGGCGGTGACGTTGGTCCTCGTGACCCCCCTGGCAAACCGCGCGGAATGAGTTCAATACATACATGAATGTCACTTGCTCAATTAGCCGAAAAACGTTGCTGCAGGCAGTGTGCAGGAGACGGACAGGGGGTTTGCTGCAGCCCTTAATCTAGGTATGTACGTGTACCCATTGTAAGACTGGCGGATGGGTGATGCACAGCGCGCATGAAGTGAGTGCGTGTGTATGCGAGCTTGTGCCACGTTATCGCCGCGACCGGGGTGAGGTCGGGAGGCTCAGACTCCTCTCGCTCAGACCTTCGCTCAGACGCTTCCAAGCTTCTAAAGTGCTCGCTCAGACGTTCTCGGGCATGTCATAAGATGAAAGGAGTGGAGAGGCGCGGAGCAGCGACCTCGGGCATGAAACAACGAACCGTTCCGTGGAACCGCGTAGTTGCTCTCACAGCACCTTATTCTCTCAATGACGACGACGAGCCAAACCCAATCTCATCAGGCAGTACGTATCCATCTCAGCCTTCATTTCATGCACACCGCTGCCCGATAACTGGAGTAAGGTAGTCTGTACACGTACACGTAGGACGTGGCGGTGTGGGAAGCCACATGCGAACTACACAGGAGAGGTCCACGTCGCCAAACCACATCCCTGCCTTACCTTACCCAACTGACCGGGCGAGGACTGGAACTCTATGCAAGAAGAATGCATGTCATGGGTGGCGTGCTCTAGCTTCGTGGGAATGCACAGATCTGCCGTTCAGACTTGTGGATCCAGACGCGGCGAGGCGGATATGGCGAAAAGGCTTGTCGCATCGCCTGCATAATCTGGTAATAATAGGCTGCACCGGGCAGCCTAACACTTTCCCACCTGCATTAGCATTCTCCAACCAGGTTCAAGCTGTTACATGTAGGTTAGGTATGTACATATGAACTGGTTCACAAAAACTTCTGGAGCCAAGACCCAGCCAAACCTTCCCCTTCAACCCAAAACCACAATGTACAAGGATCTCCCTCTTGGCTGAAACTCTCTACGCCGCAATAATAGACAGCCGGGTAAGGCTTGTGGGCTGTGCTTCTGGAAGAAAACTCAAAAGTGAACCTCGTCACTTGGTGAACCTTGTCGCTTTGCGCCGAACTCGTTCCTTGCTCGCCCGCCTCGCCCTATCCCGGTAAGCGAGCGCTGTTAGTGGTCGGGTTAGAATCTAGCAGTGAAGCCCGGCCGTTTCAGACGAACGACGAATGCCCGTGTGGCCGAAGCGCGAGGTCTTTCCCTAGCATCACCGAAGAAGTTCTTGCTCGCTCTTGGTGCGGCAAGTCTGGGTCTGGGCACTATGGGCAAGTCTTTTCTCACCCTCGGATGTCGCGGACGGCAGAGGGGGGAACGGGTGGGAAGGGAGACGAGGCCTTTTTTAACGTACGTTCTTTTAGGTAATAACAGTGGAAACTGTTAGAAGGAGGACTGTTTTTTTCTTTTCCGCCGAGCAAAAAGGTGTCAAGGTGTCAAGAAAATAAAGAGCCAAATAGGCGGCTTTGCGGAGGGAAAGGGAGCCGAAATGGGGGCGGGGGTGTTCGTCAGAAGTTCTAAACGATTAGTGAACTCGGCACCTGGTCTCAGAAATACGTAGGCTTTTTGCTGCATCATGGAATGGCCGTAATGAATGGCATGGGGAAAAGTCAAAGGCCGCGCCGATTGAATTTCGCTATGAACATGGAGGCTTTTGCGGATTAGGTTTGCACTATTCTATGCATGAGACGCGTGAACCCAAACCTGTGACGCGCGAACCAGCCGGGGCAGGCACAGCCCATGTGCAGCTTTGAACAACATCACGCTAAGCCCGAGTAAAGTATCAACTTGTATACCGGCCACGTGAGCAAGCGTGTACACAATTCCGACGTAAAGTGACGAAATCAATACACCAGTGAGCTGTAATTGAGATTCGGCAAGGAAAAGAAAACAAAAGGGCCGAAACCATGGCGAAAAGAGAACATACCATGTTCATGCAAACATCAGCCGACATCCCCCTCCTCATCATCTCGGAGAACTCACAGTCGGAGCGGAGGATATCGCCAGCATGGACCGTCTCACACCTGAAGGAACGGCTGGAGCCTATTACAGGCGTGCCGGCGTCGTCGCAGACGCTCTCGCTCAAGGTGGGCGCGCAGCCGGCGATGAGTCTGCAGGTGGCGGATGAGGAGGGTACGCAGTTGAGCAATTTCCCGCTTCAGGCGTACGCGGAGATTCATGTACGTGATCACGCTTTCTTATACTGTATTCCACGTCTACAAGCATCCTGTTTCATGCACTTCCTCGCTGCTCCCAGGGACATGAATGATGGGCCGATATCTCTCTCTATACCCCTTTACACGATCGCAGAGACCAGGCCTGAAGCCATTGCCACATCCGCACCTCACTAGATTATACCATCCCATCCCATCCCATCAAACCCACCATCCTCAAACCTCACCTCCACCAACCCAGCCCTCCACCTGCCCTTAGCATCCCCCCTCCCCTCCCCTCCCCTTCCCCAACCCCCCATCCCCGAACCCCTCCCTAACCCACCCCCAGGTCACCGACACCCGCCCCCCCGGCTCCCGCCAAAACTACACCGACGTCTCCCTCGTGCCCAAATACGAAATGGCCGCCTCGGCCTACGAATCCCGCACCGACAGCGTCCTGCACTACAAGCGAACCCATCAAATCGGCCGGTTCGACCCCTCCGCGCCCTCCATCGAAGCCGCCAAAATCGCCGTCCTCGAACGCGAGGTCGCTGAACGCGGTATCGAGGTCGGGAAGAGGTGTCAATTGTTGCCTGAGAGTGATGGAAGGAGAGGTACGGTGGCTTTCGTGGGCGCGGTGGAGGAGATTAAGGGCAGTGTGGGGCCGTGGGTGGGTGTTGTGTTGGATGAGCCGACGGGGAAGAATGATGGGAGTGTGGGCGGTAGCAGGTATTTTGAGTGCGGGGCGAACTGTGGCGTTTTTGTGAGGCCGGAACGGGTCGAGGTTGGGGATTTTGAGGTGCTGGATGAGTTTGGGAGTGATGAGGAGTTTTAGGGTGGGTTGAGGTGGTGGTGGGAGGGGGAGGATATTAGGTGATGAGGAGATGGCTGGGTAGGGGAGGGTAGAGCAGTATGGGGGTTTCCACGGAAAGCCGTGGGGCTGTGGTATGGCTCTTCAATGACGAGGGGCGAGCGAGACGTACTTTGATGCTGAGTTGCCAGAAGAAAGGCCAGTGTCATGATAATAGGCAGACCAGCCACCAGCTGTCAGACGAGGGGAAGCAAAGGCAGTAGTCGGAAAAAGAAAGTGAAACCGTAAACTTCATAGGCAAGATCTACCCAAGCGATTGCAATAAACCCATTGGGCAGCGCAACGCAGATACGAAAAAGCATAACCATTGCTCTCCGCCCTCCTTCTCATTATCCAAAAGCAGCAAAGAAGAAAACGCCTTTCTCATGCCCTGCTCCGCATATGCAGTGGGTATCATCCCTCCCTCTTCGATCTCATTCAAACAGTACATCCAACCCCTTTCACGTTCCATCCATAACCATGGGATGGGCCATGTCTCACGCCCCATTCGGCAGCCCACCAGCATCGTCGACTTCGCAGCCCTGCGCGAAGAAGATCTTAGCCGGGTGGCGTTCGGACTCGTTCATGATGGAGTAGTTGTTGCCTGTTTTGACACCCATCGAGTCAGTATGAATGCATTCCTTGAGCAGGTTCAAGTTGAGTGTGTAGAGATGACAATTGCGAAAGCAGGAGAGGTGAGAGGGCCGAGAGCAACAGAGCATAGCAGAGCAGAGTAGAGCCGCATTACAAATGCCACTGCCACTGCTACACGACGTCGACCGTCCCCGGTTTGCAAGACAAGACAAGACAAGCCACGGCAACTCGAGCCGACGCATGGCGCGCTCGCGGTAACTCGGTACTGTAACACCCGACTCTGCAACACCCGACAAACGCATGCACGCTTCGCAGCCAAGCCCGATGCCAGTGCCACGTCACGCAACGTCGCTTTCGCGTCGGTTGTGCAACGACGACGAATGAGCGTAAACAGACCGCCGTCGTACCGAGTTTTGTGCCACGACCAGCGCGTATAGAACGACTGGTGGCGGAGAGGGAGAGCTGTGGGATGCCGTGGGCTTCACCGCTCTTCGCTCACCGTCTTTCTGCGCTGGCTGACGATGTGGGCATCTTCGGAGGCGGAGAGAGAAGGTGCGCGTGAAAAGCGCGAAAAAGAAAGAAAGACATTGTGAAGAGAAAGGAAAAGATCAGAACACACCTCTAGGCACCTGCCAAACCCCACCCTTGGTAAGACCAAAAGTCATGCCCGCAACCTCGACCGTAACCTTGCCCTCATGGACAAAAAACACCATCTGCATCTTGCGCGAATTCTTCGTGCGTTTGTACCCGCCCGGCGGGATCTCGACCATGCCGCTGCCGAAGAACGGCATCGTCATGATCTTGGCGTAGCGGAAGGCGGAGCCCTGCACGTCGCGGACGGCGATGGAGGTGCTGGCGAAGGCGACGTCTGCAACACTTGTTAGCATCCAATCTAGCATCCCAAATCCAAGTTGCCCATCCCCAACCAAACTCCCACCCAACCCCACCCCTGTTCCCAGCAGAGATGTAAGGATATGTAGGTATAGACAAAAACTCACCCTCAGCGACCTCGGTCGAAAGACTCCCCTGCCCCATCTCCGCGTCCCACGCCCGCACCTTCCCGTTAATAACCCCCAACTCCTCCTCCCACTGCTCAGGCCAAAGATCCTCATCCTCCTCCTCCGCCTCCCTCACACTCTCCAACCCACCCGGCACCGCACTCTGACTTCTCCCCTGCCTCCCCCTCGCTTTCGGCCCCGCCCTTTTCTTCGGCTGCTCAACCTCCTGCGCCCTGACCACGCCATCCACCTCGCCATTCCGCCAGATAAACCCCTCATTGCACCAGTACTTAAGCGGCTTGATGCTGACACGTCCACTGCGCGTCGTCGCCGCGCCCTCGTCTTCCTGCGGCGTGCCAGCGCGCAGGCTCACGATGCTTTTCGGGCCCGGCTTGCGGCCGTCCGGGCCCAGGCTGGCCGAGTTGCGCGACGGGGCTGCGCTGGGGGCGCGGGGGGCTTTGCGCGCAGCCGCGGGTTTCGCTTTGGACGTCCGCGCCTTCTTCTTTGCCGGTTGCGAGGACTCGTACTCCTGGTCGGGGATGTAGTCGGGCTCGGCTTGGGAGTCGGCGGTTGTGGTTTCGCGGTAGACTTCGCGCTCGTCGTCGTCCTCTTCCGCGAATTCGGGAAGTGCATAATCTTGCGGTTTGCCGACATGGGAAGGTTTAGAAATGCCGTTAGTGAGGTGCGAGTGCGCGTGGGCGGGAGATTGGTGGGGGAGGCTGGCGACGGTCTCGTCGAGGAGCTGGGTTTGGTGGAGCGCGCGGGTCGCGGATTGGGGAGTTGCGGGGGCCGCGTCGCTGAGTGCGTGTCTGCTGCTGGGGGTGGAGATGTCGCTCTTTCGCGGTCGGCCTCTTTTGCGCTTGACTGGGGTGGGATCTGCTGCTGTTTGCGCCATTGACAGTTCTGTGGCTTCGGCTTGAGTCTGGTCGTAGTCTTGCGCATCACCCATTGACTCGTCCATTTGTGGCACGTAGTCATCCATGATTGGCGCATCGGCCTCGTCCTGTGCACCTGGGAGCGTCTCCTCGCTATCCTTTTCCTTAGCTTCCGCCGAGCCGTTGGCGACAATCTCTTCCACGGCATCTGAAACCTCGTCGATAGCCTCGTTGATCTTATCTTCCTCGTCCCGTCTAACTTTTACGGACTTCTTTTGCGGAGATAGGTCGAATTCGAAGATGCTCTTGCGCGGTTTCTTGACCTTGGTCTCTAGCGGTGCGCTCTGCTTGCGCGGACTGGGGCTTCTCTCAATGCTCCTGTAAACATCGTTTTGGGCGAAATTCAACAGACGATTTGGAGATCGTTGCGCGCCAACCGAAAGCGCTCTACTTGGGGTCTCCGTCTCCGGTTCATCCTTCCCGGGTGATGCTGGGCGCACTGAAGAGTAACGAAGCGGCGATCCTCCAATGTTTGTGTGTCGTGGTCCTGGACTCTTTGGTGGTAGGTGTGGTGTTTTGCGCGAAGTAAGTGTTTCTGTCGGTTCTGGCGCGGAACCTGTAAATTGTGGATTAGCAAGTTTCGCTCCACACAAAGCGAAAGCGCAAGCGTTGCGGTAGAGCTGTTTACATACTTTCTTGCAGGACCATCTCAGAGGAAGTGAGGGTAGCATTAATGCTGCGGTCGCCAGGCTTTGCTGACGGTAGTGCTGGTGATGAGAAGATGCCGCTGACGGGCTCGAAACCATATTCATCGCGGATGCCAGTGTCTTTCAATTCGATGCCGGTTTTCCTGCGCCAATGGGTCAGCGCATACGCTCCGGGCTCCTCTACTGCTTGCCCTGCACAGCTTGCAATGGCGCATGCTCACCTTCCGAACTTTCCAGGCTCAAAGTAATCGTTTTCCTTGTTGACATTCTTCCTCCGTCCAGGCGTAGTAGGCCTGGGGGCGCGCGCAGCCATCATCGAGTGCGCAATGTATCCAGCGAATGCACTATATCTGTTCGGTAAAGATGCGCAGGTTGAGCAGTCGCGATGGGTCGGGGTCGTTGGGTGTGTCGTGGTGGTGTCGGGTTGTGATGTCGCGATGGATTGACGGGTGGATGTGGGGGCTGCGGAACATGAAGCTTCCAGTTTGTTTACACGAGGTATCGGCTGTGTTATGATGGAAAGCCCAAGTCCAGCGCCAAGCCCTCACATGCTCTTCGTCGCGAGGTCTTGGCAGAACGCGTCTCCCGCGACTGCTCCGCGTCTGCTGTATAGAGGGATTCTTGCAACACCAGAATAATCACTAGAATAACCACCAGTATACTTCTGCACATTTATAGGGTACTTCGGAGCAGTATACCGCGCAACAAAAGTTCAAGGGACCGCGTAACATGAGCCAGCCACTGAAGCCAGAAGAGAGCTTCGGCTCAGCCATGGAGGAACCAATGGACGACCACCCAGATACCCAGGATATCGAGCAAGAAACACCGCCAGACGATGTCTTTATGGCACCGTCAATCCATAGAGAAGATCTGACAATTGGGGCATCCTATGCGCACTTCTCTGATATACCAGAAGTATTGAAAGCAGACATGGGGATCGAATGCGTACTGGGAGTAGACGAGGCTGGAAGAGGTCCAGTGCTGGGTAAGTTACTCTTCCATTGAGCGCTGTCCAAGCGGCTTAAGCTGACACTGTTAGGACCCATGGTATACGGCCTTTACTACCTCCCACTATCCATGCACCGCTCCCTCCTCGCAGAAATCCACCACTTCGACGACTCCAAAGTGCTTACCCCAGCCGTCCGTTCCTCACTCATGCAATCAGTCTGCACCCCCGGCACCGACCTCTACCAGAACTGCGGATGGGCAACCCGCGTCATGTCCGCTCGTGATATCTCCTCCGGACAACTGAGACCAAATGGAATGTACAACTTGAACGCACAAGCCATGGATGCGACGATCGACCTGATCCACGCCGTCTTCGAAATGGGCGTTAACGTGAAGGAGATCTATATCGATACCATCGGTCAACCTGCCACGTACCAGAAGAAGCTGGAGCGCATATTTCCTACCGTGCAGATCACCGTGGCCAAGAAGGCCGACTCCCTTTACCCGTGCGTATCAGCTGCCAGTGTATGTGCCAAGGTCACCAGAGATGCTGCGCTCGATGTCTGCTACGACGTCTTTACCGAACAAACTGATGTCGAGGATGTGCCCAGCAACCCAGTCGAAGGCTGGGGGTCCGGTTATCCTAGTGATGTCCGCTGCTCTACTTGGCTGAAGAAGAACATGGATCCGCTGTTTGGCTGGGGCAACGAGTGTCGCTTCAGCTGGGGTACTGCTAAGGAGTTGCTGGAAAAGAAACCGTGCGCCATCGTGGCTTGGCCGGTAGAGGAGGATGATGACGGTATGAAGTTGACCAGCTTCTTCGCTTATGGTGGTGAGGAGTCTACCACTGCTGAGGATGAGCTGGCGAATTGGTACGGCAGGCGCGTCACTGCGGAGGTCTTCTGAGGATGGTGCCTGTGACTCGGCCTGGCTGTCATGTACAAGCCTCGTTGCTGGCAATTTCAATGTCACGCGGTGTCCCTTCGACAGACCAAGCTCACAGCGCCAAAGTGCGGGCTACCAACTCCCACCCACATCTCCAGGATCCAACATGGGAGACCCCTGCGGAGACGGCCATGAATTCTCCATGCTGTACAACCAATTCGGATGCAGCGGAAAGGTCATCTTCGCCATCCCCTGCGCCCTCTGCTGGCTAGCCGAGCTCCCATGCGCCTGCCTCGCACACCCAGGGTGTGGGAGCACCAAAACCGACAAAGAAGAACGCTGGGCCGATGACTGGAATCGATACGGGAGGGAATACCACGAGCAATGGTATGGGCCTGATTGGCGAGACCACGTGCCTCCGCCGCTGGCGAACGACAAAGGCCGGCCTAACAGGGAGCAGATGGAGAGATGGAGGGAGAAGATGCAGGCGCAGCCGCAACTACCACCTACTGACCAACAGCCTGCGAAAGGTGGACATTCACAGCAGGGGACATCGCAAACACCACCTGCTGGCCAACAGCCTGGTCAAAGTGGATATTCACAGCAAGGAACATCCCAACGACCACCTACCGGCCAACAGCCCGGTCGAAGTGGATATTCACAGCAAGGAGCATCACCTTGGCAGCCGCCCTACGATCAAAGCCAACGCACCCCCTCAGCACGCTCACAGCAAGGATCCTCACCATCTCAGCCTTACCCTCCGGACCAATACGCCTCACCATCACGCTCACAACACTCCCGCCCTCACCCCCGGCCCCCTTCAAGCCACCACTCTCGATCCTCAGCACCGCGCCATCGATCCCGTCCACCCTCCTCCTTCCCCCCACCAGCCTTCTCAACCACCTCCTCGCGGCCCAACATCCCCCCCTCAGCAATCTCAGCATTTTCAGCCGCCTCCTCCGGGCACCCGCAACCAGTCCCCCACGCCGAACGAAAGTTCGTCACGCTCGCAAACGGCGAGCAGTTCTATGCCTACGAGGTGCCGGGGAAGCCGGGGAGGTATTGGAGGGAAGATACTAGGACTGTTGTTGATACGAGGACGGAGGAGGAGGTTGAGGCGGAGAGGGGAGGGTTGGATGGGGTGTTAGCGGCGGAGGATGGGTATGGGGATGGGGTCGGAGATGGACATGGAGGATGGGAAGGAGGGGAAGAAGGGATGGGAGAGGGGGCAGGAAGGGATTGGGATGGTGGAGTGGAAGGGTTGGGAGAGAGGTTGGGCTCACAGGCAGGACTGGGCTCACATGCAGGACTGGGCTCACAGGCAGGAATGGGTTCACAAGCAGGGGCGGGTTGGGAGGGCGGAGCAGCCGAGGCAGCCGAGCAAGAACCACATGATCTGAATGAGGCGATATGGACGGATGTTCAAGATCAGGATGGGAACTTGCGACCATGTTATTACGTCACGGCGGCGAGTCCGGAGGATGAACTAAAAGGGTACACGGTGCGGGATCCGAAGACGGGCCAACAATTTATTATCGATAAGTCGCCAGAGGAGGCGGAGAGGGACGGGTAGTTTGTAGCGAATCAAGAACGATTAACGACAGGACTTGTCCGGATGTCAGGATTCGTGCAGATGTGATTCTTTGAATTGTTTCCAACTAAACTACCTACTTAAGCAACCGCAAAAACGCCCATGTAAATGCTTGTTGAAGTCCCAATACACCATTCGCTATGCTATGCCGTCGATCCCATCTCCCACCCCATCCTTCCCTCACCTTTTCCTCTCCTACCCCTCCCTAGGAAACTCATCCTCCAGCTTCAACGCCGCCTTAACATTCATACTCGTCAACTCCTGAATGAGCAACTTGGCCGCATACGGCATGGTCATGCGAACCACGCCCCTCGAGCTCTCGCACGTCTGGCACCAATTCTGATAGCCCATCATGCCGCAGCGCTCACAGACATCGACCTCATGAGCATCACTACTCAGCATCAATCGTTCCAACAACAGCTGACTAGCCCCATACGCGATCAAGCAATCTCTTTCCATCTCTCCCAACCTAAGTCCACCCTGCCTGGACCTACCCTCCGTCGGCTGCCTCGTGAGGATCGCGCGCGGGCCTGTAGCGCGACTGTGCATCTTATCCTGAACCATATGCTTGAGTTTCTGGTAGTAGATAGGGCCGAAGAACACGTAGGCCGGGATGCTCTCGCCTGTGATACCAGACGTGATGAAGTCCTTGCCGGAGTAGGAGAAGCCCTTCGAGATGAGCACGTCGCCCATGTCCTCGACGCGCGACCCGCCGAACGCGGTCCCGTACTCGTGCGTGCCGCGCAGGACCCCCGCTTTACCGCTCAGCAGCTCCAGCATCTTGCCGACTGTCATGCGGGACGGGAAACCGTGCGGGTTCATGATGATGTCGGGGCAGATGCCCCAGTCGTTGAAGGGCATGTCGGCCTGTTCGGCTAGGAGACCTACGACACCTTTCTGTCCGTGGCGCGAGGAGAACTTGTCGCCCAGTTCTGGCCGACGCGTTTGCCGCGTTTGGATCTTGACAACGGGCGTGTTGGTGTCGTTGGTGCTGATCATAACTTTGTCCGCATACGCGCCGTCGGCGAGCTTGTAGGACATGTGGGCGGGCGCCCATTGCTGGTTGCCCGTGCCCGCCATGGACTGGTTCAACGGGGTCTCCTTCAGCATGTAGCAGTCTCCCGCCTCGATCTCGGCGCCGACTTCGACGAGGCCGTCCTTGCCGATTTTGGCGTGGCGCGGGTTGTTGGGGTCTTTGTCGCCGAGACGGTCTTGGGAGCCGTTGCCGTAGGCTTTGAGTGGCATGCTGACCTTTTTGAATACTTGGCAGCGACCGAAGCCGCGGTCGCAGGAGGCTTTGTTGACGACCAGTGCATCCTCGATATCGTAGCCAGAGTACGACATGACGGCTACCATGGCGTTTTGGCCGGCGGGGAGTTTGTCGTATTTGATGAGCTCGATTGTGCGGGTTTTGACCATAGGCTTTTGCGGATAGACCATTAGGTAGAGGAGGGTGTCAATGCGGGTGAATTGGTTGTAGGCGATGGCGCCAATGGCTTGTTTACCCATTGCACATTGGTAGGTATTACGTGGAGACTGGTTGTGGTGGGGGTAGGGAATGAGACCGGCGACGGCGCCGAGGATAGTGAAAGGCTCTATTTCGAGGTGGGTCGTGAATTCGTTGATGTCTTTTTCGTAGATGGCGATGTTGGAATCGTTTTCTTCGTTGACGTCCATGTACTCGACTAGACCGCGGGAGAGGAAGTCGTCGAATTCCATGTTGCCTTTTCGGAGCGAGTCGAGGTAGCGCGCGGTTACCTTGGACTTTCCCTTCTCCACAACAATGAGCGGTCGACAAATACGACCTTCGTCGGTGGCAATGTGTACGCCATTGTGATGGTGGTTGATGTAGATGCTGACGAATTCGGAGATTCTTCCCATCCGCCTGAACTTGCGGAAACCGACAAGGAATTGCTTCGGCTGTCTCGTGAGGGCGACAGGTGTACCGTTCAGGAAGATGATATAAGCACCCTCAGCGTACAACTCCGTACCACTGGCTGATGTGACATCTTCTGCGCCTAATACGTACACCATCTTGCGTACTGGCTCCTCCTCGTCTGCGGTGGTGATATGTGTCATCAAGGCCAAGTTCTTGACGAGACCACAGGCTTCACCTTCTGGCGTATCTGAGGTACACAGCATACCGAATTGCGAGGGCTGAAGAGCACGAGGACCGGAAACCTTTCTCGTCTTCTCGAACTGACTGGAGATTCTAGTCATCATACCGAGAGCACTGATGTAACTGAGACGGCTGAGGACGTGAGTGACACCAGCTCGGTCCATCCTGAAACGCTTCAAGGTCCAGTTTCCCGACGAGATGGCTCTCTCCATTCCTTGTGTGATGCGGTCGGCGTGTTGTGGGATATAATCGGCTGCATTGAAGGCTTTGGTCCGGTTAGGCTTTCGAAGCACCTTGTCCATGCTCATCTTGATCAGCCTCGTGAAATCCTTGAACAGATCCTCAAACAAAAGGGCAAGCATAGAACCAGCCAGCTCCAGACGCTTGTTTCCAACGTAATCTCGGTCGTCAGTAAGCTTGGGGTCGTGCATGCACATGAGTACACGACGGGCCATAAAGGCAATGTACAGAGCCTTGGGTCTGAAGTTCAGGTCGGTAACGGTAACGTGAGGGATGATAGTGTTGGCGAGCTTGTCGACAGCTTGCTGCTTGTTGGACTTCCTTGCTTGACCAAATGGCTGTCCGAAGCGATCTGGCTTGAGTCTAGCACCGATGAACTCCAGAGCCTGCTCCTGGGTGAAAACCTTGGCCCTAGCCGCCTCCTCGAGGTTGACGGCGAACTCGTCCTGATACACTGCATCATCTCCGGCAGCGAGAAGCATGATCTCGTGGTCCGATTGAACGCCCATAGCGCGCAATGCGATAACGATAGGAATGTCTTCGCTCAGGGAGTTGTGTTTCAGTACGATGAGGCCCTTCTTCAACAGGACGTAACTCTTCGTCTTGACATTAGCCGTGTGACTGGTGACTGACGCCTGAATGATGCCCTTCATCGATTCGACAATGACACGGTTCTTGCTGAGCTGCTCCTGGACAAGAATGACCTTCTCCTGGCCACGAACCACAAAGTATCCACCTGGATCGATGCTGCATTCGTTCAATAAACCCATCTCCGAATCCGGCCTTCCTGTCAGGACACAGTTCGCGCTTCGAAGCATGACCGGGATCCTACCGATGCAGATGCCTCGCCTCGGCTGTGGAACACTAGACTGGTTGCCGGTGGCTTGAACATCGACATAGAGAGGCGCTGAGTAGGTGAGATCTCTGAGTCGACATTCGTTTGGAGTCACACCAGATTTAGAGATGGCGGTGCCTCCGACGTCTTCTCGGCGGTCTGGTTTACCAACCCAGATATTGGTGAACTTGATGAACATCTTGGGGTCAACATCACTATGGATGTACTTGTTGGCGTTCATGATGTTCTTCAAGTCTGTGTCGATGAAGTAGTTGTAAGAGTCCAAATGCTGCTTGATAAGACCCTTGACCTTGAGGAAGGCTGGGAGAAGGTTCCATTTGTCCTGTGATACGATCAGTGACCATAATGCGACACGGCTGGTAATTTGGGCTTACCCTAGCAGTATTGATCGGATCTGTCAAGCTCTTGCCATAATAGAATGGTTGAAGCAGAGGGTCCATCTAGGATATAGGTCAGTAAGGTGGTTGCGCCGTCAAGGATGTAAAGTCTTACTTCACCGTCTCCGCCATGGGTATATCTACGCGGTCTACCTGCCGCTTTCGCAGCGTTCTCGGACGTATGTCCATCGTGAGCTGCAGAATCCGTCGCACTGTTCGTTTTATCGGCCTTTGATGTCTGGTACATGCTGTCAGTATCCGGTCCAACTGGTATATCCCGTGAGTGGCGCACCTTTGGTGCAGATTTTGCGGCTGGCACCTCGACTGGGCCCTGCTTGCGGACGCGAGGTGGCATCTTGACCCGACCTGCCAGCAGGCACTCCTTCCTCGTAGCGATTGTAAGGCTCGAGTGTCAGTGAAGATGGTGCTACAATAATTGCCTGCTGAAAGTCGCAAACTCTCGAGAGTGACAGTCAGGGCTTGGCGCTTTGATCTGCGGTCGGGATGGCGGCGGGCAAAAGCCGGCTAACCGCTTACGGATGTGGAAATACAGAACCTCTACACTGGCCCTGCATACGCCACCATCAGGAACCGATCGGTACGCTGCAAGGCTGAGATTGGGCACGGCAGCGTTAACAGTAAAATTAATGAGCGCAACAAGCCCAATTCTGATAGTGGGAGTAAACCTGTGTCCATGATTCTACGCCGGGACTTGGCTGGATGCTGTTCGCTTCTGACAACGGAATCAGCCCGATACGCTCGCTGTTACCGTGCAATCGGGCGGCCGTTAGTGCGGCTCTCGGCTTGAATGAGGGTCTGGAAGTCCCGTCACATCTTTTGAAGGGGGCTGAAAGCATCTGAGGAAACACCATTTTCACAACACGCAAATTGGCGTGTATCTGAAGTCCTACTGGGCCGTGTATTGGACGCTCGGATCATGTTATGGGTGAGTTGGATCTCCAGACCCCACGAGATGATCAGGCGTGAGAATCACGCCCAGCAGAAACGGAGAGGGGTACCTTATCCACTCAAAGTCCTACATCTAGCCGGTAAATTCCAAGTCCCAATACACCGCATCCAAAGACGGCTAAACCGCAGGGGAATTATTTGCATCCCATCGCTGACATCAGAGGCCATATTACTGCTGCGATACCACCTTATTTTGATTGAAACATGTGGATGAGCGTTATCGAAGCTTGTGCGGGGTTGACAGGAGCTTCTCTGTGCGATCCTTTGCCGTGTCTCTTTTTATGCTTTTAGTTATTAGATGCACAGCAGCAAGGCTGAGCAGGGCTGGGAATTCGCAACCGAAGCCAGCAATGGTGGAGTAAACTGACGACTTTGCGCAGGCCATTTGGGCATCTCTGCGCGATGCTTCGCCTTAGTGCTTCTTGACCGCATGTTTAGCATCATGTCACGGGTGGATTACCCAGGTTACTACCTAGGAAGGTAGTGGGAGAGCAGGCGCAGTCGAAGCGCCTAACGAGGCGGGTGGAGAGTGATTGACAGTGGGACTCTCTCAATCAAGCACGCTAATGCTGCATATCCCATTCTGGACTCTGTCCAACATGTACCATAGGTAGACTAACTCGCATCGCCTTCTTGCTCGACTGCCTCGTCTTCTGCGAGAGCGTACGTGCCCTTTGTTGCGCTCAGATCGCCCTGCGTCAGCGAACCGTGAAACCCGCCCGGCTCTCAACCGTCGATCCAGCGACCCTGAGCTGGCTGGCCTACTTCTCCACAATTGCTGGCTACCTGTCAACCTACCTCCCCTTCTACCCACCACACTCTCTTGACTCATCGGCTCCCTTGTATGGTTTGATTTTGCGCATCTTCGTAGCGCGCGTGGCCGGGGGCCTGTTGTTTGTTCTCATTGTGCTCGAGTATCTGGCCGTTTGGTCGACCGGTATGCACCCCTGGGCTTCCTATACCTCCTCCCCGCGTCGAGACACCCCGCGCCGGCTATCGACAGTGTCGCTGTGGGAGACTCGCTAACTTGCTGTGGTATAGACTTTTAACCACTATGGCCTTCTCACAAGGCAGGGGCGAGCGCCC
The DNA here is from genome assembly GCA_027923365.1 of Zalaria sp. Him3. NCBI lineage: Eukaryota > Fungi > Ascomycota > Dothideomycetes > Dothideales > Zalariaceae > Zalaria > Zalaria sp. Him3. The sequence goes on from BPUN01000006.1 coordinate 943,033, forward strand.
GAAGAGCTTGCTGTTCCAGAATCAATCGCCTCGACAAGACTCTGCGTTTCCCGCCTACCCTTCTCCACTCTCTCCTCTGGGCAGTATGAATAGCAGGATGAATGGAAATGCCACAAGCCCGGCAGATGTAAGAGGAAGTCTACAGAGAAGGTTCACAACGAACGCCTTGCCAACAGTCACCGGACTGTCTCCCATTGGGCAGCAAAGACGCCTGGCTGCGGACCCGCTATCTACGGTAAGGAACCCGTTTCTTTGCATCTGATTTGGCAAAACAAACTCGTTCAAGAATACGCGAGGGATAGAGCATATTGTTGGGGCAAGCGACAGAGCTATTGTCAGCACGGATGAGGTTGCCTGTGACAGCGCATACGTTCCTATTGTTTGGGGGTTGAGTGAATTCCCTTGGCTAACGTATTGAGATCAGGGCTTCAATAAGATTTCTCTGGTAAGCTCAGATTGTTTCGTACTCTATTGTATACGCCAATACACAATACCCATTGTCGACGAGCTACTGCTTCGCCACCTCAAGCTGTCTAAGTTCTTCCCCGAGGTTTCCCAGTGGCATCTCAGAATCACCACAGCTCTATAACTGCACACTGTATCATTTCAACTTACTCTAACATCTGTATCCCTCTCCACACACTCTGTACTGCTGCGATCCTTGAGCTGGTCTCAAGTCTTCAGCTGTCCGCATTTTCATCAATCTCTCACACCATTGTCACCATGACTGGATCATACGAGAACATCCTTACTGATCCTCAGCAGTCTGAAAGGAAGCATCGTTACTACGAGGAGCTTCTCGCCAAACAGCGTCAAATCCAAGAAGAGTTGGCAATGATCGATCCTGATACCCGCCGTGAGGTCGATGAATTTCAGCGTGTCGAGAACGACATCAAGCGATTCGCTTCTGGTTTTCAAAGCGAGCCGACCACTCCTCCTGAGTACCACAACTTCCCAATTGGCACTCCCCTCCATCGTTACTCTTCGGCCAGCATGGCTTCACCGCCTGGTTTTGCTGGACGTCTGAGCCGTTCTGGATCTCAGATTGCTTCCCCAGCCGCCAAAGTCTCTCGTCCTATGAGCTCGCACATTCTCCCTTCCCAGTTGCAGCCTTCCCAGTCAGTTCCTGGCTCCCGCCGCAACTCCGACGAAGAGGAGGAGGAAGATTACACTTACGGCTTCACTGAGAGCCGTGCTGCTGCCAAGTATGTTGACGTGCCCTGTGTTTCAGTTTCAGATCTTCCGCGTTCCCACTCTTCCATTATACATCACTTACTTCACTTCCCTCACTCCACTTCCCAAGATCTTTACAAGCACCCCGCACTTATATAAGAGTCTCCTTCATTTCAAATCACACCCTCTTTCTCGACAACATCCGCTCAACAACAACACTCCGCTTTCGCTGTCACTAACCACTAACCTGCTCACATTTGCATCACATTTGATCATCTTGATCTTATACTAACATTACTTCCTTCAGTCTCAACCGTAACTCCATGCCAGTCACCGGCTACGATCTCCGTGTCAAGAACAACATGGATCTCGCTTCCGCTCTGGGTCACGTCAACACCGCCAGCTTCCTGTTTGGTGATGACGACGATCACAACCCGGCTAAACCTCAAGCCATGCAGCAGTCCACGACTTCGCCTGATGCGAAGACCTACTTGCAGCTGCACACCACCGATGATCAGTTCCCGATCCTCGTCCGCCGCGAGGGCGATGGCTCAATGCAGCTATCCGCATCTTCTGCGGCTCTCGACCTCGCTCTGTCGCAGTCGCCCGGCCCCGAGACTCAGCAGACAACCGACAAGGCTACGGCTACACGCCACCGCCAGAGCCTGCCTCCAAGCGCCATGCGTCAGACTGTTTACCCCGGTGCAGATAACGGCATGTCGCCACTGAACGGAATTCTTTCCGACCTCGCTACTGCCAAGAACACGGCTGCTAACAGACGCTCCTTGGAAGTCAAGTTCTCCGGCATTGGAGAGACTAGGCGTCCAAGCTTGCTGTCTGCGCAGGCTGGCGCATCAAACGGCATGCCGAAGCTGCAGTCGTCCTACTCTACCAACGACATCCCCACCCTGAAGAGTACTAAGATCTCTTCTCCCGCCGTTGACCACCAGGCTGCCGCAGTCCAGAGCCCCCGCGACGACTACCGCTCACCAGCTCCGTCCCTGCAGAGCTCTCTGCACAACCCTACTACTCCAGGCCGTCAAGTCCAGGACGCTCCACTGACCTTTGCCAAGCCTGAAGAATCGAGCAACCTCTTCCGTCTTCCCCAGTCTGGTCTTCAGCCAGGTGCTGCTCCGTTCACTGCCGCCAACGCTGTTCCCGCCAACGCTCCGGCCATGTCACCTTACGGTGCTCCACCACCCTTCTATGGAGGCTATGGTATGAACATGCTGAACGCCAGCTTCAACAACATGATGATTGGCACCAACGGTCAGGGACAGTGGCCACCTCCTGCTCAGATGGCGCCTCCCATGTATCCTGGCGCCTACGGCGGTTACTCTCAGTACCCACAGCCAGGTGCTCCTCGCTTCACTGACAATCAGTCTCGTGCCGTCCAGCAACGTCGCACCCAGAACGGTGAAGGTAGGCCTCCATTTCACTTGTTTGATGTGCATCCGCTAATCAAGTTGCAGACGGATCCTCTCGCTTCGCCAACGTTAAGCTGGAGTCACTCACTGGTGAGATCCATGCTCTCTGCAAGGATCAGCATGGCTGTCGGTACCTGCAGAAGAAGCTTGAGGACCGCAACCCTGAGCATCTTCAGATGATCTTCGATGAGACTAGCCCACATGTTATGGATCTCATGATTGGTATGTACCCCTGTACGCCTTCATCGAATCGTCGTCGCTGACAAGCAATGCAGATCCTTTCGGCAACTACCTCTGCCAGAAGCTGTTGGAGTACACCAACGACGAGCAACGCACTACGCTCATCCACAACGCTTCCCCACAGATGGTCAAGATCGCGCTTAACCAGCATGGCACCCGTGCGTTGCAGAAGATGATCGAATTTGTTTCGACTCCTGAGCAGGTGAGTGCCCTATCTACTTTATGAAGAACGAATCGAGCTCACATGACCTAGATCAACCAAATCATCGAGGCACTCCAGTTCGAGGTTGTCCCCCTCATTCAGGACCTCAATGGCAACCATGTCATTCAGAAATGCCTCAACCACCTGTCTCCTGAAGACGCGCAGTTCATCTTCGATGCTGTCGGAAAGAACTGCGTCACTGTCGGCACTCATCGCCACGGCTGCTGTGTTCTGCAACGCTGCATCGATCATGCTTCCGGAAACCAGAAGGGTCAGCTTGTCCAGCACATTACTGCCAATGCTTTCGCTCTTGTTCAGGATCCCTTCGGCAACTACGTTGTTCAGTACATCCTAGACCTCGGCGAGCCGACCTTCACGGAGCCTCTTTGCCGTAGCTTCCTCGGCAACATCAACGTCCTCTCCTGCCAGAAGTTCAGCTCCAATGTTATCGAGAAGTGCATTCGTACCGCCTCTGATGATGTCAAACGCGACATGGTCCAGGAGCTTACCAACCCGCTCGAGCTTGAGAAGCTCCTGCGCGACTCTTTCGCGAATTACGTGGTTCAGACTGCTGTAAGTATGCCTTCCATGACACTTTCCACGCGACACTAACGATCCATAGATGGACTTCTCCGACCCCGTTACCAAGTCTCAGCTGATTGAGAACATCCGCCCAATCCTTCCTTCCATTCGCCACACCCCCTACGGACGCCGCATTCAGGGCAAGATCCAGGACTACGATAACCGCATGAATGGAACTGCAAGCGGACAGGTCACTCCCGCTGATGTCGTTTCACCTCAGCTGCCGCTCAGCAACCGCAGCTCGTACGGTCGTGGTGCCGGTCAGCTTAGTTTCTCGACCACTCCAGGCAACAACTTCAACGCCAGCAGCACCAACAACTATGCTACGAACATCACTTCTCCGACCCCGCAGCGCTCCGCTAACTCCACCCTCTCCATGTTCAATCAGAACGGAGCCCCCGCTTACGGTCAAGGCTATGGCCAGGTAGGCCGTGGCTCTCAGCCAAGCGGCATGGGTCAATACTGAACGCCGTGTATTATACAAAGGAACACGCTGGTTTGAAGACGTTGACGGTCAACCACAAGAGTATACGAGCAGATACCATCTTGCAGCATCCCTTTACTCTTCTCAGCTTCAACATCTAGCCTCATGTGTGCCTTTTTCAACATCACATTGAATACAGACACGCATCCACGACCTTGATCAATTGACGACGATAACGACTCGATACCTTACGGTGCATGTTTCAATAGAGCTTCTTATGGGCAACAATTATTCTCTGGGCGACCGGCAGAAATGGACATGGGCTCCGACAACAACAGTTGGCAGCAGAGGCATTCCAGCAAATCTGTGCGCTCATTGCATCTCGGCGGTGTTTCAGCAGCATTCACTTCTCCGGCGTTGACGAATGTTCATATTCTGCTGCGTTCTTGACACCAACTCCACTAGTGAACACCAGTTCCCTTTTTCCACTGTATCACAAGCATGCATTATCATGGCATCATGGCTCTCTACTCAATGAAGCCTACCGGCGGCATCGGGAGCAGAGTCATGTGGCATTCATCATATAGCGCACACCGCCGCAGAGGCGGCATCATGTATCTTAGCTCAGCCCGAGTGCGAGGACATCTTGTTCCGAGCGCGTCGGACCTGCTGATGAGTCTGGCCTTGTGCTGGATTCTGCAAGTTCTACAGGGCCAATCACCTTAGTTTACTACGTTGGAGCGGAGACTCCACAAATTCAATCATGGTCACATAAAATCATAGTCTGTCGCACCTTTACTCCCATGTTTGTGATATTCTGTCAGTGATCCAATGGATGGGGTGTGCTGTACGATATGTCACGGTACTCTCATTATGCATTTTGACATGTGGGTGCGCTGACCAAAGACGCCGACTGATTGGGTGCATGTTTATGCTGCAAGGGATCGTAGTGGCTATGCTTTGTTTTCGTGAACGAAGAAAGCTATGAACAAGGATCAAGGTCACAAACGCATCTAGGAAGTTGGCTGAAACGCCGATGCCCATCTTCTGGACCCGCAACAGTTCATCGACACAAAATTGGGTACATGCAGCACATGAACAGGCCGACAGTTTGTGTGTGTTGGGTCCCAGGGTTTTGGTTGAAGAAAGCTTTAGCAATGCACATAGTAAACAGAAAGCTTCCTTCGCGGAAGCAACGATCTGAGCAGGCAGCTGCAAGCAATCTAGCTCACAAGCACGCAATCAATCAATCAATCTTGTAGCTTTAAGAATCTGTCACACGATCATTCACTTCTCCTCAACTCATACCTAAGATACATCTACATGTATGTAGTGCGTTATTGCCGCGAACCCATCACCATCACCACACCCCTGCGATAAACCACCAAGCATGTGTACCAAATCCCTCACTCTCTACTCACGCTGCGGCTGCACACACGTCACCAGGACCGAACGCTGCTGGTCCTCAAGCAAGCACAACAGTGACGGAACTTGCCAGGAGACGACACAGCGAGTCACTGATACGGAGGAGGTCAAGGTCTGTCCTACCTGCGAGTTCGCCCTGAAGTCGGCGGTCCAGAAGATGCGAGACAAGAGTGGCATGGTCAACACTGGACGTTAAACGCAGGTAAGCTTCCAGCCGCGTAAGACTTCACGGGCAGAGGCAGCACAATGTTGACAATTTGGAAGGAAAGTGAGCTGAGTGGCTTCATAGCACATCAACCGCTCTTGCCTGAGCAGGATTGGGAGTGAGGAGGTCTGGTCCACCAGCGAAGTCAAGACGCCTTGCGGGCGGGGCTTGGCACAACCATCACGTCGGCGAATCTTCTCAATCCACCTCCGCGCATACTTCTATAGCAATACCCTTCACCACCTTTGCGCGACTCAGTTACCTTATCTGTCACCACACCGATTCCCTCACCTGCATCTATCTGGTCTCAGGCAGCTATTGCACCAACGACTTGGGTTAAGCGCGACCACCGGTCACCAGGCGCTGCGCGCAACACACGCCTTAGCAGCCGCCTACACTTGATCCGAGCGAGCTGTATCCTCTACCTCTACCACCTCTTTACCCCGGCTGTTCCAGTTCCGCCCTCCTAATACAATTCTGATTTCTCGGGCATTTATCGTGTCTCTCTCTCATACCTAAAATGCCTGGTGTTGTCAACGAGTCTCCCGCCGCAAAGGCACCAAAGCCGACCAAGAACCAGCTGCGTAGAGCCAAAAAGAAGGCAGGCCGCGATGTAAGCTTACACGGCTCGTACGCAATGGACTTTGTTGACCATGTGCAGACCTCCGCAACTCCTTCCGTTACACCTTCCGTAGCCGCGACCCCAGAACCAGACCACCGGAACGGCGCGCAAGCAGCTGCCACCGAGGCAAAGCTAGAAAGAGGCACCAACGACGAGCCCGCGAACGATGACCCAAGTAAAGCGCTTGCGCAAGCCGACGATGATGTAGTATTAGAAGACTTTGAGCTCCCTCCGGATGACCCGCTCTACGAACAGTTCCGCAGTGTCATTGGAAAGTTCAACCAACAAGACAAGAACGAGGTAGAAGAGCCGGACAAGCCAGAGGTGTACTACGACGACGACAATGATGATATCCCAGATGAGGAAGAGGAAAAGGGCGTGACTAAGATGTCGAAGAAGGCTCGCAAGGCCATGAACAAGCTATCGATTGCTGAGCTGAAGGCCATTGTGAAGAAGCCGGATTTGGTCGAGTGGACAGACACATCTGCTCCAGATCCGAGATTACTTCTCTCCATCAAGGCGCATCGCAATGTCGTGCCTGTTCCTTCTCACTGGTCTCTCAAGCGCGAGTATCTCTCGTCGAAGCGCGGTGTTGAAAAGCCAGCTTTCGCCCTTCCGAAGTTCATTCAGGAGACGGGTATTGCAGAGATGCGTGATGCAGTGCTTGAGAAGCAGGCGGAAGCAAGCTTAAAGCAGAAGCAGAGGGAGAGAGTGCAGCCTAAGATGGGCAGACTTGATATTGACTACCAGAAACTCTACGAAGCCTTCTTCCGTCACCAAACAAAGCCAGAACTCACTCGCTACGGTGAGGTATACTACGAGGGCAAAGAGTATGAGACTAACCTGCGCCACCTCCGGCCAGGTGAGCTTAGTGACGAACTCAAAGAGGCGTTAAACATGCCACCTGGCGCACCTCCACCATGGCTCATCCACCAGCAGCGTTTCGGCCCACCTCCATCCTATCCTGCTCTAAAGATTCCTGGATTGAACGCACCTCCACCACCAGGCGCGCAATGGGGTTTCCACCCAGGTGGCTACGGTAAGCCTCCTGTTGACGAGCAGAACAGACCTCTCTTCGGCGGTGACGTGTTCGGCGTGGCGCAACCAGCACAAGACGCCCCATCCGGCGCGCCAGTAGAGAAGACTCTCTGGGGCGAGCTACAACCACCAGAAGAAGAAGAGGAAGAGGAAGAAGAGGAGGATGAGGACGAGGAAGAAGACGAAGAAGGCAAAGAAGAGGACGTTTCCGGCGGTCTCGAAACCCCAAGCGGCACCTTCACCCCATCCGGCATGGCTTCTGCTGTCCCAACTGAATACGGCGGTACCCAAAGCGTGGCAGGCGAGTTCACTCTGCGCAAGGAAAAGCGCGGTACCGAGACTGAAGAGCCCTCCGGCCCTCCCCGCGCCGCTTACCAGGTCTTACGTGAGCAAGCGGCGCCGACCAGCGGCTTTTTCGGCTCGGAGAGGACGTACGATATCAAGGGTGCACAGCAGGCGCCGTTGCTGGGTCAGGAAACGAGGAAGAGGAAGGTTGGGGATGTGGATGTGAGCGTGGATCTGGACCAGTTGGAGAGGGATGATCGGTTGACGAAGGAGGAGATGCAGAGACAATTTGAGAACCAGAGACGGGAGGGACAGGGTGGCCAGTGGAGTGGGATGGTTGATCAGGAGGATTTGAGTCAGATGATTGCGGAGGAGAGTCGGAAGCGGTTGAAGAAGGATCAGGAGGCGCATGAGGCTAGGAGGAGTGGGAGGAGGTGAGGTGGATGATGGCTGTGGACTATTTGGGAAGAGTGTCAAAAGTGCAAGGATGTCAAGATGGCTTCAAAGATGCTTCAAAACATGATCATGCAGCGTTCCTCACGTGCAACACTGCGCTTGGTAGGTACAGGAAAAGAAAGGGCCTGCAGGTCAGCAGGATCTTCTGCAGCGCTCGAAAAGAGCACAGCAAAAGCAGGACACCAGCGCGCCTTCATTATGTACTATCGAACCCTCCGGATCTTGGCTGGATTGTCAAATTGACGAGAGATTGAAACGGGGAGGCAATTGATGATCAAAATGCTACGGCACGCGGTAAAAAGCGGAAGGACAGCAGCCATACGAGAGGAGGAATCAAGAATAAGAATGAAGCTTCCAAGAACATGAAGGGTCCAAGAATACGTGAGAATACTACAGTGATGCCGCCTTCCAAGATCGATCATTCGCATAGGACCGACCATTGTCTGTAGAGACCCGCAGTGGTGGTCTACTCCCTCCCTTGCCACGATTTGAAAGATGCGGTCAGACGGACAAACTACATACTAACCTAACCGCTCAATGGATCTAGCGGCGCACAACAAAAGAAACAAATACCGCCATTCACAGGAGCAGCAGAGTGTGTTATTCATTGGATCAATCACCGTCACGTGCGCTTTGCGGACAACGGAGAACGGAGATTTGAAAGTGACGTCCGAGCTTCATGTTTTCTCCTGGTGCCATACTACGCTTATTATTTACCAAAGCCGCCGAACATTACGACGAATGTGCTGATCACCACAAAACCTTCTCACACAGGTCGACGAAAATACAACACGATATCAACGTTACATTAGGACATCATTTATTTGGATCCAGGTGCACTCTATCAGAGTTGAAACTGCCCGCCATGGATCGCGACAGAGACAGAAGGTTCGCTCATACTACTTGCACCGCAGCATTCACCACACATACACCCAGCAACAACCTCCTTTACGCAGAACATCTACCCCCACCTCACCACATCAGACCTTTCACTAACGTTCCACGCCGCAGGCCCTATCCTCCCCGCGAAGACCAATACGGCAGTGGCCGCGGCGAATCCTACCGCCCAAACAACCGCTCTCCTCTACCAGGACGCAGCGATACCTACCGTGCCCCTCGTTCGCCTGCCCGCCGCGGCCCTCCAGGTGGACTTGACTCCTACGCGCCCTCCCGCGGCCCTCCACGAGGTCGCTCTCGCTCTCCACCGCCGTTCCGCCGCCGCTCACGCAGCCCAGTGTACAGAAGAGAAGGAGGCGGAGGCGATAGTTACAGGGGACAAGGACGGGGCCGCACACCACCAAGAGAGGGGTTCGGACGCGGTGAGGCATACAGACCTGGTGCCGGGCGCGAGTATCGCGATGCCGCCTACGACGGCCGCAATACCCCACGTTCGGTCAGAGAGCGCTCTCCCCTGCCGTTGAAGCGCGGCAGAGACTTCAGTCCCGATAGAGATAGTCGTGGTCGGCGCTCCCCACCTCCGCCTTCGAAGAGGGAGCGCTTGGACTCCCCGCTGCCGCCTAGAGGCAGGTATGACGTTTATGTCGACAGGGATGCTAGTCCGGGCAGGAGGAGGGAGTATACACCACCGCCGAGGGAGAGACGGCCTACGCCGCCGAGGGGCGTGACGAGGGATTATAGATTGTTGAGTCGGAGTCCGCTGCAGAGGAATGAGAGGGATGTGGATCCGAGGAAGGTGGAGTGGAGGCGCAGAAGCCGGTCTCCCGTCCGGGAAAGGGGCAGGGATGAGAGGGGGAGAGAGGAGAGAAGGGGAGAGGATTACAACATGAACACTGAGATCGAGAAGGCCGAGTCGACGGCGACGTCGCGACGATCTTCGCCGCCGGTGCACCCGTCCAGACTGGCAGTGCTGGGCGCGGATGAGCGGGAGAGGCCGATAAGACAGCCGCTGGGCCCAAGAGACCGGGAGAGGGAGATGGAGAGGGGGAGGGAGGAATACCCAACCACACGCAACCTCTCCTGGCGCGCCGGCGCCCGCTCCCCCGCCCGCGCCCCCCCTCGCCGCGACTCCCCACCCCCAGCACGACGGGCCTCCCCTCCACCACGCGATCGCGACTACGCGAACGGCGCAGGCGCAGGCCGCGCACCACCAACTGGCCCCGCGGCCGCAGCCCGCTACGAAGACCGCGAACCCCAGCAGACGCCGCGCGCCGCGCCCACAGGCCCGGCGGGGGCTGGAGCGAACAGGTTCGCTGCGCTGGCCGAACAATCGCCTCCAGCGTCTGCGCCTTCTGCGCCCTCGACCGGCGCAGCGCTATCAGGCCCGCCCTCCGGCCCTGCCGCGAACAGAGAAGCGTTCGCGGCCCCGACGCAACCCCGCGGCACACCTGCCCGCGGCGCCTTCCATCGCGAGTACGTGCCCGCGGGGGCGCGCGACTTCCCGACCGGTCCGGCGCGTGGTCGTGGTGGCAGCTTTGGCGGCTACAGAGGCCGCGGCGGTCCTGGTGGTGCGCCGGCCCAGAGTTGGAGGGATAGGGACGATAACGCGCCGCCGTCTGGGCCGAGGGGGTCGTATGTCGCGGCTCCGCCGTCGGGACCTGGTGGTGGGAGAGGTAGAGATGGTGCTGGTGCTGGTGCTGGGTTTGGCGGCAGGGATGGTGCTGGCTTTGGTGGTGCGGGTGCTGGAAGAGGCGAATCGAGCACGTATCCCCGCAGCACACGCTTCACGCCGTCCGGGGCGCCGCTACCGACGGGACCCCGCGGCAGCGTCGATGGCGCCGCCGGCCCCTATAGCATGAACGGCCACGGTCACGGCTACGGTCATGGTCACGGCCACGGCTACGGCCACCAAACCCGCGACCAAAACCCACACCTCTCGGACCTCCCCCGCATCCTCGACGGCGGGCGGCCAGCGCCGCCACTGGTCGACACATCGCGGCTGGATAAGCTGGAGGAGGAGGCGGAAAGGTTGAGGAGGACGATTGAGGATAAGACGGCGCGGAAGCGGAGGGGGGTCAGGGAGTGGGAGAGGCTGGAGCGGGAGAGTGAGACGGCGGGGTTTAGGGCGGGGTTGGCGGAGGAGGGACTTAGGGGGCTTGGGGAGGATGAGGGGGGGGCTTTTTGAGGGGATTTGAGGTGGGTGATGGGGTGGGAGAGAGATACTATGGCTGCAGAAGCGTGCTAAAGATGGCAGGCGTGGATAGGGTGTGTAGGCTGGGTGCCCTCATGTCACTCGGGGTGAGGTTCTCCCCTACATACATGTCGTCGGCCCTTTCTGGCCTCGCGTGTGAGAAAGCGATACCCACTTCCTCTTTCAGCAGAGCTTGGCTCTGATAGAGAGCCCCTAGTATTACAAATAGGTAGTGTACGCAGCCGGAGGACAGGATGTGATATATCGCACAGGATACACCTGAATAGAAGCATCATATGCTGTGTCGCCTCCTCTTGTCCTTATATAGGGCTTATGAGGTAACTACGCCATATGCTTTATGTACTACATACTCCCGTATAGGATACTCCCTCCAATCCTGTTCTCATACATGCATAAGTCACCTGTAATAGAAGGCTACCATGAACGTAAGGTAATAATGCCTATCATACGCTCCAGACCTGGGCTTGGCCGAGGCTCGTGCAGCCGTTGAGGCAACTCGGGGCTGGATCTGCCGCAAGCCGGCACTAACGGCTGCGTCCGCGTGGCGGTCGACTGATTGGTGCGCTTAAGAACCTAGATGATCGCTTGAGTGCCTTGGCTTTTCGCGTAGCGAACTGTCTGAACCCTCTGCACTCGAACACTGCTCCCTCGACCATCCACTCAACCACACAACTACACCGGTGCGTCTACCTCTTCTGCTCCTGCAGTCGCTTCACGCTTCGCCCAGGACCGTTATTAATTTGTAAACAGCAGAGCTTCACGCCTTTTCTTCACATCTTACCCTTCACACACATACCACTTCTTGTAAGCAATTTCGGCGGGGTGCGTGGGGCCACATGGGGACCTTTGATTGCTGATTCACTCACCAGAACACCACCACCACCACCTTCATATCTCAAGATGGACGCTTACGGTGCTCAAACTGGCCCTGTCCCAGGCGCTCGTGCCTGCTACAACTGTACGTGAATATTCTTCCCACAACCTACGTGATGCGCAGAAAGAGGTGGAGAAACGTGTGAAAAAGCTGCATTTTCGCCACGATACAGTCTGGGGCGCATATTTCGCACACGTCCACTCGACACATCAGATACAACGTTAAAGAGTATCGCTGACATGTCATCATCAGGCGGTGACACCTCCCACCAGGCCCGCGAGTGCCCAAACAAGGGTAACCCAACTTGTTACAACTGCGGCGAGCAGGGCCACCTGTCGCGCGAGTGCCAGAACCCCCAGAAGGAGAAGACCTGCTACGCCTGCGGCGAGGTCGGCCACGTGTCCCGCGAGTGCCCCAAGGGCCCATCCGGCGGCATGGGCGGTGCTCCAGGCGGTGGCCAGGAGTGCTACAAGTGCGGCAAGATCGGCCACATTGCGCGCAACTGCCAGCAGGGCGGCGGTGCCGGCTACGGTGGCGGTTACGGTGGCGGCGCTGGCTTCGGCGGCGGTTACCAGGCTAGGGGCCAGACCTGCTACTCTTGCGGCGGTTACGGCCACATGAGCAGGGACTGCAACCAGGGCCAGAAGTGCTACAACTGTGAGTTTTTGTTATATCAACAGCGATGCGAAGTGAGAACGCAGTGACTAATACATGATTACAGGCGGCGAGGTCGGTCACTTGTCCCGCGACTGCCCATCCGAGTCCTCCAACGAGCGCGTCTGCTACAAGTGCAAGCAGCCAGGCCACGTCCAGGCCGCTTGCCCTAACTAAGCGTTCTCTTCCGCAACAACGCCACCCCCGATCTTCACGAACGATGAATGAAATTTGCATTGCTCGTCCAGCCTTGATCATCAAATGAAACGGACCCTTTTCTGCGCATACCTTTTCTTTTTCACGACATACTGTTCATGGATGGGAAGATCAAACGCATGGGTCTTACGGCATTTTCATGGCAGACCCTCAGTTTCTTTACGGGACAGTCTCTTCTTCCCTTTTCACTTCTTTGTATCTTTCTTACCAAGAAGCTTGAGACGGGAGGCGAGAAGCCGAGCCAGCTGGATGATGCATTCTGAAGGGACAGGAGGGGACGAAAACACGGAAACAACGCGACTTTTCTTTTTTTTCTTTGCATGCCACCAACCTTTTAGGGTTTTGGACATTGCACTTTTTGCGATCATTTGGCATAAGACGGGCCTTGTTTCATTTTCATGATTTTTCTTGCGCATCGGCTCGCTGCTACGCTGCTACGCTACGCTTGCTTTGAGTCAAAAGTTGACTAGTGGAATCGAGAGGACTCAGCTGTTGATACCCCCCCACGTTGATGAAAGTTTTGTTGATTGTGAACGAGTGAAAGTGCTGCAGATGAACACAAAGATGAACGACGTTTGTATGTAAGACTCTTTATATTAGGCAGAAGGGGTGAGAGGAATCGAAATGGTCTTTTTGTCACGTCACGTACTACTGTTCGTTGTTTGGAGGGAGGTGAATGGGTTGTTCTCCATCTCATGAATTCTGGCTGCCCGTCAAAGGTGTTTGATGTGTACCACCACAGTACCAAGGATTGTTCCGAGTGCATATCTAACCCAACCTGGCATCCTCCCGTCCACAACCCCGCGCTTCTCCCCTCCCTCATAAAACACCCTAACTTACCTCTTCTTCCCCTTCGTCTTATCCACAACCTCAACCCACTGCCCCCTAACCCCCCTCCTCTCCAACGCCTTCATCACCGCCTCCCGTTGCGGTCCCTGCACCATAACCTCCATAACCGGATTCCTGGGACTGCTGCCCTGCAACTGCTCGACCCCCGCACTGCCCGCACACACCTTGCGCAGCTCCTCCGCCAGCGCCACAGGGCCGATCATGTACCCCTCCAGCCCGGACACTTTCGTCACCGTCTTATTCCCGCTCCGCGTCTCGAGCGTGATGCGGACTTTAGGCGCCGGGCCTGCTTTCGGTTTCACTCCCGCCTGAGCCTCCTGGGCAGCGATGTTGTTGCCGATTCGCACGATGGCGTGGTAAGGCGCGCAAGCAGCGACGATACGGTCGGCCAGGGCATCCCGCGGCACCGTGCCTTTGGCCAGGACCTCGGTGTCGAGTCTGGCTGTGCCGTCGAAGACGGCGTTTGCGAGGGTTGGGTTCAGCGTTACGAGACGTTTGTTTGTGGCCGAGAGGAGGGATTCGCGCTCGATGTAGTGGTTGATGAGGGGTCGGATTTCGGAGGCGAGGTAGAGGTGGTCTTTTGGTGGTGAGGATGTTGAGGGGGTGGTGTTGGGGGAGGTGAAGAGGGGGAGGAGGCGCGCGCTGGGTTTGTAGTATTCGAGCTTCTGGAGTTTTTGGCCAATGGAGGAGTCGGAGGATGTGTCGTTTGAAGTGGTTGCCTTCTCGCCCCGGCCCAGCAACGTCCCGGCCTGTGTCTCCTTTTTCGGCAGCCGGTAGGGCTTGAAGTCCTGGATTTCTTTGTCGGCGAAGTCGATGTCGATGATGGTTGTTTCGTGGCCGTCGCGTTCTTTGGATTTGACGATCTTGGCTTTGTCGAGCGCCTTGATGAATTTCTTGATGTTCTTCCAGCTCGTCTTTTTGATTTGGATAGAGCTGGCTTCGTATGGGGTGTAGGCGGGGAGGAAGGGTTGGACTAGGTTCGACATTATGAAGGATTGGGTTAGGGGGAAGACGAGGCCGTGGTTTCGTTCGGATTTGTTGGTGTCCATGTAGTGGCGGATGCCATAGAGGAAGGCGTTTCTGAAGGCGGCGTCGATTTCTGGGGCTTTTGTTAGCAGGTGGTGACTTGGTTGACTAAAACGGGTACGCACCTTTTGTCGTCAACTGTTTCTCCTCTTCCTTCTCTTCTTGTTGGTCTTCAGTACCTTGCTCTTCGTCAGGGCTACTGGTGACCTCTTTCGAAAGTGGAATTGTCTCGTTTCCATTCGCAAGCGTTACGCCTCCCTCATCTTCCTCATCGTCAATCGTGAGTTCTGCTGCTTGCGCACCCAAGTCCTCATCCCTATCGTCCATCCAACCCTCTAGCTCTTCTGGTGGATTCTGTCCAGGCTTTCCCGATATACTATACGACCAAATCTCATCACCAGCCCAATGCATCGTCTGAACAGCATGCCCTCTCGCGCCTTGCACCTCTTGCAACGCACTAACATCGATTAAGCAAGTCCCGACCGCAACCGGTACACTTGGCTTCTCCAGACTCGCAATAGCAACAACAGCACCCTTTTTAGCTCCAGCGGGGAACGGTGGTCCATTCTGCAGTCCTGGAGTCATAAGATCGGCGCCACCTTGTAGCTTCTGGACCACAAAGTCTGGCGTCAGGAGAAGCGGTAGGATGCCCGGATGCCGCCATAATGTGTATACAGTAGGATACATCTTATCTTCAATCTTAAACCATAGTACTCTTTCCTCTTCCCCTGGATGCTTGCCGACGTATACGGTGCCTGAAACCTGTCTCAGATCCGGACCATGGGTGGTAGTGAATCTTGCCGATTGCACATTGTCTGGAAGGAGGGAGTTCCTAAGGTTCGCACGCTCGGCTGTGGCTGCTGCTTTGTCTTCGGCATTTGTATCATCTTTCGCTGATTTTTCTAGGCCGTACTCTGCTATGATCTGGTCTGCTGTTTTCCGGCGGTCTGAAGATCTGATGGGCGCCAAAGGCTTGACCTGGACGCTGCGTTAGGCTTGAACATGGGGGTCTTTTGGGACAGCACTTACGTTAGGCTTCTTCTTGAACATGCTGTCCTCTAGGTGCTATATGTCAAGTATTTGATATAACGCGCTCAGCAATGTATAGGACTCAATTCACTGCCATGTCACGTCTTGTATGATGTAACGTTTGTTTATCGATAACTGCTTCGAGGCAGCCAATGGGCAACAAGCTGCGCTGCCCACTGCCGTCTCGGCAAGCCACCACATCTGACGACCACGCCATCACCTGATGAATATTTATACAACACTCCGTTTTTGAAGCAGCTTCAACTACAGTCCCATAGTCACATTTTCAAGCGCATTGGTATTCTATCGCAACGTTATGGTCTCATTGGGTGTTTCTTGGAGCCTTCCACCTGCCTAGGTATCTAGCGCAGATCATTGTCCCGAGGCTCCAGAGAGCGGGGAGAGGGAATCCGTCAATGGCACGGCACGGCAAGATACCGTGTACACCAGCAGGATTGGGGAGGTAGGTCGTCGTCATGGCGGGGTATAGAGCGCATGTGCATCTAGACCAGGACATATTAGATCTCCTTGAATCCAGTATGATCTTTTACTGTTGGCATTTGCCTCTTCTACTCCACTAGAACCATTCGGAAAACGAAGAATATACTTTCTCTCGCAATGGCAGAAGTAAAGAATACCTCCAGCCCGCGTCTTACGCAGATTAAGGACTTCCTTACCATGAACAAGACAGCCACGACCCCGCCTTGGGACCCCGACTGCACCATCTTCCCCAGCCGTAAGGAGCTGCCTAATGTCCCCGGCGCGCCAGAGGGTGCAGCTTGGGTCTGGGGCGAGGAGGACTTCATCGGACGGCTGAATCTCCTCACTCCCAGCCGCGTCACTGTAGCTAGCAAAGAGATCCGCTCTGGTGAGATTGTGCCCTTGAACCTGCCCCTCAACGTGCCCGAGCAGCCCGCCTTTAGTCGCGAGCCCTTTCTGCATGAAATCAAGACGTTGGCTGAGGGACTCGCGTACGATGATCTGTACCATCTGAACACACAGAGCGGAACGCAATGGGACGGGTTTCGGCATTTCGCGCATTTCCCCAGCCAGACGTTTTACAACAACACCAAAGGCGAAGACGTCACCGGTCCCCAGGCGAACGACAAATGCTCCATCCACCACTGGGCCGAGCACGGCATCGCCGGACGCGGTGTCCTGCTCGACTACAGAGGCTACGCACACAAGAAGGGCATCAAGTAACCCTCACCCATCCATTTCCCCTACCCAACAGCTCCACCAAAACTAACACCCCCAGCTACGACCCCTACGAATACTACCCGATAAGCTACGAAGAACTGTACCACTGCGGCAAAGACCAAGGCATCGACATCCGCCCGGCGTCGCAGGGCGGCGATATCAAGATCGGCGATATCCTCTTCATCCGCAGCGGCTTCGTCGAGCGCTACCACAGCTTGCCGCGCGAGGAGACCCAGGCCCTGGCGCTGCGCGAACACGCGCTCGGTAAGGACGATGGGCAGCGGTATGCGGGTCTCAGTCAGGAGGAGAGGGTCATTGATTGGTTGCACGATTGCTATTTCGCTGCTGTGGCGGGAGATGCGCCGGCTTTCGAAGCCTGGCCTAGTCATGAGGGTGAGTGCGATGCTGATGATGTGGTGTCGTTGAGTTTCCGTCTTGCCGAGAGGGTAGAAAATGCTGACTAGTGGCAGACTACCATTTGCATGAGTTTATTCTGGCGCTGTGGGGTATGCCGTTGGGCGAGATGTTGGATTTGGAGAGGTTGGCGCAGACTTGTAGGCAGAAGAATAGGTGGTTCTTCTTCTTCACTTCTGCGCCGGCTAACGTGCATGGTAAGTGTCGTGGTGATACTCTCTTGCATTAGTCTATACTCACAGTCCCGCGCAGGTGGTGTTAGCTCGCACGTCAACGGAACGGCGGTCTTCTAGGTCTGCGTTATTGGCACATTATCGGGCAGTCACGAGCTGCACACAGACAATGGCTTTGGGAGCCTTGATGCACGAATGTATAGTTCCACGTCGGATTCTGGGTCTCTATCACTGGTTGCATCAATATGCTTGTGCATTCCTGGTGTCAACAGATCCGTCCCATGTGACTCGACTACGAAGCCCGCATGACTTCCTGCCTCAACGTGCGCAGAGGTCGCCGAATATTGATCCGCACACCCATGCTTCTTGATTGTTGTAAGGTTGCCTAAGCGTACGGGGTAAGTGTACGGGGTAAAGATACGAGATGAAGCAAGGCGAAACGGCGTAGGGATGCCTATATAGCTACACTGACGATAATACCTAAGGCGCTCGTCCCTCGCACCTTGATTCCTGCTACATAGCACTGCCAAGCCTACACAGCCTGATCAGGCTGTACACACGACCTCCATCGCCACCAGCAGAACTCGTTCATCTAGCGAGCTCTTGCCAACCCGCTCTGTTTCAGACTGGTGATGGTTCGTTATTCTCTCGGGAACCGGATTGAGCCCCGTCATGTAACTCTATTCCTTCGCCGCTATCTTTGGACCGCTTGAAAAGGCTTCGAACGCGATTCCACAGATTGGCAAAAACTCGTATGTAGGAGAAGACTCCTGAATGAGCTTGTTCCGATGCTTCCTGGTCAGAAGCTTGGTCAGGCTGATGTGTCACTGGCTCAGTGGGTGGGGGCTCGTCTTGCCGACTTCCTCCAGTAGGCTGAATAGATGTCTTGGGGCGCCTGTTGTAAAAGAAAGAACCGAGAAGATCGAAATACCGTGTGGTATCGAAGTGTTCATCAACCCAAGGGATCCATGCTAGTAGCCGTGCAGTAAACATGAGAGGTAGAAATAGGAAGAAAACCAACAACCATAGACATAGAGAGGACAAGTATATCGGCACCCACCAGTCCGACGGCTCAGTCTCTTGACGTACGGGCCTGAACTTCTCGTATTTGAGACCTATATCGGCCCAAAAGGTATCGTTGCTAGACTTCATGTTTTCAATGCATATCTCCTTGATGCTTTCGTAAACGATATCTCTCGCCCTGGCAATATTGTTAAGGTTGAACACCGTAACATAAGTGCCTAGAGCTACAATAACGGTGACTACAACCAGCTTATGCAAGCCAAACATGTCATTGACGGACCAGACGGACTGAGGCACGATTAGTTAGCGAACGTAGACTTCGTGTTGTCAGACTGACCATGCAGAAAGATAATGGAAGAAAGATAATGCTGACATATGTCAACAACTTTACATTCTCACCAAGCCTGGTAGAAGCCCGAGTCTCCATAACGGCACTGGCGTTGAAAAGCTGTTGGACTCGTCAACGACCGACCGCCAGAACAAATTAGTAGTAGCCGCAACTCACCCCGTCTCTCAATGCAATGGCTCGATCACGATGAACCTTCAGTGCAGCTTGCTGTTCACGTAGCTCTTCGCAAGCATGTGCAACCCTCGTTTCCTGCTCTTCAATAGAATAAACCTGTTTCAATATCCACCGGGAGTAATCTGGGTACTTCTGGATATCTTTGATACTGGACTCAATGGTTCGGTCGAATTCATTGAGCCAATTTATAGCCCAAAAATAGATCTTCGACCGCGAGAATGCGTTATCATCCCACAACAGACGATCATGCTTCTCCGGGTCAAGTAAAGCATCCGAGTCGAAGAGTAGCGTGTCAAAGTAAACGACAATCCGTTCCCACTGTTTAACAGTCCTCCACACTACTTCATCAAGCATTTCGAAGTAGAGGTGCTGACTCTTCGTAGGAAAACGATGAAACACCGATTTAAACCCTGCGGCAGCGGCTCCCAAATATTCTGCGTCAGGTGACAGAGCCAAGCAAATGTTATTCATACTTGTCGGATCTAACTTTATCATGAACTGCATGCGAGTGGTTAGCCAATCTCCGGCAAAGCCCATACGCAGATATAGGTAAGATGTCACACGTCCGCAAAGCAAAGCCATGTATTTGGCGCTAATGTAACGACAACATCTCAGTGAAGCGAAACAAGAAGAACTTACGCAATAATTTTGTTTTCGGAATACTCCTTGCTCGCTACCCGAGATTTTTCTCAACTTGCCCGTCCTGGAAACATCGCCTTCTACACGGTGAAAGTCGTTGATTATTGCATAATGCACGAGAAAGAGGGTAAGACCCGTGGACCAATGTGGCGCATGGAAATTTAGATGGGACTCAATGCACTCGCGCTCAAAACCGTGTTCGGAGGGCGCAAAGAGATTCAAGGCGTCTTCCGGCCGCAATATTTGCAGTCCCTCAATGTTACTTTCCGAGTGACGGAGTCAGCAATTTGCTCCACGTTGTCAGACAGTCGCCAATTAACGCTTCGCTTACATGATCCTGGAGAAATTCTTTGTAGAGCCACGGACGGCCAATCTTGGCAGTTCAAGTTCTGAGTCTCGGTCAAAATGCCCTCTCTTAGCGGACCAACCCGAAAACTTTTTCTTGTAGCCTCTTGGAAAGCGAACCTTAAGCTTGCTCATTGCCACGTGCTGGTCGTCGGATACGTGGTCGTCGAATAGATCAAAGTCTATAATCTCAAGGCGTGCAATTTGCGAGAATAAGTCGCGCAATATCTCCACATCACCACCAAACTTTTGACACAATGCCTTCTTCTGGAAACGAAAGAGTAGCCTGCCGTCATAAGGAAACTTCCAAGCGTCTCGGAAAACATCATCCCAGCGAGCCTCGACCTCCTTTGAAGGAGACTCAGTAATGCCCTGGTTATTAAGATACCAAGGCGGTAGATCGCTGATGGGAATGTCTTCCCACTCGAGCCAATACCTAGTATCTGGTCCCGCTTCCGAGCCAGCTGTTGATCTCGGGCCTTGACGCAGGGCAGAGATTGGAGCGTCCTGAGGAGGCGGTAACAGAGCAGCCCCATGGTCGACCGTCGATGCACCGGCGCCCCCAGGACCATGGCTACGCAACAGAACTTCCAGACTTGTCCTCGAGTGATCCGCTGAGCCGTCACTCAAGTCCTCGGTAGGTGCGGTAGCCCCCGGAAGCGGTATGTAATGAGGTTCAGCGGCATCGACAGCTGCAGCGGCGTTGCCTTGCTCTTCCCCGGCTCGCCCGTGTGAAGCCTTCATTGAACCTTGATTCTGAGGGTCTGAGTTTCTCTTCCCATTGTTTGGATCTGCAGAGGCTACGGCTTTGTTGGCCAGTGAACCGACAGGCTCAAGCGCCTGAGGCTGCGAGCTCAAAGCAGCAAGCTGCTTGGTCTGGACGTCGAGCTTCCCATCAATCTTCTTCAAGACGTCAAGTATACCACCAAGCAGGACTCCGACCTCGGGCTGGTGGGTTTCGTCTTCGCATGGCATTGTTGCTGGTGAGGTACTAGGTTGAGAGAGCTGTATCAAGGTCTCGTATCTTCAAAACAAACTTAACGATCATTTCGACAGAATACGCCGGTCTTGAACAGGTAGATGGCGAAGAAAGAATTGAGAGAGGAAACATCGTAACCCCTCATACTTAGACATATCTTACACAAGGCTGGCCCAACCGCACTCGCCAGGCAATTAATGACTGGGGTGCCGATACGCACAAGCGCCACCACGCTGCAACGCCACGAGCATGCTGCCTCATGACTGGCCACGCTCACCAACCTGGACGCATACCCGACCATGTAATCCTGCCATTCTTGCCCTTGGTCAGCAGCCTTCAATTGCCTAAGAATAAGGCAACCACGAATCTGAAGCAGCTCATTTCCCACACCACCACCACCCAGGAATCTGCAGCAGCTCATTTCCAACACCAGGCACCAAACCAATCCAATGCGCGATATCCGTGATACAGCGCCCGGCATATGCGCCTCCACGCACAGCGCCTCGTCGTCCACACGGCAGATCGTCTCGACTAGGTAAGTTAGGTCAGAAAGACCGGATTGTGAACAAGAATTCCATTTTGCACGCTTTACCAATCTAGCAACATCGAACAAAAAAACGCCCCTTGTCATTGCTCTCTTGTGAATCCATCATGATGCCCGTTGCTGTCTACTTTGCTCAGACTGACCGCAGCGGGCTATTCTTTCCCCTTCCCCTTCCCCAGTTCACCCCATCACCTTTCACCCCCCTTCAACCCTGTGACCGACCTGCCCACGTGCCCATGTATGCTTGACCTGCTGGGCTTCCTCCCCGCTAGAAGTGTCGCACCGTTCGGCTTAGACGTATTGCGACAACCAGCGAATACCCTCGCCGTAACCTTGGCGCATGACGACACTGCACATGAAGACCTCGATGGGCCTGATGCCCTCGAGTGGTACCTTACCCTTGCCAGCTGGGTGATGTTAGCCATACCCGTTCTACCTCTGTTCGTCCTCAGCGGGGATGTTCAGGACTTACTGGTCTGGTAAAGACCAAGCTCATGTCTCAACTGGTCCTCGCTGACGGCGCTTGGGTGGTCGATCTTGTTGCCGAGGATCAGGAATGGGGTCTTGGAGAGGTCCTCCATTGAAAGGACTGGAGTTGTGTTAGTATCCTCGCAACTTCTTAATGCCGTGGGATTGGTTGTAGGAAGACATACGGGCATCGAGCTCAGCCTTGCTCTCTGCGAACCGCTCTGGGTCCTTTGCGTCGACGAGGAAGACGATGCCGGAAACTTCTGGGAAGTACTGTACACCGCCATCAGCACTTGTGATCCTGCGTCTTATCGTGATCCCAAATACTCACGTCCTTCCACAGACGCCGCGCCTGCTGGTGACCTGTATATTCTCTCAGCTACTGTTCGCCCCATCTCTTTCATGTCCGAGTAGTCTCACCGCCGAGATCGAAGGTTGTGAAGCGGACAGAGCCAATGCTCAGCTCCTCAGATGTCGGGTGAAGAGTTGGCTGAAGGATAGCGCTGCAGTGATCGTGAGCCTCAGTATCTCCCAGATTGTCCTATAGAGGGTATCCTTACACTCTGTCATTCTACACGAAATCAAGTCAGCATCGCGATCAATCTGCCAGTACGAGTCCCAAACATACCTTAAGCATATGCAAAAGCTGCAACCCCTAGCATCAGCACAACGTCCCACACTCTGTTCGACACAATCGCCTACCGTCGTCTTTCCAGCATTATCGAGTCCCAAAAACAGCAATTTCTAAACCACCCCCACCAGCGTCAGCACATCTGATCCCTAACCCCCCTCATCCCTCGAGGCCAAACCTACCGCATGCTTATTCAAGAGTCCCAAATTGGCCAACACATCCCAAACTACATCCGCGAATCAGCACGGATCCTTGCACCAACGCAACGCAGAGCAAGCAGGAAAGGCGGAGGAGCTCGGAGTCGGAGGCGGAGGAGGATGGGGGGCACATACACCAGTCGATAATCCACATCGTCGCGGTATTGCTGTAGTGGTGACAATCACTCGATTCCCGAAGTTACAAACGCAGCTGGGAGAGAAAGCGTTGTGTACGAGTGTCCGGTGGAAAGTGGTAGATCGTGTGCGTGGCTTGGGGTAGGTGATACTGGGCAATTCGGGCGCGCGATGGAGGTAGGCTGGCGTCAGAGGATGCCAAGAGCCAAGTGGTCTCGCAGCCACAGGGTGCGCGCCACCGGGGTCACGTGAGCATAGTTGGCATCAGCGAGCGGCTTCACGAGAGGCTACCTAGGTATGTTAGAATCACCATAACTTTACACGTGTGGCAGTTGAGCTGAAATATGTTGGTGATGACAATCGCATTATGCTGGACTATTCACAACGAGCGTCCCTTCGCTCATCCCAGACGATCCTGTGCCTTTATAGACAGTGTGGTATCAAAACGACCGTTTCCCCCCATGTAAATGCTCCATGCAATATGACAGATGCAACGAATGTGGCGGTCCCCTCCCTTACAGGGAGCCCCAAATGTACCACAGCAAACGCCATCGCTGTCTCCCGTCCAACTTAAGAGGTATGGAATAGAATAGAAAAGAGAAACAAGTAGAATGTACTAAAAAGAACTAATGAGGTATCTTGCAAATGATCGCCGAGCCCAAAAGTCGGCAAAATCAAGCAGACGAAAACGGAGAAAATGTGTATGTATGTACACGAGAATGTAGGATAAGGTATGCCGCAGAGGTTAGGGCAGGTGTAGGATGAATAGACAGGATCCCGCCGTCTCTCTCTCTGTGTAATATGTATGGGTGAAGATGGACAGGTCGATCGTCAGGGTTGGTAGCGACCAGCAGACTTCCAATCATGGAGACTGTAGAGAGTGCCGGCAATGAGCCAGCGGCGCTGCTCAACCGCGATCAAGACGAGTGATGCCGAAGAGGAAGTAGGATGATATGAGAAATTCGTGTATGATTTAATATGACAGCATGTGCTGTTTCTTGCCCTTGTAGGCTGCGAGCTCGAGACCAACTTCGCGCATTCTTTCTGCGCCTTTGCCTGGCTTGGGTCTGCGGTCTTTGTCGGCCTTCTTGCAATACTTTTGGTAGAGCTTCTCCTTTCTGCGTTGGCGCTTTTTCTCCAATCCTTTGACGATGTCGATGGCGCCGCGACTTGGGATGTCAAGAGCTCTGTCGAGTTCCTCGTCATCGTCAAAATAGTTCATGCCCCTACCGACGGTTGCGCCAGGGTTGAGAATAGTAGCGGTACGAGGAAGAGATGCAGTGAAGGTGGGTTGTGGTCTTTGTGCCAAAGCGGTGGGTGTGACTGGCATAGGCTGGGTAGCCATCGCAGATGGTGAGACACGGCGGGAAGGAGGTGGAGAAGTAAGCCGGATAGGAGCTGGGGAACCGCGGCGCCTAGGAGGCGACTTGTCGAACAGTCGTCGAGGCGGAGCGGGAGATTTAGCGCGAGCAGTGCGCTTCGGTGGCGGAGGAGAACGTAGAACGGCCCGCTTGGGTGGTGGAGGAGACCGCAGTGTTGCGCGAATTTGAGGCGCTGGAGAGCGATAACGACGGGGAGAGAGTGGAGGCGACTTCTTCCTCTTCTCTTGAACTGAGGTACGGCGACCACGTCTATGCGGCTCGTCGATGTTGAGGTCAAGGTTTCCGTGCATGAAGCCAACGTGGTCGCTGGGCTCAGATCCCTCATCAAGATCATCATCGTCCTCCTCATCTAATTCTGGATCAGATGTGGGGAAGGTAGGATCGATGTCTTGCGGGGTGATCTTCTTTTTCGCGGCCTTCTTCTGCTCCCTCTGAGCTAGGTATGCTTGTTCGAGTGGGCGGTCCTCGTCGAGCGTACCGCAAACAAAGTCGGTGCTATCCGGCAGCTCCGGTGTCACCGGACGGTTAATCTTCATGGCCTTCGACTTGCGGCTCTTCTTGGATATCCTTGGGTTTGCGGTTGCGTTTTCGCGAGCAGACTCCAGTGAGGATTCCGATGCGGTCCTGCGATGAATCGGACGAATATGTGGCACATTCTCCATGGAAGTAGCCGCAGTGGAGCGACCAGGGGCCCACCATTCGGTGTCGCTACCGTCGCTCTCAGAGTCGGAAACAGCGAAGCCTTCCTCGTCATCAGTTTGGAAGCCTCCCTCTGAGACGACATCGTCGTCATCTTCTTCGACTTCGTCATCTTCGTCTTCATCCTCGTCGTCCTCTTCATCGAGAATGTCATCTTCTTCCTCCAGGTCGTCTTCTTCCTCCTCCAAGACCTCTTCCTCAACCTCCTCACCGAGCTTCCTGATAACATTCTCTTTCTGCAACGTGTCGTTGATCGTCAAACGGCTACGATGGCATGTTGCTTCCTTGACCCATTCTTCCTGCTGTTCAGCGTTACCAAACTCGTGGAATCGTCGAGCCTCAGCGTCAGCATCTTCTTTGTCTTCGCTGTACTTGCGTCTCCGGACGTAGGAAGGGCTCTTGCGGACACTCTTTGGAGACTCATTCTTGACCGTAGAGTCGGAGCCGCGGTGAACCTTTGGAGCAGGCTTTGGCGATGTTGCAGGCTTTTCCTCTGATGGAGTTGGGGGGATTGGACTGAGATGTCTTCTGCTTCGAGCTTTGAACTGCTGGGAAGGGGTTGTAGTCGTCACGGAAGGCCTCGTAGGGCACGCAAATGTGAGCATGCATTTGCGCTTCGGAGTCTCTGCGGGCTTCTCATTCTGTGGTGGTGAAATGGTCTTCTTGTGCGGTGACGGTGCTGGGCTCTTGTTTCTACCGCAAGCAAAAGTAATGCATCGCTTGCGCCCGACATTGGCCTCGAATTTCTTGTCCTCGTCTGGAATAGAAGACTGGCGAGGTTGCTCATTGTGCTCGACGATCGTTGGCTCGGCCACGATGGGCTTTTGTAGGATTGGAACTGGTCCCCGCAGATATGTCGGAGGCAACGGAGGGCTTGGGCTGCTCTCCCTGGTGGTTGGACTTGTGATGCCGTCATCGCTAGTAAGCTCTGCTGTGGAGGCAACACTCGGGTTGCTCCAGTTTGACATCCCACGGACTACTGATCTTGCCCTTTGAGCCTCGTCTTCTGTGTGCGATTCTGGTTCGCTTGCGTGCAATTGGCGTGTGAGAAGAGATTCTCGGCGCGCAAATTGTGGGAGTTGTGATTTTATGAACGAAGAGTTGTTCCGTATATCTTTCAATGTTGGTCTGTTTTCTGGTCTTTCGTCCGGTGGCTCATCAGCTTCAGCAAGAAGATCATCGCTAACGCTGTGCCCCTTGTCAAGCGATGGCTGTTGCTGACGGCTTATGTATGGTCCAGTCATGGTTTGGTGCTCGCTCGGTTCGGGGTATAGGAGCGCCATTGCGACTGTATGTTTTCTGCCGGAGGATTGATGTATAGTAGACGATCGGTCTATGCTGATTCGCTAGAACGCTCAGAGTAACGTTGTCGCCGGTTCTGACACGAGTCTAGTATAAAACCAGTGTCTGCAGCGCAGAGGCAGTAAGCCGTGTGCTGAAAGTATGCGCAAGGGCGCGCTGACCCGAAGGCCTGTTTAGGTTATAATAAGTAATCGGACATCTTCAAAGCGAAGATCGTATGCGCAGGGTGGCTCGTAGGGTGAGTGCCTTGTAGGTTGTTAGACATTGTGTGTCAGGATCGAAATAGATCCAACAGGCGGCATACTGGATGAAGTTGTGGCTATGTGTGAGGCGATGACGCTACGGAAGAACGCGTACGCTTGGCAGTGAGATGCGCAATCGACTGTGAACGCTCAAATTCTTGTCCTGGCGCAGAGATTCACGAGAGAATCAACGCGAAAGCGTAGCCGTCCGCGGCAGGTGGTTGAAGAGTCGCTTTGCAGAGTGAGAGAGGAGGTGTGGGCAGTAATGAGGGATTTGTGGTGCGGTGTGGGTGTCCTGGCCGGAGCGCGCTAGCGGAGCTGGATCGTAATTGAAAATATGCAGCTAACGAGCCAGACGACAGAGCACAGTTCACCGCAATTCTGAAACGTCGTCTGCTGATGTTGTTGTTATGCAGGAGAGTCGAGGGAGAAGATGATGTACGAGTAATGGAAGGTGCTTTTTGCTTCTATCATGCAGTGTGGCAGTGATGCCGTATTACTTATGAAGAGGCGAATAATGCTTGGTGAACAGGATTATGGCCCCGAGGAACCTGCCGCACTGCCGCAAGCTGATGCTGGGTGAAGGAAAAGCCGGCTCGGGCATTGCATCATTGGCTGACCCAGCCCAGGTCTCACCTCCATGTCACGTTTTTGCCAGCGCAGCCCGGCTCCCACTCTGCTGCGGTTTTATCCGCTTATTCCGTCTTATTATTGCCAGATGCGTGATGGCGCAAACTCGTTCTCACCGCGGGCAGATGACCTGAGGATCGCCCGCCGCCCACGCTGCGAGCTGCAGACCCTTTCCGGTTCGCGTTTGTGCATGCACGTCGTCTCCTGCAAGTCCAGCTCGAGGTCCTGCAGGGCACACGCACACGCAACGGCCCTTTCTCCTAGGTACTCGTGGATGTACTGCCTTTCATCCGTTCCTTTGCCCGGCATGTGATGGCCTGCTAGAGAGCTTTCTGGACGCTCGCAGGACGCTTGGTGAGAAGCAAGCACGGCTTGGCGCGGGATCTTACCTCCCACCCGCAAACTCTTCTTTTTCCCATCGTTCTCGTGCGAACCAGAACCGTTGGAGAGACGTTGGGGTTCCAGGACAGCCCTGTCTCATCATCAAACCTCACCCGCTTAACCAAGGAATTGACTTTTCCTGTCTCAGTCGAGACTGTCTACTGTCGGCGTACTGTTGTCGTAGAGCCCGCAGCTGCGGCGCTGTTGGCTACGCGACTTGCTCCGAGGACGCAGTGTGAAGTGGCGCGGCCGTCGACCGGATTCCTTGGCTAATTCACATGCCGCGTCGACGTGGGGTGTACCTTTGTACATAATGTAGTACTGTACCCTTTGCGTTTACGTGACCTGCACCGGTAAACAGCCCCCTTTTGTCCTGGATGGCTGCACAACTCTCCACATACGTTAGATAACAGTCTGCTTGACACACACCTCCTGAGAGGATGCAAAGACCCCGCACTGCCGCCCCGCAAACACCCTTCGATCCACCTCTGGTGGTGTGCTGTCAACCCACATGAGCGAGGGCCGGCACGGACGCGAATGTGTGCCATGTCACATCTCGAATCGCTCGTGCGAAGGAAGATCGTCATCACATCCCACGCCACTCGTCTCTCGGTAGAATCTATCCGCCGAATAACACGTGCAGTGCGGAGATTGTTCCTGTGCCGTTCGAAGCCTGTAGCAACCTGCGGATCGCTTCCGCCTGTTGCTATTACCGGACATCAGAGCTGGACAAACAATCACAACGCATGACTTATTCTTGCTGACTGGTTCTCGTGACGGACTAGGGTTTTGCAGGTACTGACAGGACTATGTTCGGTCTCTACTCCCGAAATATCACCACAGATAGCAGCTGGTAAAGCTCGTGGCGTATGCCCCTCTACTTATGGACTGTATGTGCAAAGCTGTTGTATTCTCGTATCTGAAGATACCTTACCAGGCGCCAGCCCTCTTGTCAAGGCGGCCTCCTTTGGGGCCTGAGGAACGGAGTCATCAATCCTTCCACTTGAACTGGCTTCCGGGATGGTCAGGAAGTAGGTGAGGAGAGCCCAAATATACTTCACGAGCCGTCGCTCCTTCCTTTTCTACTTTCGTCCTGAATAAGCCCCGCCTCTGAAGCTCCGGAAGGACAAACTCGACGATATCCTCGAAAGATCCAGGATTGACCACGTGCGTCAAATTAAAGCCATCAACACCACTGATCTTCACCCAGCGTTCCAACTCGTCGACTACCGTCTTAGGGCTACCGACGACCTTGGCAGTCATTCCTCCAAGGGCTAGGTAGTCTGCTATCCTTGCCTTAGTCCAGGGTAAGCCTTCGCTGCCGGGCACGGTGCTTGTCCACGTATTGATAATGGACTGGATTGCTGGTAACTTTATAAACCGGAAGTCTTCGTCGTCGGAGTAGGTTGAGAGGTCAATGCCGGTCCAGCCGCCGAAAAGCGCCAGAGTTCCGTCTCTGTCAGCGTAGGATCGCAGCTCGGCTTCCTTCTCCTTCGCCTTTTCGTCTGTTTTGGCGACAATGATGGTCATCCCAACAAGGATCTTAATATGGCTCGGATCCCTGCCAAACTTCTCTTTCGCACTTTGACGAATATTGTCTACCAATGGCCTGACCTTCTCCGGCGTCTGGCCGCCCATGAAGATTGCTTCTGCATGCTTTGCTCCGAAATCGCTTCCAGACTTGGATGTTCCAGCCTGGAAAAGGAACGGAGTGCGCTGTGGCGAGGGCTCACAGAAATGTGGCCCAGGTACATTGAAGTACTTGCCCTCATGGTTGATCTGCCGTATCCGGTCGGGCTCGGCGTAGACACCAGTCTTGGTATCTATAACCACTGCATCGTCGCGCCAACTACCCTCCCACAGCTTGTACACGACTTCCATGTACTCGCCAGCAATACGATAGCGCTCATCATGCTCGACCTGAGTGTTGAGACCGAAATTACGCGCCGCGCTGTCGAGATACGACGTCACGATGTTCCAAGCTACACGGCCATCTGAGAGATGATCCACGCTGGAGAAGCGTCTTGCAAGAGCGTAAGGCGCGTCGTAAGTGGTGCTTGCCGTGACTCCAAAGACCAGGTTATCAGTGACTGCAGCCATGGCTGGGACTGTATACAGCGGATCATTCATCGGGTACTGTGCCCCTGAAGAAGCAGCAGGGCCATGGTTAGCCGGTCCCTTGTATACGTCGTACGGTCCCAGGACATCCGCGATGAACATCGCATGAAAGTTCGCCTTGTCAAGAAGTTGCGCTAGGTCCGTCCAGAATTTGAGCTTCTTGTACTCTGTCGTACGGCTTCTTGGGTGCTTCCATGACCCAGCAGATAAGTGTCCAGGTGCGTTAATAACGAACGCGTTGAGGATCAGCTCTTTCTTTGGTGCATGAGTGCCATTGGTCGTGTCCGCTTCGGCCATTATGATATTGAAGTATCTCTTAGGATTTTGAAGATAGAGTACAGCCGGGTGGCTGACTATGCCCGACTTTTTGTTTCTGAATATTTCTCCTATTAAACTGCAATTGCCACAGATTTCCACAATATTGCGAATGGGCGCTACATATAACAGTGAGGTGTTGTGAGGTGGAGGATCGACGGCGTGCTTCATGCCGGAATTGCGTGATCGCACGCATGAAGCTGACTGCCACAGCACTTCCCTAACTCACAACATCGCCGACGGGCATCTTTTGGAAATCAAACGTGCAGTTGCTGATGAGCGAAACGATACGTGCTCTATTACACATGGACATCGCGTGGAGGAGACCCACATACGCGGTTGTTTGACTCAGAAACTCCAACAGGCGCCCTCACTGGGGTACAATCTTCTTAGGGAGGTAGTCAGACAGGGAATTACCTTCAAGATGCCGTCTTTTCTTCCTGGGTCTGGATCAATGAGATTGTTTTCTCCATTGTGCAGTGCTACAGGTATGGCGTTGCGGCTCCCATGTGGTTCGGTACTGGCCCCTCGTTTCAAATCGCTCTGATGACCGTTTTATGTGTGATGGCAAAGCTGAGGGTTCCCTTTTGCGTACACTTCGCTGGAGATGGTGGGGAAGATATATGGAAACTTGCCACATGTTGTTTGTATCCGGTGTATCACAGGAGGCATGAGATTGGCAAGGCGGTTCGGGGTATGTTGGCTCATGGATTGGGTAAGTCAAACCATTTGGGATTTGGTGAGCTATGAAGGATGTCGATGCGGTACGCTTAACATGATGGACATATGTCGAATAGACAGCGCAGCATTGGCCAACAATTTCCACATACCCGTCCTGGTATAGCATTGTATGGATCGAGGACGCCTGCAGGGCGCCGATCCATCCTGCGGGGTCCGAAAGCTTGCATCAACGTGCAACTGCCTATCTCTCTGCCGGAACACAGACCTAATACGCCCATATCAATGATATAACAAAACACCTGCGACAAAACACGATAGAGCATAAATCCCAGCAAGATCTGCCGATCTCCACGTGCATCATCTCCTGGGATGTCCCCATCGGGATCAGCGTGCGCCACCATCTGCTGCCCCCAGTGTCAACCCTACGCGATAGGCCCCTTGAAGCTTATCTCTACCCTGGACCATGGAACCAGATCAGCTTCCTGAACCATGCTCCAATCTCTACTTGTAAGTTTACGCGTCTCACACAATCTCAGCCTCTGATAGGGGAGAGATGTCAGGCACACAAGCGAGCTGGGCCGTACTGTATCAGTGTACTGCACGGTGACGCACCCTTATCACAGTAGATCGCGTTCTCGTGTATGTAATAAGACGGTAGGTTTTTTCTTGCTCTGCTCCTCAGTATTGAATTCTTTATCTCCTTTCGCTCCTCACATGCCAATTGTGAACGACGCATCCGAACCATGGAGCTGCCTGAGAAGAGAGATCCACTGCCAGCATTCAGCGATGACAACATCGCAACGGAGGGTGAGGTCGGAGAGGTCATCAATGTCTCAGGACACGTTCAAGAGCTAGACCGCAATTTCGGGTTCTGGAGTATTTGCGCCGTGGGTGTTGTTGCGGACAATGCTTGGGGTGCCGGTGGAGGTGCCCTGGTCGTCGCGTTGTACAATGGTGGAGGGCCTGGTGTGCTCTATGGACTGTATGTCCGTTCTACGCGAAGGAGATTGATGTCAAGAACTCACGCTTAGGAAGCATCGCCACGACTTTCTTCTATTGCTTGATCGGCGCGTCGCTCGCTGAGCTGGCGTCAGCCATCCCTTCTTCAGCAAATGGTGAGGTCTGCCTCCGAGTCCATGTTGCTTGACCACTACTGACAAAGCAGTGTATCACTGGTCTAGGTACAATCAGATGCGATACATTCCATGAAGGACAGCTAACCCTCTCAGCGTCACGGCGGGTCCCAGATTCGGTCGCATCTGCAGCTTCTTTGCTGGCTGGTGGAATTGCCTTGCCTGGGTATTCGGCACAGCCTCGTCCTCTCTAGTCGGCGCCAACACCGTCATTGCTATGTATTCCCTGTATCATCCCGACTTCACACCGCAACGCTGGCAGATCTTCCTCGCTTTTCTAGGCGTCACATGGATCGCCTGCAGCATTGTCCTCTTTGGCCAAAGACTGCTACCGAAGCTGGCGACTACCTTTGCGGCTATTTGCATGGGAGGGGCTTTTATCAGTGAGTGCTATGGTTAACATGGCTTGAAATTGGGAAGCTAATCGTGCATAGGTATCATGGTGTGTGCGACTATGCCATCTAAAAGTGGCTCCGGTTATGCAAGTAATGCCTTCGTGTGGACTGAATGGAACAACGAAACAGGCTACACATCAAACGGCTTCGTGTTTGTTGCTGGGATGCTTAACGGCGCCTATGCCATTGGTACACCCGATGGTGTGTGTCATTTAGCAGAAGAAATACCACGTCCAAGGAAGAACGTCCCTTGGGGTATAGTCGCTCAACTTACCACTGGCTTCATCACAACCTTCTGTTTCTACATCGCAGTCGTAAGTACTCCCTCCCTCCCGCGGCCGTCACCTTCTAAAAGCAAATTTCCAGCTCTACGCCGTCACATCCCTCGACGACGTCCTAGACACCAACATTGTCTCCCTCCCCCTGACAGCCATGTACCAACAAGCGACCCGCTCCAACGCCGGCACAATGGGCCTCCTCTTCATCTTCCTCCTCGACATCATCGTCACCGTACCCGGCGCCTACATCACCTGTGGCCGCACGCTCTGGACGCTCGGCCGCGACGACGCAACGCCCTTCTCCGCCTGGGTCGGCCGCGTGCATCCCCGCTGGCGCAACCAGTTCAACGCTACGCTCGTCTGTGGAGGCTTTGTTACCATTCTGGGCGTCATTTATATCGGCAGTGCGACCGCGTTCAATGCGTTTCTTGGCGTCTTTACAATCTTCACGACTATGAGCTATCTGATGGCGATTCTGCCGCATATCTTGAGTAGGAGGAGGTATGTGAGGAAGGGCCCGTTTTGGATGAGTGCGCCGGTTGCGTATACGGTCACGGGCACTGCGAGCGCGTATATTATCGTCTGGGTGAGTTTTTGTTGGCTGGCTTTGTTGTGTGTGCTTGCTGAGCTGACGACCTTGCAGAACGTCATCTACATGTTCCCGTACTCGCTGCCGGTCTCGGCGCCGACGATGAATTACGCTTGCGTTATGAGTGGCGGCATCACGATGATTCTTGCGGTTTTGTATATGTGGAAGAGGAAGAGGGGTTACGTTGGACCTGAGGTTGTTCAGGAGGCTAGTGACGATATTGTCAAGGGATTGGTTCTGACTGGTACGGAGCTTGAGAAGGATAGGAGAAGGAGCAGTGCGCGAAGGCTCAGCGCTGTTGCTGCTGGACACGGTTCTGATGGTCTCTAAGGCGAAGACATGATAGTCTGCAATGCTAAGACATGTTGGTCTGTAAGGTTTAGACAACCTCTAGTATGGGACCTATACCATGAGGGCGTGTGGACTGCCGTGCAATGGTTGACCATGAATTCCCTGAAGGAGCCCTGTCTCGACCCCGCTAGATGTGGCGTGCGCGTGGGCGATTCCGCTGCGCAGCAACAACGCTATCTCGATCGAGCAAAGGTTGACGAGGACTCCGACACAGCCTCAATCCGCAGTGCTTGTGTCTGCCTGCGGAACTATCTGCGTCATAACACAGTCTCTTCGACATTATAAGCCGAGACATGTTCTTGTTTGAACCATAGCACCTAGTGCTTCCACACGGCCATGGCCAATCTTACCCCACCACCAACACCTAAGGAGGAGCACGCCAATGACACAAACAATGAATGCACACGCTTCGTTGCAGGAGCATGTGAAGAATGTGCGCCTGATCCTCCCATTGCAGCACTACCTCAAACTGTCGATCATGAGCAACAGTCGCAACGGGACCAGCAGACAGTTACCCAGCCTTGGGATTCAAACGGTGAAGGGGTTGAGAGAAAGCATCCTTTCTTCGGCAGTGTACTGCTGGGCAACCTTTTGGCAGCAGTAAGCTCGCCATTAGCTGCAATCGGACTTGCCTTTAGTATTGGGGCGTTCGTACTTGCTTACTGGGCTTACAAAGAATCTCTGATACAGACGTGTCTGGCTGCTCAGGTACGCATGGGATCCACATCCTTTTCCAGCACGTGCACTAATACAGCATTAGTCCGAATACCAATCAGATGGCACATGCAGGAACGTATTGGAAGAGCGATTTGGAAAGGTCCTGGGTAGAAGAACACTGGAAAGTGCTGGCCAATACTCATCAAAGCTAATGAAACTGGCGGAAAATGGGACAGTCGGAGCCCGAACTGCCACGGTCGTTTGCACTGTCGCGGCTATCCTTCTTGCATATATATGGGCGCGTCCGCGGATGCGTAAGCCTCAGCGCAAACCTATCAACTCGGTTCACTCATGCAGGAGGTAAAGTTGCCTACATGTACGTAGTGCGGGTATAAGATAGACAAGGCGAAACGGCGTAAAGGGCCTAGATAGTTGTACTGATAACAATACTTGAGGCGCCCGTTCCTCGCAACTCAATCTGAGCTACTATAGAAGCTGCTAACTCCGCACAGCCTAATTGAGTTATACAGGTGACTTAGCGAACAACACGCCTTACAAGTGGTGGACCTGGACAAGTACGATGGCCCAATATGAGTATTTTCGGCTTCCGTAGAATGACTATCCCTAGCAGGTCTAGAGCGTTCCACTTCACCATGCTGTGATTGTATCTGTGCACAAGGGCTGCCGAGGCCGAAGCATGGCGACAACCGGTCATAGTATTGCATAGCCGCCCTTTACAGGCGATCTATCACGGAGAGCAAATGAGATCCCTGTCCAGCACGCCACATCCCACACGGGGGATCCCCATTGCCTCAGCTGAGCCTTGCTGGGGTAACCTATGTGTGCCCGAACGTATATCCATACTCAGCTCGTGGAGACTACAGTGTGGCATGACAAAGTTGATGTAGAAGTTTTCGCATGTTGCACCGGCCTCTTCATGAGCAGCACGCTCGCAAACAATGGCTGCAGCACGGTCGCCAACGACATCTGTAGCATCTCTAGACCTGCACGCTGCTGCTGCAGGGCTACCTGCCCCTATCAGTCTACAGACCCTTCCATCAAACTCATCACAAAATCAACCTATCACGCCGCACAGTGTTACGGATGATGATGGGCAGCAGCTTCCACAGGATGACCGACCACAGGAAACAAACCAGGCAAACGTGCAGCTTCAACCTGAAAGAGTTGGGCAACCTGAACGGTACCACCCCTTCCTAGGGAGCTTGGTGCTAAGCAATAGTATTGCTGCGGTCAACTGGCCATTTACTGTCGTTGGTGTTGGCTTCGCTGTTGGGCTTTCGTGTACGCATATCGGGCTTACGGCCTCTCTCTGATACAGACATGTTTAGCTGCACAGGTATGCCTTGCCATCAGTGACAAAGGTCACTGTATGTCTGTCTGTATACTAATCTCATCACAGTCCGAATTCCCTAACGATGGCAACTGCGAGCAAATACTGAAAGCGCGATTTGGCAAGGCCCTGTCGTCAAGAGCATTGGAAGTTGGTGGCTCACTCCGTTCAATGCTGGGCCCGACCTCCAAGAACGGAACACTAGGCACAAACCAGGTCGCGGTTGCTGTGACTGCAGTGTCAGTCATGTTGACTTCCATAATCTTCACATATATATGGGCGCGGCCGCATATGCGTACTCCTCTACGAATGCCTGTGTCTTTAGTACGACAAGCGACCTGTGAGGCCCTGCCGTCTTGGACCCCAACAGTTAGACAAAACTCTTCAGTCGAGGAATTATTCATCGTTCAAGGAGCGACCTTTGCAGACAGCGGGTCTGAGGTGGACGGTTCATGTGGGCATACTGGGGCCAGCACGCCTACTCTTTCGAGCATTTATAATCCGGTTCTGGAAGGCCCCCAAGACTCTGCCTCTGAGAGGCTGACCTTTGAAGAAGTAGAACTGATATTGAATAAGGAACGTCAACTGAGAGCATGGTTGGGAGGTGTTGAAATGCAAAGCCCCTTGTTGGATGAGAAATCTCATTTGGGAGCGCGATCGGAAGATCGTGGGGTTTCAGAACCTATGAATGCAATCATCGCGAAGCTGAACTCGGCCGCGGCGATTGAAGCGGAACAGAGAAGCAACAGATTGGGTAAAGGTCCTCAATCGAGAGCGTCGTCGAGGAACGGTGAAAGTTACGGGCTTGGGACAAGTTCTGAGCGATGGATAAGGATGATGCAGTCCTCTTTGAAAGCGATGACGAAAGACGAGTCAAGAAATGGCTTTCCGGAAAGCTCATTGGCATTCATCGCAGAATTGAAAGCGAAGTTGGAAGCAGCACAGAGAGACGACGTGTCTTCGGACGGTGAAGAGATTCCTCTAATGATCGGAGCCAAAGAGAACCAAGTATTGCACCTGGAGGGCAGGACGGACTCAAAATCAAAGAAGCTGCTTGGTAGATTGCGTAGCATTCTGAAGAAACGGCCAGCTGCATCGACTTCCGGGAGCACAGTGATGGAGCAGGCCCAGATGGAGGCGGACCCGGGTCTGTTCGGTCCGGCCTGATGTAATGACCCAACAGACCCGGAATGGGCGAGCACAGAGCATCGAAAGCTCATAGATCAGGAGCTATGCAAAGACACCATTGGCTTGTCAAAGCCGTCTGTCAGAGACTCAAGAGTATCGCGTGAGGTGCATGTATAAGTAAAGAAAGAGTAGTTATGGAGACTGCGTCTATTGTGGCTGCTCAACGTCAGGAGACCTGTACAACAAACTAACCTTGCCGACATTCTTCGCTCTTCTCGCTCTTCTCGCTATTTTGACTCAT
This sequence comes from Zalaria sp. Him3, assembly GCA_027923365.1. Classification (NCBI taxonomy): domain Eukaryota; kingdom Fungi; phylum Ascomycota; class Dothideomycetes; order Dothideales; family Zalariaceae; genus Zalaria; species Zalaria sp. Him3. Next base: position 980,073 of record BPUN01000006.1, read on the forward strand.
GACAGACGGTCTACGACTCAATCCTTCCTCCTCCCCACCATCTTCATCTATTTGCCGGCCGGAACGAGCCATTGCCACCCCTTTCTCCTCCACTACATCCGTACCCGCAACCACATCCACCGCACCACTCTTCTCGACATCCGCGCCCTCGCCCCTCCCCACCTCCTCAACCACCTCCGTCTCCACCACCCTCTCTTCTTTCCTCTGCAACCCCCTATCCCTAATAACCGCACAAAGCGCCAAACAAACCCCCATCAACGGCGTACAAAACACAAAAACCGCCCTACTCGCCTCCGCATACGCCTCCTTCACCACCTCCCTCTGCTCCGGCGAAAAAGCACTCAGATCCGGCGTCGCGAACGTGCTCTTTGCCACATACTGCAGCTCCTCGGGCAAGGACCCCTGCAGCACATTTCCCAGCAGCGCCGCACTGACAGCCAAGCCGACGGCTCCGCCCAGCGAGCGCAGGAAGTTGCGGTTCGAAGTCACGACCGCGCGTTGCGATTTCGCGCAATGCGCCTGCAGCGCCACCAGCGTGGGCTGGAACACACATCCCGTGCCGGCGCCGACCAGCGCCAGCCAGACCGCCACGGACACTAAACTCGTGTCCCTGCCCGCTTGGACGAGGAGGCCGGAGCCGAGGGTCCAGATGGCGAAGCCGGCCCAGATGACCTCTGCGTAGCGGTTCAGGCGGGAGATGTACTGGCCGGAGAGGATGGAGAGGAGGGATTGGGCGACGACGAGGGGGAGGAGGAGGAGGGCGGAGGTGAGTGTGGAGAGGGAGTGGACGTTTTGGTAGTAGAGGGGGAGGTAGTAGAGGTAGGTGTAGTAGCAGGCGCCGAAGAGGAGGTTTTGGAGGAGCATGGCGGTGACGGAGGGTTTTTGGAACATGGATACTGTGGGGCTTGGTGTTAGTGGGCGTGTTGAATGGGTGGTGGGAGGGGAGGCAAGGAGATGAAGATAGGGGTAGGGAAGGGAAGGGATGCGGAACGTACATGGCATCATAGGCAAATTCGCAAACCGCCACTCCACAACAACAAAAGCAACAGCGCACACAGCACCAACCGTCAGCATCGCCACCACCTCCGCCGAGTCCCACGCGACGCCATGCCCGCCCTCAGACACCGGAATCAGCACCAGAATAATCGCCGCCGTGCCAAACACCAAGCCCAGGAAATCCACCTTGACCAGCGTCTTCCGGAACTCCAGCTTTGGCATGTTACTCGGCAGCCACTTCCAGCTCGCGACGGCCGCGACCAGCACCAGCGGCGCCAGGAGGTAGAAGAGGCCGCGCCAGGTCGTGTGCTGGTCGAAGCCAGCTGCGATGAGGGGGCCGATCGCGTTGCCTAGCCCGACCATGGTGCCCAGAATGCCTTGGTACTTGCCCCGTTGCTGTAGCGTGACGACGTCGGAGACGATCATCATGGACAAGGAAGTAATGCCGCCGTTCGCGACGCCCGCCAGACCGCGGAAGACGTACAGGACCGTCGCGTTGGGGGCGAGACCGCAGATGAGGTCGCTGAAGGCGAGGAGGACGAGGGCGGAGAGGATGACGATTTTGCGGCCGAAGAGGTCGGAGAGGCGGCCGTAGAGGACCTGGAAGACGGTGTTGGCTATCAGGGCCGAGGTTCCTGCCCATGAGATGGTGGATTGGGCGTTCAAGTCCCTGGCTATGGAGGGGAGCAGGACGCCGATTCCGTTCTGGTCGATGAAGCAGACGCAGAGGGCTACGGCCATGATGCCGAAGACTTTGAGGAGTTCGGCTTTGGCGAGGAGATTCGTCTGGTCGTGCAGAGCCTCCTCGTTCTTGGTCACATCGTGAGGCATGGTTTCGGCTTACTGCCCGGGGTAAGCGGCTATAAGTAGGGCTCGTCCAGAAGATAAATGTTGCTATACATCTGAGTCCGTAGTCTTGTACTTGATGCTGGTAAATGCCCCGTGCGTCTACATATGCTGAAAAGCCAGATCTGGTGCCTGTACGGAAATGGGAGTGACCTCAGGGTGATTGAGAGGAGGATAGAAACGGGATAGAAACAGAAAAGAATCCTCCTACCCGCGTCGATGTTACCATCTCACCTGCCTATCGCAAAACTACTGCTGCGGAACCCGAGTGGAGGTTCGGCGCAAAGACATGCATGATCTTGTGCCGAGTTGCCGTATCCGTGCCCGACGATCGGCTTTGAGCCTATCGCAGATCTGCATCCGGAGTCCGATACCGCTCTATACCTTAGGCACGCAGATAGCCGACGATTGGCATGGTACAGAGTAGGACCTGCGTACGATTCAGGTACAAGATACTATGGGATATGATTCACTTGTTCCGTATAAAGAATGTTGAGGAATGGCGGAAGTAGAAAGAGGCGAGATTGGAGGAGGCGTGGAGACTCCATCTCACAGAAAGCTTGTTCGTTGCGGCTCTGTCTCCGCTTTCGTACATGCCCTGTGTCTCAACTTAACGTTATCCACTTCTCCTTCCCCTATCACGTTACCCATACACACGGTAGTGAATATTAGTGGTAGAGCCTTTTTCACGGGACAGGCAATGGAAATCTGAGATGGGGGTTTGTGTGATATCAAAGTTCCGGCGCTTCCTGCGCATTTCTATTCTATCCGGGTATCTTTCTATCTACAAGACATGATGTCTGTTCATCCTCCCCCCAAACCGCTCAGCGACTGGGGATCGGGATATGTACAAGGATTCGCTAAAATCGTTAGTAGTGTAAAAGAGCGCCGATGCTATGCTGTTTTTCCCATATTCCATAACCATATCCATATTTTTGTCGTATATGTTTTTCCATATCCATAATCGTGAAGTAATCCATCTCTTGAATTGTGTGCAGTGATCGATTCCTCAGGAATCGCACTGGCCAGGGTAGGCACGGTCAGTGATCTTGTCACCAACCAGGCCGTACTTGACAGCGTTGGTGTAGCCCCAGGCGCCTGGGCCCTTGTAGGTCCACATGAAGTAACCTCTAGCGTGGGCCTCGAAGGTATCCATCTCAGCCTCAAGGAACATACGAGTGGCATCAATAAGAGGCTGGCTCCAGTACTCGATGTCGACGTTGGAAGAGCATTGGCAGCCGTCAATGTAGCAGACCGAACCGGCAAGGGTGCTGCCATCTGGGTTCGCGCAGATGTTTGTCTGGGCGCTGAACTCGCCAACGATGACAGGAAGGTTGACCGATGCTGGAAGCAACTCAGTAGTCGACCAGTTGCAAGCCTTCTCGATGTGCTCCTCCTGGGTAAGGGTGGAGTCCGAGGCAACTTGGTTCTGGTAGAGGTGGGTGTCGATCCAGAAACGCGAGTCGGCAAGGCTAGAGTCGCCATTGACGGCGCTACCAACAGCTTCCCAGTTGTCTGGGCCCATAAAGCCATCGTGCATGATGATGCTGAGATCTGGGTTCGCAGCCTTCGCGACGACCGCAGCGTAAGCGTCCTGCGCCCACTGCTTGGTCGTCGCGAAGTCGTTCTCATCCCAAGAGATTGGCTCGTTGGTGAGTTCAAGGCCGAAGACAACGTCGCTGTAGTCCATGGAGCCGTACTTGGCAGCCATAGTCTCGAGAACGGAAATGCTGACGTCCATGTTGTCACCAGATTGCCATTCGACATTGCCAGCATGGCCAGAGTTGTCGAAACCGTTTTGAGAACCGGGAGAGCCGTGGCAGTCAACCAGGACCTTGATGCCGGCAGCCCGGCACCATTCGATAGCCTTCTCAAGGTAGGCGTCGGCACCAGAGATGTAAGGAGTACCCGTGTTGTTGTAAGCCCAGTAGCCAATGGGGATGCGTACGGCGTTGATGCCCCAAGAAGCGATAGTGGTAACGTCATCTTCGGTGAAGTAAGTCGACCAGTGCTCTTGAAGCGCCGCCTCGGCACCGTCGGTCTGATCGAATGTCCATTGGTCAGTCGCGTTGGTGTCGGAGAAGACATCGGAAGTCATCCACTTCTCGAGGACGAGCCAGCCACCGATGTTCACACCACGAAGCACGGAAGGCATAGCAGCCGCGCTGCTTGTGGCGGTGGAGTATGCTGACGTAGAAGTAGAGTTTGCGGAGGCGGTTGGGGTGGCCGATGCGGTAGATTGAATCACCGCGAATGAGACGGTGACTTGAGAAGATGTGGTTGAGGAGGACGAGGAGGTGGTAGAAGTCGTGGAGGAAATGGTGGTGGTTGAGGTTGAAGTGCTTGAAGAGCCACCAGCAATGATGTGTGCATCTACGTAGATGCCATCTGATCCAGACTCGACAAGCTCGACGTCGCGCGCCGCAAGGGAACCGGTCCCTCTTGGGCGTGTTGGGAAAGCATTGGTGGAAACAGCAAACAAGAACGGCAAAGCAGAAATGAATGATCTGATAGAGAACGACATTTTGAAAAACAGCAAATGTAAAGAGTGTAAAGAGTGCAGAAGCGAGTGGCTTGGAGAGACAACTGCAGGGTGGAGGGGCAGCCGACTCTATATTCTCAGGCCAGAAGGTAGCGTATAGGCGTAGTATAGCAGAGTCCTGGACGACCGCGCTATGAAGAGTCTTGGGCGCGTTGTAGGCGGCGGTTAATAGGCGACTAGGCTGATTGGCGTTGGGGCAGGTAGATATAGAGATAGATATACGCGCTGTGCCGGTGGTATCGGGACTTGAACGATAGACTGATAGATAGTTGCTGGCCGGAAACGACTGTGGGCAAAGAACGGACGTGAGGCTTCGAGCACTCACGGAGGCAAGGAATGGAATATATTCTAAGACAGGACTGGACCGTTGCACAAGGAAAGGGGAGGGAAAGACATCCTTAAGTGGAGTCAGGAGTCGAGGAGAGGAGGTAGCCCAGCGGTCCTGCATGCATACAGCTGAAACGTGCGCCTCATTGCGGCCATCTCACAGTGGAGAACAGTTGAATGGACGGTGTTTTTCTGAAACGCGCGCCTATCTCAGCTAGATCGTACGCGTGGTACGCGTCTGACTGCGGCTGGAACGGCATGCGCGAGAATATTGAAGACATTCTTCCACAGATCTGTTGTAACGACGGGTGAGAGACACGCTGATTGTTGCGTGTCCAACGGTACAACAGTCCAAGGCCGGACCCAGATACAAACGGTTTGAAGTCAGGGAGACAATCGAGCCTCGCTGATCCTTGCAAGGCACGGCCCGCGCAGGGGCCAGCCAGAAAGCTTGTCTTTGAACTCCACCACCTCCTGTCAGGTGGCGGCCCTATACCGTCCTGCAATCCTCCTGACTCGTTGCCGAAATCGGTTTATAGTCCTGATATACTATTAGGGCTTTGCCTTCAGCATCGAGATCACGATCCCGTATCCACCAGCTTGATGGCAACTAAGGGCAAGGATGGAAGTCGACTCCGCTCCGCAAAACCGCCCGTGCCGCTTCTTGCAGAACGAGTAGTCGGCCGCTAAGCTCGGTGCGTCTAGATCGTGTCTAAGTGATCGTGTCTGTCCGTGAGCAAGGCCGCATCGACTATACACGCAACGTCCTGCGCGTAACAATGTTGGTGGTCAGGCGAAGAATGCCAACTCCGGCAGAACCCTGGCAAGGCTTACCAGCCCCGTCTGCTCACAGAGTCGCGCGGCGCGTCAGCAACAGATCTGAGAACCTTTGCTAGGTGCTTTATTGCAAGGGACGTTGCGTCTTGTCGCGAGCCTTCCTTTAGCGACACATTCGAGACCTGATGGTAGTACGAGACATTAGCCGCCCACCAATCTTTTGAGGTGTCACTTTCGCCTGCGGCGCAGATATGAACCTCCTCAATCACATGTTTCACTGAATCGTCCTTGCCATCGATACTCAGGGATTCAACCAGCTCATCGCAGTCGTGACTTTCATGAAGGAGCCTCGCTTCCCTCAGCTATTTTTACTCCTCCAGCTGCTGGCTGCTCCGAAGCAATACTGCGTGCGCCAAATCTGCCAATGCGCGATCTTTCACTACAAGCTCTCGTTCAACCCAAAGTAACCTTGAAAGGATCGATATACGGACATTTCGCACGCGAATAAGCTTAGAACACGCCGTACCCTTTCTGGGTGCTATTCTTTCCATTTCCATCATAGGTTTCGTCTCACTTTCAGACCTCCTCTTCCCAATCAGATGGGTTGTGCAACGATCACAGGGGCGTCTTACTCGAGTGGTATGCTAGGTTTGGTCGACGATGCAGCCTTCTCAGATCTGCGTATTGCGCACCAATAGCTCTATCTGATGTCGTCGGCATCGCGCATGGGATAGGTCTAGTTATAAGGTACTATCACATATTATGCCCTAGGTACGGTACCTATGTAGGTCTACGCCGTGGGAAGCCGATAGGCGGGGCAGAAGCTGGCGCAATCGACGAAAACAATGGGGGCTTGTAGAGCGGAAAGAAGGCGGCGAACAGGTGTCTTTGGACTGCAGGTACAGGCATCGATTTGGCGTCGACGACAATGGATAGGCTGCTATTTCATGCTATTTCATGCTATTTCATGCAGATGGTGGCCGGGGAGAGTCAAGGACACTCTTGATCAAGGCATGGGACGAATTCTCGGACGCTGATTGGCTGCGGGATGCGCCTCGCATCCGCCAGCTCCCCACCTTCCCACATCTCTTGGCCTCCGCTGCGCTTTCCTCGTGATCCTCCCCTTCAGGTGACCTCTCTCGACCTGGTATCCCACGCCACTCTTTATCAGCACCGCAGAGCGCGCATTTAAGCAATCTATCGCGCCCCGGACGGAACGGCTCGTCGTCGCGTATCGGATCCGTGAAGTCGACTTGCAACTCAAAACCCAAAGGTTGACACTGCGGTTTGCCTCCCGAACCACCTGACCTAATCCGCCTGGCAAAACGTGACCTGGAGCTGGACCATCGTCACCTGACGACCGCGAACAACAACGCGTATCAGCTGGTAAGTCGCGACTGTCTCTCACACATGTTGGCTTCTCTTCGCGACACGCAATACCTCTACCATGCCTGCATTGCGCCTTGCGCTGTCGCTGCGACACGACGGATGCGCTGACCTTACCGTCGCTATCCAACACCTCGTTGTCGCAGGCGCATTGCAGCGAGGTTGACGGTCGTCTGTCGCGGAGCCGTACTTGTCCGTCGTAGTATCGCTGGCGCAGACTCTGCGTGGACACGCGCTGCGTTTGCGATATGCTCTGCGCATAGCATGACAGACACGCCGTCGATTGAGACAGATGCGGCTCTGCGCGGCTTATTGTCGTAGCCGACGCAACTGACTCGGCGGCCATTGTCGGCCTTTGTTATCCACTCGAATTATTGTAGACACAATACCTAGACCTTGCTAATACCATTCTGCGTTCACAGCCGTCGAAACATTGCATGCGCGTACACTACCACCTCCCAAGCTTTTCGTACACCCGTAGCCGCCACACTCCCCAAGCTATCCTCCTATAGCCGGCATATATTCTCTCGATTGTGATACATCTACACGTGGCACTGCACTACACGTGGAAGACAAGTGACTGGGGACAGCGCTCTGTCATTGGAGCTTGAGAAAAGAGTACAAAGCGTCCACCGTGACGCTTTAGGGGTAGCACAACGTGGATTCACGGTCGCTAGCGGGAATACTGGCAGCAGCCAGCACAAACAACATGTCGGGCAAGCGAAAGCGAGAATCCTTGGACGACTCTTCAGACGTGCAAAGGTATAGATCGTCACCAGGCGCGAATCCAAATGACTTTGAGGCACACTATCTACAGAACACCGAAGACGAGCACTTTGCGCAAGCGCTAGCACAGCACAATGCTGGCGCTGACCACTCAAGTCACGATGTGCATTCAGGTCACGATGCTGGCAACACCAACGGACAGAGCGCATCTGACACGGCGACTGCCGCGCTCCAACACTACTCCATGACAGTGCCTCAACCGACAGCAGACACCTTCTTGGCGCAAAATCCTACCGAGCCAGAAGGCAGACCCTCAAGTTCCTCATTTGACCTTGGCACTCCATCACATACTACACAACAAGCGCAGATGTACGGACTCGACCTGGACTTAAAGGGCGACCAAAACGTCCAGCCTCAGCCGAGTGAAGGTTCACCAAACGCCACACCGGCAGGTCCGGGCGGCTACAAGCCACCTGTCGGCTCAGATGAGTGGCACAAAGTGCGCCGCGACAACCACAAAGAAGGTACGCTATCCACTTCCCCTCCCACTTCCCCCTAACCACTAACATGTCCCCATAGTGGAGCGCCGCCGCCGCGAAACCATAAACGAAGGCATAAACGAGCTCTCCAAAATCGTGCCCGGCTGCGAAAAAAACAAAGGCTCCATCCTCGCCCGCGCCGTCCAGTTCATCACCCAACTCAAAGAAAACGAGTCCCAGAACATTGAAAAATGGACGCTGGAAAAACTCCTCACCGAGCAGGCCATCGCCGAACTCAGCAGTAGTTGCGACAAGCTGAAGGTCCAGGTCGCGCGTGCGTACAAGGATCTCAATGCCTGGAAGCAGCTCGCGGCGCGCACGGGCGCGGGCGAACCGACGGAGGAGGATCGCAGGAAAGCTGAGGAGGCGGATGAGGAGTAGTGCTCTTTTCCGCCTGATGGCCGCGCGATGCAGGGGACGGTGATGTCAGATGTAGGGGGTAGTGGTGTGGCTCCGCAATGGCGAATGGACGATGTGATGGATACACGCTGATGGGGTGGCGGTCTCTGATCTTTTGGTGGATACGTTGCGGGGAGGGACAGGGACCTTCAAGGAGGCCGTATGGGTTTTGCATTACTGGATATCCCCATTTTCCTTTTTTTTCATCTCCTTTTCATGTGCGTGGTTGAGCAAGGTCTCTGGCATGGATGGATGGATGGATGTAGTAGAGGCGTTGACGGGAGTGGGTGGAAGATACTTAATATGCGCGGTCGATGGGTGCCGGTGCCCTTTTTACTTTGATACCTATTTCAGACCATTCTGGCGTGGTTGGAGGAAGTTGTAGTCGGAATTTCATGAGTATATCGAGATCTGATACCTGTGTTCTGCTCCCGTGCAACGTGTCGATGGTGCAGGTGGTTTTACGTACGGTGCTAAGGGTTGACGCATTCAAGTCGGGCTGCGACTGTGTCTTCGCGATCGACTGGGGTTTTGCAAATTGGCTGTCGCACGCTCCGGCCTTATTTTCTACGCCCGGAATTAATCGACTTCCAACACGAGGGCTACGGGCTTGACGAAATTTCAGAAATAGATTGATCTATTATACTTGAGCGTGATGCATGCATTTATCGAATAAACATGCTACGGTGTCTTCGTTGCGTAGTGGAAAGTTTACGAGGTGCACCCGTAATGCGGTGCCAATAAACCAATCGAACAGAAGGTAAGCGGTACACACCCACGCCTCAAGGCACCCGACGGGAAACGAAAAACCGAAAACGCTCAGACTCACGGGCGTGACAGCGTTAATCCAGTATCCTCACAGATGCGGCTATACAAAAACGGCGCGGCGCACCTCCTCCAATTCGCCCCTCTCCCCCCACCCCACCACCTCAGCCTCCCCGACACAACCCACCTCCTACTCTACAACACCGCCCTCCTCCTCCTATCCCTCGCCGACCACCTCCGCCCGCCCACCATCCCCGCCTTCCTCGCCCACCGCATCGCGGATCTCGCCTTCCGCTACAGCGCCCTCGCGCTAGCCTTCCTGGTCCTGTTCCCACCCAGCATGTTCGCGACCCAGGAGTGGCTGTGGGGGTTCTTCGATCTGGTGCTGCATCTGCACCGCATGGAGGTGTTGGGGGTGGAGGTGCTTGCCGCGACGGGGAGGAGGTTGTATGGGGGACGGTTTAGGGAGGTGGCGGAGCTCAGTGTGGTGTGGCGGTGCCTTATGCTGCCGTGGGGGTGGGTGGTGGTGGGGGTGGTTGGGGTGTGCATGAGGAGGGAGACGAGGCGGAGGATTGGGGGCGAGCTTTTGACGGGATGGGAGGTGGTGAGCGGGTTGGGAAGGGGGCGGGGGTTTGCGGTTTGAGGAAGGCGCGACTCGGTTACCTTGGAAGGAAGGACCGCAAATTTTCTCACTTCACCTTTCACTTTTAGGGATCTGCCGCTCCGTTGGCCACCTGCACTAGAAAACTCTTCACATCCTGTGCGCTTTTACCCTCCGTTGATCACCAAAAGAACTCTTCACACCCTTGTGCGAGAGTGCTCACCAGATTTCGACGGTAAACAACTTTAGTGTTATCCGACTCTGAGGCGTCACAACTAACACTACTTTTGTTCAGAACATGACCATATCAGGTTCAGCAAAGTGGGTCGTGACGACTTTCACGACCATGTGGCTTCTGTACTACGCGGAGATCCTCCAGTCGTCACGGCCACACAGCAGTCTCGCGAAGGCTGTTAAACATTCTTCACTGTTTGCCAGCCTACTCGTCGCTCTGAGCACCTTCAGGGGTGTCCCGGATCAAGTTACACTTGCTGAAGAGACTCTGCGAGTAGCACAAAATATTCTCCTCTATTACCTCTCCGAGCTTGCAACGACTCTATTCCCAGAGAGTAGTATTGCAGCATCATTACCCATCCTCAGCATGGTCAGGTGGCTTCTCGTGTCTCTAGGTTTGGTGGTTTCGCTCCTGTCGACATGTTGTGGGGAAGTCCTCATATTTGTTGCGTGCCTGCACACCCGAATGGCAATGGATTCACGAGCACAAGTTCCACCTCCATATACGCAGAATGAACAACACGTTCGACCAAGGCGTCGGAGAGCGGAAAATTTGGTGCTGCACTGAAGGGGAAGAGACCCATAACACAGCACTCTAAGGTGGACCACACCAGAAAGCTTTGGTCGTGGGAGTGGGAAAATGAACGTCTATGATATCCAAAAGCAGACAAGTGCGGCTGTCAGATGAGCAGTGGAAGCCTTCACCAGGCAGAACGTGCGAAAGTCTAGTTCGGTATGGTACGGGTACGGTCACCTTCTACACAAGTTATCGGCAAGGGTCGCTACATGTCCGCTAGCCCAAAAATTTAACGCCTTGTACAACACATGTACATCAAGCAGTGCAACATGACACTCTACTTAAGCAGCAATGGCAGTGGTCTAAGAATGTACACAGAAGGTAGCTGATAGCTCTTCTGGAAGTGGTGTGTAGTGTAGGGCTACATGAAGCTTATATAATATCCATGGATGCTTACACAAGTATGTAAGACGGTCATATCAAAATTATGGTGTCTTGCTGTGTTTCGCTTGATATTTTCGAGCACTCATTTGTGTATAGACATGTTGCAACTCCCGGTTCCAAGTGGCTCAGGTTCACATGCTATCTTTGTTTAAAAGTACTCAGGTATAAATCTCGCTTCCCGCCTTATTTCCATGCCTCTCGTCATCCCAACATTCGGCTGCACCCAGCTTAAGGTCAGCCATTCGTGGAAGGTGCGACGCTGTCAACCAAATCTTCGGAAGCGATCCTGAACTTCCATCTTCAGCCGCTCAGATCCCAACGCAACCTTCCTACTGAGTCTGGAATATTCCAAGAGGTTTCCAATCAACCAGTAATTCAAACAATTGGGAGCCAACGCAAAGTCTTCATACATCTTCCCACCCGCTGCAGTCTTCCTAAGCACACAACCATCCAACAAAATGGCCCTCTCTATCAGCCTCTTCCTGAATCTCACAGCGTCTCTGCTCCTCGGCATCCTCCTACTCATTGTCGCCCGCTACACAGGGAAATGGTTCCACGACAGCCGCTTGGCACTCGCCATCCGGCACATGGCCCTCACAGCGGTCTTCTTGATCACGATTCGGACGCTGGTCGAGGTGGTCATTGATGGCACCGGCTCTGCGGCTAAGCTTGGAGGGGTTCTTGGAGATGTCGGGCGGCATGGATTGGGAATGAGTGCGCCGAAGAAGGAAGGTGTGATGGATAGGTTGGCGGATGTGTTGGGTTGGGAGGGTTGGATCTGATGCTGAATGGGTGGAGGAGCGACGGGATCGCGTATGCGTGGGGGAAGCAGGGTGAGGGAATCTGGGTAAGGAAGGATGGTGGAGCGAGGTGTCATGTTCATGGGTGTTGTTGCTGAGACGGTGTCCAATTGCTGCTATGTAAGAGTCGGCCAGAATTGATTTTTTCTCGTTCCTGGTATGTGCTCCTACTCTGCACAAACGTTTTGTAGTAGACACAGTGAGCATGTGAGACAACAGGGTGGCTGGAAGGATATATACTCAACGGAGTATTCGGACTTACGTATTCGAAATATCGCGTCTTGTTTTACTCAACTGCCGTTCGAGCTTTTCTTTGTCCTGATCAAGGCAGCGACCCGTGTTGTGCTCCCATGTCTCATAGTAATTTCGGTTCGTACTTGTATAATAACTCCGCATGATGCCCTTCATTTTTGCACCCTAAATATTTGAACCTACAAGGTACATTCTCCAAGCACGGCTAAGAGTGAGTGCTGTACTACATCAACTCTCAAGTCAGTCACTGAACTGACAGCTTTAGAAACGACCTGGAAATTTGAAAACCACCTTATCCAACCATCATCAGAACAGCACCAGCAATGGTGACCATCCTGCTCTTCCATGCAATCAGCCTATACTGCTTGTTCTCATTTGTTCCGGAGTCCTTCATACCAGAAAACCAAGAGTTCCTCATTTTCGGATTCGACGAACTCTTCGAGTATTGGCATCGACTAGCATACAAAGATTCGTTGACATTCGCCATTATTATTGTCGCCATTGTAACTCTCCCCAGCGAGCTGCCCATCTCGAAAGCAGGCAGGGTTCTAATACGCACACTCTGCACGCTCGAAGCACTTGAAGACTACTTCCATGAAACATATCCAGAAATTGCACGCTGGCGATTAGCAGTGCACGGGGCTGTGGAAGCGGCTGTCTTGGGACCATTGGTGCGGAATGGGTTTTTCTTCATCAAGCAGGAAATCGAGCATGAGCTCTACCTGATCGGACGTGCAAGACTCCAAGCAGCAGGAAGCTATTATTGTAGGGAGGGAGAGATCTAGAAGCATTTTGTGAGAAGCTGTGGATACCAATGGACGGGTTCTGTGCCGGAAAGGAAAGGAGAATGGATGATTGGTTTGGCAAAGAGTCGCATACGCAGATCGAACAACGAGAATCAGAACAGTGCAATATCTCAAGATCCTTCATACATGTATGTTCGTGCCTTCCTCTTTCGTGACTTCCCAGTAGCGCCTTCCCCATCCGTGAATATCCGCTGGCCTCGCAGAGGCGACAGCAAGCCCCCAGCATCATGGCGCGAGCCTCACAATACCACGTAGCGTCATACAATCGACAGAACAAAGACAATGCGTCTAGCGCCAAAAAATCTCGACAGAAAGGATGGACGGAAGAGACAGACGCTACGAAACACAGCACAGGACTTGGGTATAACCAAGAGAACCACAACAGCGTGAACGCGACGTAAGAGACTGGGATCAACAAGATTGCGCAAGGCCGTGTATCATAAAGCCACCACAAATCTCATGCTCCCACCCACTCACTCGACACCCCTCCTCCACTCCTGCAAGTTCTCCAGTCCCGGTAACGGCGGCGCCTCTTCCTCATTCTCGCTCCCGTCACCCTCAGACAAACTGTTCTGCAGCGGATGTCTCGAACTCCGTGAGCTACCAGGCCGACTCCTAGTCGGCGACAGCACCACTGGGCTTCCCGGCCTGCTGCCGTGGCTCGAATGCATGCGTCTGAGAGGATGGTTCGGATCATCGTTCATGATCTGCCCGCCATAGGGCGAGGCTGTGACGATGGTGCCTGGGCTCGCTGCCGGGGGAGGAGTGGGACTGTCTGTACGGAAGAGCGGGTGAATGTGTGATTGATCGCCGTTGTTGCTTGGTCTTCGAGCCATTGGGAAGGGGAAGCTGCGGGTCGTAGGCGAACTGCCGGGTGGTGAAGATGGGGAGGCGACGACCGGTGACTGTGGTGCAGAAGGGGCTGGTGATTCTGGTAAGGGTAGTTCTTCGGGCATGGGGAGGTCTTCAGGGTCGGGAAAGGGTCCGTCGAGGGGTCGTGCGGGAGAGACTGGTCGGCTGCCAGGAATAGGCTCCAGACGTGCCGGGCGGCGAGATGGCGAGACGATCTCCTCGTGGTCGGAGTCCACTTCCCACGTCTCGAAGCCGTCTTCTTGCCGCGTGTCAACGGAGATGGGACGGTCGGACTGGATGCTCATTCGCAGCCCTGATCCCCAAGAAGGCTTGTGTATGAGCCTGGTTTTGGAGCCCATGGGCCGTAGAAACTGGTTGATAGAGTTCCTTGCACTTGACATGGGACTGAGAGAGCCAGGCGAGCGAGTTGGTGAGCTTGGTAGTGAGGACATCGCGAATGGAGGCGGTGCGAGTACGCTTAGGGTCAATTCATGGCTGCGTTTCTGAGCCCCTGACTCTGGAGTCGTACCGCTGATAGATGTTGGTGTTGAAAATGGTACCCGGGGTGAGCCGCCTTGGAAGTAATAAAGGCTGAGGAATATTGCGTGGGTTATTAGTGATATTGCCCACATGACAAAGGCTGCAACGACTAGTTCTCGAACGTGCCGGTGGTGTGCCCTCGAGAGCAGAAGGCCCATGTGGGTCTGCATCCAGACGAGAACATATAGTGAGGAGATGACAGCGACGAGCCATGGTAGTATTACCAATGGGGCAAGCCTCCATTTGTGCCGTCTCGCCCACACTATTACATGGTTTGGCGTCCATGTCTGAAGAATGATGAAGCAGAGTAAGGTGCCCAGGGCTATCACATTGAAAACTGCAGCAGCTAGGGCCGGCCCATGGATGAAGCTCTTCACGGGGCGTGACGTTGCAAAGAGTGTGACTACTGCTGTCAAAGCCGTCGCCGACAGGCAAGCAATAGCACAACTTGCCAGACCGACGACCTGTCTAAGTATTTCCTTGCTCCTGCTTGATGCCATGACGCGTAGATTCGAGGGCTATGCACACTTATCGAGGAGGCTGACTTGTGATCGAAATTGAGAGGGTGGTCAGACCGGAGTGACCGCGTCTGGAGCGAAAGCCGAGGAGGGGACGCGTATCAGAGGGCGAAGTAGTCTTCCATGTAGCTGTTTGCGTTGTGGTTACAGTGTCCCATCCACATAGACGTCAGTTCTAGCAGTACTGCATATCCAAGCCGTATATGTCGAGGTCAAACGTCAGAGTGGGTGTGCAGAGGTCGTGAATGCGGTCGTGGAGACACGCCGCGGTGGCCGACGCGTCGTTGATCAGCGGCAGAGGCTTGTTGGTACACAAACACTATAGGCGAAGTGCTGCAGCCAAAAGCAGTGCAACACTCTACGGCTCAATACAATATCGCGTGAATGAGATGCTGAGTGGTAGAGAAGGGAAGTACTTTGGAATGCTATGTGTGAGTGAGACTGCAACTAGAGAGTTCACAGTGGGGTATAGTGGACTCGAGAACAGGCGTATACAAGACCCTTGTTCGTCAAGGATCCGATAGATCGCGCGTAATGAGGCTGAAAGAAGGCTCGAAGAACATCTGTTTTTGGATTAAACAGACGCCACAGATGCAAAGGAAACGCGTGAATAGAGAGATGTGGATATCCGGAAATCAATTGGCGGAACCGAAACCTACAGAAAGCCATGTTGATGTTGTGCGTGTTGTTTTGGAGATTGGGCGGCGGTCGCGTCGTGCAGACAAGGTTGACGGACATGGATGTCCGTTGCGTCGTGCGCGCGCTACTAACGGCTATCGCCAACGAATCCCAACGGCGCCCAGGGTGTACCAGAATATTGACATGACCGCAGGCGGGACCACGCGAGCCTGGGCAGGAGTAGCAGAGTGACTCTTGTGCCTCATAAGCCGTGCAGCTGACGTTGCGGGGATAAGCTTGTAACTTGGAAGCGCAATCCGCACCGTCCGCAAGCCACGACGCAGGTGCAACCCGAAGGTACAGTGTGCGGTTGGTCAATGGCTGAGTGTGCAGAGATGTTTGAGAGAGGACACATCGATGCTAAGAATACGAGCGAAGAGGGTATGAGCATCCCTGGATAAGAGTAACTGTACATGGAGGGGTTCTCAGCCGAAAGGTGGTAGGATACCCGATACCTTAGGTGAAGGTACTGTAAGTGTAGGGACACTTCAATAACGGAGACGCGGCTGCGGCTGCGGCAGACTGGCGCTGAGCCGTCCGCGATTTCGCAATTTCTCCATATGTTGGGGCTTGCGTCGGCCTAGAAGGATCATCTCTCGAAATATGAGCGGGGCCTTCATCTTGAACGCGATCGCTGTGTCCTTCGCGCGTGTTATCCGAGTCAGTGAGGAGATGAACAAGGTAGAGCAAGGGGACCAAATGTTATGGAAGAGGAGGCGAGGAATCATAAAATCTATGCACCACGTGATTTGCATACGCATTGCATAAAACCAATGCAGACCCTGGCTTCTCGAACATGACATCGTGAGCCTTAGAAGCTCTACAAGCGCCACTTTCACCTGCACCCGACGAAGCAACGCCTGCCTGCAACCTGCAACAACCCCACCTTGTCCTCGACCGCAACACGTTTGACAAACTTCAGTTCTCAACAGCTGGTCAAACTATTACTCTTGTGGATTCTTATACTGCTATACCGGCCACTGCACCACGTCCATCAGCATAGCAATCTCATCGAGCCGCCGCCATGAAGCTCACCTTCAAGGTAAACTATCTTTTGACTATGCGCGATCTATTGCTAACTATTGCCCTGTAGGACCTCAAGCAGCAGAAGTTCATCATCGAAGCTGAACCGGCCGATACGGTATGTCGCACATCTCTGGTTCGCAGGAAAGAGGTCGCAAGCCTTGGAGGGGAATCAGCAGGACAAACTCAGAGGTGGAACGGGAAAGCTGATGAGAAATACATTAGATCGGTAGTGTGAAGGCCAAGATTCAGAGCGAGAAGGGCTGGGAGCCATCCACACAGAAGCTCATCTACTCCGGTACGGTTGCGATTCTTCTGCCTATACGATCATTCTGAATGGCAAAACTCACATGGTCACAGGCAAGATTCTTCAAGATGACAACACTGTTGAGTCTTACAAGATCGAGGAGAAGGGATTCATTGTCTGCATGACTTCGAAGGTGGGTTGATACATCGTGGATTACAGCGCGCACTCACTCACATCATGTAGCCCAAGCCAGCACCAGCGAAACCAGCCGAGCCTGCGACACCAGCTCCACAACCTGCCGCTACCCCAGCTGCGCCTCCCGCTGCCCCTGCCTCATCCAACACTGCTGCCGCTGGCCCACCAGCGACGCCGTCACCTGCTCCTGCCTCAACAACCTCCTCTGGACCTCGGTTTAACGACCCATCTGCGTTGAGCATGGGCGAAGAGCGTGCGGCTGCCATAACGAACATGGAGGCAATGGGATTCCCACGGGCGGACATTGATCGTGCTATGCGCGCGGCCTTCTTCAACCCAGACCGCGCTGTGGAGTATCTGCTGAACGGCATTCCGGAGAGCGCTCTGCGCGAGGATCGCCCAGCTGCAGCATCTCCTACACCAGCCGACCCCACTGGTGCTCCAACCGGTGGTGAGGAGACTGCTACCGGAGAAGAGCCACTGAATCTTTTCGAGGCTGCTGCGACCGCAGGACAGGGAGGACGTGGAGCCGCGCGTGGTGCTGCCGCTCAGGGTGGACAGCAGGCTACTGAGGCTGCCGCTAGCCTTGACTTCCTCAGAAACAACCCTCAGTTCCAGCAGCTGCGCCAGGTCGTCCAGCAGCAACCGCAAATGCTCGAGCCCATCCTCCAGCAGGTCGCCGCAGGAAACCCTCAGCTTGCCCAGATCATTGCCCAGAACCCGGATCAGTTCATGCAGCTTCTGGCCGAGGATGTGGATGACGATGCTGCGCTGCCAGCTGGAGCTCAGCCAATTCAGGTTACCGAGGAGGAGAGGGATGCCATCGAGAGGGTACGTTCTCAGATTCCACACATTAGGACCAATCCTAACGAGTCACAGTTGTGCCGTCTCGGATTTGACAGAGAGATGGTCATCCAGGCCTACTTCGCTTGCGACAAGAACGAGGAGCTGGCTGCCAACTTCCTGTTCGACCAGCCTGACGAGCCAGAGGACTAGATCACGGATGGACAGATGTTCCCCTTGTTTCCTCTACTAGCACAATCATGACGATATCCCCAGGTTTGCATCGTCTCTCTCATACCCTCTGGCCCCTGTCACTGCTCTTCACGACTGTCGGTGGCGTCTAGTGCAGTATTCGTGGCTTGCATTGCAGGCGGATCATGCGAAAAGGCGTCTATGATGTAGATAGCTCGGACCATCATGACTACTAAATGATAATTGCGAATTCGTTGATTCCCACCTGGCCAGTTCCATAACAGTATGCTGTGTTCCCAACCATTGCGTACCGATCCTGTGTATATCTTACTGTCTGAAACATTGAAGGTGCCATATAATGTGTTTCGACAGCGAGAAATCGCCGGGCCGACGCCATACGCAAGCCAAGAGTTTCCATCTGCCTCTCTGCGGTGGTGACGACGCACTCGGGTCCAAGCAGTCACATTGTGGCAACCCCTGTTACTGATCACAGTATCTCGAGCCGTAGCAGATTGTTCCACAATAGTCATAACAAGAGCTGATAATGGTTTCTTATTCAAACATACAATATTTCGTTATCCAGACAGTATTCACATAATGTTTCTGTCGTCTACCGTACCAAGTGCATAAGCGGGACCGGTTCGCGGTAGCACTAGCGCAGCATTTTCCGGGGCTGGGCCTCGCTCTGATTGGCCAGCAGCTTCAATCTGCGCTTCTTCATTATTGTGAAGTATTGAGAGAGCATTTGAGACCACGGTACCACCTCTATTGTGTGTTGCCTCGTTCCCCCATTGTCGGACGGGGAGCATATTATATCTCCTCTCTTCTCCTGTTTCGCGTCATGGTCTTCTTTCTTTCTGGACTTTGAGAAGTTTTCGATTACTTTGCTTTCAGGCGGAGGCGGATCTGGGTTCAGGTTCTGCAAAAGGGTCGCTGGAGGTGGCATCTTACCCGGACGCCTTATTGTAAGTTGCGCATTACTATTCACGCATTTGTTGCTCTTATCTTCAGCTGCTCTTCCGAAATCAGATGGCATACAATTTACTTCGCCTGAAGATGTTGTTGCAATACTGAATGCGTGGTAAACATCTTCTCCGAGCACTTCCTCCGGGCAGTGTATTACCTGCATACTTCATCAGATCAGCACCACAAATCATCTTGTATCTCTCTTGCATCGACTTATTGAGCATATGGCGACCACTATGCTCAACTGTCAGAAGACTCTTATTTTCGCAATCTTCACCACTTCCTCCGCTGGTCGCATGACCGTTTCATATGCTAACTTGCAACCTGGTTACAGCATATCTACTTAATCACGGCAACCTATCTCTGGAAATATATTTGTCAGGTATCTAATGATGCTACAACATGAATATCCCGTATTGACCTAACATTGTTCATAGTTCGACAACCACCATGGCAAATGGTAAACGCGGCGTTTCGCCCCCGAAAGCATCCCGACTCCAGCCATCAGAACCACTCCACATGAAGACCAGACGAGCCTCGAAAGCCGCGTCATCCGCTGGCGGATCGACCACCAGTCCGCAAAGCCGCAGAAGCTCTCTCAACGACCTGAGCACTCTTGTGGGTGGCAATGACATCGACAATGATCGGTCTTCAAAGCGGAGAAGAGTTTCCACTGGCTCGAAGACTACTCCCACACGCTCTTTGCGTTCTTCAATCTCGGGTTCGACTGCCTCAAAACCTTCTACGAGAAGCAGATCTGGTCCGCTGCCGCCGATCAATGAGACGCCTACTCAGTTACGCAAACGGACACGCCTGTCTAATGCCTCTGCTGATTATGCAGCTGGAAGCACTGATGGCTCTGTACAGCTTGAGGGCGCTGACGATGAGAATGACTTCTCTGGTCGGAAGCGCCGGAAATCCAGCAGAGCGAATGCCAGGCCAAAGGGTATTTCTTCTGCTAGGAGGCGAACGAGTCAATCATATGATGAGCTTGCAAACACTCCGCCACATCGGCGAAGAGAATCTTCGGAGTCTAATATACGTGTCAATCTGCCGCATACGGATGATGACGAAGATGCTACTAATGGCGAGTTGGAAGAGGAATCGAAAAGTGTGGCACCAGATCAGCAACAGACAGAGCCAACAGAAAACGGCAACGCTATCTTAACTGCGGGCGATGAGGTCATGAAGGATAGCAATGCTTCGGAAGTGTCCCCTGACATTCCGGCCGAATCCGCCGTTGAAGTCTCCTCGCAAGAGGATCAAGAGGAATCTACAGGCACTGAAGCCCAGCCAGAAGGGAAGGTGGTTATCGAAGAGGAGCCTGGAGAGCCGGCGATTGCTGAAGATGAATCGCTCCCCGCCTCCCAGAACGCGGAGGAAGAAGCTCAGATCGACGAACAAGCCAGTCTAGCTCCCTCCACAGATGCAACCCCAGCCGGTTCTCCTCCTGACCAAGCAGATCCATCGCCACTCAAAATTGGCCGCGGTAGAAAACCCTTGGGTAAGAGAGTGGCTGAGATTCTCTCCGGCGAGGTGCCAAAATCCGAAAACGATGGCAAACCAGCCAAGCGTCTCCCAGGCAGACGTCGGGCGCCTCATGCCAACCCAAAGATTGAGGCAGCTTTGCGCCGTCAGCTGCACCTTCGTATGGGCTATCGTCAGGTGGCAAAGGCGTTGAAGCCGATTTTGGCGGAGCTTGCATCGCGGACGGTGAAGGAGGTGCAAGAGGATGGGCAAGCTCATGAGCAGGCGAGAGAATATGAGACCGTCAAAGCTGGGCTGGATGAACATTTGCAGATGCGGAAGGACTTCTTGATTAGGCTGCACTTGCTTAATGCGGAGAAGTTGAAGGAGACGTATGAGAAGGAAGCGGAGGTGCTGAGGACGCAGCATTTCGTAAGTTTCCTCCGACGTTGCATGCCCGTGCAATGTTCTGACTATATTGTGTAGGAACGAGCGAAGAGAATGAAGGATGACTTAATCAACCGCCTGAAGCACGACTTCCTGATGGAGATGAGGAGGCAACAGCGGAAAGACGATGGCTATGCTAGCGATGACGAGGTTTGTTGAATGAACATTTATATAGCTTATGGTTGCTCACTGTATCCAGGGTGGCGATGTCATTCCGGTGCTACGACACTGTTCCAGCAAGGGCGTCCTCGGTCCTGTATTACCTATGGATCTCTACCACCGGCGCGGCCGACCATTCATAGAGACGGACAGGCTCTTCCATGAGCTGGAGTATCGAGAAAACGTCCTCGAAGCCGAGAAGGAGCACGACAAGGAACTAGCGGAAGCCGACAAACAGCCCTTCACTACATTTGATCCGGCAGTCAGGGAAGCAGCGCTGGCTCATAGGAGAGTCACCACGCTTGTCCAGGCAGCTGACGTCGTGGATAATGCGCCAAAGCCTCCTCCTCCCGTTCCAATCATCTCCAACAGCGATGCCATTGCTCTGCAAGTCCTTGCCGATGCTTCGACTAACCCAGCAATCGCAGATGCAGTTGCAAAAGCCAGACAAGCCGAAGATGCGGCAAGACACACAGAGAAACACTCAATTCTCTCGAAGAAAGAGCCGCAGAGTAGCCCGCCAGGAAGGTCGAACATTCTCATGCAGACTCCTCAATACGTTCCCGAATGGGCTCCACAGCCCCAACATACGCTGCCACCGCGATCATTCTCGCCACGACAGATGGTTCATCAGATGCAGCAGGAACCACTTACCACTGCCCCGCCTATGGCCCCGAGCATTAACGGGTTTCCAGCAATTGCTGCGCGGCCACCAAGTCATCCTGAGCCACCACGAACGGAGTACATCCCCATGTCCGCTCCTCCGCCTACTGCAGCTCTGCCTCCGCCACCGCAAGAGACACTACGTGAGAGCCGCAGAGCATCGCTTGACTTCTGGTCCAACCTTGCAAGGCCTCCTCAGGAGCCTATCATGGCGCAGTCTGGAGTGCCGGGAAAGGTCAAGATCGCACCAAAGGCGGTGCCTCGCCAAACATCGGATCCAGAGTCTCACGTCCTTCGGCGCGACTCCTCAGGCGGCTCTTCGAGACGGGAATCCCTCGCACACTCGCATCCATCTCAGCAAGAGCGAACTTCCACGACAATGCAGCCACCAGCCCCACCCGTGTCTGCAACCGAAGTCAGGAAGCCATCCGACTCCTTCGGCAACCTCCTGCACAGAGACAACACCTCCACCGCACCACCACAACCTCTTCCACCCCCTCCCTCAACATCAACCCCGCACCCAACCAAACCCAAAAAAGCCCCCGCCCCGAAACGCTCAATCGTAGGCAACTTCCCCCGCAGCCGCTACTACGACCCGACCCGCCGCTCCAGCACCAACACCCCTCACACCACCTCATCTGGTCCCAGCACCAGCACGCCCGCCGTTCCGCAGCCGCAACCCCCCGGCCTCCGCGGCCCCCGCCCCCAAGACGCAATCAGCCCTAGCTTCAACAACCCCAGCCCGCACCACGCCCCACCCCACGGGCCCTTTGCACCGCCCTTCCCCGGGCCTGCGCCAACGTCTGCGCCCGGGTACGGACCCCAGATGTACGCACACGCGCCCCAGGGCTACGGCTACGGCCAGAGCCCCTACCCGCCCACGCCTTATGGCGGCCCACCACCGCCGCCGCCGCAGCCGGGCTATCAGTACGCCGTCGCGCCGGGATATGCGCCTCCGCCGCAGCAGCAGGGCTATATGCCGCCACCGGGTGCGGGCACGCCGGGAGGACAAGCGCCGTTCGCGCCTGGGCCTCCGCGACCGCCGCCGCAGGTCTCGCAACCCCCGCCGCAGCAGGTGCAGGTGCAGGGCTATGGGACGCAGTATGGGGGCCAGCCGATCTTGCCGGCCGGGCCGGGGCCAGGCTTGGATCCGAGGTTCCAACAACAGGTGGGCCCGCAGCACCAGCAGCATCAGGGTCATGGGCCGGTGTTTGCGCAGTATCAGCATCAGACGCCGGGGCATGGGCAGGATGGGAGGAGGAGGGGGAGGAGTATTGGGGGTGGGCAGGGTGGGCAGGGTGGTGGGAGTGGGAGTGGGAGGGATGGGAGGGAGGGGCATGGGAATTTCAGGTATTATGGTCCTAGCTGAGTGGGGAAGGTGGCAATGCTAGGGTAGCTGAGGTCGGATTCTGGGAGTCATTCCAAGCCTATCTGCGAAGCTTCAAGATTTGCAACATACGACACAGCTTGAAATGAAATGACTCATGTTTTAAGGGCTTTGAATACAACATTTATTCCGCTGAATGAGGTATATTGAAGAGTCATGTGTCTAGCGTGTGTGCTGTACATATATGATATAACTTAGATGGTGAGTCAAAAGTAAAGAGATGGTAGACTTCCTAAACAGGCACTAGCGCGGCTAGGCCCTCGGTAGCAGCTCTGACGTCGAAGATTCAAATGCGCGCAGCTTTCTCTGCCTCTGCCAGTCGAATAATTACAACACCCATTCCACCAACCACCCACCACACCCAGCACCGCCTTTACACCCGATTCCCGAAACTCCTCTAGGAGCGCCTATAAAGAACATCAGATTTTTCATATCCCAAACCGCAACCATGGCCGTCCGCGCAGCCTTCGAAAACAGCAACGAAGTCGGCGTCTTCGCAACCCTAACCAACTCCTACGCCCTCGTCGCGACCGGCGCCTCCGAGAACTTCTACTCCGTCTTCGAAGCCGAGCTGCAAGACGTGATCCCCATCTGCCACTGCACGATCGCCGGCACGCGCATCATCGGGCGCCTGACCGCCGGCAACCGCAAGGGCCTGCTTGTCCCGACGAGTACTACCGACCAGGAGCTCCAGCACTTAAGGAATAGCATCCCGGATGAGGTCAAGGTGGCGCGCATTGAGGAGCGGTTGAGCGCGTTGGGGAATGTGATTTGTGCGAATGATCATGTGGCGTTGGTGCATCCGGATTTGGAGAGGGAGAGTGAGGAGATGTGCGTATTCCCCTCCTACATACCTATACCAATGCCTGGACCAGCCATGGTCCTGTCTTGCTTTGTATAGCCCGGACTGATTACTGATGGTGTGACTGCAGAATAGCAGATGTGCTCGGCGTGGAGGTTTTCCGCCAGACCATCGCCGACAACGTCCTTACGGGCTCCTACATGTCGCTTTCGAACCAGGGCGGTATCGTCCACCCGAAGACGTCGATACAGGACCAGGACGAGCTCTCGAGTTTGCTCCAGGTGCCCCTCGTCGCTGGTAGTGTCAACAGAGGTTCTCCCGTCGTCGGTGCCGGTATGGTTGTTAACGACTGGATGGCTGTTACTGGTATGTTCATGTCCTGCGCATGTGCCGTCTCTCGGCATCACAGTCACAACGATGATTGAAGCGGAAGCGGAGGCGTAAAGGTTGAAGAGTAAGAATATGGCTAATGGAAATGCAGGTCTCGACACCACTGCCACTGAGCTCAGCGTCGTGGAGTCCGTCTTCAAGCTCGGCGAGGGCATGGGCCCAAGCGCCATCAACACCATCAACAAGGACACCATGGTCGAGTCTTTCTACTAAACCTGCTAAAAATATTGCTGGATTGGATGTGTGTATCATACTGGTCATACTGGAACTATAGCATGGAGCCAGGGCGTTACCCGGTTATGTGGCTTGGGGAAGAGACGGATGGGGATGGGGAATGGTCATTCGTGGGATGGGATGAGGATGCTGCCTGAGGGATTTCGCCATGGAAATGCTACAATCTCGGACTTTGCGAATATTGCAAAGAGCGAATGCCAGGAAGAGCAGCCCGCGATGTTCGGGATGGATGGATGCCTGAGGCCTGTCATGACAGTGTAAGCATGGAGAAAGCTGTATTTGAAATCGCCAGTAGATGATGCTATGTCACGTTCCAGCTGCCATTATCCTTTTTCACTTTTTTTTCTTTTCATTCCATCCACACGTTCACAGAGCTTGTCTTTCGAGCTGCATTGTCCAGGAGAATTCTTTGATGACACGGAAAAAAATGCACGTCCCAGTGGCTGGAGTTCACAGTCTTCTCACGCGAATGGAAAACGTGGTTTCCAGACGTCTCTATGTGTCTCGCTTTCTCTTTCTCTCTGCTATGCCCTTCTGTCTCATTTGATATGCGCGTTACTTCCAAATCCTGTCCCTTGACAAAGACCGCGATGTCTCATGTCTCATCTGCCGGACGAAATGCTTGCGCTATGCTCCATAGAGACAAATTTCTATTGTCTGCACACAATGGATTAGTCTACCATATCTATCTCCACCAGATCTACCTCTGCCATATCTCCTTCTTTCATATCCATCTCCACCCTAATCATCTTCACCATACACATCTTCACCAACCCGATCTCTGCTTGATCGATCCCCTCAGATCTCTCAATCTCCATCGCATTCCTGCCGACCAGATCCTATCCACACCTCCCCATATCTACCTCGTGATCCTGCCACTTCACACCCTTACCCACACAGCTCTACCATCCCTCAATTTGAGCAAGATGCCACAGAGACACATCGAAACTGGGCTCCAAGGCGAGAACCTCACATGGCGCG
The DNA here is from genome assembly GCA_027923365.1 of Zalaria sp. Him3. NCBI lineage: Eukaryota > Fungi > Ascomycota > Dothideomycetes > Dothideales > Zalariaceae > Zalaria > Zalaria sp. Him3. Next base: position 1,005,554 of record BPUN01000006.1, read on the forward strand.
TCCCGCCACTCGAGAGAGGCGACAGAAAACCAGCGTGGGAGGATATGGAAGTGGTGGCACAAGCAACTCGTAAGTACCTCCCAACCCCTTGCCCTTTGCCCTTCACCCCTCTCTTCGCAACCGCGGTCACCGCTAACAGACCCACAGACAAGGACCCAGAATTCGACCAGCCCATCAGCCCCTGCGACTGGATCCAAGTCCACTGGGGCGAGCCCCGCCGCTCCCGCGACGGCAACAAAGACCCCAAGGGCCGCAGAGTCGCCTTCGCCTACGTGCTCGAAATCCGCCACACAATCACGAAGAACGAAAGTAACCGTCGCTACTTCCTGGCCATCAGCTGGGGCTACGAAACCGGCGCGGTTGGGCAAGAGAACGCCGAGGGTCGCGCGCTGAGACGGGAGATACTGGCGCGGAATGGCTTGCAGCCGGCTGCGGACGCGGCGTTTCAGGATCTGGTGGTCAGTGATGACTGCCAGATCGTCAGTCTTGAGAATGTGGAAAGAGTGCCGCAGGAGGATGTAGATGATGGGATTTTCGTAACGGATCAGATTCCGGAGGAGATGGAGAGGGCGTGGAAGGAGAGGAGGAATGTGAGGGATGCGAATAGGGTGAAGAGGAGGAGGGAAGGAGTGGAGGAGGAAGATGTAGACGAGGACGAAGGACCCCCGTTGCCGGAGAGGGTCAGGCTGGGGGAGAGGGTCTGGGTTGAGCGTGCGACCAGGACATTGCATGTGAGTATTGGGAGTGGTGGCTACGTGTCGGCTTTGAACTAATGTAATCAGGAGGGACACTTTATCCCGAGACCGAATCCGCATGGAACTGGGGGAGCTGTGATGCCGGAGCCTGTCCAGCAGCTTGGGACTGGAACTGGACCTGGACCTGGGACCGGGAAGGGTAAGGAGCCCGAAAGGAAGCGCCCTGTTTCTACCCTGGAAGGTGAAGGTGAAGACCTCGACGAACACGATCACAAACGCGCGAAAACGGCGGCGGGGGCAGCGCCAGCTCAAGCTCCAGCAGTACGGGCCCTGACCCCTTCTAAGAGAATGGCACAGGCAGCAGCAGCAGCAGGCCGCAATATCGGACCTCGAAGGCCCGCCATGAACCCCAGATCACCCTTTAACCCGGAGACCATGCAACTCGTAGCCATCAAGAGGAGAAAGGGCACTCTCTATACGGGACGAACTAGGGCGGACAGAAGCCGGACCGAAAGGACTAGTCCTCTGAGACTTGAAGGCGAAGAAGAAGAAGAGCGGAGTGTGGCACCTGGTCGGCGTACACTTCGGTCCAGCTGGGCCGCAGCCTCGGCCTCGGCAGCTGCCAGCTCGACTACCATCAAAAGCCCTACGCCAAGTCCAGGACCTGTCTCGGGGCATGAGAATGAGGAGGCGGGAGAGGAGAGAGGTGAAACGGACGAGAACGCCAACATCGCAGCTCCTGCCCCCGGAGAAAGCAGCGCCGGACCAGATATCGGAAACGACGTCCCGGCTACCGGTGCTACTCACACTCCAGCTGAGAACGCTGCTGCCGCTGCTGCATTGGAGGGGCAAGTAACTGACACAGAGGCACTCAATAACCTGCTACACAACGCTTCTCCAGCTCCCCCAGATCCTGCAGTCGGACGTGACTCGCCTCCAGAGGTCAGACGGCCTCTCACACAAGCCGAGATCAACGTCCTCGTCGCCCAACATCTCGCGGCCGCACATAGCCTTCTCCAAGGTCCCGTGGCTGCGCCCGATGATGCCAGGACTGCGAATGCAGAAAGCATGCGACGCTTGGGGGAGATAAATGTTGCACGTAATGCGTCCATTGCTACATTACAACCTTATATATCCGACCCACTTCATCGGAGGATACACCTTACGGACATGGATCTAAGAGGGACGGCTATGACGGATGGTGGGAGGCAGGTACCGGTGAGGATGACGGGCGAGTTGAATCAATTGGATGAGGATGGAGTTGAGGAAGATGATGAGGATGAGGATGAGGATGAGGATGAGAATGAGGATGAAAATCTAGGTGGAGAGGCTGATGAAGAAGGCTGATGTGGGATTCGGCTGTATGGGCTGGGATTGGGTGTGGTTATGCAGGTGTGGGAGTAGCGCTCTATGCTTATTGGATTTCCAGTAACTATGTCGAGACCTCGATGCCATTCGATGTATCCCGTGGCTCTATGGGCAAAGCATGCATTGCTGTAACTGTCTGCTGAGCTTCCGAATACCGTGTGCTGTCGCAGACCGCGGAACACGCTGGAGGCGCAGCTTCACGGGCGACTGCATATCGTCGATACCCTTTTTGGCATACTCGTCGACTTGGCGCTCCGGCGTCCACGCCTGTTTCAGTTGAGACAGGAGAACAGTGCTCTTGGCACGGCCGCAGATGAAAAACAGAAGAGACAAAATAGGCAGCAGTCAAGCAGATATAAAGTCGTGTTCCCAACTCTCGTTGCATGTTCCTTCTATCACGTAGTACTATCGCAGTGTCCATGAACAAGTTGAACCACCCGCATCCCTCAGCTTCCAGCCCACAGCCAGTCATGGATCAAGAGATCACGCACGTCCACAGCCGCAATGCCCTGACCTGGCACATCTACCCACCCTCTAAAACCCCCAAAGCCCAGCCATGGTCCTCTATGCAAACCACCAGTAAAGAAACAAGTACGTCTCCCGTCCAACTCCCTCAGCACTACCCCGTCCCCTCCCTTCCCCAGACCTTCCCCTTCCCAACCGCAATCTTCACCCTCACTAACCCTAACAGTCGGAAACCTAACCCTCTGTCCCAACACCTGGATCCAGATCGACCTCGGCCGTGACGGCCTCCACTGGGCCTACCTGTGCGAAATGCGTCGCCACAGCCCCAATCCCGGCCCCGGTCCCAGCCCCAGCCCCAGCCAAACCTCCGCCTTCGCCTCCAAGCGCAGCTCCAAACCACAAGTCCTGCTTCTAGTCAACTGGGCTTACGATCCCTTTGACCGACCAGAAGGTCTGACATCTGAGACCGTGCGTGCTACTGAGGCGAGAAAAAGAGTTCTAAGGCGGAATGGGATGGAAATGGGTATTGAAATCAGGTTAGGAGGCCGGGAGGGGACCGAGGTGTTGTTGGTGCTGAGTACCCATTTCCAAATTCTCGGCGAGGGAGCTATCGTTGGGTGTTTAGGGGTTCAGGAAGAGGAAGATGGAGATGAAGATGGTGTCACGATGACTGAGCGGGGCGGCGATGGCAGGAGAGTTGTGTTGTGTGAAAGAATCTGGATCGATCGCGTTACTGGCGTTTTGCAGGTGAGTTCAGCGGCTCGGGGACCGCCTGATGTTTCCTCCTTGCTGATTTGAATGCCAGGAAGGGAGACTGGTCGCGCCGGCGGAGTTCCAATGCGACGACGACGAAGAACAAGAGCAAGCGTCTCAATCCGATGCTCGAAGCGGCGACTACGTGCCAGAATTTTGGCCAGGTCGTTTCACAAGGTTTGCAGCAAGTACCAAACATGGCAGACATAGACGTTCGAAGGACGATGACGCAGACGACGCAGATGGTGAGGAGAACGAGGCCTACGAGGCGCCAGCCACTCCATCCGATCCTCAGGACGACGACTACGTGCCGGAGTTCTGGCCATCTCCCTGCACAAGGTCGGTAGTGAGTGGCAAACGCGCCAGAAACGTAAGTTCGGATGAGGACGACACAGACGACGATGCATAGCCCGCTGAGCTGCTGATCGGTGACAGGTCGCAGGAAGACACAATTGGCGGTTCATTGGTCGTATTCGGTGTTGAGCTTTCCTCTTGGTCAAGCGACACTGGGAATGTGGAAGTCTGATGTTGAATTGGTGGAGGCTTGGAGGGGATTGGAAGCGGTTAGACTGCGATCTAAAATTCTGGTTATCTTGCAGCGCACTTTCATTAGACCTATATAGATGCTCTGTTGTGCTTCGAACTGGACGCGTTATCATGGCGACTAAGATCATCAATTTATGTTTCTTGTTATGATTTACCTACATTGATGCAGCGCAACGGTACGTACCAAGCCCCTCTGATGCGAAGCTATGTGAAACACTTCGATCGACCTGGAACAGCAGAGTAGACTGGGAAACATCATTCCTTTGTCTACTTCAATGCGAGGAGATAACCCTTGACACAGAGCTTCTCCTGCGTTCTATCAAGGGCCTTGACACAATGCTTCGTCTCAATGGTGACTGAAACATGACAAATCCACCGATGGTCTTGTCTCAGGTAGGTCAGATCAATGGAGTAACAAACAGGATGGCAATAGTATGTACCAGATATATAATCTACTAGAGCGCGTACGATCTGACTTCTGCCATCTATACCTCTGCCTGATATCTTCCGCATCTGGCATTCCCAAATCAACAGCTTCGTTCTCCCAGTCGGCACCTTGCCCTGTCAGACCACATGTCCGAACCGCTCGATATCGCGCAGACCGTCTCATACAAAGAAGTCCCTGGCGGCATAAGTTGGGTAGTAAGACCCAAAGCGAAAAGCAAAAAAGACGCCTTGCCACCATGGGACTCGCTCACAAGAATCGAGGAAAGCCCAGGTAGGAAATGCTTTCACTCTAGCTTGATGCACAGGACTGACCATACCAGATCCAACCATCATTAATGGTATGATTCACGAAGGTGACTGGATCTTAGTGGATGTGGAAAATGATGACCCTGCATGGGCTAAGGTGTGTGAGCTCCGTCGCTACGTTAGCGAGAACGAGGATGAGAAAGAATCGGACTGGGCCTTGATCTCCTGGGCCATGCCCGTGGAAGCAAAGAAGAAAGAGTCAGAAGCCCAGGCAGCGGCGAGAACTGCATTGTTGGACGAATGGGACATGAAGATGGACGAAGACTCAGAGGATCTCGTCATCAGCTCCCATTTTCAATTTGTTAACATCAGATCCGTTCTCCGTGTAGAGGATACTGGGAAGGATTCGGATGGTTCAGATGGAGAAGAGGATGATGACACCTGGGAAGGCGTGGTGAAGATACCGGATGCTGGAGAGGGGAAGGACCTGAGGTTGGGTGAGAAGGTGTGGAGACATCGAGTGACGGGGAAGCTGAAAGTGGGTATCTTTCGAAAAGTAAGTACTCTATGTCAAATTCTGACGTTCAGACAGGCAGGAATCTTGATACATCCCGACAACGTCAACGGCCACGGCGGAGCGACCGCAGGAACATCGCGCCGTAAGGCTGGCAAAGGAGTCGCACAGCCCAAGCCCAAGTCCAAGCCCAAGCCCAAGTCCAAGCCCAAGCCCAAGCCCAAGCCCAAGCCCAAGCCCAAGCCCAAGTCTAAACCCAAAGCAACAGCCAAAGCACCAGTGAGGAAGTCAAAGCGAGGCAGGGGAAAACCCCCTGCTTCAACTGCAGATGAGAATGATGAGGAAGAGATCTCAGAGGAGGGCCGCTCACCAAAGCGACGCCGTACGCAGTCACCTCACACACCAGAGAGGCAACCTGAAAGTTCAAGCGACACAGCACAGGACTCTACTGAGCCAGTCGTGGCAGATAATGCGCCGAAGAAGAGAGCACCGTCGATCAGAGAGCTTGGAGAGGTCAAAGCTGTCTTGGTCGGAGTCCCTCACGCCAAAGATGCTCGCAGGCAGGACATTAGTTGGGTGGTGACGCCGCCTAACGGTGAGCTGGAAACAGAGTGGTGGGGTCAGATGGACAAGATCAAAGAAGTGGCGCGTAAGTGAATCAAAAGTTAGCGAAGATGATATACTAACGTTCAACAGTACCTCACGGCCAGGTTGTAACTGTACAGCCAGGCGACTGGGTACAGCTCGTTCGTGGCGAACAGTTTGAGTACGTATATCTGTGCGAGCTCCGTCAAGCCACGGCCGATACCAGGCCTCGTACCATCTACGCTTGTGTGAACTTGTTACGGACTGCCTGGGACGAGCCGCCTGGACAGAGTGATGAGGCGTTTGAAGAACAGTGCCGAGTTCTTGGGTACGCGGGGCTGGTTCGTGACTATGGCGACGATGCGACATTTGATTTGTGCTTGTCAGATCACTTCCTGCTGGTGACGCTAGCGGATATTCGATACAGAGTGAACGAGGAGGAGGAGGACGACGACGATAAGGTCGGGGTCACTCTAACAACCTGGTCTCACGCTGCGAGTGGTAGGAGGAGGGCAAAAACCCGCCTGAGTAGACTAGGATGGTATGAGGAGGGAGCGAAGGTTTACCATGTAAGTTTTGAACAGTGCGTGTGAAAACGAAGAGGCTAAAGCCAAGCAATAGGATGGTACGATCGTATTTCCCACTGACGAAGAACAAATTGAGGATGAGCTCATGTCTGATGACCAAGAGCTGGGGGAAGTGCGAGAGGAAGAAGATGAACAAGAAGCAGATCAGGAACAGGCGACCACGACTACTTCTCCAAAGCCAGCCGCAGCACCGGTAAAGCAGCGGTCACTTTTGCGATTCGGTTTCCCACGGCAACTAACTCACAATAAGGAACGCGAGCCCACCGTGCCAGGTGGCAGTCCATCAGCCGACCTCGCAGCCCGAAGAGCGGAAGAGAGGCGTCAGCTTGAAAACAGGCACGTATTGACGAGTGGTACTTCACGAACACTTCCAGCTAACCATGGGAACAGTGACGTTTTCAACTTACTCACTCCGGCTCAGCGTAAAGGGTACAATATGCACCCAATCGATAATCTGCTGGGACGCTCCGTTCAGGAATATGTCTCCGACAACACAGCCGGTGCCCAGCTAAGACATTTTACCCAGGGGCACGGCTCAAATAACACAGCCGATGCCCAGCTGGGACGCCCTGCCCAGGAAGTTGCTTCCGATACCACAGCCTTGAACCAGGATGGGGGCACTGCAGGTCAACCGAGCGCAGGCCAACCAAGCGCAGGTCAACCAAGCGCAGACCAATCCAGCGCAGGTCTACCAAGCGCACAGCCACGGGTATGGCGTCCCCTCCTGCGTGACTTTACCTTGGAGGGCGAGGGTACATTGGAAGATGGTTCTAGGATACGAGTTCGACATACTGGAACTCTGAGTGCTGAAAGAAATGGACAACCCGGCTCAGAGGCAGCAACAAGAAGCCGAAGCGTCTGATGGACTGTGTGGGATGGAAGAGAGTAGAAACTAGAGCAAAAGAAGAGCGCAATGAGGTGTAGGAGGTGAAGCATGATATGACCAGCTGTTGAAGACGAAACATATAGGTAACTTACCTTTCAATCATTCCGAATAATAGGCTGCTACATCGTGTTTCACATCTCGATCCCCCTTATCCACGTGACGCCTTCCTGTAGGTCATCCAACGCCACGTTCGGCTCCTAGCGATGCCCTTACCTCTGGTACCTTGTGTCCCTTGGACCCTGCAGCCATACCATGTCTTCCATGTTTGAGCTGCCGAGTGGCTCCTTCGCGGTGGCCATTAAAAGCAGGCCCGAGCCGTCAGCAGGATTTCAGTTCCTTTGCATCCTCCCTCCCGTGTTTACATGTCAGGACGACACAGGTTCAACCTTAGACAATCATACTCCAGTCTTACAGCGACAAGAGATGATATTGTAACGATGGGGGAAACAGCGAGATATGCCGATGACGGCTGTGGTTGGACATCTGCGCCCCACATTCCACTGCTCCATTCAGAGCTCGTAGCTACCATCCATCCGTCGACCCTTTCTTTCGACCACACCCCATGATCTCCCTCTACTCGCAGATCATCTTCACCGCGAATCAGATCTGCGCGAATGATTTGACATGTACCCTTCCCTGTACCGATCGCGCGCGTGGCTCAGTCACAGGCTTGCGCCAACAACACATCAACAACCACACGCGACCGCCCTCGTGAGCAATGACGGTATAGTTAACGCTCTACAGCCACCAGCTCCCTCACCGTATCATCGCAGCGCGCCCACGCCACCTGAGTGAGACCGCACTAGGGAGGCCAGCTGAGCATTGAAAAACGCAGCCGTCGACCAGCGAGCGCCAAAAACACTTACAAGGGCAGGGCAGCCAAGCCACTGCGCTGGCAGGCTGACAAGACGTGCATCCAATCGCTACGGACCGCGCCGCTGCGCCCAAAGGCTCTTTTTTAAAACCTGCTGTTCAAGCAAGTGTGCGAGCGCTGCGGACCTATGAATACTCGGCGCAGTCGCAAGGCTGCTGTTCCTTGGAGATCTTTCCCCTGGAAGGATTCTCCCGCCGGCACGACCTCATAAGCTTACTGCCACTTTGGTTAGGCCTCAAAGTCGAAAGTCATATTGCGCTTCAGGTCGACGATCCGCTAAGGAGGATGAGGTGGGAGAGCACTGTGGTTGCCGGAGCGCAGAAATCTGTTTTAGACTTGCGCTGTCCACATTCCTGAGCTGGATGACCACTGACACCGAGCCAAGGAAATATCGCGATGACGTCTGGCCTTGGTGTTGGCGTGGGAGGGCCGGTCTTCTGTGGCCTTGTAAGTTAGCGGTTTCCTTCGGGTGTTCATGTTGGCGGAAAGGAGATGCACGTCATCGGTAAACAGGTAGGTCATGGCTATACTCGGACTTCAGTACGTCAAGGCCGCGCAGGACTATAAATATGAGGTGAAGGTGTTGGTATAGCATGGGTGGTAAAGCAGCCTTGCAGAAGTAACCAGATCCTACAGCGACCGACAGGAAGCATATATTACTGCTCTATCTTCATTGTTGGTGCTACAATATTCTTAAGACATTTTCATATCACCCTATTCACATCCATTCTTCATACTCCGCAGCGAACAACCATTCACCTCCCACAAAGCCAGACCTGCACTCTCAAGATGCACACCAGCCTCCTCGCCCTCACCCTCCCCCTACTCCTCTCCCCCCTCACCACCTCCATGCCCCTCAAGCGCTCCGTAACCGGCCCCGTCCTGTCCACCGACTTCCCCGACCCCTCCCTCATAAAATCCGGCCCCACCTACTACGCCTTCGGCACGCAATCCCTCTACTCCCAACCCTCCATCCACATCCAACTCGCCACCTCCCCCGACTTCTCCACCTGGACCCTCTCCACCGGCCACGACGCCCTCCCCTCCCTCCCCGCCTGGGTCAACGCCACCAGCCCTCTCGTCTGGGCCCCCGACGTCACAGAACTGAGTCCAGGCCACTGGCTCATGTACTTCGCCGCCACAACAACCACAGCCGGGAACGGCGGCATCCACTGCATCGGCACCGCGACCGCGACCTCCATCACAGGCCCCTTCGTCCCGAACGCGGAACCATGGGCGTGTCCGAGCGACCAGGGCGGCGCTATCGATCCCGCTGCCTTCGTCGATAGTGACGGTGCCCGCTACGTGGTGTACAAGATCGACGGCAACAGCGTCGGACATGGTGGTAGTTGCGGGAACAGCGTTGCACCTATCGCTTCGACGCCGATTATGCTGCAGCAGGTGGGCGGCGATGGGGTTTCTCTCATCGGGTCGCCGGTGCAGATCCTCTCCAACGATCCTGCGGACGGCCCGGACGTCGAGGCGCCCAGTCTGATACTCAAATATGGGACGTATTATTTGTTTTTCAGCAGTAATTGCTACAGCACCGATGCGTACGATGTCAGCTATGCGACGGCGGCCAGTGTGGGGGGCCCGTATACGAAGCAGGATCCGCTGCTGGTGACGGGCATGGATGGGTTGAGTGGGCCGGGGGGTGCGGATGTTAGTTCGGATGGGGAGAGGATGCTGTTTCATGGGCTTATTGGGGGCGGGAAGAGGGGGTTGTTTGCGGCGGATGTGGGGGTGGGTGGGGGGAGGGTTGGTGTTTAGGATGGGTGAGAGCACAGGGTTACGAGGGGGGCTGACGAGTGTATGATTATGATTACGACTTTATGATGGGGGCGTGTACGATTTTGGGGTTGGTTTGAGGGATGTGAGGAGTGAGGTTCAGCGGGGGCGCTGTTATCTGGTCTTTGGTTTTGCGCTTTGAGTTGTGGTGTTGTATTTGTATATATGTACGATGATCTCCATGGCTGATTCCAGAACATATATAACGAGAAACTGTCTACTCAAGTATGGTTTCAACTGTATTGCTGTTAGCCGCCGTGAGGAAAATCGGACGTCTGCATTGGAGGCGGGACTCCAGATTGCTTGGCGCGGACTTCCTTCCTAAACCGTCATCCAGTCCGTCTACGGATGTGAACGGTCCACGTTCGATCTTCCATTCTTTATCGTCACACCATCGTACTGTAACTATGTGCATATATCATCGAAGAAGTCACTAAGCCAACGCCGTCGTGATGCGAGGACAGAAAACCAGCACAAACCCAGGATGCCCTCCTTCCATAGCATCCCCTCAACCCTTCACCAGACTCACACACGCCTCTGGCCCAACCACAACCAACCTCTAACACCAAAACTTCAGTCATGGCTATTCCAACCAAACGCACCTTCCTAACCTCCCTCATCGCCTCCCTCCCCGAACCAAACCCGCACGACCCACCCACAAACCCCCTCCACAACCTGCCCCCGAAAGCGCAGTCCACCCTCCTCACCCTCCACGTCCTGTTCCCGAACGAACTGCTCCCGGCTCTGGATCTCCTGGACCGTGGTTTGGTTACCAGATACGTCTTACCACGCCCAGACTCGGAGCCCTTGGCCGGGCGGGACAGCTCGCCACCGGATGCTGCACCGGCGGTCGGCACTGCTCAAGGCCAAGCTTTACCCGACGCAGCAACAGCAGCACCACCAACGGCAGCAGGACCAACCCCCATCACCACCTCCGCATCCCCAACCTACTACGTCCGCAGCGCGCAAACCTCCTCCTCATCAACCTCACGCGCCAGCAAAGGCAGAAACAGCGGCTGGGATGCTTCGAGCTATTACGAAGTGCGCCCGCTAGCCTGGACCTGCTCTTGTCCTGCGTTTGCATTCGCTGCGTTTCCAGCTTTCCCCCACACCGCTACCGCTGCTGCTGGGGAGGGGAGCGAGGAGAGGGGAGGCGGCGGCGAGGATGGTAGCACTGAGGGAGAGAGGGCCGAGGGAGAGGGAGAGGGAGAGGAGGGTTTGGGTGTGGACCTAGACGCAGCCGTGGATGCGGATGGAGATGGCTCGGCGTGGCGCGTAGGCGGCCTCACCCTCGGCCCCTCCGTGCCCATATGCAAACACCTTCTCGCGTGCGTGCTGGTAGAGCGGAGTGCGTTGTTCAGCGCGTTCGTGGAAGAGCGGGTTGCGAGCGTTGCGGAGATTGCTGGGTGGGCGGCTGGATGGGGTGGGTGAATGGAGTTGCTCATGGTCAGGTTTGGAGGATCTCATCTCATTCATGACTGCAGACTGCATGGGGCTCAGACGGTCTGCCACTGCCACTGCCACTGCCACTGCCACGGTGCGGACGCGGATTCGGCGGCACGATAACTTAGAGGACGGCGCGAAGAGTAACGGATCCGGCACAGGATGGACAGACAATGAGAAGCACGAAGATGCACCCGAACGGCTCCGCTCTGCCCGTGGGCGTTCAGGATCAGAATCACACTACGCGGACGGAAGACGCATTGTAGATAGCCTCTCAGAGGCACGATATTTTGATCATAACCGAGCTAAGCAGCAGCCTTGCCAGCTCAGCTCATATATTACAAGGTCAAGGCTGGACGGAAGCGACCAGCCCATTGTCACAGCATCAATCTCATCTAAGCGCTCCATCTGCATGCATGCGCAATAATCATGCTGTCATGTAACGTAGCGTTTCCTCCCCACCGTCTACAAAATGCAGTCCATAGCTTTTGCATCCTCATCTTAGTAGAATCCGAGTAGCTCTCTCACTTCCTCTTCTCCGCGCCATTCACACCCTTGCCGTCACCATTACTCAGCTTCTCCATCTTCTCCGGCCCATCCACCTTGATCGTATTATCGCCCTTATTCAGCTCCTCATTCTGCTGCTTATTCTGGATCTTATTCTCGATCAGATCATGGAACGCGGTGATCGCCCTGACCAAACTGCTGAGGTAAATCGCCATGAGCTGGTCATTCGTCTTCACACTCATCGCTCTCGCGAGCTCCGAATTCTCGGTAGCGGGGACGCCAATCACCGCGCCGGAGGCGCTGACCTGCGACGTCTTGGGGGTGGACAGGTTGGGGAGGAGGTTGAAGACGTCTTGGAGGTTGCCGAGGATGGAGTGGTTGATGGGAAGTTCTTCGTCGATGACTTTCTGCAGGTACTTGCCGATGTCCTGTAACCGCAGGTGCAGGCCCTGGAGGGATTTGAGTTGTGATGTTATCCGGGTGGAGAGGGTGCCGACGGCCACGTCGCGGATGTCGCGTAGGAGGTGCTCGACTCCGATCTCCTCGGCTTCTTCGGCTTCTATCGTCGATGGCGTGTGTACGAACGTCTTTGCGGTTGTGGACCCGTCCTGTGTCTTGTCAGTACCTCGGTCCGCTTCCCTCTTGAATATGGATGAATGATGGACATACATCTCTGATCTCCTCTACCGCAAAGTATGCATCTGTCGGCACACCGACATCTTTCGGTTGCACGTCGATAATGACAAGCAGCGGGTTGGGTGTGTATCTCTTGAACAGCTCGTTGATCTCCAAGTCCGAAGCGCGCAGCTTGGGGCCGGAGTGGTACCATCCTATCAGCTTTTCCCGTGCGTTGACCTTCTTGAACATGTCGTTCATGCCCTCGACGTAGTTGTGGTCTAGAAACCATACTGATGGGTCCTTCTCGTCCTCTTCAAAGGGAACTGTAGGCGCACGTGTCAGTGACGGAAGGTTGGAAGTGAGGTAGTCGGGAAAGAGGTTGTAGACGTACCAGCGAAACTGTTCGACACTCGCACGTTCTTGCCATCGTTCTGTCCTAATAGCACACCGACGACTCGCTTCTTGGTGCCCTTTGCTGATCGGGCATAGTGATCTGTGGCTGAGAGAAGGACTAATGGGGCGACGGAGACTGTGCGGTTGACAAGGTTGAGGGTTTCGGCGGTAGTCGCAGGCATGGCTGCCTACTTTCTGAGGGGCGTAAGGGGTATTGAGAAGTTATGGGGCAGGGAGAAACTGGAATGGCGATGTCGGATGATGTGATGACTTTCGCGTGAAGCTGTCCGGAGCTCTGATGTAGCGAGCGTCGCCCGCGACGTCGTGCCTGGTCTTGGCATTGCATTGCCGCCGAGCCTCAGCTGTCCAGGAGCATCTGAATGAGGCTCTGAGGACTTAATCGATGCGGTACAATCTAACTTATTCTTTGTTTTACAAGGTACAATGCAGATTTGAGAAGGATATGAATATTCAACGCGATGATAAAGTTAATATATGGTGTATAAGGCAAAATGTGCATATTATTGTTCTAGCAACAGACTTCCCAATACCGACGCCACGCTAGGAGCAAGTACATGTAGACACCCAGACAAACAGAACGTGGAAGAGGCTCTTTAAACAGGCCATGCTCAGCAACCTCCGTCTCATACTATCATTGCATTCTCTTCCTCCCACCATTGACGGAAGACTTGTAGTCTCTGAGTCCTCTCCCTAGCCATCCGTTTCCCGGTCTCGGTCTGTTATGCGTCAGCGACATCCTCTTCTTCCGTAATAACATTGAACATACCTTCATCATATTCTCAAGTCTTTCCAGCTTCTCCACGAAATGAGCAATACTTCCCTCCATGCCGCGATCCGGCTGCTTCGCACCACCAAACGTGAAGGTTCTGGCAATACCAATGGCGCCAATAGCGTCTAGACGGTCGGCATCTTGTACTATAGCGAGTTCAGGATGCTGCTCCAGGACAGCCTTCATCATGCGCGGGTTTTTGATTTCGTTGGAGAAAGAAACGTTCTTTGCTACCAGCTGTACTTTCATGGCCATTGTAGCGTCTACGCCAAACTCGAGCAGAGTCTCTGCGATTTGATTTTCATGGTTCTCGCCTTGCTGAACGTATTTGTGGTCGCCAATGTCGTGCATTAATCTGCTGAGAATGAGCAACGAGTACTGAGAATGTGAGGGAAAGACGGTAGAGCGATACTTACGCGGCAAGGAGGACAAGCTGACCATCATATTGCTTCTCCTGAAACCACGTTTGCTCCGAATCCAGAACGCGCCTCGCCAGTTGAAACACTCTGACAACATGCTTCCAGTCGTGGGATGCATCGTACCTGGACATGTAATCCTGCACAAATCGTCGAAGCGCGTCGAGTATTCCTGAATCGGGAAATACATGGTCCAAGTTTCCGAAGGCTGCATACTCTTGAGCTACGTAAGGGTCGACGATGGGCGGTGGTGTCGGTGGGCGCTGTTCGCGTGCAAGGACCTCAGGGTCAGTAGGCGCACTTGTCATGGTCACACTTCCGGGTAGTTTGTATCGCAAACGGTATTGGTTCAACCATTCTCGATCCAGATTTGGTGCATCTCTGCCTCTGTACTGTGGCATTTCTGCAAACAGAGCCAGGGCCCTTGCTTTTAAAGTATTTCCATGCACAATGTCGCCTTTGGCTAACTCAGACATATGCCAATCGTACAAGGCGGCCTCAAGATCAGGCATCTGGGACGGACGGAGCTTGGCCTTCCTCCTAACGACAGGATGGTTATGCTCTACGCACTTGATAACGAGGACCCATTCTTGGGAGAAACGTTTTTTCTGGACCATACACCTCATCGGACAGTTGGTCTTCCTGCTGAAGCGATTGCGTTGCCGAGTTTCAGGAGTGACTCCGTGGTGGTTGCGATATTCGCCCGCGAGTTCACATGCTAGGAGAATACGATTGGTCTCTCCTTGCTTCGTCTTATAGGAATGCCCAATGACCAGCTGGTATTCGTGCTCCTTGGCGAAAGCTTTCGCGGAAGTAATTGCAGCTTCACGAGAAGGGAAGATGCCAGGAGGTGGCGGCGCCATGACAAGATCTGCGTACTCAACTTCCCATTTTCGTCGGAGCTCCTCCACCCCGTCCGGAGTAAGGCTGTATGAAAAATGAATATTGGATTGTATTCGAGCCGATATAGAGCTTACTGGTAGATCCTGTCCCATTCCGCCTCGTCTCGCTCGGCTCTCCCTTCTGCTCCAGAGTTCGATCTTGCTGCAGAGGGACGGCCTCCTTGCGGAGTGTTCACGCGATCACCATCGCTTCTGAACGGTATATAAGTACTGGATCGTCGAGATGAGAAACAACATTGCACTTACGAAGGACCTGGTGCTCCAGGACCGGCCGGAGTAGACGGGAGATCATTGCCATTACCGTACACATACGGCGGGAAGACACTGGGGGATGTCGCTACATTAGATGGCACGCTCGGTATGTTTTCGCCCGCTGTCAAGGCGTCAAGCTCGGGGTAAATGCTCTCCCTATAGACGGCCCCGTTCATCTCCAAGACGCACCAGTGGGGCTGTAGATGGTATGGTATGCTTGCGTGCACCACCTGTTTTGCCAACTGACGCCGCGGCTTGAAGACGGGACCCTCTCAGGGAACGGCTTCCGTCCTCGGCTCGGCTCCCGCAATCGCGTGCACGTCACATGCTGATCCGGGGCATCGATATGGGGCTGGGACCTTCCTGAGCATCGATCATTCCTTGTGCACACCACGACCGCAATGGATTTCTGCAGGCAGGCGTCTAACAAGACCGCCGAGGCGTTTGCGCAGCCGCAGCAATACCTGCGCTTATATGGCGAGTTTGTGACGAAGAACGCGAGCACCGTGTCGCAAATCGAGGGCGCATTGCGATCTTTGACATATATCATACCAGGTTCGGCGATAACATATTGTATTTCTGCGGATCATCGCTGACCAACCTCAAGGACGTTTCCGCGATGCCGAAATCGCGTCAGAATCCAGTAAGATCTATTACAACCGACATGCACTCGCAGCGCTAATATGCGACCAGTACACTCTGGCGTTCAACTCCTTTCCCTCTACCATGACTCCCTCCTCGCGCGCGCCGTCGCGCAACTACCACCACTTCAAAGACCACATCCTTCACCGCACTCGAGATATACCCGCTTCTGGACGAAGAAGTCACCTACATACAAGCGCCTAGCGCTCACACTCCAAGTCATTCAGTACACGGAGTTGCTCTGCGAAATGGCAGCCAAGAGACGAGGAGAGAAGTCAAGATGGCGGGTTGTAGTGTTATTGGAGTTTGTCAAGGCTGTTTGCAGAATACTCCTGCTTCGACTTACAAACTCCCGGCCGCTGCTTAGTCCGCCGTTACCACAGAGGGAGGTCGACCCAAGTACCTTGGAGGATAAAGATGTACCGTTGGATGGCATGGTATCGCCGCCCTCAGAGCGCTCCGAAGAAACCAATTGGACTATGCCTAGGACTGGATTGTCTCTGCCAACACTACCGTCTTCCTCAGATATCTCAACCTATCTCCTGTCGAAAGTGTTGACAGCGGATGACATCAAGCCACCCAAAGCACTGCTACACCGCGTGACGGGAAAAGGAGAAATGGCAGAGCTTCTTTATATCATACGTCCAGTCATATATGCCTTAGCCATGCAATACTGGAGTGGCAAGAACAGGAAAGCGTGGCAACCCTGGATACTGGGGTTGAGCATAGAGTACGGTGCAAGGCAACTCGCCAAGAAGGATCTGCAGGAGCGAGTAGGCGGTCTGAGAGGGTTGACTGCATTGGAGAAGGAAGAATTGAGAAAAAGAGGGTGGAGTATGGGCTGGTGGCTCATGCGCGGTGCTTTCTACGAGGCATTCACCAGGTAAGACACGGAAGCCGACGGTTGCCATATCGTCTTTGCGTCGTACTGACAAGTTACAGGTCTTGGATTCAGTCCACGACTAGCAAGCTCCGCAACAAGCCCCTCCTCGACATGGTGGGTGGCATTATCGAGGATTACGAATTCCTCTGGGATCAGTACTATTTCCCCACCGCAACGCTATAGGCCAAGTCACGATGCTTCATTCAAGCTGCACTGCCAATGAAGCGTTTGGATTCGGCAAAGCCTCACGAACAACATTATTCTCTGCTTGGCAGTGATCAATCATAACGACATTCGGGCGCAATTGGGGATTCAGCTGCGTTGCGTCAAGCGCCACAGAGCACAGGAGCACAATTGTGTTTTTAGGAATGGTCGGCCCTTTATTGAACTTGCAGTTTTGACCAGCAGAAGTTGCTATCTGCCTCGTATACGATATCCGGAAGATCATAATGAAGATCTACCCTTAGTTGGTGTAATTACTTGCCAAGTCCTGTGGTCAGAGCATGCATGTTTCGTTGTGTCCGAAGGAGAAATCCCCGTAAGCGAGCATTCTCCGCCATCTGTTTATGTGGAGTCTGCAGCCAGCACGATGAGCAGCTATAACTTGAGGCCCTTGAATACTCAGGTCATCTGATATGAGTTCCGCGAAAGTAATATGCATATATAAATAAGCCGGATAAATGGCGCCGGCGAGGCGGATGGCGTGCGGGATGGCATGGAGAGGCGGGAGGCTCACGGAAATGGACTGCCAAGCCCTCGGTCCGCGCGCACTCCAAGTTGCAGCTCCAACATCGGAGCGCAACTTTGGCGTCCCAGTGAAGCTCGCGCATTTGTGGCCTCAACCTCCGTTGCAATCGCATCGCCAACCCCAATCTCCATTGTTCTACCTCTCACCTCTTCTACCATCCCTCCTCCTCCTTCCGCGTAACTCTTTCACGCTCGACTGAGTAAGAGAAGGCATATATTCGCTAGCAATGGCTCCGCTTTCCGAACAGATTGTCGACACTCTCCGGGGTACGGTGGACAAGCTTGAGCAGAGGGTTGCTGAGCTCGAGGCGAGATTGGAGGGCAAGGCCTCTGGCTCTACTGCGGATGGCATGCGCATGATCTTGATGGGCCCACCAGGTGCTGGTACGTTAAGATCTGGTCATAAGCTTAGATCGGACTCGGTGGAATTGACCTTTGGTGCGCAGGAAAGGGTACCCAGGCTCCAAGGATAAAGGACAAGTTCTGCATCTGCCACTTGGTACGTTTATCCGATTACAGACTCTGACCGCGGACAACTGGAGGATGCCGGTGTGGCATGGATTTGGGAATATTGCGCTGACTGGTAACGCAGGCCACTGGTGATATGCTGCGCGCCCAGGTCGCCGCTAAGACCGAGCTCGGTAGGCAGGCGAAGAAGATCATGGACCAGGGAGGTCTTGTCAGCGACGAGATCATGGTCAACATGATTAAGAGCGAGCTGGAGAGCAACAAGGAGTGCAAGAACGGGTATGCCTGAAACTTTGGCAAGGCACAAGCATTTCGCATTGCGTTGTGTTTGCGGAAAACATGAGCTAACCGCTTGTCAATAACAGCTTCATCCTCGACGGTTTCCCACGCACTGTCGCTCAGGCCGAGCGTCTGGACGAGATGCTTAACCAGCGCCAACTGCCACTCAAGCACGCCATTGAGCTCCGTATCGATGACGGCCTCCTTGTCTCCCGTATCACCGGCCGTCTGATCCACCCAGCCTCCGGTCGTTCTTACCACAAGATCTTCAACCCACCAAAGACTGAGATGACCGACGACATCACTGGCGAGCCACTCATTCAGAGATCCGATGACAACGCCGACACCCTCAAGAAGCGTCTGTCTACCTACCACCAGCAGACTGGCCCAGTTGTCGGCTACTACCAGAAGACCGGTATCTGGAAGCCAGTGGATGCTAGCCAAGAGCCAGGCCAGGTCTGGAAGAGCCTGCTTGGTATCTTCGACGAGAAGTCTGCTGGCACCAGCAGCCTTCTGTCCAAAATCGGCCTCAGCAAGTAGAATGGCTCATTGTACGATTGGGGTGTAAACATTGGGGAGGAGGTGCGAGTGAGTTTTAGCGGCCGCTGCGTTACGCTTTTAAGACTCCCTTTCTCGTCCATCATGGGCGCGGGCATGGCGCTTTTCAATTATGGTTGAAGTCTGGGAGCATGTAAGCAACTGTAATATACCTTGGGCTTAGGAT
Source organism: Zalaria sp. Him3 (assembly GCA_027923365.1). NCBI lineage: Eukaryota > Fungi > Ascomycota > Dothideomycetes > Dothideales > Zalariaceae > Zalaria > Zalaria sp. Him3. The sequence goes on from BPUN01000006.1 coordinate 1,024,372, forward strand.
GTCTCTTCAAATGGCCAGAAAAGTCGACGATAACATGTCACACCTTCTTACTTCACCTTCGAATATGGACGTTAACATCGCGGTTCACTTCCCGCTCGTCACAAGTCATAAGCGGCTAACCTGACAGTTCGGAGCTGACCGCGGTCGCACTTTCCTATTTCGTGCACAAGCAGAGCTCAGCCTTGATTTGACTTCCTTCCTTTTCAGTGGCACGTTTACCGACCACGTTCTTTCCACGTTCTCCTCATAACAAGTCTTTATCCCACCTGGACCTCTCTCCCAATCCCAATCACACTTTCACCACAGTAATTGCCAGCATGCCAGAAGAACCTCCATCTCCATCTACCAACCTCTCGACCACGCCAGGCCGTGCTGAGTCCATAAAGTCTCAAGCCGACAGGAAGATGTTCTCAACGGCTAGCAGCATCCGGGGCATGACGACCCGGGGCAACAGCATTCGAAGCTTAACCAATCGAGCCATGAAGAGGAGAGAGGTACGGACAGACAGGCCATCTATGGACATGAAGAGGTCAGCAAACCTCAGTCTGCCCGAAGAAACTGTCCGTACCTCTTTCTCTGACATCTACAGGGAGTTGGAGAAAACGTCCGGGTCCAATGAGAACAACAACCTAACGGTACCTGACCCCAACGTCGAGACTCGTAGCACGGATTCGACTTATACTACAGCTCAGAGCTCTCCTGTCATGACTCCCGCAGTCACTGCCACCACACATCCTTTGTCACGCGAGAACGATCTCATCACTACGCTTCCGCAAGAGAAGATACCAAACCACCGTCCTGTATCCAGTATCACTGTCAAAACTTCACCATCAAAAGGCTCTCGGCGTCCACGCTCGCCTACGATTGGACCTAGTATCGTCAACCGTCTCCCAGCAACCCCTCCACTTCCTCCAACATGGGACAAGAATCACGACCGCGCCATCTGCATTCTGGATGTCCGCGATTATTCACTCTCCCAATGCATCAAGAAGCTCCGACGCGCCTTCCCCGAGCTAATCGGCACCCAACTCACCCCCGTCATGATCGACAAGCGTCTGCGTCAACTCGACCAAGACATCGAGATCAACTACTGGCGCATCGGCCTCAAAGACCTCTGGGAAAGCGACAACGCGTCCGGCAACACCTCCGACGCCCTCCACTCCGGCGCCTCCGACACCACGCACCACTCCCGCAAGGGCAAGGAGAACCGCACCCCGCGCCGCAGCAACCGCGACACGACGATGAGCATATCGGATATTCTGAACGAGGGGAAAATCCAGGTTGGTAACAGCAACAGCAACAGTAGCGTCCCGCGTCTTCCGCGTGTGGTGGAGAACAGCCCCATGCATTTGCGCATGCCGCTTGCGCAGGAAGACGGAGGATCTTCACCCGCACATACCCCTACACACAGGCCCGCGAGAGCGGCGAATGGGATTGGCTATCTTGCATTGAATTAGGAGGCGATGCTTGTGCAGATGTAGATTTTTGCGTTGCTGTACCAAACCACATTATACCATACTTGCGAGTAGCTTTTGTTTTCGTCAGACGGGGAACAAAATATAACTAATTCTTTCTTTGTGCACATTCTAGTCTTCCATCTTCGAAGATGCTACGCCGACGCTGGTGGATCCGGGCTCGCCGTCTGTGTCTACGCGAACGAGTCTGACGACGGCGACGCGAAGGAGCAGGGTTGTTACTGAGGCGTGGGGGGAGGGCTTTCGCTCTTATAGGGTCTCGGATCCTGTGATAAGGTAAGGTAAGGTTCAATGTTGTTGAGTGAGACGATGTTCTGCTTTGTTTCTGCGCTGTTTCGCCACTGTTGTGCTGTTTTGAGCTTTGAGCTTTGACTGCCTGCCATGCTGCCAACATGGACGGGGATGTTCATCGCTCTTGCTTGCTGCGTTGCGTTGTTTCTGTTGCGGCGCCTTTGACTCTGACATCCTGCTGTGCTGCCAACATGGACAGGGATTTCATTGCTCCTGCCGTTTCACACCACACACCCTGCCCATTGCTGCCCTGCATGTTGTTGTTGTTGTTGTTGTTGTTTTATGGGAGTTTGTTCGCAGATTCTGGACAAAGATGGCGGGCCGAATTGCCTTATGTGCGACGGTCCGAAAAGTTAGTCTTTCTTGCAAGGGACTTCACTGTCCACGCCCCAAAAGGTCATGCAAGGAAATGGAGGTGCAGAATGGGTACAAGTCTTCGTATGATTAAATGCCGATCAATTCAAATCAAGAACACCCCCTTCCACGCTCTGCTTTATCCCCGCCCCCAAACGCCTCCATCCAATGCAAAGACCTCCAACCCACCATCAAACCCCCACCTTCCCTTCCACCACCTTCACCCTCTTGAGCGCATCCGCCGCACCGCCCTCAGCTTTTCTCTTCCCAAGTGCTGTATCTGGCGTCGCACTTCTACTTCTTGTCCCGGGTACCATCGCAGCCAGTGCCCCACTAGCCCTAGCAACCTCATCATGACAACTCGAATGGAAAACCCGGCCCCCGACGCGCACGGCGTCCATCCAAACCCACTCCTGCGCCTCCTCCTCCCACACGGCCTCGAACCGCTCCTGACAGATCGGACAGTTCGCATTCGTGGTTCCGGCCGCGGGCGCCGGGATCCATTTCCTCTCCTTCCCCTGCCCACCCTCTCCCTTCCCCTTGCCAGTGCCCGCGACTCCCACCTCCCCGCCCTCGTCCCCCCCCTCCTCAGCCGCAGAATCAGAGCTATCGGAGACGGGTAAACGAATCCACTCCATCTCATCCAAATACCAACTCCGTCCCATGCCCCTAACAACCGCCTCCGCAATGCGCTGATTGACGCGAAAATGCCAATCCAGATGCCGAGCCTTCCTCTCCCTGCCCTCGTCGGTAGCGCCAAAGCGCCGCCCGCAGCTGCTGCACTGGTTTGGCTGCGCCGCGTACAAGCTGGGCAGGAAGTGTGTGGAAGGCTGGGACAGACTGGCTTGCGTGCGGGGGACGCGGAGGAGGGGGGGTGGGATCGGGTGGCTGTGGCCGTGGCTGGAGGGTGGGGGGAGGGGGTGTGGTGGGGTGTTGGTGAGGGAGAGGGGCAGCGTGCCGAGGGATTTGAGCTGGGCGAGGAGGTCGAGAGGGGGTGCTGGTGGCGCGGCTGGGGGCGGTTGCGGGGTCGAGGAGGAGGCCTGGACGATGCCGGCGGCGCGGAGGGCGTCGAGGAGGGCGTTGCCGCTTGGTGCTGGTGCTGCTGCTGGTGCTGCTGCGGCGGGTTTCGGTGATTGGGTGGCTGGGGCCAGGTTTTGGAGCGCGGGTAGTGCGGCGTGCAGTTGTGGCGTGCTGGGTTTCTGCTGTCCTGGCGCTGTCGATGCGAGGAGTTGCGCTAGCATGTTTGTGTCGATTGCTGGGATCGGACCTGCTGGATGGGTCGAAGGAGGCGGTACGGACTGTGCCGGGGGTTGGTATGGTTGTGGTACTGGTGTTGGAGGTGGTTGCCAGGCGGAAGTCGGAAGTGAAGCTTGCGCAGCGACTGCGGGTGCAAGCCCAGCAGACAGTTGGGCGAGCTGGGCTTTGATTGCGTTCATTGCTTGCGGAGACAGTTGCTGAGTTCTTACGATGTTTTGGAGGTCGAGCAGTGCTTTAAGTTTTACTTGTAGGTCCTGGTCCCATGGGTTTTGGGCAAAGCGAGATTGCATCCGCACGATGAGATTGTCAATATCTTGATTCAGGTTCGAGGCGTCCCTTGACGGATCTTGTGGATTGATGGATGCCAACAAGGAGGCTACGAGATCAGGAGTCGGCTGGGTTCCGGGGTGCGATGGGTATTGCAGCGGGGTCGGCTTGTAAGAGTTAGCGTCCATATCAATACTGAAAGCCTATTAGAACCTACCTGCTGACTCCTGTACCCATTCTGATACGGTTGCTGACCAGGTGGCGGGAAAAGAGAGGCGTTTTGCGGCGGAGTAGGTGTATTCCGGTAAGCGGACCCAGGTCTTGGAGGTAAGCCAAACGGTGGTCTTTGAGCCTTTGACTGCTGCTGTTGCTGTACGAATACAGTGCGGGCCTTGATGAGGGCATTTTCGATTGCTCTGGTAACATCTGGAGCGAAGACCGGTCTTGTATCATGGGAGCCAGGCACCGGTTCCTTCCACGTCTTAAGCATGCCCTCCATGTTCTTCCTTGTCGCACTGTCTACGAGGGTGTAGGCATCCATGAAGGTGCTGTAGAGGTTCTTCCCAAGATATACGGTGTAAGGCGAACCAACATTCTTGACAATAGAGTCGAGTACGTATAATGCGGGCAATTTGCGATTTGGCGACGTCTGCGAGAGTCAGTACGAGAACTTCCCATGAGGATTTGAAGAAGGCAGAGTAGTAATGAAACTTTCGGTTTCACGCCACAAGTCACTTAAGGTATCTTACCGTTTTAATGTGCTTCTCCAATGCTCTCGAAATAGCTTGCGCGTGCTCAGTGTTCTCTTTCGCGATGATGGTCAAGTTGCTGATTTCAAATCTGTTGTTGATCTGCAGATCTTGGAGGGCGTCTTGAAAGTCCAGAGCCACCTCATCTGAGGGGAGGATATCGGACATGATGGGCTTTCAGAGATGTGGCAGCAACAGAACTTTTTATCAAAGCGAGTAAGAGAATGTCACTACAAATGGCCTTATGAGGGGCCGGCACAATAGATCTATTGATAATCTTTCGCAAGTCGTGAGTGCAAGCGGTTGGAGAATCCTCACTGCTGTAGCAGGTGGCTGGGAGGAGAACTCCTCGTAACAGCGAGCAGAGCGCCCTACGGCTCAGTAACCCCACAGACGCAGTGAAAGAACAGGACTGATGGATGGTTGCTAGCTATTGTTCGACCCAGCGCTAAGTGCGCTCCCCTCAATATCCCGAAGCAGGCGTGATGTGACACGTCGCTGATAGCTCTTTCTGATGTGTCTTGTTTCCCAACGTGGCTTTCCCAGCCCGCCAATATTAAATGAGAACAAGGCTTGCTCAAAGTGATGGCCTCGACAAGCGTATCAATAACCTCCGAATAGCTCTCTTTACGATGATCGAAGCTCTGCAGGTTCCCAGGATCTATTCGCAGTCGAGAGTCGAATCGAACTGGTGCTGACAGGCTGTGCTGTTTGTTATTAATGTGAAGAATCGTATTGTTGAGTCGCAGTCAATGCAAAGGTGCAGAGAGTGGTGAGGGTGTGAAGTGAGAAGTGATAAGTCGACGTTGACAGCCCGAACGTGGAAGCTTCATTGTCACCCAGGGCCTCGCCCGAACCAGCAGCTGACTCAGCCCCGCCAAGCCCACTCCCGTCCCCAGACGCGCAACCAGCCCTATGACCGCATTGTCTCTGCCGGTCACATCCACCTGCATGATCCTACTGTCTACCTACAACCAAATCCCGCACGATTCCACCACAAGCAAACCACCGAATCAAAGATCCATACGTGACCGAAACCAGCAACATGCGCTTCACACTCCACCTCCTCCTCCTCGCCTTCCTCGCCGCCCTCGCCTACGCCGGCGCAGCCCAGAAGGCAATCGTCGTCTCCTACCCGAGCGACACACCGGACTCCGTGCTCGAGCAGGCCAAAGCCGCGATCAAAGAAGCCGTAAGCTCTAATCAAACCCAGACCCTGGTCTAACGTTCCCTTCGCATTTGCATGTACTGATGGTTTGGTTGAACAGGGCGGCGTAATCACGCACGAGTACTCCCTCATCAAGGCCTTCGCGGCCAACGCGCCGGCGAAGGTGATCCAGAGCGTGCAGGCTTGGGGTGTCGATCATGATATTATTGTTGAGGAGGATCAGGTCGTTAATGCGAATTCTGCTTGATTGAATGGCGGATGGGATGGTGGGATTGGGATGGGATGGGGGATAAAGGGAAAGGAATTTGGCTGGGTTGGCGTTTGGGATATTGTGTATGGGGGGCCCGATGGAGGGATGGGAAGGCGGTTTGGTTCCTTGGGAGGGTTAAGGAGGGCAACTTGGAGGACTTGAGGCGCTTATGAGTACTGTTCTTGTTAGGTTCGGATGGATTGAATATCACGTGACATCGTGACTGCATCTACCCGCACTTGCTGCGATGGACATCGTCTGATACCCATACCTTATCCTACAAACATTCGTGGTGAAATGATTTTTCTGTGTGACCAATAGAGGGCTCAGGACGCAGCGACCGCACAGCCTCCTCTATAATCAACCACAGTCCGGACATGGAACATAACCCATCCCCAATGGACGTGAGTAATGGCGTTCAGCCACCCAATTATCGACCTAATCGGAACAGCAGACAAGAGTCGCTAACACCCCATTCAAGGCAGTAATGGCCACCGCGATCCTAGTCCCCATAACCGGCCTAGACACCACAGGCCCCCGTCTCGACGGACGGGAAGCGCGTCTACAAGCCCTAATCACGAACACCGAGCGCCAGCAACAGACCGTGCGGTAGGTCCATTCAATCTCATTACTATCATTACCCCTCTCTACACCCATCTCGATGACCAGAAACCCTCCAGAGGCAAAGAAAGCTATTAATCCTCATCCCCAGCTCCAACATCCTCGCCTATTCTGTCGCAGCCGGCACCAGCCGCGCCTCTCACCCAGCCCAGCAGCGCCCCCCTTCCTCCGCCACAACCTCACGCGCAGAAAAAGAGCTTCTAGCAAACCTCGCCGCGCCCTACGATCCCAAGCCCGGCCTCCCCATCACCAAACCCTCTTCTCTCCCCGCCCTTTCCTCCCCGCCTCATTCCCCATCAGCTCCGCTCTCCCCACAGACAGAAACAGCGCTAAAAACGCTAGAGCGGTTAGAAGCGTACGACGCGCACGCGGCAGAGACGATGAAGTCCTACGAGAGCCGACTGCAGCGGTATCAGGGCGAGGGCGGCGATGGAGGGTATGCGATGGAGGGGATCGAGAAGCGGGATCGGCTCGCTACTGCTAGTGCTGATGCTGCGCGGATTGCGGAAAGGATTGGTGGGGCGAGTGAGGACGTGGATAGGGTTGAGAGCTTGCATGCGGCGAGGAAAAGCTCGGGAGATGGGGGGTCGGTTGATGCGAGTCGTGATCCTAGGAGGAGGCGGTGAGGTGAAGGAGTGGTGGTGTTGCGCTGCGCCGCTGCTGCTGGACTGCCTGGCTGTTTGTGCAGCTTGGGTCCTGCCCTGCTACTGTTGCGCCTCATGATACGATGATTAATGAAATCCACACGAACGTCTCTTCCTCAACCATAAGTGGCAACCCCCGCTCCCGCAATGCCCTCATTCGCCGTACTCAACCTCGCACAAAGGCCCAAGAAAACCACCGTCTCCGTCGCGGCCAAGTAGTTCAGCGCATCGAGCAGGATCTTCAGATGGCGGGTGAAGTTGTCTTCATACTTCTGCAGGATATCAATGAGTTTATCCAGTTTCGCGGGGTCGTAGGAGACGGAGCCTTTGGGGTCTGAGGAGCCTTTGGCGGCGAGGTCAGGGTCCGCGGACGTGAGGTTGCGGGTTAGCGAGGCGGTGTAATTGGCGAACATTGTGCAGGTTGCCATTACTTTGGAATTAATCTGTTGCAATGTCAATGATCGTACTGGTTGGGTAGTACTGAGAAGCATCCTTACCCTCAAGAGCTTCGAGTTTGTAAGCATGCACTCTTTGAGACAAGTGGCAAGGAAATCCACATGATCCTGCATGAGCTCGTCCACCGTCCGCTTGACTTTGCCTGCTTCTGTTGAAACCTCACCTTCCTCGGCTTCTTTCAGACGCGTCATAAAAGCCACCCAATTTGGTTCTATGACCTCGCTTGTGCAGAAGTATAGGAGTTGTTGCACGAAACACAACATCCTACTCCGGAGCGTCCAAGCCCTGCGTTTCCATTCTTCGATGCGGCGGTCGGAGCTCTTGTGTCGCCAGGTTCTCAGCTTTGCGTGATCCGTCCATGAGGTCACCAGGAGAGTTTCTAGATGTCGGAGAGACAGGAGGTAACGGAAGAGCAACTGGTACCTGGTCAATGTGACCCTGGAGACTACCAGAGACAACGGAAAAGGCACAGCGTAATCCAGCGTCAACGCTTCGAAACCGATGATATCCTTCTCATCACCAGTGACACTAGCCGCAGCTGGAGTGTAGCTGCCCACACTGCCACCATCAGCGTCAAGACCTTTCACGTTAACAACCTGCATAAGCCATCCGGTAAGGCCGATCTCATTCATCACAACTTTGATGTCTTCCTTGAATGGATCTTCAGCCGCGACACTACCGGGTTGTCGAAGCACGATATCAAGGAGTGACTGCAGCTTGCCGACATTAACAGATTTGGCGGGCTTCTTAAGCTCAGAGTTGCTAAGTTCGAGAAAGTAGGAGAAGAAGTCGGAGCGGTCGAGGAAGAAATAATGCTTCAAGCTGCGCAGACGGGCGGGCAGTGCATGGGTCGTGAGGAGAAGCTTGAGAAGCGATGAATTCGCGAAAGCGTACGCTGAGCTGACGTTTTCGAGGAACCGCGGATCATCGAAGGAGTGTGGGACGTTGCTGTCCTTGTCCATGTCTTTGGCGATGTTCTTGACGCCTCCACATTCCCTTACCACGTTGAGGTACTTTCCAGCAAGCAGTACCTTGTCTTTGACAGACTCTAGCTGAGGCGGTACAACGTCGTTTCTGATGGTGTATCGCTTCTCCCAATATTCATCGGTGTAGTCTTGTTCTAGACCTTCTCTGCGAATACTCTTCTGCTCTTTGATAAGGAACTCGGAATGTGGATCTCGGACGTTGCCGTGGTGCAGCCACTCGTTCAGCATAGCCATATATGGCCTTGATGCTTCACGTAATAGTGTGGTCAGTAGCGTCCTCGCTGCTGGATCTCCAGACATGGTTGCAAGGCGTTTCGTGACTAATCTGAGAACACTGCCTCCTTTGCAGATCTTTGGCCCCATTGATCCTGGATCATTGCCTTCGCGCAATTGCTCCAGGATGTTCTCGAAGTCATCTGACTTTTCAAGGTCATCCTCGTCTTCCTCCAGCATAGAATTCTCTTTCAATATTTCATGGGCGACACTGTAAAGCTGGAACATCATGTGACTCGTAGGCTTGGTGTGTAGGTTAAGCTGATGGAGAGTGAATGAGTTGTTGGTTAGCATCTGATTCTCCAGCTGCGCCATGAGGATAAGATAGTCCTTCAGTAGCTTTCGCATTGCGGCGCATAGAGCGTGATTAACAGCTCCAAACTCCTCCCTGCTTTGTACTTCCACGAAAGCCTCCACAGCCGCGTAGTGAGTTGCCATCCGCAGCATGGAGGTCGTCAAGTCTCTCAGACTAGGGTCCAGTCCTGGCAAGATGCGGAATTGAGGACCAGCCAGACGACTCTTCTCTTCCAATGGCTGATAAGCGTCTGTATAGCGAACATACTGGCCCTCGAAACCCATGAAAACGAATAGGAGGTCCTCAATGATAGCAGCTTCTTGCGCTTCCAGAGACAATTCCCCAAGAGGTTGGGGCTGGACAGACGGAGGCGCATCGCTAGCCATAGGAGGTACTGAGACGCGAGACGCCAATGGCGCAGAGGTGTGTGGCATCAGCGATGCTTGAGGTGTCCATGTCCCTTCTTTCCTCCCATTCCCACCGTTACCTGTAGAGGCCAGGCTACCCTCTCTTGCTACCCTTTCCGCATCTTTACTCCTGCGCGTCTCCTCCGTAGGTTGCAGTGGAGTTCGGGTCCTGGTAATTGTGGTATTCCGCGTCAAGCGGTGATGTGTTTCCGTACGAGTCTCATTCAACCGACTCTCATGCGAAGTGGAAGTCTTCCTGCTCGAGGTTCTCGAATCGCGGTTCTCCTGGTCTGGGGTCGAAGTAGCGGTAGGTCGGGCAGCGGCAGCTTTGGCTCGTACCGAAGCAGAAGTCCTTCTTTCAGCGACAGAAGCGCGTGATGGAGGGTGAGAGGACATTGCAGCCCTTGCGCATCGTGCTGGGTCCTGATATATGGATTGTCTTCAGCTCCTCGGTGGTAATTGTTTCGCCATGTAAACCGCGGGGCAGATCGCGCTTGCTTGAACCAGGGAGCGCGTCGCGGGAAGACGGTGGTCTTGGCAGGGCCGGGCTCCCAGGCAAACGCTCACTTGCGCAGCTTGGGAGCTCGGGCGGTCACTGCCGACGGACTGCATCATACAACGACAACTCCTCATTCACCTCTCTCCCACCACTCAACACCTCACGCATATCCTCTTTCGATTATAGAAGGACGAAGGAACACTGCCGCGAACCTTCATATCATCACATTCCCTAGACACCCGCAAACATGTTCATCGCGCGGTCAGAATATGGTAAGTTAGCGGTACTCTATGCTGTATACTATCTTCCAGGCTCATATGCTAACGTACTACAGATCGTGGCATCAAGTAAGCACGCCTCAGACCGCTCTACGCTTCCAATACTAACCACAACACAGCACCTTCTCGCCCGAAGGCCGCCTCTTCCAAGTCGAATACTCCCTCGAAGCCATCAAGCTGGGCAGTACCGCAATCGGCGTGGCCACATCCGAAGGCGTGATCCTCGGCGTCGAAAAGCGCGTGACCTCCACCCTCCTCGAAACCTCCTCCGTCGAAAAGATCGTCGAGATAGACCGCCACATCGGCTGCGCCATGTCCGGCCTGCAAGCCGACGCCCGCAGCATGATCGAGCACGCTCGCGTCACATGCCAGAATCACGCTTTCCATTACAACGAGCCGCTGAGGGTGGAAAGCTGCACACAGGCCATCTGCGACCTCGCGTTGAGGTTCGGTGAGGGTGCGGAGGGCGAAGAGAGTATCATGAGTAGGCCGTTCGGTGTCGCGCTGTTGATTGCGGGATTCGATGAGGATGGACCGAGTCTGTATCATGCGGAGCCTAGCGGAACCTTCTACCGGTACGATGCGAAGGCTATTGGATCGGGAAGCGAGGGTGCGCAGGCGGAGCTGCAGAATGAGTTCCACAAGTCGCTTACGCTGGCTGAGGCGGAGGTGTTGGTGTTGAAGACGCTCAAGCAGGTCATGGAGGAGAAGCTGGATTCCAAGAACGTGCAGCTGGCGAGTGTCACGAGGGAGAGGGGCTTCAGAATATACGAGGATGAGGAGATGGCTGGTGTTGTGGGACGGTTGGAGTCGAACTAGACAGAGGGACTGTACTATAGGCGCATCGCATCGGCGCTTGAGGCGTAGCACATTGCATGAAAACGGCATGATCTAATCTTTTGACCACATCACCCTATGCGAATTGCGGATGTTTTGTTTGTAAGAACGGTCTACCACGCATTTTATTGACACTATGCTGAGCCTATCTTACAATATCATCCCGCTTCAGCCACCCCAGAACACCACAGCTTGCGCGAGTCGCTTAGAATGGGTTGTCCTCAGGTGGGATCTCCCTGTGGTAGTATGGGCCGATGATTGGCATGTTCTCGAGGATGTCCTGCCTGACGCGTGGGACCTCGCCGAAGAAGAAGACGGCGAAGATGCCGGCAGCGACACCGAAACCGGCGGCGGTGTAACCGCTGTGTTACCGTTAGCTTATCCATCCAATTCCAATTTTGCCAATCTCATGATCATATCCAGAACTCGGTGTCTCAGACGCATACAGATGGGCGGGCAAACGGAGGGGCGGAACGTACATCTTGAGGGCGCGGGAGATGGAGAGTCCGTGGAAGTGAGGCTCGGTCTTGTAGCTGTTGGAGATGGTCAGCGCCTGCCTAAATCGATTGACGTAGCTCGTATTGCGTGTCCAGGCGATGGCAGTAGTAACGTACTTTGGTCCGAACTTGCTCCTGAAGGTCTGGTAGCCAGGGCGGACGGCCCATGGCTCGATACCGGTGACTCTCTGGTTATTCGTCAGCGCATGATCGAGGCATTGACCTGGGCAGCTTACCTGTCGTCTGAAGGATGGCTGCATGGTGTGCGGTGGTGCTGGGAGGAACAAGATCGCCGTCACTGTTGCGTTGTTGAAGTTCGAGTTGGAAGTCGGAGCGCACGGGCCATGCATGGTCAGCGACTCTCCGACTCTCTCCACGTCGTTCGAGAGCCAAGACTCCCCGTATAGCTGTATACCCAGTAGATCCACAACACCTCTAAAGCACGTACCTGTAGAACAGCTGTACGCTATACACAGAAGCTTGCTCGTCAAATAAAGATTCCGTGGTCTCTGGGCATATCATGTTGAGGAGATCAGTATGGATGATTGAGCGGTAACACTAACAACTATGGACTCCTCGTCCAGCTCCAAGGTTACGGTCGAGTACCATGACCCTTCCGGGATCTTTCCTCTCATATCCCGCGATCTCGCTTCGAGATTACCACTTCGAAACCTGAACTGGAAGTCTCCTACTCGACCACTCCGATCAATTGGAGCCCTCCATGTCGAATTCGTTCCTGATGCGGCCACCGCTCAGGCTACCGACGCAAGCTTGCAGCGCGTAGATTCATATGGCGCTCAGAATGCTCTTCAACAGACGACAGCGGCGGACAGTGCAGGGAAAGAGCGAAGGCATCAGATACCCGGACTGCGCAAGACGCCATACCTGAAACTCTACATCCTTCGATGTGACGACAAGGAGACGTACAAGACCTCCTCTGTCAAGCACCTCCGGGATTGGGTACGAGAGAATTCGCCTCCAAGTCGAAGCACATCCGACTTGAGGAAACCTGAGCAACATGATGCCTTCGAATGGCTGATACTGCACGTTACACTACCGGATACGGTAGCAGCAGGAGAACCACGCTGGACCATCGCATCCAAGAAGGACCCCGATGATCTTATTGAGAGACCGTCAAGCACGACCAAGTGGCCTGGCAAAAGCACGAGGACAGTACTGGACAAGATTAGGGCGGATTTTAATCCAACAAGTAAGTCAGCGCCGGACAGAGTGGCTCAATTGAGACTGCAGAAGAACGCTGTACCGCCGCAATATCTTCCCAGAGAGCCTGTGGCCTCGCCCTACAGTGAGAGTCCGCAAGAACAGGAGAATGCCTGGCAAGACCTCATCTCTAAGTTCAAGACCCTGATCCTGATGTCCTTTGATGCGCGTGTCGCGCAGTACGAGGAAGACATACGTGAGAAGGATGCCCAGCGAACACTACCAGGGTGGAACTTCTGCACCTTTTTCGCCCTCAAGGAAGGCCTAGCACGAGGTTTTGAAAGCGTCGGTCTTGTTGAGGACGCGTTCGCTATCTACGATGAACTTTCAGCTGGTCTGGATGCCGCCATACGTGACAGTAGTGACGCCACGCTTGCCGACAACAGGAGCTCGATACGAGAGAGACTTGACCAAACCCTTCAGGACAGCCCTGATAGCGGCAGTCTGACTGATCTGGGCAATCTGCTTCACAAGCCGCTCAATCGTGATGAGCTGGACTATCGTGAGGCCATCGTTTCGAGCAAGATCTCCTTGTTCGATTTCCAGACATACATCTTCTCGAGGCAAAAGGCTCTCCTGCTGCGACTTGGCAACATTGACAAGTGGCGGAAGGTAGCAGAAGTGAGCGAGTTTGTCCAAAAGTCTGCAAGCGCAGCAGGAGCTGGACCTTCTGATGATGATCTTGCTTTCATTGCCGAGTCCTGTGATCGGAGCACAGAATTCATAGCTGCCAATGCTCGGCTACTTAGACATGAGCTTACCGCTGGGTACATCCTTCCATTTCTTCTATTCTATGTAGTCACTTTTGTTGATAGCTCTGTAGGTCTATTAAACGTTCTCTCTCGCTCACTGAACGTATCTCTTCGTCATGGATGTATTCTGTAGCCGAGCAAGTGCTTGAGGAGACCATCTCACCTAACCTCCCGACCGCCTCCCAATCTTTGCAGCCGCAATCACAACAGCCACTCCAACCAGGGGCGGGAGCCCGTCGATCAGGGAACTTCAACTTCCCACAGGGCGCCAATCAGTACCCTAATAGATCGAGCTCGCTGCTCACAGGCACCCCGATTTACGAAAACGAGCAGTACGCATCGCCGCAGCTACCAACCGGCAATGCCACTACCAACAATGCGGAGAGATCTGGTTCTTCAGAGCTGGCCGCTAGCCGTGCTGAATTGTATCTTATGCAACGCAGAGTTCTCGAAACAATGGGCAAGGCGAAAGGCTGGTCTGTTGGCTGGGCTGCTTTCGCGGATGGCAAGGCTATGGAGGATGTTGACTCTAGTGGGGATGAGCAGGAAGCCGATAGGGAGAGCACTGCCAGCCCTGATTCGAAGGAAGATACCATTACGGATGCAGTTCTACATCCTCATCTCATGTCTGCGCTTGCCAGCCAGGAGAGCTTCCGTGCGGCCTACGAACGCGTAAGCGATCTCGCCGCACGCAACTTCGTGGCCGGAAACAGAGCGAAGGCAGCCGACACGGTCTTCGGAGATATCGCAATGCTCAAGTTCCAGACAGGTGACTACGCCAATGCTGCAGCATATTTCCAGCGCGCTCTGCCCCAACAAGCTCAGGCGAAATGGTCGGTCATCCAGGCCGAAATGCTGAAAGCGTATGCGAAGTGTCTCAAGCACCTAAATCGGAAGGACGAGTTCATCAGAACTACTCTGAGTCTGGTGAGCAAGGTCGTCGCTGGCAGGAAGGAAAGAAAGTTGCCCTTGATGCGTGCCTCCACATCAAACGAGCATATGGGCTGGTTGAATGATGAGCTCATCGATGTGAAGAATTGTTTACCGGAGCTCGTGGAATACTCTGCGGAGCTGCCATACAACTTTACAGCACCTCTCACCCAGTATTTCGGTGACGTTGAGGTTAGCAGAGAGGTTTGCCATTATGCTGATAAAGATGGTTTCTCACTGGAGCTGCGCTTCCGCCACTTGTTGGATGATGCGATCCAACTTGATAGGGTCAAGTTGCGGTTGGTTCATGATAGTGATCCCAATCAGGAGATCTGGCTGGAGAGTGCTGGGGAGGTGGAGCTCAAGCAAGGATTGATGAAGCTTGCCGTCCACTCCAATGTAAGTCATTCGTATCTGCAGGGTCGTTTACAAGCTGATTACCTAGGTATCCACGTTCGGTCACTACCTCATCGACAAGGTATCACTTGAGGCGAAAAAGCTTCATTTCATGCAAGAGTACCAGCCAAAGACCCAACATACACCCCTGACCATCGCCAGCGCGACCTCAACCGAGAGAAAACCAACTGCTCGCGGTCCTTCTATCCTGCTCTATCCAGGCAGTGAAGCTTTTGACGCGCAAGCTTCCTTGTTCCCCAACATCCATATTGACCAGCAGAGATCCATCCTGGTGAAATTGTACGCTGGTTGGAACGACATCGAGCACCTGGATCTGCGTCTCAAACCCGCCTCAGCTGGTCTCCGACTCCACACCGGGGACGCCACCCTTCTAGCAGGCGACGACATCAGCCTTGACACTGCGACTGCCGGAACGCTGAAGTTTGGCAAGGTGCCCCCCAGGACTAACCTCCAGCTACAAATCCCCTACAGCCTAGAACACGATCTTCGAGAGGTGACGATCCGTCTCGAAGCACACTACCACACCTCGCACGGCGAGTCCACCGCCATCTCCACTGCCACCATCCCAGTCGAGCTCGTCCTAGACGTCGACGTTCACGACGTCTTCAAAGCGGACAAACTGTTCTCACGCTTCAGCATCCGCACCACGAACAGCACGCCCCTTTTAATCACCAATGTTGCGCTCAAGGAATCAGACGCGTTCGCGCTCAATTCGATGCTGGCGCCGGAGCAAATGGTCGTGTATGAAAAGCAGCCTGCGAACTTGACGTACCAGATCACGCCCAAGCAACTGCCGGCGGGACGGGCGCTGGACAAGAAACAAGCCGCTCTGTCGCTCATGGTCACGTATCATGAAATTGACGCTGTGGTGCTGGATAAAATAACTGCGGCGTTCGCTGCCAGCATGGAGCAGAGTCCACACGCGCCGTACAGGCGTCTGTTACTCCCCATACTGACCGAGCGAGCGCGCATACTAGCCGTGATGACGAGACTCGAGCACGCGGTTCTCCTCGACGAAGTCACCGTCCCCAGCTACGACGAACTGAGCTGGAGCGGCGTAGTCGCCACGCTGCCCTCCACCATCCGCGAGCCGCTAACGCAGTGGCTGCAGCAATGGCACAAGGTACTTCTCCCCATCCCCCCTCAGTTCCCTTTTGAACACACCAACTAACACCACCCAGGCCCACGCAGTTCTCCCTCTCAACCTCTCCACCACCAGCACGGCCCGAACATCCCGCCACATCACCCTCTCAGTCCCCATCCCGACCCTCGACACCCTCCACACCGCCACCCTGACCCTCCCCAATACTCCCCGCGCATCACTGCACCTCCCACCCCACGCCACCGTCGGCGAGCCCCTGACTGCCGTTCTGCGCATCAGACACACGCGGCGCTGGAGCGCGGCGAGGCTTTACCCCAACTCCAGCAATACTTCCACCTCTTCCTCTTCTTCAGCTTCCGGTCCAGCGCGGGAGAAAGAGAAGGAGCGGCGGGAGAAACTGGAGTTCACATACGAGCTCATCCCCGCCTCGTCCTCGACACCCGAAACCTGGCTCATTGGCGGGCCCAGCCGCGCGCATTTCTCGGCTGCGGAGGGCGAGGAGAAGACGTTTACGGTTACCTTGGTGCCGCTGCGGAAGGGCTGTCATCTCCTGCCCCAAGTCGAGATACGAGTCGCATCCCCAAGGAGAGGTGGAGATGGCAGGAACGGAGACGACGGGGAGGTGAGCTGTGAGACTGACTATTTGAGTGCGGGGGAGACGGTGCTTGTGACGGCGGAGGCGCGGACGACGACGATGACGGTTAGGGAGGAGGGGATGGGGGTTGGGGCGATGGGGGCTAGGGCGAGTTTGGAGAGTAGGGTTAGTAGGGTTGTTGGGTGAGGTAGTAGGCGAAGTGTTATGAGATGTTGAAGAGGTTGTCATGCTTGTTTAATATGGGTATCGTATTGAGATCATGCGATATAGGGTATCTAAGGCAATGCTATCTCTGTGAATGAAGTAGCATTACTGCCTCTACTGGCCTGTCTCGCACTCGCCAAGGCCAGCGTAGTACTCCCGTTCCAGCTCCGCCGCGTCTTCAATGTCCACGTCCACCTCGTCACCCGAAGGCGCATCCAGCACCATCCGCTCGAACGACTTATGAAGCGCTGCAGCTGGATCCTCGACGAGCTCATAGCCAAGCACGCCGATTCTCCAAGCCCGGCCACAGCTCTGGCACTCGATCGCCAGACCGCGTGGTGAGATGGTCGTAGACTCGCCACAGCGCAGGCATGCGAAGTCCTGCTTCGCTGCACTCGGCTTGGCCACCCTGGCAGAGGTATTATGGCTGGCGGCGATGTCGCTATGCTTTGCGTTCTCGGCCCGGACTTTCGCGCGTATATCGATCGGGAAGCGCTTCGTCCAGCTGCGGTCAGCCCATGGTTCCTCATACGTACACCCGCAGTCAAGCGGGCATTGTTCTTGCGCGGCCGGGGGCTCAGGAGGTGCTGCAGCCATGATGACATCCGGCGACTCCTCTCTCGTCAGATCAACCTCAGCGACCACAACGACGTTATCAGCGCTCTTAGCAGCCTTCTTCGAGCACCCCAGCTCTGGCGCATTATACAGCTCAAACCGTTCCATGTCCCTAATGCACCTTCCCTCACACCCAATCTCCAGTAAATTGAGCCTTCCGCCATCCTGTCCAATGAGCAATTTCTCATAATCAGGGCTAAACGCGCCGCTCATGACCGCGTCCTGAAACGTCGCCACGTCCCGCACCAAAGCGTCATCGCCTGCTTTGAACGGGTTCCAGCATTTGACCACGCCGTCCGAAGACCCCGAGTAGAGGCGGTCATGGCTCGCGCCCCAGGACAGGAAGCGTATACCGGTGTCGGTACGCCAGGTAGGTTTGCCGTGCGCGAGGACGGAGACGGAGGGGCCGTGGGCGAAGGTGCGGAGGGGTGCTTGGTCGTGCCGCACCATGCGCGTGTCCCAGAGATACACTTTTCCCTCGGTGTCTCCAGCCACGATCAGATGGTCGTCGTAGGGGCTGTACAGGACGTCGTTGATATCGTAGCCGGGGCATTCAAGCTCGATGACGAAGGAAGCATGACCAGGGTCTTTCTGCGAAGGTGCGTAGAGACGGACGACAGAATTTGTGCCTTCGTTGACGCGGGTGTCGGGCATGCAGGCTACGGCGAAGGAGGTCGAGGCAGAATTGGGGTTGGGATTCCAGTTCAGGTCGAACACGGAGCTGCTCGCTCGAGTCAATTTGATGCGTTGTTGGGTCGTGACGTCCCAGAGGCAGGTTTCGCCGTACTTCTCGCGTGGGTCGTCTTCTTCGAATTCGGGAGTAAATTCCTGGGTGAAGGCTGCCAGCAGGTAATTGCGATGATGGTTCGCAACACCCCATCTCAGTGCCGACGGAAACATCGGCGCATGGTCATTCTGATAGGGAGCGGAGAAAGTCGCAAGTTCTTCTGGTCGCTTCTTCTTACATTTAAGGATCTTGATGCTGTCTTTTCCAGAGGTTCTGCAACCAGTCGCAAGACTGCCATGGTTGCCTACGGACAAGAAGTGTACCGGCTGCGGGTGAGGTATGCTGTACATGTACTTTGAACGAAGTACGTCTTTCCGTATCTTGTATGCGTTCACACGGCCATCCATGGAGGCAGAATACATCTGGGACCCATCCGGTGCAAATGCAACCTGCTGCACGGTCGTGAATAACCTAGGGTCCTGTGAAGCTACCATAGAGTGTGTGGAATTCTCGCCACGCTTCGGAATCGGACGCCTCACGTAGTGCTCTGGCAGCTCACGCAGCTCATTGCAATCAACATCGCCTAGGAAGAGGTTCCTCGGTCGGTTGTATTGCATGCTTGTCACGTCAGAAACAGCGACAGCTCCCGCAGCGAAGAAGCGACCTTGTGGCGACCAAGCAACAGTAGATACATCTCCCGATGCGTCATCTTGATAGCGTGAGGGGCCTAGGCTGTCGTACACCAAGTTTTTCGCCGCCCTGACAATACTCTTCTGCCGTTGCCAGGTGCGGCCCCCTTCAGTACCAAGCTCACGGTGCCGCATGATGCGAGTTACAGATCTAGGTGCCGTGTGCGCATGTGCGCGCTCGTGCGGTCCAGCTTCAGTTTCTGTTTCTTCCTCCATGGTAGAGGTTGCTCCACTTGCCCAAGCAGGTTCGGAATAATAGTTAAACCCACTCTTCGATTTCCGTACCAACCCCCTTGAGGACCGGAGCGTCGGTAGCTCGTCAGCCTCAGAGATATGGTCCATATTCTCAAAGCCATGTCCCAGCTCGGGGATGCCAGACAGTGTACGTACAGGTCTTTCAACAGTGCTCGAGGACGATGGCTCTTTCAACCGATGGGCGAAGCGATTGCTGCATCGCTGCGCAATGGCAGACTTTGTCCTTCCCGGAAAATGTGACACCATCTGGTCTACGGTATAGTTGAGATCTACCTTAAGCTTTTTCAGGAGGACGTCCTCTTCCGCAGTCCAAGGTCTGAACCTGATCGGGCGGCCTGACGGCTGCGATAGAGGGGCTAGAGGGACCGGGAGTGTCTCCAGTACGTCTGTTTTAGCTTCTGGGTGAGAACCAGGCAGCGATGTAGGGACAGGAGGAGCTGGTTGTGATTTTGGCATGTCTAATTGAGCTGGTTGTGGCTTTGATATGTCCGTTTTGGGTTCTTGCTGAGGAGGTCGCCATGAAGAGGCAGGAGGCGCAGGCCCTGTCGGAACTTTGCAAGAAGCCTCAGGTGGCGCCGGTCCTCTCGGCACATTGAACATAGCCTCAGGCCGAGGAGGCGGCAGCGATGAATGGACAAGGCGAGGCGGTGACGGCTCTTGTGCATCGACTTTGGTGTCTGCCTGAGGAGGACGAGGAGGTTGTGGTCTTGCACTTGATTCCTCTAGTGTTTGGTTCCGGCGTTGCTTTATCAGCGCGGATTGCCTCTGCTGTAACGCAGCCTTGGTCCGATTTTGGAAGAACTGTGGGACATCGTTCCAATCGAGCTTTCGTTCCAGTCGTAACTCGGTCAACAGATCGTCCTCTTCTTTCGTCCACATTCCCGCGCCCTTGTAGCGTCTGGTATTGACAAAAGGTTCGCCGGCTTTGTCTTGTGGAGGGCCTTGCAGAACAGGCTGTGGTAGAGGCATCGGAGTTATCTTAGGTTGGTTGGCTGCACGTTGATTATTATCGTGGGCGGACTGTGGAACCGATTGAGGCACAGAACTTGGAGCCTCTTTCGGCTTGTCGGTGATATGTCTCTTTTTCACCATCTTCATAGTAGGTCCAGCCCTAACTCTGTCCTCCAAATCGGTACTCGCTTCGAAGGAACGCTTGGCAGATGTTGAGGCAATCTTCGAGACGTGGAGGGGTTTCTCTACCCACTCAACATGATCCTTAGGCGGGCGCCAATTGGGGAGGCTTCTCCTCAGCGATTCCTCAGCGGTTAAATCTGGGGTAGCTGGACGTGTTGAGTCCATGTCATTGCCATCCGTGTCACTGCCATCAGGGACGGAATCCCACCAGTTGTCGAACTGCTCCTGGAACTCTCGGGCAAGCTCCTTGGAGGTTCTGTCCGACCCAGAAATGTAATAATCCCTGAATTTCTCCGCCTGCTCCTTGAACCCTGGGAGATGCTTCTTGGAGATTCTGGACGGCCCAAACTGATGGTTAAACAAAGCGTCATCAAGCTTCGTTATCGATTGCTGCAAGTCCCCTGACCCATTACCAGTGAGGGAAGGGATGGATTGCGATCCTTCCCCTCTTATTGTTTCAGCGGGCGTATTTGTCCCGCTCTTCACCGCATCTCCTTGAGGCCTGTCGTCACGGACATCCACTACCTTCTGCTTCTTCCTCGACACCTGCTCCTCATGCGTACGAACTTGGAAAGCCCCCAATATATCGCGGTCTTCAGATGTATCACGAGGGCGCGAGGCGGGGTGATTAGCCGTCTGCTCCTCATGGGTCCTTATGTGAAAGGCATTTGCAATTTCACTCGTATCCGACGCTGGTGTAGGAGACGGTCGGGGAGCTGCATGCTGATGTGGAATGAAAATGCCCTGGGTTTGTCCACCTGCCAGGACCGCCGTGAGACTCCTGCCCAATTTGCTTGTAGCACCATTCCCTTTGCTCTTTCTGGCAGTCACAGGAGGCCTGTGCCCCGGTATAGACTCCTCTTCCTCGCCGCCCGATTCATCCGAGGGAGTGATAAACCTAGATTCTGGTGTACGGTTGGTATGCGTGAAGAGCGCGTGCGACCTTGCACTTTGGAACGCCGGGCGCGGTTTGCGAGTTGTCTGAGGTTCCTTCCCGAGTTTAGAGGGTCCAGGAACATTCTCCGGCTCGGGACTTGACGTCAGGTCGATTACTGGAGGGCCGGCCGCCGTTTGGGAGGGATTAATGGGCGTTATTGCAGCCACTGATGCTTGGATTAGCTTTTGTACACTTGCTTTGCACGGCTTCAACGTACACGCTAGGCGGTGTGCCTGGAGCATTCCTCTGACACGATCGACGTCCTCTTGGGTGTGCACGAGCGCTCCAATCGCGTTCTGCTCCTGGATCGTATCCTCATCCATGTTGCTTGGCTGCTTAGTAGGATGTATGAGCGGGCGAACGCGGTGCGTGCTTCGAGAGAAAAGGCGGTATTGTTGAAGAGAGCCATGTCAAGTGAGGTCTCAAGATGCTCACTGTCGCTTCCACATGGTAATCCTAACAGGTGAAGTGTTTTAGTGCCCGAAGATACGCTGACATGTGAAGATGGTGCGAACCGCACGCGTGCAGCGCGGAATCTGGAGAGGGTCGCGACTACAACGGCATGACGCGCCGCATTTTAATTCGATATGTCTACCTAGGTACCTACCTTATATGTACGTACATGTAGATTGCTGCATCAAGTATGGATCGAATCACTATAGGCAACTAATGGAGAACTCGTGGTTTGTTTAACAAAGGAATCAACCATCTTTTGCGGCGCTACGTAATGGGTAAGAAGCGATAACGGACGCAAGAGATGTTTCTAGTTTACACGGAAACCTCCATTTCACCACCAGAGGCAACCACACTTCAATCACCCTCTGCACAACCCCGGTTCTGTACATGTGGTGCTGCGCTCAAGTTTTTTGAAAGTGGTATCATTCGTTTTCCCATCTTGACTCTCCAGGATCGCTTACGAAGACTTCTCCAAGTCGGCAAGAATCTTCTCACCCTTGGCGCGGGCAGAGTCAATGTCACCAACCATGTAGAAGGCACCTGTAGTTCAATTGTTAGACGTGACCCGGGAATATGTGCTTGATGGGGTCATAAACTTACCTTCTGGGAGGTCATCGCACTCTCCGCTCATGATGCTCTTGAAGGAGCGGATGGTGTCCTTGAGGTCAACCAGCTTACCCTCGATACCAGTGAAGACCTGGGCGACGGTGAAAGGCTGGGACAGGAAACGCTGAAGCTTACGGGCACGCTCGACGGTAAGCTTGTCAGCTTCCGACAGCTCGTCCATACCGAGAATAGCAATGATATCCTGGAGGGACTTGTACTCCTGGAGCATCTGCTGGACCTTGGTGGCGGTGTCGTAGTGGTCCTGACCGACAACACGTGGGTCAAGCATACGGGACTTGGAGTCGAGAGGGTCGACAGCTGGGTAGATACCCAACTCGGAGATACCACGAGACAACACAGTGGTGGCGTCCAAGTGTGCGAAGGTGGTGGCAGGGGCAGGGTCAGTCAAATCGTCTGCAGGCACGTAGACGGCCTGGACGGATGTGATGGAACCCTTCTGGGTGGTGGTGATACGCTCCTGCATGACACCCATGTCGACGGCGAGAGTTGGCTGGTAACCAACGGCAGATGGGATACGACCGAGGAGAGCAGACACCTCGGAACCGGCCTGGGTGAAACGGAAAATGTTGTCAATGAAAAGGAGCACTGTTTCTCATCAGTACCCGGTCCGGTTTTCTGCCCTTTTTTCAATGCATGTACATACCGTCCTGTCCCTCTTCGTCTCTGAAGTACTCCGCGACTAAATCCCCTGTTGTCAGTAGCAGCTCATTGTAGGGAGGGTATGGACAGGGACATACCAGTCAGTCCGGTAAGGGCGACACGGGCACGGGCTCCTGGTGGCTCGTTCATCTGACCGAAGACAAGGGCGACCTTGGACTCGCCGTCAAGCTGAATGACCTTGGTCTCCTGCATTTCGTGGTACAGATCGTTACCCTCACGGGTTCTCTCACCGACACCGGTGAAGACGGAGTAACCACCGTGGGCCTTGGCGATGTTGTTCTGCCACCTTGTGAGCGTGCATCCAGCTGGTGAAACGATAGATTTCAACATACAATGAGCTCCTGGATGAACACAGTCTTTCCGACACCGGCACCTCCGAAGAGACCGATCTTACCACCACGGGCGTAGGGGGCGAGAAGGTCGACGACCTTGATACCGGTAACGAGAATCTCGGCAGAGGTGGACTGCTCAGTGAAGACTGGTGGGTCGGCGTGAATTGGGAGCCTCTTGTCGGTCTTGATTGGTCCACGCTCGTCAATTGGGTCACCGGTAACGTTCATAATACGGCCAAGGGTGGCTGGGCCGACTGGAATCATGATTGGGTTGCCAGTGTCGGTGGCGGTAGAGCCACGGACGAGACCCTCGGTACCGTCCATAGCAATGCAGCGCACGACGTTCTCACCCAAATGTTGCTATCTCGATGTCAGCCTATCGTTGTATCTGATTCGGGGGTAATTTCGCCTTACCGCAACCTCCAGGGTGAGCTTAGTGCCACCATTGTCAGTGGTAAGGGCGTTGAGAATGGCAGGGAGCTGCTCAGTGTCGAACTTGACTATAATTGTCCATCAGCTACCGCAATTCCTCTTTTCTGACCATCCTGCAGCTCCTTTGAGCTTCCTGCCGCCGCCGGAGCTTCCAGGAGAAAAAGCTTTTCCATACCGTCAACAACGGCACCAATGACCTGGTGGATCTTTCCCTCCTTCGCAGAGTCGGTAGAGGCGAATCTCTGGCTCAGAGCCGGGGCGAAAGATGGCTTGATAGGTTGAAAGGCGCGGTTAAGGGTGGCAGGCCGGCGGAAGGCCGATGCTCTGAGAGACCGGGCAATGCCGCTGTGTGGCGCATCAAGTTAGCTGTCTGTAGCTGCGTGAGACGTGTACGGGCGAGATGGAAGTACCTCTTGAGCATGTTGGGCGATGTGGAGAGGGATTGATGGGAGTGGAGAGGATGGCGATGAGATGGGCTCAAGGAGGTCGAGAGGTCGTCAGGAATTGAGGAGATGGCTCGGGCGGCAGCAAAAGCACGGACCATATCGACCCACCCGGTCATTACTCTTCGACCAGCCGGTCAATTTTCGTTGCATCATCCTGTAGCTACTGTACATGTAAAATACGCGTCTACATGTTCACAGCTGGCGTCTTGCGCATGTACATTCACGAGTGGCACACGATCAATGTCGTAGAACGGTTTATTCTTCGTAGCTCACTAAACAATTTCTTCATGCGATCTTTGCCGTCTTGCCCAATCATCAAGTGACATGCGCATATCACGCTTGCGATCTTCATTACGCCACCAACGCCAGAACGGAATCCCAACCTTGGAAGCCGCCTTACACCATCACCCAGGATTAGCTGATTTCCGTACCCGTCATCCTCATGGTCGGTTGTGAGACTGTTGATGTTTCTTTGCTTAACAGCATTGAGCCTTCTTCGCGTCTTGTGGTTGGTTCGTAGGGATGATAGTGGTGCCGCCCAGGTTGCTGTTGTCCTTCTGTTCACCTGCGTCGAGGGCTTTGCTGGAGACGATGCGGTAGATTTCTGTGATTTTATGGTCAGTGCCCATTTCTAGACCCAAAGCATGCAGCAGAATTACCAGTGAGGATGTTCTGGAAAGCCAGCTCCACGTTGCTGGCGTCCAATGCGGAGGTCTCGATGAAAGAGAGGTTGTTCTCGCCTATGCGCGTGCACAATCAGCAATAGCCCTCACCGGTATAATAGATTGTTCGCTCTTACTTGCGAATTGCTTCGCTTCCTCCGTTGGCACTGCCCTGAGGTGTCTCAAATCGCTCTTGTTTCCAACCAGCATGATCACAATGTTGCTGTCCGCATGGTCCCTCAGCTCCTTCAGCCACCTGGTAACGTTCTCATATGTCTGATGCTTGCTGATATCGTAAACAAGCAGTGCGCCGACCGCACCGCGGTAGTAGGCAGAGGTGATGGCGCGGTAGCGCTCCTGACCAGCTGTGTCCCAGATTTGCGCCTTGATGGTCTTTGCGTCTACTTGGATCGACCGCGTAGCGAACTCAACACCGATTGTGGACTTGGAGTCGAGGTTGAACTCATTCCTAGTGAACCGGCTGAGCAGGTTAGATTTACCGACTCCAGAGTCTCCGATGAGGACGACTTGGGCATGTTAGCACAACCCTTGATTCGTACGAAAGCGGGATGTACCTTTGAAGAGGAACTGCGGCTTTCTGTCAGCATTGCCCCAATTCACTACAAATGCAATAGACATACATCGTATTCGTCGTTCGCCATGTTGTGGGGGGTTTAAAAGGGGTGAAGGCAGCGGTGTGGGCTGGTGTAAGATACTGATGCGCGGCGCTGGAGAATGCTGCTGATGCTTTCCACGGAAACTGTACGTCCTTCCGGAGGATTACGAAGATCGGTCTACTGTTATGGGCGTAGCAAAGGAGGTTGGGATAGACAGTAACTTTAACGGCCACATGCGCACTTCTAGCGATGACCCCCGTGAACCAGGCCAGATGGTCCGAGCGGTGTTTTCTTGGCATGCACCGCGATAGCTGGACACGTGATGGCGCATTCTAGCCATACAATCATGCATCAAATCAATTGCGCTGTGGCAAACAGCATCCATATGGTTTTCAGAGGCGCGATGGAATTGACTGTTGTGCAAACAAGATACATATAGGGTGCGGACAGCCAGCGACAGTTTCGCGTTGTCGGGCAGCGCCCATCACAACAATCTCTATCACAGCGCAGAATGACTTCTAGACCGCTGTTTCTGGAGGAAGATGACAGTGACGCTGACACCATATCCTTGACTTCTACGCGTGAGAGCGATGATGGGAAGGAGTACGTTGTGGAGATGATCCTAGCGGAAGCCGTTAACGACCATGATGGAAAGCCTTACTATCTGAGTAATGTTTCCTGCCACACACAATGATTCAATATTTACTCACCGCGTGTAGCAAAGTGGGCCGGATACGAGCTTGCACAGTCGACATGGGAGCCACGTAAGTAATTATCTCTTTGTATTATTAAGGAGCATACCAAAATCAAATTCACTACCCCATGCGTGTTCCTAGTCGTAACTGTGTCTTAATGCTAAATATTTAATTTCAGAGAGCAGCTTCAATGGTCCAGACCTCATTCTGGACTGGAAGAGGACACAAAAACGCATTGAACAAGGTCTTGAGCCAGGTTTTGATCTTGAGGACTTCTACGCCAAGGTAAATGAATATAATAAATCCAAACGCCAGAGAAAGATCAGGCGCAATGAGAAGCGCCGCAAATTAGGCCTCCCTACTACTTCATATTCCGACACGGATGATCAACTCTCGGATGGGGAGACCGAGTCTGTCAAACCAACGGGGGAGGAACTGCCCGTGCGCAGGAAGCGTCTTATCTCAGGACGAGAGTTGGGTGGCAGTATTAGCCCGGCAGCGCACTCTCCAGGAGATGAAGTGACTCAGACACGCCCCAGAAAAAGGAGCAAAACAGGCACTGTGGTAAAGAAGGGCGTTGCACGGAAACGTACTGCCGAGAGAACTGTCGTCTTGTCATCAGACGAAGCGCAATACACGAGTACAGACTTTGAGAGCTTAGATGACTCGCTTTTCGACGAATTCGTAGGAGAAGACAGCAATGCAGGTCCCAAACCACCGGCGACAACGAAGACTTCAAAAGCAGCAGTGATCGACGAGTTTGGAGAAACAACGAAGACTCCAAAAGCAACATTGAAGCCACCTGTGGCAGACTCTAGGCCGGTCATGTCCAAAATCCGGCAATCAAGCAGCACAACACCACTGCCAATCAATAAAGCAACGATTGCAGATATAGGGAAATTCAAGAAGCCAAAACCTAACACGACGAGCGTTCGTTCGGCAACAGCTGTTGCTTCTACAAGTTCTTTAGTATCAAAGTCAGCTGCGACTGCGCGAAAGACGACGAAACCTGTAAATGTCTTTGCCAACTGGACTAAACCGGTCGAAGCCAGACAGCGTCCACGCGTGAATGACAAAACGGCCAAAGACTCTACCGAGAAACTGTTTGGCAATCTTTCAATTCAGAACCGGTTCCAGCGCTATCGTGAAAACGAGCCCGCTCCCGATGTGAATGCTCTGACGTTCATTGACCCAATTTCTGGTAAGCCCACAAGTCTGAATAGCCCAATTTGGAATCCGACAGACAGCCTCGCACCTCCGGTCCGCACAGTCGCCCCTGCTGGCATTACCGTTCGAAAGTAAGTCCTTGCATTCATTTGGGAGATACTGTCTGACGTTTTGTAGAACCCCCGGAGTGTCGCTCGACACGGCATCACGGCCATTGCATCCGGATCCTGTTCCGGTGAACAGTTACCAGTGGCGAAAGCAGAATGTCACCTGTCGTTTTTGGATGAGGGGAACTTGTAAGCTAAGCGCTGAAGATTGCAAGTTCGCTCACAAACGCTGCGCCTACTTTGCTCCAAAAACCAGAGCAGTCTGCAAGTTCTGGCAAAGATCCGGTAAATGCAAATGGTCTGATGAGGAGTGCGAATACTAT
Organism: Zalaria sp. Him3; assembly: GCA_027923365.1. Taxonomy (NCBI): domain Eukaryota; kingdom Fungi; phylum Ascomycota; class Dothideomycetes; order Dothideales; family Zalariaceae; genus Zalaria; species Zalaria sp. Him3. The sequence goes on from BPUN01000006.1 coordinate 1,052,078, forward strand.
CACGGCGCTGTGCCTCCACCAGATGGTTCTCCTTTTGGATCTACGATACAAAGAGCCGATGCAACCTCCGGGATCGACCTTCGAAATCAAGAGGGTGTAACGGAGGACGGAAGTGTAGTGCCTCGGCCGCCGGAAGCGTGCATGCGCGTTGCACAACCGTCTCACACGGTCAACACCAGCTCATCTCTACGTGAAGCACTCCAGAGAGACACGATAGATGATACAATCAGTCTCGTGCAAAGTCCCGAACATATTGGATCAACTGATATAGCTACCACAGAAGACATGGGAAGCCCGGCGCCTGGCATGATCCTCGCACAGATCTCAATTTCTCAGCAAGGGACACAGCCGACCATAGAGCTGAAAGTTCACTTGACCTTCGACACAGGCTCGGGGAAGACTGCTTTCGTTAGCATGGCTGGGTCTGTAGTGAGCCTCAAAGTGAAGCAGCTGTGCATAGCTAGAGACTTTCAGCAGTTCTGCTACCAGAAAAGCGACAAACCATGGGCATCAGGTGAAGTCAGAATCGAGTCCGCGGACCTGTCCGAGCATATCGTGGAATATCTACTGCTGACTGGCAGTGGCCTCGTCATCAATGAGCCACAGTTTCTCATGGTCATCTACCCAACGAACGCAGATGACTGGAAATTCTTTCGAAAGGTCGGCACTGTTCTTGCTCTGTCGGGACTGGGCTTTCACGTTCTACCACCTCTCGCTGGTGATCTTCCTACACAGGAAACTCATCGAAATGAAATGATGTCTATTGCCCCGATCGAGACACCAATTCAGGCTGTTGGAGAGAGACTCCTAGATTTGAAGGAAGAGCGACTTTTCAGTGGTGCTGGCAAGACACTGGACAAGGTTGTCTTCCTGATGTTCCCGCCTGACCGCCCACATGAGCAACATCTCGTCACTGCATACCTGCACAGCCCGGGCGCTACTGTCTTTTCGGCCACCACACCCGGCGCCTGGCAATATTTCGTCCAGAAGCTCAAGTCCGGCGTAGTAATCTTCCATTCCTCAGTCTACAACTACTGGCAAATTCCCAGTTTCTCCCGTGTCCTGCGTCAGGGCATCAACATCTTCGAGCTAGGCGTTGACGAGGCTTCCCAACCGCAATCGGCCGGCTACACCTGCACTCGCCTGTTCCCACACGGCAGCGTCCTCCTCATTACTGACGACGTATTTCTTTACCATCCACAAAGAGCGCTCTCCATCCTGGAGAAGTGCAGAAGCGACCATGAGGGAAAGCCTGCAGGGGCCAGGAATGATCGCATCATTGGCAGGCCGGGGTTGAAACAGTGGTTGTTCGAGCTGATGGACATGCCCGATCACTCTAGAGCGGATAACATACCTAGCAACGGCAGCCAAGTCGATCGGATCAAGCTTTATTATACAGTCTGTGAGATCCTTACCCCCGGAGATGGTATGATCGTGCCAGAAGACTGCCTCATCGTCTCGCCACCGGTCGAGGAAATGCCCTCATATCCTCCGATGTGGGATACTGATCAGGGGAAAGCTACGGACTACTTGGTGAACTGGTTCGCTGGCTGGTGTGTAGGCGAAAAGGAACGATTCCGTCGCTTCGCTATCTGTCACAGGGGAAGAGACGGCGCTCACGCCGAAGCTGACCGCGCTGCGAAGAGCTGGATGAAGGAGTACCAGCATGTGAGAGTGCTGTCGCCAAGCCAATGGCAACAGGAGAGGTCAGGCAAGACTTAAACGGAGGGAGTCACTGGTTAAACAAGGAGCAGGATAGTCATAAGGTCATCAGCATTAGCGGTCTATTACAGTACAGTACATTCCAATACCCCGAACTCCAGATCACTTCCCACCGACTATTGTCTGCAAGACCAACGGCTGTAGCCCTAAACTCCTTAACAGCTGCCTTTTTTTTTCAATAATTTCTTTTTGCAAGGAAATAGACCCGTTCTTCGGAAACTCCAGTGTCAAATCAGGCTCAAAACGCATCTTCGCCACGAGTCCCGACGCCATTCTCCGCTCACTGCTGCGCACCACCGGCACGCTCAGCCTCTGCAGCCCTCTGCGCCTCTGCAGCCCTATGAGCCGCCATCAGCTTCACAGCCATCACATTCCTCTCAGCCCACTCAAACCACTCCGTCTCAGCCTGCCTCCTAGCCCTTGCAACTCTCTCAGCCTCTCTCTCAGCAAGCCACTCAGCTTCCGCACGCGCCTCAGCATCGCGTCGCAACCACAACCCAACCTCATGCGCCTCGCGTCTACACCTCTCCCGCTCCACCAACAATGCTTCGATGTGCTGTCGCCAGTCCCCGATCCGCAGCGCCTCGCGACCGACGTGCCCGTTGGCGCCGAAGAACCGGAACCGGTGGTCGCCTTGATCGTAGAGAGGGGCCGTGGCGTCTTCGGCGAGGATAAGGTCGACTACGGCGAGCGGGGTCGCGATGCGAGCCGCGACGCAGATGTCGAGGTAGCGGCCCCAGCTGCAGCTACTCGGGACTTCCATCGTGGCCGGAACGCTACCATTGACGTCGAGGAGGAGGGCCGGCCAGGGCACGGAAACGTCAAGCGGCAGCTCGTACGCGGCCCAGCGCCTGCGCTCCGCTGCCCGCGCCGCTGCTTCCTCTGCGGTAGACACGGGCGCGAAGACCGGGACCAGGCTGCCGAAGTACAGGCGGTGCTGGACCGCGTATTCGGTGCGCGCGAAGGTGTTGGCGAGTAGCGGGAACGGGTGCTCGCGCGGGGCCAGGGGCGGCGGGACCGCGCTGTCGTCTCCGTCGCCAGGGTGGGAGAGATCGAGACACCCGACGACGCGGCAGCCGCGGCAGCCGTGCGTGCAGCGCGAGGGGAACGGGGCCGTGTGCTCCGTAACCGGGCGTGCGAGCGGCGGGAGGAATGGCGCAGAGCGAGTCAGGGATTTGAGGGAGCGGTGGGTGGGCTCGTGGAGGACGGTGCGGGTGGAGCTAGTGCTGGAGCTCGAGGTGGCGGTGGAGGAGGAGCGGGTCCTGGGACGGGACGGCTTGGGGCCGGTGGCGTGCTGGGAGTCGACTTGCTGGAGTTGGGATGGCATGGTTTCGGCTGGGTGGTGTGGTTGGGATGGCGTTTGTGCGGGTTGGTTTGGTGCGGGTGAGTTGGTTGGTGGGTGCGTTTGTGGTGCTGTAGTGCTTGGGTTCTCTTGTTTCGATTGTTGGAGCTGTGCGATACGGGCATTGTGGCGGGCGGGAAAAGGGTATATATGGGAGAGGGAGAGAGTGAAGGTTTAGGGTCTGGGTGGTATAGAGTTCGCGAATGGAGGTAGAGTTGAGGTTCCCAAACTTTGCACCTTCTCCTCAGGCTATGGTTATAAGATGAAAGTTTCAGGACTTCCTATAGGGCTCTATTCTCGAAAAACTGTAAGAGGGAGAGATGCAAGGTTTAGGATCTGGGTAGCTAGAGTTCGTGGATAGAGGTAGAGTTACGATTCCCAAACTCTACACTTCCTCCTCAATCATGTTCTAACACAGAGGTTCCAGGACTTCCAATAAGGCCATATTCTCGAAAACCTATAAGAGATGAGAAGATGAAGCTTTGGGTTCCAGGTAGCGTAGAGTTCGCAAACAGAGGTAGGGTTAAGGTTCCCAAACCCTATGCCTTCTCCCCTCCTCTCTTTCAAACACGAAGGTTTCAGGACTTGCTATAAGTTCACTTTCTGAAAAGGGTATGAGAGACGAGAAGATGAAGGTTCGGGATCTGGATAGCGTAGAATCGGATCATAGAGGCAGAGTTAAAGTTCCCGAACTCTGTCCCTCCTCGTCAACCCATATTCTAAGCTAAAGGTTCAAGGACTCGCTATAAGTTCACTTCTCTCAAAACTACCTTACGGGGTAATCCTGAGATCTGTGTGCTTAATTCTCGTTCGTTCATGGATGCTGTGTGAGGTAGAGTTTTGAGAGCACAGATAGAGTTTGCCCAATTCAAACTTTACCCCTGCCTCGTTGACCACATTTAGCAAGTCGTGAGAGTTCTTCACTTTCACTCGTCTCGAATATGCACGATGGGCACACTAATCGTATGCATCCTAATCACTCATTTATCTCAGTCCGTTTCATCTGTTCTGGCGGGATAAAGAGTCAAAGAACACAGATTAACTTTACAATGAAACACAGATCGTAAACTCTATGCCAGACGGCGCTGACCACGTGTATGAAGTTTCGAAAGCTTGGATTGTATTACATTAAAGTTGACTTTTCCGTGTATCGTGAACCTAACTCGCTGATGCAAAGGGGAGGAGGGTATCTCATGCATTGTACCACTGAACCATGCCACGCCATGCCGTTCATATCTCGGTCCTTTGCTAGAACAAGACTCAGATCTAGTTCTAGGTCCTCTCCGCATCCTGCGCGTGGCCAGTAGGACCGCGAGAAGTATCTGTTCGGGCGTGGATCAGCAAAGTTACAATGCTCACAGCGCAACCCACTTCGATCTCTTCAAACCCCAGCCAGCATGAAAGGAGGAAAAAAAAAAAAAGAGGAGTCCGCAAAACTTACAATCCGTCGTAACAAACGCCCTATCCACCTCCTTGAGCGCCTCAGTACAATACTGCAACGTCTCCGCAATATCATGACTGCGATGCAACCTCGTCTCCTCATCCAGCAACACATCAATCTCGACCCAAATCCCATCCCCCGCATGATAGCTCGTGATACTCTTAAACCCCTCCACCACAGGACTAAACCTGTATGCCAAATACATGAGTTTCTTCTGCAGCGCCGCATCAGCAGCTTGCCCACTCAGCCGCGTGATGTTCTCGAAACACGTCCCGGCCCAGTCGTAGATGATGAAAAGGGACAGGATCCCTGCGCCCGCGGGGTCCAGCCACCAGACGTGCGCTTTGGCGCCGATGAGCGGGAAGAGAAGCGAGAGCGTGTTGAAATACACGTCGGTCTTGCAGTCCTGGGCCAATGCCTGGACCTGCGTCGTTTTGATCCGCGCGCAGCCGATCCAGATGACGCCCTTGAGGACGACGGTGCCGGCCATGGCGCCGATCGCGACCATGGGCAGCTCGTGCGCTTCGCGCGGTGAGGACGACGACGGGAGAAGCTTTTCGACGCTCTCTTGCAGGATTTGTAGGAAGGAGATGACCATGATGATGGAGAAGACGACGATGCCGAGGGGTTCGAGGCGACGCCGGCCGACGGGGAAACGCTTGTTGAGGGATTTGAGCCGCCATTGGACGAGTCGGTTCGTTGTCCAGATGATTAGTGTGCACAGGAGGTCGAGGGCTGAGTCGACGAGGGAGGCGATGAGGGAGAGGGAGGAGGAGTAGAATGCCGCGATGATCTGCAACATGTGAGTGTTCGCTTACCCTCAATTGTGGGATAATTGTGGAAGCATACCTTTGCAAGCAACAGCAGGATATTGGCTATCACGTTGATATTGATGGCCCACTTAGCCTTCCGTTCAGCTCTCTGCCTCTGCTGCTGCACCTCTTCAGGCAACAGCGCCGCAATATTGCCTTCCTGCTCCTGCAGCCCACCGACTCTCTCGTACAGGCCATCATTATCTGCATCCGGATCCATGGAATCCAGAACATCATCAGCCATAGCCATGACAATGCCATCGACCTCCAGCCAATCATTCAACCGCGCATTCTGGGCCTCGTAGAACGCCCGGACCTTTTTATTCTTGATCTCCTTGAGCTGTAGACACGACAACCACGTCAGTATTGCGTCCCTGTCCTGGTCTCCCCACGCACATGCACACATGCAGGGTCCATTGTCTTATTCCCTGTTCACAAACTCACCTCCTCATCACTCTTCCTAAACTGTTCCAAATTCCGTCTATCGATCCCATGCAACAACTGCCTCTTCAAATCCTCCCTCCTCTTATCCTCCAGCGCCGTATTCGCTGCGTCGCGGAAGCGGAACAGTTTGGGCTTGTCGACGGGATGGGCGTGGCCGTTGCCGTTGCCGTTCCCTAGCATGCCCGACTCGAGATCGCCGTTTCCATTGCCGTTGCGAGACGCGTGAGGACTGTGGTCTTTGCCGAAGCCGTGTTCGTCTCCCTCTTCCTCTCCGTTAGGGACTACGCCTCTGTGTCGACGGCTTAACATGTTGAGTGGCTAGGTAAACAGTTTGGGGCCTGGCCCGGTGGACAGGCGATTGATGCCCTGGCTGCACTGGTGGAAGCTGGAAGCCGGGGTACCTTAGGTACGGTACTGTACTGTAATGACGATGCCAAGTCGCGTGCCTGTGCCTGGGGCTTGGAGGCTGCCGATTGCCGAAGTGAGATTGAGTTTGTACGGCTTATAGACCGAATCGCTTGGCCTTGTATAGAAACTCGGGGAGTGGAAATGCAGTGTTGACGAAGGAAGTACGGTTGAAAGAGGGAGAACGGATCGGGACAGATATAGACGGACATGGACTGGATGTCCCGCGGAGTGATGTGTTTGATGCAGCCCTAACTTAGGCAACTTGTCCAAGGCACAAGTTGGAAGCAATCGCCAACCTCCAAGCTGGTTTCGGTCCGGTTCCGCGTCCCGATACATCCTTTGATGACGTCGCAGTCAATTGATGTCGCGTCCACCTTAACGGTACTTGTAAAGTCATGTTGTTCCCCATCTATTGATATGTAGAGGTAATCGATGTGGAACAACGTGTGTCTTGGTGGAGTGTGTAGGCAAAGAACGTCTGTTAAGTTCCCATCGATACTTCCATGGTACAAGCAGCTAAGTATTGTCCCGCATCATCATCTCTTCCACGTTTTACTTCGCAGACCGTACAATTTCTCCATCTTCCCATTCCATTCATTCCACCATCTCTCCAAGCCGAACCACCAACACCACAATGCCCACCCCCTCCACCTCCACCACCACCTCTCCATCTACCTCCGACCCCTGGACCTTCCCCTCGCTCTTGGCCCACCTCCTCCTCACACCCCCCCTCCTCCCCCCACCCCACCCCCTCCACCCTCACCTCACCGACTCCATCACCTCCCTGCAGCTCCACCCTACCCTCGAAGCCCTCCTACACATCCTCAACCACGACCTAGCATCCGCCCACTTCCTAGTCCGCCACATGCAAGCACCCCCCGCAGTCGAGGGCATGTACATCCACGGCATGCTGCACCGCGTCGAGGGCGATTACGACAATTGCCGTGCATGGTACGCGGACGTGTGTCGCAGCGACGCGTTTACGGCATTCTGGGGTCCTGTAGAGAAGGGGGAGGAAGGAGATGCGGACACGGACACTCAAGACGAATCAAAGGGGAAGGCGAAGAAACAACCACCGCAGGCGCTAGTGAGGTCCTTCATCGACCGTATTGAGGCGCTGAAGAGCGCGGGGAGCAAGGCTTCAGAGGCCGAGAAAAGCGAACTAGAAGCCGTCAGCCGCCGCGAGATCGGGGCCTTGCTGGACTGGTGCAGGGACAAGTTTGGCGAGGGCCGGTGGGAGGATGTGAGTGGGGTGTGGGTTAGGCCGGGGGAGGAGGTTAGGAAGATGGGCGAGGGGATGGTTAGTGGGGAGATGGGGAGGAGGGAATTTTGAGGGGTGAGGGGCGGGAAAGGGGAAAGGGGAAAGACGGAGTTGGGGTGTTGCGTATTTTCTATGGATTGTGGCAAGATGTGATGCCAGGCCGGAGTATCCGTGCCGAGGTATGGATTGTTTCCGGATCGTTCAATTCTACGCGAGTTTAGCGGACCGCGGCGCTTTGCGGTCAGACATGTGGTACCATAGCTAGACCGGGTTTCCTCTGTCGTTTCTCCGCAGCTTAAACGCGTGTCACGAGTCCCGCTATGCCGACAGCCAGGTAGCCCCCAGATCGTTCACTTCTCCACAAGATTAGCGGTCCGCAGCGCTTTGCGGCCAGGCATAGGGTACCATAGCTGAACCGGATCTCCTCTGTCGTTTCTCTGCTGCAATAAACGCGTGTTGCAAATCCCACTACGCCGACAGCCAGAACCTTTCACCGAAGTCAGGCCACAGCAAGGTCCGGATGCTTGAACGCCGCGCCGCTCCCGCAAGCATGTCGAACCTTGGACGTGGAAACAGTGAACGATGTTGGCTGCATCTGATTACGCGCAAAGGTGTCTTGCGGATACTGTGATTGGCATCGCTACTTCATAATGAAGTTGTTCGACTTGCGAGACAAAAAACGACCATATACCTCTTCCCCCCAGGTCGTCCTCGGATAACGGGTCCGGGCCCAACAGACCAGACCAGACCATTGCATTTTCTCGACCCCATTGCCTGCCCCAGACACTCCGATCCGTGGCCTACTAACAACTTGCGCCCGCAACAACGTGCGCCAGGAAAGGTGAATGAAGAAGGCGTGCATTTGCCCTCTCCAAATGCTCGTGTGCCTACTCCTGCACGCTGTGGGTGGGCATTCGAGCCTAGTCTTCGTATCGTCCCCTTCGTTCTCGCAGCGTCTCTCCTGATCCCACGGTGCAGCCTCGCTCCTTGCTCTTTCCTAAACGTATCCCAAACATCCTGCCCCGCCCTTCTCACCCTCCCTCTTCCATCTCTCCCACGCCTTCCCAACCCTGCCAGCTACCTTTTCTCCTCTTGTCCACGCATCCTCTGCCTTTCTATTAAGTAACTCCCCTCCCCTCCCCATCCCGTCTATTCAAGCCCAAGCCCAGTCCATCCCACGCAAAAACCTTACCCCATATCCCCATTCCCACCCCCCATCACGCCTTCTCCTTCCCCCACCCAACAGCCAACGCCGCCCTCCGTCTCAGCTTCTCAAGCGTCTGCGCCACATCCCGTCCCTGCTCCTTCTCCTCGCGGCGCACGCGCAACGCGGCCGCGGCCCCGCCGATGAAGATCGCGAAGACTGGGTCCAGCGTCCTAGAGGGAGCGGGTGGTTAGCTTAGCTATAAGACAGGGAGAAGAGAAGGGGGACTGGGGAAGGGGTGAAGGGAAGGGGGAAGGTGAAAGTTACTTCGAGATGATGTAGGTGTAGCGCGGGACCATTGTGAAAACTAAGGTACCCTGGGCTGTTCCGTTGTCGCGGAAGACTCGTGTCTCAACGTGAGGTAAGGTAGGTATAGTAGTATATATCACCTCTGTGGATTCTGAACCGGCACTACTCTGGTTTTCTGGCGTACAACGATACACTGCTCGAGCAACCTTAAGGTAGTAGGTAACCACCAAAGTTACCTTGAGCCGATGGAAGCTGCGGCCGGTCGTACAGGACCGTCCGTGCGCTAACCGGATGCGGGAGCGGTGAAGCAAAGCCCGGGGCTGAATGACTCGCGACGGCGGGCAAGCATGACGCGGTGAGAGCGGGCGTAGATAGAAGAGCTGATCTGATCCATCACGGTGTAGACGCGCAGGCCTGGACGATAGAAGAGGCAGATGGCCATGAGAGATGTGAGTGCTTGGCTGCGTGTGGCAGATTCGTGATCGCGGCAGGGAAACGCTATTGTATACCTCGAGACCTTATCACATGTGCCCGCATTCATCACGGGGCGATACATCACCAGCACGACGACCACGCAAGCATGATGATAATGTGTTTCGTAGCTACCCTACTCTCAGGCCGCGCCTAACTCAAAGGGAAAAGAAAAAGAAAAAGAATGCCCAATCCAGCCCCTCCAAAACTCCCAAAACGCAACAAAAGAAACAGCCTTAGTATTGGTAGTAGTAAGGTCATAGTCATTCCGTAGCCCCATCATCACCTTACCCAGGCCGCATCCTCAAACCTCCTCGCCAAAAGTGTTCTCGCCCGAATACGTGATATAAAGGAACCCGTCCTCGTCCTTGTGCTCCTCGTAGATCGAACTCATGAGCGCGGCGGTGGGCGGCAGCACCTCGTCGACGAAGATGAAGATGGCCTTTTCCGGGCTGAGCTTGATGCGCTTGCGGATCACGTAGACGAACTGGCCCACGGTCAGGTCGGCCGGGACGAGGTATTTCTTCTTGTCGATGGTCGCGATGTCCGACTTCTCGACCTTCTCGCAGATCACCTGAAGAGGCGGTCAGTGGGTTGTTCGGGGAGGCGTGGGAAAAGGGTTGGTAGAGGAGGGGGAGGGGAGATAGGGACTTACGGGAATGCGGTCGGTGTATTTCTGTCTGATGCGTTCGGCCTCTGCCTTGCGCTTCTCGAACTGTGGGAGGTGTTAGTCCATGACGCGACCGTAGCGGATGCGGGCGCGAGCTTACCGGGTGCTCGTCCTTGAACTTTGAACGCATGGTGGTGTTCGTAGATATGTGTTCGACTTTGGAGTAGCTTTGTGGTATGCAGTCGTGGTGTAGTGTTGTGAGAGTATATAGGGTGTAGATGGGATGTGGAAGGGTGAGGGTTGGTAATGGGAGTCGGAGAGGCAGGCAGCAAGGACAGCAGGCGTGGGGTCGGGGGGCGGTATCACGCACTGACAGCTTAGGTTGGATAAGGTTAGCGCTAGTGCCGATTAGTCATGTGAGAGATACAGCACAGCTCAATGAACCACCATAACGGCCGTCACACAAAGAAGATCGAGTCACCTCATCAAGCCTGGCGGGCGAAACAATGAACCATACTGTGATTACATATCTTGACCAAGTGACGTACAACCTGATAGTTCTGGGAGCCCACGAATATCTACAAGACAGCTCTACCAAGTTAAGACCCAGGGTTTTGTGGCAGCTTCCCGGCAGGAGGATTGGTTGAATATTTCCGTATAGATGTATACAATAGCAAGATAGCATGAGACATTTATTCAAGCACCACAAGCTATAATTCCGAGCCTTGGCATTGGAGGTTCTTTAACCCATACCTACATAATCCAACCCCCTATCATTTCATTTCCTTAAGCCCCAGCTCCACCGGTGTTTGTTCCACCAGCCTCTCACTAACGCCATCAAAACACAAGTCGTACCGTACGTTAAACGTGATTCCTCGCTTTGCTGATATCAACTTTCAAGTGAAACCAGCCGCATGAGCCTTCTGCCTGTACTCCTCAAAGGTTGTCGCAGCGCCTCCTTCCCTGTTAATCCTCCCCCTCTTCTCCCACTGACACTCACCATTACCATCTTCCTGTCTCTTTCTCTCTTCCCACTCCTCCTCTTCCCTTGCGATGAGCCCCTGAAATCTTCCTCTTCTGTCCCTAGTGAAGTAGATTGGCGGACACACCTTCTTGGCTACATCTTCCGTCACCGCCACATACTTGACAGTACTTCCGGGCACTTCGAACATAGTATCGCCAAGTAGACGTTCCATGACTGTGCGAAGAGCGCGAGCTCCTGTGCCCATTTTAGAAGCTGTCTCGGCAATGGCCCAGAGTGCGGGAGACGTGAAACGAAGCTCGATACTGGAAAGCTGGAATAGTTGCTCATACTGCCTCACCAGGGAGTTGCGAGGTTCGGTGAGCACTTTGACCAATGCTGGTACGTCCAAAGCGGATAACGCGCACGAGATGGGCACTCTCCCTACCAATTCCGGAATTAGGCCGTACTTCTGGAGATCTTGCGGCTCGACGAGATCGAGAGTATTGTAGGTCGCCTCTTTATCTTTCCCGGATGTTGCTGCCGAAGAGGAAGAATGAAAGTACGGGAGATGCTTTTTGAAGAGCTCGTCCTCGCCTTTGAGTGTGGTCTCGTGTTCAGACTCTGATGTGACCGCTCGGACGTTGGCGCCGAAGCCGATACTACCGCGAGATACCCGATCAAGGATCATCTTATGGAGACCAACAAATGCTCCAGTACAGATGAAGAGAATATTATCCGTTCGGACGTTGTAAACATCGGTCTTACCGGGCGGTTGCTGTTGCATGCCTGGCCCTCCACCCCCAAGCGGACTGTTAGTGGGTGAGCCGCCAGGCATGGTACTAGGGCCTCGACTGGACCCGCCAGCTGCTGGGTTCCCGCGCTCCTGCTTAGCTTGAATTTGAAGCGTCGTACCTTCAATGATCTTGAGCAAAGCCTGTTGTACACCTTCACCAGACACATCCTTTCCTGACGAGACTTTCGCCGTAGCTATCTTGTCGACTTCGTCAAGGCAGATGATGCCCCTTTCGGCAAGCGCCACATCATAGTTGGCTGCAGCAAGCAGTCGCTGCACGCAGACCTCGACATCTTCTCCTATGTATCCGGCTTGTGTGAATGGCGTACAGTCAGACATGCTGAACGGCACTTCCAGTACTCTTGCCAGCGTCTTCGCCATGAGCGTCTTTCCCACACCGCTTGGCCCGAGTAGCATGATATTGGATTTCTCGATAGTCATGGGTGATGTATCTACTATAGGCGCTGAACCGATGACTTGCGGTTGCCGTGGAGGTGGTGGTGGAGACCAGGCATTTACAGTCCTCTGCTGTCCTGGAAACTCGTCTTCAGTGGTGGAGGTCAGCGGTGCACCTCCTACTTCGTACGAGCGTATTCTACCTTCTACTGGGTGTCTGGAGGCCCGCTCTCTCCGCGCTTGTTGCGCGTGTAGCTCCTCTTCTTCATCATACCGCCTCTGCAGCTCTTGTATCCTCTGATAGTGGTTATATACTGCCACACTCAGGACCTTCTTTGCTCTTTCTTGTCCCACAACGAACTGGTCTAGATGCTCTTTGAGCGCTTTCGGCGTCACACGGGGCACCCCGATGTTGGACGCGTCCTTCAGCGGACCTTCGGTTGGTCCAGGCTCATATATTCCTGACCAACCTCCTGTGAAATCGGTGCTACGATATTGGCCAGGATCGGACCTTCGGGAGGTCGAGGAGAAAGCACGGCGGACAATGGTTGAGATGCCGATGTAGGCGAGGCGGGCTTGGTGAGAGCTGCTGGCTGTCAAGGCAGCCATGGCGAGGAGCTTGTAGCCCGGGAAGGAAAGGGCTATCAAGTGGTGTGCGGATGGCAGTCTACGGTAGACTTGATGCCAAGAGATTCAACAAACTACATTGGACAACAGAGCCAGAGTATGGCCGTTCGAACACATGGAGATGCGTGGAGCGCGGAGAGTGGAGAGACATATCCGACTCCGCCCCGCGGTGTCTGGAGGTGCAAGGGCCACTTCCCGATTCGCAAGGCTGATAAGCCGAGCGATACCGCACCCCGTGGATGCAGGATTGCAGATGTACAGTCAGGAGCGGTAACTCACGGCTGAGAACATTGAAGTTGAAAAGCCACTTGGAAATTCAACGATAAGCACAACAGAACACGAAGGATGTTTTATGCACTGTGCCCAGCTATGGACGAGCCAATTGGTAATTGCCGCGGTTTGGTGGGAGGCTACGCGACATTATTGAAGACCAGTCGGCCCGCCGTTGTGTGGCCCTGCATCCCCGGTGCGGGATTTGCGTCATTCGCGACTTCCCGTGGGGAAAGCTGCGCCGTTGCAGGTTGGGTGAGGTCTGCCCAAGCGAAACGGCTCTGGAACCCGCAATATCATCCAATATCCTCCGCTCTGCTCCTCTAGCCTGTACTCCCTTCAGTCACTCTCTTATATCTTGGAGTCCTCGCAAAGTTGCATACTCCAACAATCTGCCAGTCCACTGAAAGCTAGCCGCGACCATGGATCCACTCAACCAGGCATCCGATAACTCTGTGCTGAGTGCTCCCGCCAACGACGAGGTTCCGAACGATGGCACCGGTACGATCTGTCCTACCTTCGTGAAAACACACTGCTAATTGCTTCAACAAGGCGTGGTCAAGCTCGACCCATATCTATCTCCTTTCAAGGATGCATTGAGATCACGCTACTCAAAAGCCCAGAGTTGGATGAAGACCATCAACGATACAGAGGGTGGTCTTGAGAAGTTCAGCAGGGTCAGACGAATGGTGCCAGTGATAAGACAGCTTGCTGACAAGAAGGCCAGGGTTTCGAGAAATTTGGCTTCATCGTACAAGACAACGGAGACATTGTGTACAGAGAATGGGCACCAAACGCCCTGCGAGCATACCTGATAGGAGACTTCAGTACGCAAACATTGATGGTACAAAGTTTGACATTACCTGACCGAGACAGATGGCTGGAATCGCGACTCTCATCCCATGACTAAGAATGACTTCGGCGTCTGGGAGATTACGCTGCCTGCCCAGGATGGCCAACCAGCTATTCCCCACGACTCCAAGCTGAAGGCAAGTTCCAAAGGAATTGTTTACTTGCAGTATCCTGACCATATCATTGTCAGATATCCTTTGTTGTCCCGAATGATCATGCGCGTCAAGAACGAATCCCAGCATGGATTACTCGCGTCACCCAAGACCTCTCCGTCTCGCCAGTCTACGATGCCCGATTCTGGAACCCACCCAAGGATCAACGCTACGTTTTCAAGAACCAAAGACCACCAAAGCCACAAAGCGCACGCATCTACGAGGCACATGTCGGAATATCCTCTCCAGACCCGAAAGTCACAACCTACAAGGAGTTTACCGCGAACATACTCCCACGGATCAAGAATCTGGGCTACAACACTATCCAGCTGATGGCCATCATGGAGCATGCATACTACGCTAGCTTCGGGTATCAGATCAATAGCTTCTTTGCAGCGAGCAGCAGATACGGATTCCCAGACGACCTGAAAGAGCTTATTGACACGGCACATGGCATGGGTATTACCGTTCTGCTCGATGTGGTTCACAGCCACGCCTCGAAGAATGTGCTGGATGGCTTGAATATGTTTGACAACAGCGACCACCTCTACTTCCACGAAGGCGCAAGGGGTCGCCATGAGCTGTGGGACAGCAGGTTGTTCAACTACGGCAGTCACGAAGTCCTGCGATTCTTGCTCAGCAACCTCCGGTTCTGGATGGAAGAGTACCAGTTCGACGGTTTCAGATTCGATGGTGTTACCAGCATGCTGTATACGCACCACGGCATTGGGACCGGATTCTCGGGCGGATACCATGAATACTTCGGCCCAGGCGTGGATGAAGACGGTGTCGTTTATCTGATGCTTGCTAACGAGATGCTGCATCAGCTTTACCCTGATTGCATTACCATTGCGGAAGATGTGTCGGGAATGCCAGCTCTGTGCATTGCGCTGTCTTTGGGCGGAATAGGATTCGACTACAGACTCGCCATGGCTATTCCAGATCTCTACATCAAGTGGTTGAAGGAGAAGCAGGACATCGACTGGGACATGGGCGGACTGTGCTTCACTCTCACCAATAGGCGTCACGGGGAGAAAACCATTGCGTACGCGGAGAGTCACGACCAAGCGTGAGTCTACATTTTCATGAGCATAGTGCGTGTACTGACATCTATTCCTAGACTGGTTGGCGATAAGTCATTGCTCATGTGGCTTATTGATTCTCAAATCTATACCAACATGTCGACACTTTCGGAGTTCACCCCCGTGATCGAGCGTGGCATGGCTCTCCACAAGATGATCAGACTGATAACCCACGGTTTGGGTGGTGAAGGCTACCTCAACTTCGAAGGCAACGAGTTCGGCCACCCTGAGTGGCTAGACTTTCCACGTGAAGGAAACAACAACAGTTTCCATTACGCCCGCCGTCAGTTCAACTTGGTGGATGACCACCTCCTGCGCTACCGGTTCTTGAACGACTTTGATAGCGCCATGCAGTGGACGGAAGAGAAGTATGGATGGCTGCACTCACCGCAGGCCTATGTCTCTCTCAAGCATGAGGGCGACAAGGTGATCGTGTTCGAGCGTGCAGGCTTGCTATGGATCTTCAACTTCCACCCCTCTAGCAGCTTCACTGACTACAGGGTTGGTGTTGAGCAGGAAGGCACGTACAAGATCGTACTCGACAGCGACAGCAAATCATTCGGTGGGCTTGGAAGAGTGGATAACAGCACGAGGTTCTTCACTACCCCGTTCGGATGGAACGAGAGGAAGAACTTCTTGCAAGTCTACATCCCTACCAGGACTGCACTTGTAAGTGTTGACATGGAAACAGACGATGAAGGAGTACTTGACTGACATCACAACAGGTCCTGGCGCTTGAATCGACTGTGTAAATTGTCCCCAGCCTAGCCTCCTGGCAGTGGTGGGATATCGGAGAGACTTCCAGGTTGGCAGATTGCTGATGGAAAGAAAGAGACGCGGTTATGATGATGCACGACCAGCATAATTTCTACCCGAGACTGTATTGCACAATACTGTACGAAAAATTACATAGACTGTTTACTTGCTTTATAACACACGTTATGGTTCATATACATACGTTCACTGTTCCATGTGAAAGGTTGAACTGGAAAATTGAAGCTGACCATTCCACGCCCAATCTGCCGCTGCGTCATCCCTCACCCACGAACGCCAAGCCTTTCCACCACTCTCACATGAATCCCCATCTGTTGCGCACTGCTCCGGCTAAACATTCACTTGCGCCGATAAACCTACCATGACCTTTCCTCCAAGATAAACGCTCTTCGAATCTTCCCTCGTTATTCTATTCTACCTCGCCAGCGTTAAACGCACCTTTATTACTTCTAGAAGAGAGAAACGCGCCGGCAAAGGCAAACGCAGCCCGCCATGTTTTGTCTCAGGACTTGGATCCCGGTCCTGTTCTTCCTGTACGTTCACGTTCACGCCGCCCCTCCCTTCGCCCACCTCTCATCCCGCAGATGCAGCTGCCCCTCCTCTACCTCACCTCACCTCACCTCACCTCACCTCACCTCACCCTACCCTACCCTAGCCCTGCCAGTTCCCCACTCCCTGCGGTCCAGACCCAAGCTAACTTCGCCCCGCCACAGAACGAACGTCTCCCCCCTCTACCTCCTCCTCTTCGTCAGCGCAACCTACATCCTCAACCGACCCTGCGTCTACTGCTCCCTCCTCCTCGCCATCCTCGTCCTCTCCCTCTACGACTTCCACGCCAATTGGTTCGAGCCCAGACTCTCCTCACCATTGTCATCACCACTATCATCACCATTACCTTCGCTTTCGCTACCGAACATGAACATGCCTGGGAACTTGGCCGCGCTGAATGCGACGGTTGGGGAGGCGCTGAAGGGGCTTAGGAGGAGGGATGGGGAAGCGGGTGCGGAGGGTGTCAGTGGCGCGGAGTGGGTTAAGGCGGCGGTGGGGAGGAGGGAGTGGAGGGTGCCGTGTATTGATGTTGCGGTGAGGTTGTGAGGGAGGGATCGGGCTGAGATCGGAAGTTTGCATTTGCATTAGGAGCGGGCGTTTTGCTTTTCCTTTTCATTTTGGCTACAGGATGGATTGGGATGGGAGGGTGTTGGGTTGCATGGGAGGTGCATGGTCTTTGGGCGGTGGTTGCGCGGTGCATGGATGGCCTGGCTACCGATATGCTTACGATTCATTTGAGACTGCATGTGGCTATGACCGGGTTTCTGATGGTGATAATTTGGATTGGCAGATCTCTACCTACTCAAACAGCACAGCTCCCTTAGGAAGCGCGCGAATACTGAACTGGCTTACACCTGCACTTTAACTACCTGTTCCTGAATACCAGCCTAAGTAAAACTTACCTACGCAAACTTACCTACGCAAAAACTCCACTCCACCCTAGTCGATCCGTATCCTCCACATCCAAGCCTAACCTACCTTGACCGATGCTCTGTTAGCACGAACCCTTCATCTACTCCTCTCCGAACAGGGCTGGGAGATCAATCCCCAGCTCAGTCCAGTCAGCATCCCACTCCGGGTACCTGTTTATCCTGTGATCCACAACACGGACACCAAAACAGCGATCAGGAATCGGCGCCCCCCGTGCACCCGCTCCGATCGCGAGCGGCGTGCCTTGCGGCAGCTCCATTGCAAGGTCCCAAGCCACGTCCGGATTCAGCATCTCCCACCACTCGTTGCCTTGACCAGGTGTGGGGTTCCAATACCAGTAACCGGCGTGGTGGGAATAGATACGCACCATCTTGGGATCACCGTGAAACCGCTGCGACAGCGTCAGCAGCAGCTCCAACGGCTGCAGGAGGGCCCAGTAGTGGCCAAGTTCCTTGCCCTCGAAACAGAAGAAGCGGTAGAAGTCGTCGACGCGCAGCCCCAGCAGGAAGTGTCTGAGGCAGAGCGCGTACAGCCCGGAGCGCGTGAACTGCTTCCAAGGCACGGGTTGGACGCGACTGGCGGGCTGGTACATGGTCCGCAGGTTGAGGTCGCGGCACGGCGAGTCCCGGTACTTGTACGCGATGGCAGTGACGATGCGATCGAGGAGCTTGTCGAGCTCGGAGCGCTGCGAGAGCGTCAGCGTGGACAGGAGGTCGTACCGAGTCTGGGCATTGGGCGCGTAGGCGCCGCCCAGGTAACGCCATAGGCGCAGCATGGGCGTGTAGTCGTTGTCGGTGAGAAGGTCGTGGCCTGCGATGTCGTTGATTGAGGCCATGATCCGTCGGATGCGTTCGTCGGCGTATTGGAGGTAGACGAGATACGCTTCGTTGCTGATCACGCCCTTTTTTCTATCGCGACGAGCACGCGAGTCGGGGCCGGTACCTGACACTATGTCGGCGTGCGTGAAGGCGTCGAAGTCGCAATAGGGAACGCGAACTTGCTCACCGTCAACCTTGGGGTTGGGATGCAGCTGAGTGTAAGCAAACTCAGGAGTTAGTATCTTCGTGTGGGTACGGTAGTGTGGCAGGAGCAAGTCTCTGGCTGTTGGGGCAAATCCGCCGTGGTAGAGGCCTGGCAGCATATCCAGAACGTAGGAAACTTCACCGCCGTGCTCGAGATTCTCGCCTGTAGCATGCTTCAGCACTTCGAATTTGAGCTCTGTTGGTAGCGCACGGAAGTTGAAGGGTTCTTGACGGTCACCGGTTCCCCAGTTGGGATTCCGAGCCAGCTTTCCCGTTCCGTGAAGTCCGTCGAGACCATCCATCGTGACGGATATGGTACTTGGTTAGGTAGTGCAATAAGAAATGGCAGCTCGGATCGTGATTTGAGTGTAGATTGGAAGGTGTGCAGAATGGTTGGAAGTTGTATAACGTTTGTGAGTCCTCTGGGCAAAGGCAATGCTCGCTTTAAATCTAGCAATACCGGACGAGGTCCTTTGTCACCTCTGTCAATGAAAGCATTGTGATCTGTTTCTTTTATGTGACATCTTTGACACTGGACAAGGTCCTTGTCAATTCTGTCAATGAAGGCATTGTGGTCTGTTTCTGTGTGTGACATCTTCGGGATGGCAATTTTCAATGAATCCCGCTTTGTCTATGAAAGTTTCCAAACAATGAAGGGGCGATCCACCATCGAGAAGTAGAACAAATTAGGCATGAGCAGGGTCGATACGTAACAGAGACCTCCCATGCTTACAGTATCCACATCATTCAGAAGTCAGGTGTGTTCCGTACGATACCTGTACCTTATCTGTGTACCGCGCAAAACTCTGCACCACTCTCTTTCGAAAGTGAAACATGCAATGCAAGGTAATGACTGGTTGTGAAAATATCAATACAACAAAAGGGAGGGAGAGATGTCTGTGAGTTACTCAGACCTCAGCCTCGTATAGGTGCTGCAAACTGCAAAAAGAAATGTTTTATGTTGACGACGAGGGGATTCGAACCCCTGCTCATTACTGAAGTGGGAAGCTGTTTCAAACAGCCAAGTATTCAATTCACTTGAATCCACCGCCATAACCACTCGGCCACGTCGCCTTGATAGTCTTAGTCAGCTGGTAAAATCTAAAATATAGCCTCGTACCAGCCGTCGACAAATCACCGACCCACGTCGGCTTCTGTAACCTCCCGGGAAACACGGCTTATAGGTATAAGAATTGCATGTTCGCGTGAGAACTTCTGAGTGCGTGTATATCGTGTTCGTGAGAAGTGCGATCCCGGATGCACCGTACTGGTGTCTGCGCCGGAGGATGAATCACTTTGTGAAGCTACGGGCTCAAGTGCTGCGGGCGCACTCTGCAGTATGGAATGGTGCTGCATGTCGTAGGAGTATCAGTGTGACTCCACCAGCCAACTGCGGGGAGAGCTCGATACGGCTTTCACATGCCACCTTCCTAAACCAACACTATCGCACACCTCAGATCACTACACCGGTCAATCGCTATAAGAGAACATCTTTCAGGAATCTGCCAGTTACTCATTCCCTCCCAACCACCCGGTCCTGTTCAAGCAGTGCTTCAAGCACTATCGTCAGGATGGCTAGCGATAGGGATGTCCTCCCAGATGCGTAAGATTGGCAGATCCCCCATTTGAGAGTGCACCACCTAACGACTGCGTGCTTTAGTGTCAAGCCTTCCAACTATAAGCTCTCCCTCTTCGACCTCGAACTAGGCGGTAAATGGAGCTATCAGGGCAAGGTCGACATTGACGTAGAGGTTAAGAGCAGCGTCAAAGAGATCACACTCAACACATATCAGCTCAAGGTCCACAATGCAGCAATCTCGACGGAGCAGGGCAAGACGGAGGGTTCACTTGAAGCTTCGAACATTACATACGATGAGAAGACGCAGAGAGCGACCTTCCACTTTGACCAGGAGATCCCACAGTCGCACAAGGCTGTGCTGTCGGTCACCTTCGCCGGTACTATGAACAACGACATGGCTGGTTTCTACCGTTCCAAGTACAAGCCTACCGTGCCGGCTGCAGCTTCTGTTCCAAGGGACGACGAATATCACTACATGTTGTCCACTCAGTTCGAGTCATCCGATGCCCGCAGAGCATTCCCCTGCTTCGACGAGCCAAACCTGAAGGCTTCATTCGAGTTCGACATCGAGATTCCGGAAGACCAAGTCGCCCTTTCAAACATGCCGGAGACAGAGACCAAGAAGGGCAGTAAGGAGGGCTTGAAAGTCGTCGCCTTCGAGCGCAGTCCAATCATGAGCACCTACCTATATGCATGGGCTTTCGGCGATTTTGAGTATGTCGAGGACTTTACAAGACGCAAGTACAATGGCAAGAATCTACCAGTCAGGGTGTACACCACCAAGGGCCTGAAGGATCAAGGAAAGCTTGCGCTTGAGAGTGCGCACCAGATCGTCGATTACTTCTCCGAGGTGAGCCCTTCTGCATGAGCAATTTGGTTCCATTTACTGACGCTCACAGATCTTCCGCATTGACTACCCGCTTCCAAAGGTCGACCTGTTGGCTGTGCATGAATTTGTACGTGCTTATCCCCTCCCCGAATAGCCTTACACTCATATTCGAGTAGTTAATAGGTGCAATCTCACCCTGCTGTAAGATGATGTAACTAACGCGAGCTTGCTAGTCACACGGAGCCATGGAGAACTGGGGATTGATTACTTACAGGACAACCGCAGTCTTGTTCGATGAGTACGCCTCTGACCAGAAGTACAAAAACCGTGTTGTATATGTCGTGGCCCATGAGCTTGCTCACCAATGGTTCGGCAATCTTGTTACCATGGACTGGTGGAATGAGCTTTGGCTTAACGAGGGCTTCGCAACATGGGTTGGCTGGTACGCAGTCGATCATCTTCACCCAGACTGGGATGTCTGGGGACAGTTTGTGGTATGTTCGAGAACAGCGTTCAAGATCATGGTGGAATTCTGCTGACCGCATCTGCTAAGACCGATTCAATGCAAATGGCCTTCCAACTGGACTCGCTTCGCACATCTCACCCCATCGAGGTGCCCGTACGGAACGCCCTTGAAGTTGACCAGATCTTTGACCACATCAGCTATCTCAAGGGTAGCTCTGTCATCCGCATGCTGTCAGCACATCTCACTGTCGAAACATTCTTGCTCGGTGTCTCGAACTACCTCAAGGCACACAAGTACGGTAATGCAAAGACTCAAGATCTTTGGGCTGCCCTTAGTGAAGCTTCAGGACAGGACGTCAATGCCTTCATGGACCCATGGATCAAGAAGATTGGGTTCCCAGTACTCACTGCTGCTGAGGAGCCGGGCCAGGTCAGTGTACGACAGTCTCGCTTCTTGTCTGCCGGTGACGTCAAGCCAGAGGAGGACGAGACCACTTGGTGGGTGCCTCTTGGTCTCAAGACAGGCAGTGAGGTCGAGACAGAGGCTTTGACTGTCAAGGAGGATACCCTTCGGAACGTCGATGACGAGTTCTACAAGCTCAATGCAGACCAGACTGGCTTCTACCGCACCAATCTACCACCTCAGAGACTGACCAAGCTTGGTGGCCAACTCGACAAGTTGAGCGTTCAGGATAAGATTGGCCTTGTCGGAGACGCTGCGGCCTTAGCTGTCTCTGGTGACGCTACAACTGCGGGCGTCCTCGCTTTCTTGGAAGGTTTCAAGGTCGAAAAGAATTACCTTGTCTGGTCCGAAGTGTTGTCTAGCCTAGGAAACATTCGTTCCATCTTCTCTGACGACGCGCAAATCTCCGAAGGTCTTCGCAAGTTCACCCTCAAGCTCGTCAGCGATGCTACGGACACGATTGGCTGGGAATTTGGCCCTCACGACGACTATTTGACCGGCCAACTGCGTGCTCTGCTCCTTTCAACTGCCGGTCTCCAAGGTCACCAGGGCACTATCTCCGAAGCCAAGAAGCGCTTCGACGCCTTCATGTCCGGCGACAAGAAGGCCATCCACCCAAGCTTGCGCGCCGCCGTTTTCAAAATCGCGGTCAAGGAAGGCGGACAACCAGCCTTCGACGCCGTCAAGAACGAATACATCAACACGACCTCGATCGACGGCAAGGAGATCGCCCTAGGCGCATTGGGCCGCGTGCAGTCGCTCGACCTCGCCCGCCAATACCTCGACTGGTCCTTCAGCGGCGCCGTCGCCACCCAGGATATGCACACGCCCGCGAACGCACTCGCCAGCAACGCCAAGGTCCGCATCGCAGTGTGGGAGTTCATCAAGAACAACTGGCCCATGGTCCGCGGCCGGCTGAGCGGAAACATGGTCGTGCTGGAACGCTACCTGCGTGTTTCGCTCAAGAAGTACGCTAGCTATGACGTCCTGAGCGATATTGAGGCGTTCTTTGATAAGGAGGATAAAGAGGGCTTCGATCGTGGGTTGGCGGTTGCGCTCGATACGGTTAAGAGTAATGCCAGGTACAGGCAGGCGGATGGGGAGATTATCAGGGAGTGGTTGGGCGCTAATGGCTATCTTTAAACCGGCTCGATTCGAGTGACGGGCGGCCCGTTGCGCCAATAAATCGGTCGTGGAAGAAACACGAAGATGTATAACCGTATCTACCAAAATCGTACTTAGACAAGCAGATAGTTCCTTGTCCCTAATAAGTAGAACACACGTGGGGCTCTCTAAGTTCAAACTGTCCAACAAAAGAGCAGGCACGCACACCTTAAGCACCCGCCCGCTTTCTGCTGTCAATTCGAGATTGCCCTGTTTGGCCCTATTCATCTCAGCTTGTCGGCCGTGGGTGATCAAAGTGTCATTGTAGTGGTAACATATTCCTACATTCTAAGAATAAGGTACTATTCGATGCTTTGTAGTCTCTGGACACACTTTTGGCAGCATCGTGTGGTTGTTCCGCTCACTGAGAACCTCTCCAAGCCAGGGTGTTTACGAAGCATGGTCTGGGAGTTGGTATAGAGTGATCTCATTAGTCCTAGACCAACCTAGTGGGAGATATTCGAAAGAGTGTCATAGAATCGTAGCAGTTCCGGCCCTAATATTGACCAGCCATTTCCTTTGCCTCCTTCGCGCCAGCAACAGCCAGACCATCCGCCGCGATATTGCCCGGGTCATCCTTGTGGCCCTTGACCCAGACAAACTGGACTCTAGACCTGCCCTTGCCCTCACTGACATCGTCGCCAGCCGCTCTGCCAATCCTCTCACGCTCCTCCAGCAACCCGAGCACTTTCTCAATCAGGTCCTTGTTCTCGACCGGCTTCTTCGAGGAGTTGAGCCAGCCGTTACTCCTCCATTTCTGGAACCACTCCGTGACACACTTGATAGCGTATGACGAGTCCGAGTAGATAGTGACGGGTCTATCTCGCGGCGCCAGCTCCAGCGCACGCAAGATCGCCGTCAGCTCAGCACGCTGATTCGTCTGTCGTTCGCCCTTCAAGGGCTCAGAGACATTTCTCGAATCGTTGGGGCCGAAGTAGACGCCTACTCCTGCGATCGCTCCGTTTCCGCCATTCCCGAGAGCGCTGCCATCGGTGTAGATACGCAGCATGCCAGTATCGGCTGGGCCGCTAGCATGCCACTTCGTAGCCCTCGCTTGCTCTGCCGTCTTGTATTCGATCTTGCCGGTCGCGGGGTTGAGGGTGATCCGTGGGTCGAATCCGTCCTCTGTATCTGGCGGAAGAGGTCCTTCGCCTGGTTCGTAATCCCCAGGCTCCTCGGACGGCGCGTGACTATCTCCCTTCCCTGCCTTCTTCTTCTGCTTCTTCGCCGCGTTGCCGCTCGGGGTGCCGGCCCCACTGCCAATGGGACTCCCAAAAGCGCCATCCACATTTCCTCCTGCATATACGAAAGCTTCCGCCTCCGCTCTCGTTGTGAACGCTTTGTGTTTTGGCTTCGTCCAGCCGCGGATCTGTTCTGAAGCGCTCTGCCAGTCGGTGTAGACACCTGGGACGCGCCCATTTTGTACTGCATAGTATTTCTGGACTCCTGACCTGCTAGGCCCTGTGGCGTCTGACTTGATGAAACTCTCGGCCTCCGTGAGCGAGGGGAAGGATTTGACTATAGGCTTGCGGTCAGTGACTGCACTGGGAAAGCATGAAGTGGTCCACTTACAAATTGCACCTTTGTAGCCTCTGACTTGATCCAAGCATTCTGTCCAAGAATGGTAGATACCAGGTTCGTGTCCTGTACGAACCGCGTAGAACTTCAGCTCGGCCCTCTTCCTCTTCGTGCCAGTCGGAGCTGTCGATGGCGCTAGTGAAGATGTCGAAGGAGCAGCCCCGTTCAACGACGTGAAGCCAGCTGCCGCCATTGTCGCCTCGCTGTTCTGACTATATGGATCCTTCCAGTATGATTGTTTCTGATCCAGGAAGCTCTGTCGTAGAAAGCCTGTTGCACCGTAGCTATTGGCACCAACAAAGCGCGTGAAAATACGCGTACGCGGAATTTTGTGGTCTCCAACCAGTCAAATACCCAAAGACTGCTAGTATTGCAGCTCAAATGTACGCGTAGCGTGCGTCGATTGCCTATGTCGTGAGCGTTCTGGGTCCCTCCCTTACGAGGAGCGGAGCGGAGCTTATGACCCCCGAAGCCGGCGGTGGTGTGTCCAAGTGTCGCAACTTTGCGAACGTACTGGGCTGCAAAAGACCTTGTTGGAGCGGGAAAGGAGGCAGAGATTGGAGGTCAGCGCAGACAGCAGGAGGAGAAGAGTCTCACGAGGGGGCGTTTGTCGGACGCCGGGGGGGCCAGGGTGGTGGCATGGAAGGCGCGGCGGTACCTGGACCCCCGCCCGCCTTGCGTTTGGCTTGCCGGCACATCGGGCTACCATCCCCACCACTTCGTCCTGCTCCTTCTATACAGTAAGGTAAAATATACATGTATGCAACCTTCAGCGCAGGAACAATCTGTGCGCTGTTACATTGCAGGAATCGCCCTTTACATAGTGCCAGGCGGTGATCGGCCGCTTTCTCAGGGCACGCAAGCACGCAATACTGCGGCAAGGTGTAGATAGGTTCCAAAGCATATCCCTCGGTCTTTCACCACTATACCAATCAACACGCGGTTAGCCAGTCTAGATATTGGGTACTCCTGCACATCTGTATAACATCAATATTGTCATCATGTTCGAGGTACACATTTCTCCAATGGCCGTGCACTCTAGGGAACTCTACTGACAGCAGCCCAAGACACGTCATGCCTCCGACCGCTACCACCTCCGCCTCCACCGCGCTCGATCCGTCGTCCTCTCACCCGAAGAGCTCGTCGAGATTCGCGCCGCTCAGCGCACTTTCGAAGGAGCTTACATTCGCACCTCGCTCGGACAATTCTCGTTCGCGTTGGTCGTGCTCAAGATCTTTACGAGCGAATTCTATTCCATTGGTGCCCTGTTCGCACTTTATGGAGCTGGAGTTCTCGGCGTGAGCGCGTTCAGACGCATGCAAGGGAATCGGCAGTTCTTCAGTGAGATCGGAGAGGATGGTTTGCACAGGAAGCGGTTTCGGACGAGTGGGAACGTGGTCGTGGTTTTGACCGCGCTGAGTGTGGCGGCGTATGTGTCTTTACTGGTACTCACGCTCAATCTGGACGAGTAGGGTACAACTGGAAGTGGGTGGAAGAACACGATGATGACGATGTTACGATTTATGAACGTCAACTATACACAGTAGAAGGAATCATGGTTGTTCACCAATGCACTCACGGGATTGCGCAAACCGATACAAAAAGATCCGTGGCGTGCGCCTGGCGGATGCCATTGATCCATCTACTATCGATAGACGAGGAAAACAAACAGCGTTTCACCCGGTGCTTCCAGAAATAATGAATGTCTTCCCTATCCAATCAGAACCGGACCAGAAAAGCCAGAATATGCGGCATCCGTCATGTTCCTGATCAGCATTGTGTACTACAACCAGGAATGTAATGTTGTCCTGCAAAGGTACTCGTATCACTCATCGACCAGATACGTACAAGTCAGCGTTAAGGCAAGCGGATGCATAATCTATTCCATGTATGATCGTGGAAATCGTATCCTGCCGCCCTGTACGTTTGGCCGTCATATCCGTACGTACCTGTAAGTTACCTATTCTACCCTGAGTTAGGGTCAGATGGACGCAGCCGCTGACAGCATGCCGTTTTCGGAGTGGAAATCCGGAGTTCAGTATGGGGGATAGGGCGGAGTTGGGCCCCGGCGCGGAGGTGGCGGAGCCGAAACAGCGAGCGTCAGGAAAGGAGAAAGCAAATCTGAAGGGCGTGAGGTCAGGAATGGCGAGGGAATGCTGGTCCGGTCCAACAAGGAGCTGTGGTTTGCTTGCGCGTTGTCGTTGTTGTGACGCAGCCTGATAGCAACCTTGAATCACAAGATAGGTAGAGTTCTATTCGTGGTGCAGACAACCGTTCAGGCAGGCGTGGCATCTCCTCAAAAGGTGATTCGCTTGCCCGGTCCGGACTCCTGGGCCAAGCCTTGGGTGGTGGGCGATGCGCGACACAACAATAGATTAGGTCGCAGATGGGGGTGGAATATTAGGAGAACAGCGTGTCTAGACGTCTTGACCTTGCTTCTTGTTACCTAACTATTCACTCACTACCTGTCTCGTGCTTATTGACAGCGCTTGGCTGCTGTGGTGCTTTGTGTTGCTCGCTGAGCCCGCCCGTCTGCCCAGGGTACAGCGGTACAGCCTTGTACGGTACAGCCGCATCCGGAGGACGCAAGTGATCGCCAGCAGGATCAACCACAGATCGACCCAACGCCAGGCACAGGTTCGGGCGCGCATGCGACGCTGAGGCTCCTGTCGCACTGACGCCTGAGGAAGCTGGAAGACTCATAGGCGGCTCATCCTGCTTCCGAAGTCTAAATAACGTTTTGAACTCACACTTCTAGACTGGTTCCAGTTTCTGCTCTTTGCTCTCAATAACCACACGACGCCACCAGCCAAGCTTCGTCTTGTTCCCTACGGACGAAAAGCTTCCCAACATTGAACCACAAGGTTAACGGCGCGGCGACCATATAATCCACCGACTTCTTGGCCCTTTTCTTCCCGGCGCCCGCGTGCGCAGTCGAGGAAAGGCCGAACAATACCCAGCGAAAAGCGAGAAAAGGACAGCCAGAAGAAAACATTCAGGGAATAGTTCAGGGAATAGTTCAGGGAATACCTAGCAAGGGCAAGCTTCAGCAAAGCCCAGCAAAGTTCTGGGGCTAGGCTGCCAACAGCTTCCAGCCTGCCGCGTTGAGGTCGGCAATACTAAGCGCGATAGGCGGAACTTTGGCGTCATAAGCCAATTTTTGTCTCCAGAAGGGACCACTCTTTCGGCGCGCGATGCCGCTCATCTGCGACGCAGACCACATTCTAAAACCTGCGCACTCCACACTGTCCACAGACCTCTCACGTCGCCAAAGCCAGCAGTCTGAGATCGCAAAGATCGTCATGATGAGCAACGCAAACAGCACAGAACAGAGACGAGAAACCCCCGACCACGACCGCGACCAGGCCAACGTCACAAGCCTGAGGCACCATCTTGATAAGACACTCCCGAACGGTGCTCACAATCCAGAAGCAATGCAGCCACCACAAGCACGCCCACTGCCCGTCCAGCGCTTCGCGACGACGGGTAACATTGGCTCGAGTCAAGCAATGAACGACACACCCGCCACCACTGCACCCAACAGCCCTAGATTGTCAGTGTTGCCAAATGGAAATGGATCTCCTCCCACCGAACTAACCGCCGATGCCAGACTGCCCATAAGGCAGAATTCAGGTTCCAGCACACCGCGCATTCGCCCCACTACCCTTGACATTCCAGGTCTCACAAAGTCTAAAGTATCGCCAGACGGAAGGATAGCCCAGCGCGATGTGGGCGCAAAGTTGGTCATCGTCATGGTTGGCCTGCCAGCAAGGGGCAAGAGCTATATCACAAAGAAGCTTGCAAGATACCTGAACTGGTTACAACACGACACTAAGATCTTCAATGTTGGCGAAAGACGACGTGTAGCCGCAGGCGGCCCGAACACACTGGAGAAGACCAAGAGCAGGGAGAGCCAAAGCGGTCATGACCACAGACACAGCACCACGGGCGCACCATCGGGTATCATCAATCAGAGAGGTTCGATTGATGCAAGCAACACTCCTGCAGCAATCATGCTGAACGGAGAGGCTGTTGATGCGCCAGGTGCACCGCAACGGAGCAACACACTTGAAGCGCCCAATGGAGACTCGGAGCCAGAAAAGAAGGGAAATGACACAGATCACTTGGATGCGACGTTCCCCGACCTTACGAAGGTCTCCACCCCAGAAATGCCGGACGGCGATCACATGGACCAGTCCGCCAACTTCTTCGATCCTGCGAACAAGAAGGCAGCATTGATCCGGGAGCAAGTCGCCATGGATACCTTGGATGAGCTATTGCACTACATTCTTGAGGACAACGGTTCGGTTGGTATTCTCGATGCCACCAACAGTACTCTGGAGCGGAGAAAGGTTATCATGAAGCACATTAGGGAAAAGGCTGGACCGGAACTGAACGTGCTTTTCCTCGAGAGCCGCTGTGTTGATGAGCAACTTCTCGAGTCCAACATGCGCCTGAAGCTCTCCGGACCGGACTACAAGGACAAGGACCCAGTGGCCGCCCTCGCAGATTTCAAGAAGCGTGTTGTCATCTACGAGAAAGCCTACGTTCCGCTAGGCGATTACGAGGAGGCAAACAACATGCCCTACATTCAGATGATCGATGTTGGACGGAAGATAATCTCCCACCAAATTCGCGGCTTCTTGTCTGCTCAGGCGAACTACTACCTACTCAACTTCAATCTTGCGCCCCGCCAGATCTGGATCACACGTCATGGTCTATCTATGGACAATGTCTCGGGCAAGATTGGCGGTGATTCAGACCTGAGCGATGAGGGTATCCGCTACGCCAGGTCTCTGACACGCTTCGTCGAGTACGCCCGCAAAGAGTGGGACATGAAACAGCTGCACAAGGTTCAAAACTCTCACTTCCCACCCCAGCCTGGTGACACCACTCCTCCAAACCCACACTACCAACCCAACGACAACAACGAGCTGCCACAAAAGTCATTCTGTGTCTGGACAAGTATGCTCAAGCGCAGTGTGCAGACGGCGCAGTTCTTTGACGAGGAGGAGTATGATATCAAGCAGATGCGTATGCTGGACGAGCTCAACGCCGGACAAATGGAGGGTCTTACGTATGCCTCCATCGCCAACGATCACCCAGATGAGTACCAGCTCCGCAAGAAGGACAAGCTTCACTACCGCTACCCTGGACCCGGTGGTGAAGGCTACCTTGACATCATCAACCGTCTGCGTCCGGTCATCGTGGAGCTTGAGCGCATGACAGACCACTGTCTGATCGTCGGTCACCGCAGCATCGCGAGAGTGCTTCTGGCCTATTTCAGAGGGCTCAACAGGAACGACGTTGCTGATCTGGACGTCCCGATTGGCATGCTTTACTGTCTTGAGCCAAAGCCATACGGTGTCGAGTTCAAGGCATTCCGATGGGACAAGGACAGCGAATGGTTTTACGAGCAGCCGAACTTCGAGCTCAAGCGGGCTGAGGATGACATGCAGTAGATGATGAGAAGGACACAATGTAACATTATTGTCGGTTTGGGACTTTTGGTTCGGGTGGTTGTCAACGGTGCTTTTGGGTTTTAGCGCGGCGTTATGAGCATGATAGGCGGACATTGATCACTGGGGCGAATAGATATGAAGGACTGAATGCTTGCATGGGATCGGTAGTCATAGCATGATGGGATAGATTCTCCATTCTTACTCGATTCGTACTCTAAGACTAATGCTAATGACGGTCGCTCCCTCCACGATACAGGTTTCCGGTCCTACACTGCAACCATAAGTATCTACTGTACATTTCATGTTTTCGACTAGCTCTTTGAGCAGCATCCACATGGCACCAGCAAGTTCCGTAGAAGCAACCTGCATCCCTGCATCCTCGACACGTATTGTCAGAAGAGGAGGTCGCCTTTCCGGAGGCCAACAGACAGAACACCTATAACCGTGCATCGAAAGGTCAACCTTCTAGTTGAAACGCGTAGCAAGAAAAGGAATGTAGCTAGCATCGGTAAGGAGAGATTGTCATCAGGCCTAGATGACTCTAGAGCCCTCGACCGCTCCAGCTATGAAGCCAGGTCTCTCTGGACCATGAAGCAGAGGATGAACAGGTAGAAGATTCCGTCCGTCCTACAATAGCAGGTCGTAAAAGTACAATAATTTAGAAAGGAAGAAGATTCGGCGTCTCAGCGAAAATGTGATTATGCAGCTGGGTCAGGATGGCCCGAGCGCGCTTCGGCTTGCCGGCCACTCAGAAGCGTCGAAAGTGCAGTGACGCCCAAGAGAGAAGCTCATCGCCCTGGACGTCCACGGCTCCTCTTGTTTGGCGCCACATCACCGACAGCATCCCACTCTCCGACCCCCTCTCGGCCGCGCATCCTATATACCCCTGCGCACCATCACGATGCTGTCCAGAACTGTCGCGGCCAGGCGGCTAGCCAGGCAATCGCAGAGACTGTCCCGCGCCTCGCGAACCTTCACCACCACCCAGAGCCGGCCTGCCGAGGTAGAGCTCACCATTGATGGCAAGAAGGTTTCGATTGAGGGTGAGTAGAAGATTGTACAGTACGACGAGTGGACCAAGGGCAATGTCTGACACTATCCACAGCCGGCTCCGCCCTCATCCAGGCCTGCGAGAAGGCCGGTGCCACCATCCCTCGCTACTGCTACCACGAAAAGCTCATGATCGCCGGAAACTGTCGTATGTGTCTCGTCGAGGTGGAGAGAGCACCAAAGCCAGTTGCATCTTGCGCATGGCCCGTACAACCTGGTATGGTCGTCAAGACCGACTCACCCCTCACACACAAGGCCCGCGAGGGTGTCATGGAGTTCCTCCTCGCCAACCACCCTCTCGACTGCCCTATTTGCGACCAGGGAGGCGAGTGTGACTTGCAAGATCAGAGCATGAGATATGGTTCGGACCGGGGTCGTTTCCACGAGCTTGAGGGTAAGCGTGCGGTTGAGGACAAGAACATCGGACCACTGGTCAAGGTAGGGACAAGACACAAGACTTGCAATACGGACACAATGGCTGATTTTGGCAGACTTCCATGAACAGATGTATTCACTGCACGAGATGTGTTCGTTTTGCCAACGATGTTGCTGGCGCGCCAGAGCTCGGCTCTACTGGCCGTGGTAACGATCTCCAGATCGGCACCTACCTCGAGACCGCCCTTGACACTGAGCTGTCCGGAAATGTTATCGACCTTTGCCCTGTCGGCGCCCTCACATCCAAGCCATATGCTTTCCGCGCCAGGCCATGGGAACTTGGCCACGCTGAGTCCATTGACGTCCTGGACGGTCTTGGATCCAACATCAGAGTTGACACCAGAGGTCTTCAGGTTATGAGGATATTGCCAAGGTTGAACGATGATATCAACGAGGAGTGGATCAATGACAAGTCAAGATTCGCATGCGACGGATTGAGCACACAGAGATTGACTACGCCTCTGATTAGGAGAAACAACGAGTTCCAGCCGGCTACCTGGGAGCAAGCGCTGGTTGAGATCGCCGAGAAGTACCAGCAGGTTGCTCCAAAGGGCGATGAGGTCAAGTTTGTGGCTGGCCACTTGGTCGACACCGAGGCTATGGTTGCTGCGAAGGATTTGGCCAACAGGCTGGGCTCTGAGAACCTTGCGCTTGACCAGCCAAAGGGTAGCGAGCCAGTCGCTCACGGTATCGACATCAGGTCGAACTACGCCTTCAACTCCAAGATCGTCGGTGTGGAAGAGGCTGACGCTATTCTCCTTGTCGGAACCAACCCACGTCACGAGGCCGCCATCCTGAACGCACGTATCCGTAAGCAATGGCTCCGCTCCGACCTTGAGATTGGTCTCGTCGGCGAGGACTTCGAGTCAACCTTCGAGTACGAGAAGCTCGGTGCCACCGCCAGTGAACTCAAGTCTGCTCTCTCCGGCGCTTTCGGCAAGAAGCTGGCCCAGGCTGAAAAGCCTATGATCATTGTTGGTAGCGCCGCCGTTGAGCACGAGGACGCCAAGGCCATCTACGAGATCATCGGTAGCTTCGTCGAGAAGAACAAGGCCAACTTCACTACCAACGAGTGGAATGGATACAACGTGCTTCAGCGCGCTGCTTCCCGGACGGGTGCCTTTGAGATTGGCTGGTCCGTCGCCAGTCCAGAGACCGCCAAGGTCACCCCTAAGTTCGTCTGGCTGCTCGGCGCCGACGAGATCACCGCCGAAGACATTCCAAAGGATGCTTTTGTCATCTACCAGGGCCACCACGGTGACCGCGGCGCTACCCTTGCCGATGTCGTCCTGCCAGGTGCCACCTACACCGAGAAATCCGCTACTTACGTCAACACTGAGGGACGTGTTCAGATGTCCCGTGCCGCCACCTCTGTCTACGGTGCCGCCCGCGACGACTGGAAGATCCTGCGTGCCGTCTCCGAGGCGCTTAACGCACCTCTTCCATACGACGATGTCGAGGCCCTCCGCGACCGTATGGAGGACATCTCACCCGCCCTTCGCCGCTACGACATCGTCGAGCCAGCTGGTCTGCCTGCGTTGTCCAAGGTGCAGCTCATCGACCAGAACAAGGGCTCCAAGATCGGCGGTACCGCGTTCAAGAAACCAATCGAGGACTTCTTCTTCACAGACGCCATCTCCAGGAGTAGCCCGACCATGGCCAGGTGCTCGGCGGCCAAGGCTCAGAAGAACGCAAAGACTAACTTTATGGCGTCCGGTGAGCCGGACCCACAGGTCAACTACGGCTTCACTGCTTCTGGTTCAAGCGCATAGAGAGGTTTAGGGAGCGAGTTCTGTACAGTTAGGGGCAGGTCGACGATATAAATGGTGGCGAGAGGCCGAGTAGATGGCGACGATGCAAAGTAGGAGCATGATCCCTTTGTGGAATGGAATGAACAGCGTTCGAGGGTCTTCCGCATGCCGAGATCAAGTGGGCATGCACGGCGTTGGGTTTTTCTAGCTACAGTGTATATATCTTCAATCGCATTCATGTC
This sequence comes from Zalaria sp. Him3, assembly GCA_027923365.1. NCBI lineage: Eukaryota > Fungi > Ascomycota > Dothideomycetes > Dothideales > Zalariaceae > Zalaria > Zalaria sp. Him3. The sequence goes on from BPUN01000006.1 coordinate 1,085,471, forward strand.
GAAAGAGAAGCAATCTAGACCAGTGTACTGTACAGTAATTGTATCGGCTCTTCGACGTTGGTTAGATCTGGACCGCAACCAATCAAGGGGCCGTCATACCATTTATGGTCCAAGCTCGGTCAGGACTGTCAGAGAGTCTCGCATGTCACCAGATGTACGATGATGCGGAGACCCTGGATTCGCAACCTTAAACGCTCGGGAGGCCGTACAGAGACTACCTTACTCTACAAATCACGGTGATACCCTTCTCTTCTACCTTGTATATACCACACTTTTTGAGCTCTACAATAACCATGAGCTCCCTCGGTGCCAGTCCAGTCGCTGCTGGTCTGCGGCGATCACTACGCAGCTCTCAATCACAGAGTCTCAGATCCGCAGTTCGTTCATCCAGACAGTGCATTCGCAGGCCTCAGGCCCGCTTCATTTCAGATGGAACCCGTCCTCCAATTCCTCCGGCAGAGCACTCGAAGACGACGGTGTTTATGCCGAAGACGCGCATTGCCGTCGGCATTGTCTTCATCGGCTCAATCATCTACAGCATGGTACATCTCCCCTCTCCCCCAACCCCCAGCTTCCCTCCTACGAGCATGTACTAACCAGTATCTACCTGCTACAGAAGACAGAGAATGTGAACGAAACCGAGCCGGCCTCGATCGCAGAGCGGGACCAACTCAGTAAGCGCGAAAGCGGGGTGACGGCCTCGTCCCCGATGCGGCTACGAATGGAACAATTCATAAAATCGCAGCAGAAAGAGATCGTTCGTGAGCTCGAGAAGGTCGACGGGACCTCGTTCGCGGTCGACAAATGGGACCGGCCGGCCGGCGGCGGCGGCATCACCTGCGTGCTGCAAGACGGCAACGTGTTCGAGAAGGGCGGCGTCAACACTTCCGTCGTCTACGGCGTGCTACCGCGCGCGGCCATCGAGAAGATGCGGGTTAATCACAAGGCGTTGGATCCGGACGTGGACAGTTTGGAGTTCTTTGCGGCGGGGTTGAGTATGGTGTTGCACCCTAAGAACCCGATGGCGCCGACGGTGCACCTCAACTACCGCTACTTCGAGACGGCGAACAAGGACGGCACACCCAACGCGTGGTGGTTCGGGGGCGGGACGGACTTGACGCCGTCCTACCTGTTCGACGAAGACGCGATTCACTTCCACCGCACGATCAAGGACGCCTGCGACGCGCACGACAAGACGTACTACGCGAAATTCAAGAAGTGGTGTGACGAGTACTTCTACCTGCCGCACAGGAAGGAGTCGCGCGGCGTCGGAGGTATCTTCTTCGACGACTTGGACGAGCAGGAGAAGGACCAGGAGGAGCTGTTTTCGTTTGCCCAGGACTGTCTCAAGGCGTTCTTGCCTTCCTATCTCCCCATCATCAATCGCAGGAAAGACATGCCGTATACGGAGAACGAGAAGGCGTGGCAGCAGCTGCGGCGGGGCAGATACGTCGAATTCAACTTGGTGCATGATAGGGGTACCGCGTTCGGTTTGAACACGCCTGGTGCGAGGGTCGAGAGTATCCTTATGAGCTTGCCGCTTACGGCGCGCTGGCAGTACCAGCATAGCCCTGAGAAGGGCACGAGGGAGGAGCGCATATTGAATGTTCTGAAGGAGCCCAAGGAGTGGGTTTGAGAGCGACGACTGTTGAACACCCTTCTTGTACAGTACCCATACCACCTACCACCACCACCACCCTGACTCCGACAAAAGGCGCGGCGCATTTGTACTCGCATTGGGACATGCGTTGGGGTTCCGGATGATACCATATTCTCGCACGCTTCGATAGAATCTCTTGTACGATTAAAATGAACGATCATCAAATACATCCAACCCGCTATTGCGGATGAACGCTGGCTGGCCAAAAGGTGACTGCTGTTGATCGTCTTTCCAGTGGATATATCAATTCTCATTCGTTCCATACGATGTGTGTTGTACTCGTCCTGGAGTCAGTGCCCTCACAAAAGGCACGTGGAGCACCAACAATGAAACCGGAAGTATAGAATGTATGTACAGAACACATGACCACCTGACGTAGCGTGAGGCTCAGCGCCAACATGCAATACCTTACCCCTTAGTCTCACTCTCACCTGTGCTTTTCAGTCACACCCTATTCGCCCGCTTGCTTTCTTCTGATGAGTTGTGTATAGTCGTCGACATGGCCCCCTCACCACTGTCTGGAGCACCAGCATGCTCAAGTGTACAGGAGCTTCGCAAAACTGCCAAAAATGCTCCGAAGGAAGCTCTCTCTTCGCTTTCAACCGCGTCCAGCAATGCATTAGCCGCTATCAGAAGGACTGATTGCCTTCATGTTTACCATGTCTGTGGCTCAGCAGACGACGCGCTGCTTGTTGCTGTCGTCTACGAGCAACTTCGTGTTCGCAGCTCTAATAGCAGGGGTACAGGGGAAGGCAAACCGTGTGCGGTGGTCTGTGTGAGTGAGAGTCACGCCAGAGCTGGATCCTTCGACAACATACTCCACACAATCCAACTGCATAGCGATGATGAAGGCAAATCTACAAACAACGGATGTGTACTCTTCTATCGAATGCCCAACGACTGTGTCTTCATCCTCTGCAAAGGTGTGAAAGACTTTCCCCAAACCACGCAGATACCCCAGTCACACTGGACCTCACTTCGACACGCCGCCCAGCATCTCGTCACGGCGATCAAATCCGCCTGGGAAATCTCAAACCAGACCAAGCTGATCCTCTTCAACACGACCTCGCCCGTCCTGATCGCCTGCATGCCACTCTGGTTCTGGCCCTCCTGCCACGCCACACTCTTCGTCTCCACCCTATGCGGTCCCACCTTCACCCTCTCCCCACCAACGACCCAATACCGCACCTACTGGGACCGAATCCTCCAGCTCTCCGCCCACATCCCCGTCATCCACGCCAGCCCCACCTATTCCACCTCCGGCCGCCTCGACAGCCTCACATCCCTCCCCGCCTACAGCCAAACCTGGCCCCTCCTGCTCCCCGCACCTCTAACCCGCGCCCTCCTCCACAACACCCTCGACGCACTGACCACCTACCTCCTCCGCTTCGCGGGCGCGCTGAGCGCCCACCACGGCGCCGACTGCGTCGCCCGTGCCCGCGCCCTCTTCGCCCACGACCCCGCCGCTGGGGAATGGATGCGCCGCTGTCTCGAGCCCGCGTATTACGACAAGGAGACGCTCACAGTTGCGACCGTGCTGAACAGCAGGAAGGTCATGGCCGAGTACATGGCGTGTCCGATGGACGCCGACGCGGCCGCGCTGCTCTGTCTGCTGCCGGGCGCGAGCAAGCGTGTTGGGGCCAGCGACCTGGTGGCTGCGCGAGTGGTGGTTGCAGAGCGGTCGGGAGCGGGTGCGGCTGCGGCTGCGGGTGCCACGCCGGTCGATGTCTGTCTTTCTGGGGAAGGCAACCAGTACGTGCTCCTTGACAGGGGCGTGTCGGGTGCGGTGGACGAGTGTCTGAAGAGGGTGTTTGAGGGCTTTGTTGGCGCGGTGAAGGCGCGGGTTGGTGCTGCGCGGGGTGGTGCCGCGCCCACGATGCCCAGGCCCATGGCTGTCGTGTGGCGGGACTATGTCCGTGCTACGAAGGGGACAGTGGAGTTTTTGGCGAGGGAGGAGGAGAGGAGGGGTGGCAAGGGGAAGTTGGGGGAGATGAGGAGGGAGAGTCGAGAGGGTGCGATGACGGTGATTGCGAAGAGGAGCTTGTAGGAGGGTGGAGAGCTGTCTCTACTTCAGTTCCTGCAATCAAGTTGCTTGATTTCCATGTGAACGGGCATCTTTGAAACCCCTCTTTGCCTTGCTGCAAGCACAGATTCACAGCGATATATTCATGTGAGCGAGGTGAAGCAGCGTTAACCCAGACCGTGGATGTTGACTGGCATTGGCACTCCGCTTGAGAAAGTCTGGATTGCATTCGCAACACTCGGAATGTTCGAATCGGCTATAGGCACTCCGTCGTCCCAGTCCCATGGCATTGGCAGTGACAGCTTCAATTGTGGTCAAGACTTAAAGTCCTATTCATGTGTCACAACTCACAACTTTCATGCGAACTGCTCGGCCAATCGGAAGATGTGCCGGGCTGCAGGTGTATGAAACATGGATGCAGCACATGTATACATACTATATACATGTATATGTAACTTGAAGGGTGTACACGTCTTGCATATAAGGTAATCCACACCAGTACGAATACTCTCCAGCTGTCGGGCTGCCGAACCGAAGACGTCAGCAGTCATGACTGACGACGGTCCGGTTGCACTGTACCTTAGGTAAGGTAGTAAGTTGACCGTCGATCCCGCAGCCGACGTCGGAATGGGTGCGCTTGCCTCTGTATCTCGCACGGAGCCGTCCGCAATTCCATTCCTATTCCGGCGTTTCGGTGCTTCGACATGCTTGGCAGCTTTAAACACTCCACATGCACGCCCACCTCAGCAAAGGCGTTCGGCGAACAGATGACTGGTGATATCTACAGTATAGAGAAGACGTAGCCGTGCGCAAGGGGGCGGGAATGTTTAACGATTCCGAGATGGAAGAAGCCCAGGGCCCCAGAGATTTATCAAGTGCCCTTATTAGTGGATCGGATTTATAACAACCGGGACTTACAGCCGAGAATGACGATAAGGACCTGACGCTGGTCCGGGGAAAGGGAACAGTGAAGACGTACGTGTTGATCAGGAACGTGTTTAAATTGTAACTTATAGAATAGTTGTATACATATATCCTTCTGTTTACTATCCAATAACTCTTAAATAGCAAAAATGGCACCACAGATTGGCTGGGTGAGTAACGAATGACATCGATTCTAATCCCCCAGATCTTGTACCCTGCCTCCGTTCGGATGGACTCCGTTTGCGAACACTTTGTATGCTGACCCAGTGGCAAACAGTATGGACTCGGCTCCATGGGCCGCCTCATGGCAGAGAACCTGCAAAAGCATCTCGCGAAGAAGGAAGACGAGAAGGCCATGATCTACTACAACCGCACAATCGCCTCGGGAGACACTCTCAAGAGCCTCGGCGCGACGCCCGCAGAGAGCTTCGAGGATCTCGTGGCGAAGAGTGATGTTGTGTTCACGATGGTAAGCGGCTTGAGATAGAATGCAATGCCCCCGTCAAAAGAGAGGTTGAGGTGGGAGAGACGTTAGTAACTGGCGCAGGTCTCCAACGACAGCGTCCTCGAAGACTTGATCCAATCCGCGATCCAATCAGCCGGCAGCCTGGACGGCAAGATCTTCGTCGACTGCTCAACCGTGCATCCCGACACTGCAGAGAAGCTCTCCACGGAGCTGTCGAGCCACAACGCCACCTTCCTCGCCGCCCCCGTGTTCGGCGGTCCCGCCATCGCGGCCACGGGTAAGATCGTCGTCGCGATCGGTGGCGAGCCGGCTGCGTGTGAGAAGGTGACGCCGTATATCCTCGATGTCTTTGGCAGGAAGGTCATCAACTGCGGCGACAAGGCGAGGAATTCGTCGCTGCTGAAGATTGGTGGAAACATCGTCACGCTGAACCTCATGGAGGCGGTCGGCGAGGCCCAGATCTTCGCCGAGAAGACCGGGCTCGGGACCGGCCCTATGCAAGATCTGATCACGGACGCCATCGGGCCCGTCGCCGGCGGCTATTCTCAGAGGTAAGCGCCCTTCCCTAACCCCGTGTCTCACCCGCTTCTCTTACATCGGATCGCCATCGCTAAACCGAGTAATGTGCAGGTTGACCACTGGCATCTACGCGCCATCGCTGGACACTCGGCCCGGCTTCGGCGTCTCCCTGTCCATCAAGGACGCCGACCATGCTTTGTCGATCGCGGCAGAGCAAGGCATGAAGCTCCCGGGGCTGGAGGTCAGCAACGGCAAGATGAAGGCGGCGCGCGAGTATGGGGGTGAGTGCCTCGATGCTAGCTCCATGTACGGAGTGCTGCGACAGGAAGCCGGGCTTCCGTTCTGGAACGAGAAGAGTCGCCAGGGTGGGAAGTAAGATGGATAGGGTAGGGTGAGTGAGTGAGACGTATGTGCAAGGTTATAGAAACTACGGCTACAGCTAGAGCTACAATTAAACAAGATGTAGAGCGGATATAGAAGATCATAGATATGAGCATGGTTACAGGCAGAAAACGCTGAACACATCGGATATTAGAAACTCGCCCAAGATTAGCTGGTCACTTCGCCCCATCCGTACATCGCATCACCGTGGTTGCCGCCCGCCCAGTACACCCTTGAGTCCCCGAACTCCCCTTCCATTTTGAGATTGAGCCATTCACGAGCGACAAAGTCGGCGCGTCCTTGGTTGCGAATCGTGAGATCGAATTTGAATGGCTTTGGCTTGGCGATGAGCAGGCTCGAATACTCCAGCGTAGGATCAGGGTCTGGTCGCGAAGGTGTAGTGGCGAGTGGTGATTTCGCATCGACGAAAGGAGCCTCTATGCTTTCTTCAACGGCCGAGTGCCTTCTCGATTCTGGAGGGGTCGGTAAACCATGCTGGATGCTGACGTTGTCCGGCAAATAGACGCTCGGAAACTGGCCGGGCATGGCTTCAGTCGCGGAGGCTGCTCCTTGCTTGGCCTCGAGCAGCTTGTACGTCAGATCATGGACCCCTAGCGGTCTTTCCGACTCGTTCTCCGAAGGTGGCGTGGGTGGACCACTTTCCGCAACGGCTTGCTCTGGCTGCGTGGGTTGTGTGCCAGACTGTGATGACTGTGCCGTATCGACATCGGCATCAGGGATGCTCATGTTGAACAGCCATGCCATGCTGCCGATACCAACGAAGAGATCGGCCTCCGTGACCCCCATGCCTTGACATGTTCGCCGACCATAACCGAATTGACTGTAACCGGTTATAGTGGGATATTTGGTCAAGGGTTCTTGGTAGGTTGGATACTGGGGTTCAAGCCACCGCAGCGGATTGAACGCATCAGGGTCAAAGAATATCGAGGGGTCGCGGCTGATTGACCACTCAAGCGGGTGAATGACTGAGCCGGCGGGAATGTGATAGCCATCATAGACATCATCTTGGGTGAGTTCATGCGGTATGCCTAACGACAGTCAGCAAGTTTGCATGCAGCGGATCGCCAGCCATATTACCAGTCGGAACCGGAGGTCTCCATCTCATGGTTTCCCTGATGAAGGCACGAAGGACAGGCATGTCCGGCATGTCACTGAAACGCGGCATCCTATCACCCAGTACGCGGTCTATCTCCTCATGAAGGACATGCTGGTACTGGGGGAAATGGCACATTGCAAGGCAGAAGCTTTGCATAGGCGCTGCGATGGTGAGCGCACCTGCTATGCCGTGCATGCCTACTGCAAAAGCGCCTTCGAGGTCCGACGCGAAACCCCAGGAGCTCTTTCTTTCTAGGAATTGGCGCGTCCATGACTGCGGTGTAGTTGACGTCTTCGGGCTAGTAGGGCTGCTGTCGGGCATAGAAGAGGCGGCGGCCGAACCGAGGCGCTGTGCCACCTCGTCTTGCATGACCTGGAAGAAACGTTTCTCTGTCCTCGAACGGCGCAGCTCCCATGCTTTCGCAGAAATCCACTTCTCCGGCAAGTTCATGATGAAGGGTAGCTTGTTGCCTAGAGCACCAGACGGAGAAACGCCGATGAGCAACTCTCGAGCTCTCTGTTTCAGCTCATCTGCAGGCTCAGGGGTACCCCAAGCCAAGCGAGACGTGATGCGCGCAATGTAGGACTCCAGTGCATGATTATACCGAGCCGGATCAGTCATGAGCTCGAACAGTAACCGAACAGACTCCAGTTCCGGGTAGTTGTAAAAGGAAGCCTTTGCCGAGGTGTCCATTACTTGCTTTGCGAACTTCCGCTGGCGAGTCCACTTTTCTGTGCGGGCATGTCAGCCGTGGCAGTTATGGAGGGAACCCCACACAAGCTCACCGTTCTTGCTCATGAGAGGGAGGTATTGCCCACTCGTCCTATTGTCTTGCTCCAGCGCGGGAATATGGGGCCGGTCAGAGTAGATTGCGCTACGCCCTGCGAGGAGATCTTTCGCAATACGGTCTCTCGAGATCCAAACATGGTTGGTGCCAGCCAAGTTACACTGGTATATAGGTCCATATTTCTGTCCCCATTCATGGAACTTGAGAATGCTGTTCTTCTGCGGTAAATCAGGAACGCTGCCAATGAGTGGGTATCCTGTCAGTGAAGTGTGGTCAGCAGGTCGTTCGCGTCTGAAACCAATCTACAGCTTCGGCAAGGTTTTGATGGAGATGGGAACAAGGCATCCACACCTCTAGGGCCTGGCAGCTTATGCCCACCAGCCGGAGAGCGGTTGTTTCTCAGCTTGGACAAGTACTCCACCACCAAGAAGCCGAGAAAAGCACCACCCAGCAAAAGCAGTGATAGGAATGCCATGTTATTCGTTTCGTTCCGGACAGAGCATGCAAAACGTAGGGAAAATGGGAGAAAGAGAAATTGCGGGCCCGGGTGAGAGAATGACAACACCTTATGGAAAGATCAAGGGTGGGATCCGAGAAAAGGGTGTGCTGCCCAGCTGCCTGAAGGCTGAGCTAGAGATGCAACGAAGGATAGCGGAAAGAGACGAGAAGAGAAACCCTATGGTATAGCCTGCTTTGATAGGCCAGCACTATGCATAGGCCAATATACCTACCGCAAGGCCAGGAGATCCAAGGCGCCATCTTTCTTGTTCGTGGGGACCAAAGACGCAGTGACCTCCCCCAAGATCTACATCCTTACTGCAGAAGGAATGTCACCGCTCCTCGTGAGGAACCGAGTCGGCATAATTGGATCGTGAGCGGACAGAACCCTACTTTCTTACCTTGGTTCATTGCATTGCAAAGGCGAGTGCTTATACGGATAAGGCTCAATAGCGGCGAGAGAAGTGGAGCATTTCTGCTATGTGTTGTCGCATATGACGTTCTTCGGCGTGAAAAGACCTAAAGATGGTAGGAACAAAGCTGGGCAGTCGTCTCCTGAGGAACTCAGTCGCTATCCAAGTGGGTCAACTTCATCCTTAGTCTTGTCCTGTATCTCCAAGAATGTGTCAAGCCTTGTCGTTCAGCTGAGCGTAGAGAAGCTTGGCTGGAGATCTTCACACGGAGACGCTAGAAAGAAGTGGCCATTCAAGATAGCGGGCGCTATAGATGCAGAGAAAAGCATATCTTGTCCATATTGCGTATCTTGCACACTCGACCGAGACGTTTTGGGATAGGCGTTTCACGAAGCCGCGTCACGACGGACGTCTCTGAATGTACGCACTGCGAAACACCGAGTCAGCAGTGGCGTTTCTGCGAGTCAAAAATGTCCCGAGACGTGGGAGTGATGTGACAGCGGAGGGTTGAAGGTTGAAGAAGCGGAAGTTGCGGCAGACGAAGCTCATGCGGCTCCTCCAAATCCCACCAAGGAGAGATGGCTGAATGTGGTTAGGCTGTGCCGATCATTGCCCCCTCTGAAGAAGGCTTGTTTCTTGCCCTCGCTTTCTTCTAACCTCACCTCTTCCAGCGGGGAGCCGATAGGAGTGCCCTCGCCCAGCACAGCAGTAATGCCCTTCCGAAGGCCTACGTACGCACAACTCAGGCCGTAGCAGAAGATCCCGTTTCGATCGAAAAGCAATGAGTACGCGCTGACCGGCTCACTATGAGGGTCAAGCTGGGGCCCACGACAACCAGCATCAACCTCGTCCAAACCTGGCCGCTGTCGCGTGTCGTTGCAGCGATTCTCCGGATCCATCACCGCTGATCAACGGATCTTCACCACCTGCCTGCCGAATATGGACTTGCGTGCTCGTGCCGAAATCCTGGCGCCCAGAAGGGGTCACAGTGCGTCACGTCGATCACGCAAATGCTACCCAAGAAGGCGGTTACAGGGTGCACTCGGCTCGGATGCTGTTTATTTCCGTCTTGGATGCAGATGATTGCAGGAGTCTGCGTCTACGGCACTTGCGCGCAAGGGTGTTTAAGAAGCGCCTTCGTGGCTGAATTGGATCAGGGTTACGTATGGCGACCACCCGGCATCCGATACCAAGGACTGGGCGTGGACAAATCTGATGCGTTTCTTCTCCACCCACACCACATGAGCGTGCGGGTTACTCACAGCGAAGGAGCAATACCGAGGCACTACTGTAGTATTGCAACTCAGTTGCTACAGCTTGGATGCTTGGTCTCGCTTTCGCCAGCTCACTCCACCCTGTCCGGGCAGACTATCAAAAGATCACCGCCACGCTGATCTTTCCTCACACAGTGCGCGCACGCGAGCTCAGCTCTTGTGCGCAGGTTGGAGCACAATAATCTCCGACGGATGCCGATCCGTCACTCGCCAAGCGCGCGACACATGCATCAGGTCGCTTTGAAATGTCCCTGTACGTAGGTGTCACCCTCCGTCACCTAATCAAGCGGACTTTCACATGCTCTTGCTACATGCAGGATGACGTAGCTCGCCAGACCCAGGATAAAGGGAGATGCTGCTTTCTATGCTCCTCTCTTCTCTCCTTTACTTCCACCAATCTGCCGGCTGGACGCCTCATGCAGCAGGACGGTGGCCATGGAATTACGCGCCGCACAAAGACCGCGGATCAAGACTTCCTCCGTGTCAGTTCGGGTCTATAATGCCTTGTGTGAATGCAAGGGTGTTTCTACTGCCTTTGTTGCTATGGAGAAAGTAGGTCCGGACATTTGTCATATGGAACCCGGATTGCCCTGGACAGTGCGCGAACCCCCATCTAAAATGCCCTGAGTGGATGCAAGGCGTTTCTGCTGCTCTCGCTTCTGTGGAGAAAGCAGCTCCGGATAATTGTCATGTGGGCCGGGACGGCGCTCTGGACAGCGTGCGACTCCCATTAATGAGAAAATCTATCCAGAAGAGTAGATGTAAGTCTGTATTTTAAAGAGTCATACGTCGTTCCCAGTCTGTGCGCCTATCGCCAGAAGTGTATATCGATCGTCAAGGAGTAAGAATTCTTAAGAACCCTCCAACTCCCCCATGGTATATCCCTATTCCCGAAAACCCAACCCATTGTGCTCATGTCTTTAAAAACCCCCAAAACACCTCGCAGTGCCAAAGCTCATCATCATACCATATTCTCTCTAGTCTTCTTATCTTCCTTCTCCTTGAGCAAATCCTCCCTCCAAGCCTTTCCCCACACCGTAACAGCCCAGGTAGCCGCCGTAGCCGCGACCAGGAAAGCAGCACTAATAGTACTGAACCAGCCCACACCAATCTGCTCGATAGCAGGCAAACAGACAGCGGTACCTAACGCCGCGAAGAGATATCTGATGGCGTAATTCCCCGCCACAACCTCTGCAGAGCGCTTCTGCATGACGTCCAAACAGTACGTGTTCAAGCTCGGGAAACAGAACAGCTGCGCGACGCCCTGGAGGAACATGACAATAACGGGCAGGGGGATCCCACCCTTGGCCTTCTCAATCGACCAGCCATAGATCAGCATACACCCCGGAATCGCGACGCCCATGAACGCCAGACAGCTGCGCAGGCGATCCTCGGGCACGCGCTCGCCGCCCCTCTTCCCGATCCATTTCCGCACCATGTGGTCCGCCCACCGCCCGCCGAAGAAGGTCCCGACCAGGTATCCGCACCCCGGCGCGATGTAGAACAGCCCGCTCTGGATGGGCGACGAGAGGTGGAAGCGCGGGTTCAGCACGTAGCGGATCGGCGTCAGCAGGCTGTACATGTTCCAGACGAGACTTGAGGAGGCGATGCCCGCGATCAGCAGGTTCGGGTACCGGTACAGGCGGATCACGCGCATGGGGTTCGTCCACGTCCAGAGTTTGCGGGCTTTCTGTCCCCGGCTCAGACCGGCCAGCTCGATCGACCGCTTCTGGTGGATTGTTTCGGGAAGAAAGAAGAAGACGGAAACGGTCGCCATACCCGCTAGTGCAGTCTGGAGCCAGAAGATGTCGCGCCAGGTGCGGAAGGTGACGATGATGCCGCCGATGAAGGGGCCGAGGGCGGGCCCGATCAGCGTGCCGGACAGGAACCAGGACAGGGCTGTGGCGCGCTCGACGGGGCGGTAGATGTCGCCGATGCAGGAGCTGCCGATGATCAGGAACGAGGTTCCTTGGAAGGCGGTCAGGACGCGGAAGACGAAGAAGGAGGCCAGGTTGGGCGCGAGGGCGGTGCCGATGCTGAAGGCGGTGAAGAGGAAGGCGGAGAAGAACTGCGTCCAGCGACGGCCGTAGACTTGGCCTAAGGGTCCCCAGAACATGGGGGACAGGCCCATGAAGAGAAGGTACAGGGCGTTGGACAGGTTGATGATGGACGGGGAGGTGTTGTAGCTAGCAACGACTTCTGGGACGGCGGAGAGGACGGTCGTGGAGGAGATGGGCGCCAGGAAGGAGCAGAAGGAGAGGACGGCGACGATGACGACCTTGCGGGGATGCGAATATCGATCATAGATTTCGTCGCCGACTTCGTGGTGGTCGTCGAAGTGTGCGGCGTCATGGGTGCTAACATGGCTCCGGGTGTGGGTGAGGTGATCCGGCCTTTCCAGGTCCGAGATGCTCGCTCGTGAGTGCGCATATGGTCGCTTTTCTTTCTCTGCGTCGCGCTCTGGTGTCTCGACAGGTTCTGTGGGTTCCAGATCTGCTTGTATTTCTGGCACTGGTTCTACTACAGACTCATTGGCCGAGCCTAGCGATCTTCGGTCCGCCATGGCTCGTTAATAGATGTAGCAATATATTCTCGTGGGCGTCTATATGGCGAGACATGCGCTCTGCACTTTCCAATCTTCTTACTACAAGAATGTTCCAACGTGCAGAAGCAGAAACAGAAGTTTGAAAGGGAAAGCGAGGAAGTAAAGTAAAGTCAAGATGAGTCAGTAAGAGAGAGTGGTACCGTCGGCAAGCTGAAGAAACAAGCATGTCCGGCGGAGTAGCCGAGCCTATCTCAACGGCCCCGGGCAATGGCAAAATTGGGGAAGGGACGACCTGCAAATGCCACAGAACGGGAGGAGTAACGAACATCTTTGACCCGAAGTCGGCGAAGAAGATACAAATGAAGCGCTGTGACTGGCTGTGAGCCCGTCATGACAAGCCGTTCCTCCCGTGCTGGGAATAAAGTCTGCGGAACCGAGTCAGGCGCGCTAACCGCCGATCCTGGTGAGTCGCCGATGCGCTTTTGCCGCCCACTCTTGCCATTCTGGGAAGGTACATCAACCATGGTAGAATATATACCAAGCAGGACCATACACAGCGAGTACTCACGCTTGACACGGATGCTCAGAGGGTGCTATTGTATGTAGATTTCAGGTGCACAGAATGTACATGTACATATCTTATCATCGACATGGTTCCTCCTTCGCCTTAAGATCTGCCGCGGTTATCGGCTGAAACGCCTTCAAGCTGCAGGGCTGTCGCCGAAGCATCATCACGTCCCACCTCCGCATTCCATCTCCGCCTCACACGACACACATGCCCTCCAGCTATCGCCGCCATACGCCCGATCCACCACCTGGCTTGCTGTTCCTACTCCTATGACAACTCAATACACGTGTCACTCTGATTGTAATTCTCCCTCGTAGTATAAGCCTGTCAGCAGGCCACAGCCGCCATGGCAGACTCCGTTGGTACGCTTTCACATGCATCTCTCCTTCGCAGCCCCAAGTCTACACCCTCTTCCCGCATCTACCCTTCTCCCACAATTCCCATCACACTCACAAAACGCCACATCCAGACCGCGTCTTCGGGCACGCCCTAAACACAATCAACAAGATCCGCACCACCGGCAGCACCAAACCGCCCGTCTCAGACCGCCTCGCCCTGTACGGCCTCTACAAGCAATCCATGGAAGGCTCCGTGCGCTACATCCAATCGCGGCCCCTCGGCACCGATCCGCAGTCCCTCAAAGAGCAGGAGAAATACGACGCCTGGGCGTCCAACGAGGGCCTTTCGCGCACCGAGGCCAAGAAACGGTATATCGAGAAACTGATCGCGACGATGCACAGCTATGCGAGCGAGACGCAGGAGGCGCGCGAGCTGGTCGGCGAGCTCGAGTTTGTGTGGGAGCAGGTCAGGAATAATAGCCAGCCGAGCACGGGCAGTGAGAAGAGTAGTCCGTTGATGGTGCAGGAGGGCGGGGCGGGCGGGTATATGGGCGCCGCGACGAGTAGTGTGGGCGGGTTTGAGACGGGGAGGGGGAGGGAGGGGGGAGAGGGGAGTGAGAGGAGGGAGGGCAAGTTGAGGGTGCTGAGTCCGGTTAGCCAGGAGAGGGAGGACGAGGAGGAGGAGAAGGAGGAGTTTGTTGATGCGCCGGTTAGTCAGTTTGGAGAGCAGGATATTCACACGCCGAGTGAAGAGAGGATTGAGGGACTTGGTCCACTGGCCGGAGAGGGATCGGCCGCTGCGCAGCCACGACGGTCGGCGCCGGAAGATGCACGGTGGAGACGAAGAGTCGAAGGGGCATTGATCAAAATGACGACGGAAGTCGCAGCGTTAAGAGAGCAATTGGAGTCTCGTCGATACCTCTCCAACCGGCGGCGACACTCTCTTATCGGATGGGTACTTCGTGGGGCTTGGTTCCTCATCAAGCTGGTCGTGGCCGATCTGGTCGTTCTCTGGATCGTCATTCTCTATCTGCGGCGGAAGAAAGACCGGAGGTTAGAAGGCGCGATACGGGTACTGTTGGGCGATGCTGTCGCGCAGGTGCAGAAGGTCGGCAGCCAGATGAAGGTGCCGAAACTGACGACGAAGAAGAGCTGAACGAAGCTACGATACTACGACATTATGACATGACGACGTCCACTCTGAGATTGTAAAAGGGTTTTCGACCTTCCGGCCATGGAAAAATTTCCAGTCACAGCAATTTTTTCTCACAATGCCGACTTCCTATGCTCATTAAATGCTATAATTGCCGAAGTCGAGCGCAGAAGTTGTGAGACAAAGCGGTGAAGCCACTCATACTTACGCGCCGCCCAGATCAGGATGTAGGGACTTGGTTTTTGCTTACAAAGTAGCGAGGCGTCGAATAATTTGGAGGGAAAGCTGAACTAGGGTATAACAATGATGCAGTAAAGATTCGGCGCTATTGCCCGCTCTCGAGCGGTCTGGTGCGGTCTAACCTTACACACCACGGCTTTGGATACTGTGAATGCAGAGAAGAGCGTCAGGCGATTTCATTATCATACTACGTGTGGTATCTACAGGGGAGATTATATTCACTCCTCACTCCTCACACCTAGTAGTCCTTGAACGGACACCCCTTCTCACTACTATCCGACTTCGTCTTCTGCTCCACGACCTCCCTCGTCAACTTCATCAGCCGCTCCGCCAACTCCATATCATTCGCCTTATCCGAGCCCCTCTCGACAATCTTCGGCGGCGTGATATACTGCCCGCTCCCCTCCGTCGTCGTCGCCGCAAACATGGTGCTAACGCACCCCTCGAACTGGTCTTTCCTGAACGCCTTCAGTCCCGCGCTGATGCCGTAGCCCAGCAACGGATACGGCTCGTGGATGTGCACGTTCGTCTGCGCCGTGTCGACGAAGCCCGGGTGCGAGGCATTGGCCAGGATCTTCGGGTGCGCGGCGGTGAGGTGCTTAGCGAGGTACTTTGCGTGCAGGATATTGGCGAGCTTGGCGCGGCCGTATTGTCCGTTGGGCCCGTAGTCCTTCTGCAGCTCTTCGACGCTTGCAAAGTGCGTCTCTTCTGGGCAGTTCTGGTGCGCGTTGGAGCCGAGGTTGACGATGCGGACGTAGTCGCCCTTGTCGGCGGTTTTCTTGAGGAGCGGGAGGAGGTGCGAGGTTAGGACTACGTGGCCCATGTGGTTCAGGGCCATGTGCAGGTCGATGCCGTTGGTGGGCGCGAATTGCTGCGTCATGATGCCGCGGCCGGCGTTGTTGATCAGGATGTCGACGCGGTCGGTTTGCTTGGTGATCTCGTTGGCAACCTGGGCCGTCTGCTTCCAGTCTGACAGATCCAGCTGGAGCCAGACTACCTTCTTCGGCGTGTCGGGGCCGAACTCTTCTTCGATGGACTTTAGGGCGTCGTCGATGACCTCTTTCCGCATGGACAGGATGAACAATTTGCCGATGTTGTGGGTGAGCAGGGTGTGCGTGCAGCCGAACCCAATGCCTTCGCTGCCACCCGTCACCACGGCTACTTTGCCGCTGAGGTCCGGCACTTGGTCGAGTGCGAAGTTGTTCTCCCCAGCTAGTTGATGTGCTGCGCCTCCGAAGCCGAAGTTCTCGGCGATGGTAGTCTTGACCGCTTCCATAGTTGTGCTTGGTGGCTTGGACTGTTTACTGTGCGAGATGTGAAGTGTGCGGATGTGAAGTGTGCGGATGTGAAGCGGGACCCGTGATGTGATACTCCTACCGACTGCTGGAGCGGAGATTCTGAGGGAGTAGAGAAACATGCAAGTGGAGATGAGGTGTTACCGTTCGAATAACTACATGGCTTACCTGAATACATATAAGTCGTATATGTTGGTTTCCTGCAGTGGTGATGTCAGTGACAGTGTTCTGGTCATCCGCAATAACACCTTTCCTGATGCGTGCGCTTTATCCACTCAGACGGGCTCAAATGTCGTCAGGATGACCCTCAGACCCTTGCGGATAAGATTGGGTTGGTTATCTAATCGGAGATGAGATCCTAGCGTCGATCTTCAGCGCGTGGGGAAACCTGGAAGGCACCTGGGGATTTGGCTGGAAGCTCATCACAATCTTTGTGTTCCGGCGTTGGGTGCTTTTAAATTGTTCTTCTTGTGGTGCGAGCTATCTTTCAGAGAAGTCAAATCTATAATGCGTTTTGTTCTTTCCTTCACATGCTTACTGGGACGCACGATATTACAGGTTGAATCGCGAAAGGCTCTCCTAACCTGGCCTTTCGAGCCTTTCCAGTGCCGCTGCGGGGATCGTATGGCGCCGGACATCGGAGGCTCCTTTATAAATTCTTTCGTACCGAAACATCAGCCACGTGCGGAGGGAATGGTTCATGTCAAACGTCCCAGTACCGACAGGCGGCCGGCCAGTCCAGCTTGTCCAAGATATTGTAGCATCGTTCACCCGGAGCCGTTGTCTATCGCCTAGGGCCTGGAGACTGCCGAAACGGTGTTCTGCAAGACCCTGCATTACCATCTGAGGCCTGACGATCGAGCAAGCCTCTGTGTGTCAGGAGACTCAGGAGACTCAGGACACTCAGGACACTTAATTGGATGCGAAGTAAGGGATGATCGCACCTTCAGGTGTTTGACTTCCTCATGTCAAAGTTAAGAAGGAAAGCGGAGAGCACTCTGCAGTCAGCCAGCCATCCTCAGTAATGACACACCAACAACTAGTGTCTGGGTCTTGGAATACGCAAACGCCAAGATGCCCAGTAAGGCCACCTCATGCTGGCTACATGTATACGATATGCATGCTGGCTCTGCATACCACAAAGGTTCTAGTCATGGAACCCAACACCCCTTCCTTCCAGACAACTGCAGGTGAGGAATGCAATTGCACAACCACTGCAGAATCCGATAAGAGCTGCTAGTACAAGGAGTCTGTTGCGTCTGTTCCGACAAGGTGCATCAGTCTCAGGTGAGTCAGTCGACTTTTCATTAAGGTTCATGCAGGGCCAGCCATGCAGTATCACCACATTGCATGCTTGACCTGATCTTCGAACTCTGCACCGCACTGTTGGAAGCGCTCCTAGGTTTGCTGAACCATTACGGGCCGCTGCACGTGTTGTCTGAGAAGCTTTCATTCACAGACCATGTCCGAACGTATAGAGTCCGAAGCGGCTAGGGTGGGCCCGTGTCAGGTATACGGAAATCAGCCCGTACTTAAACCAAAGACGAGCCGATTCAAGGACGAAATGATTGCTTAGACAAAGTGCATGGTAGCCTCAGTGCAATACTTGCCAAGCGGGTCGCTCGAGAAGATTCCAGGGTCACTGCTGCTTTTCGACTGACACCAGGCCAGGCCTCGGCTTGCCGACCTGTAACAGGCGTCTCATTGCATCAGTCTTCCAAGACTTAACAGACTTGCCTACATGTAGGCCTCAAGGCCTGGGCGACCAATTTGGAGGCGAAGCGAACAAAAGGCCAAGGATAGAAGTGCGATTCGAAAGAGCGCGTGAAGGTGGTCTCTTAACGTGACTTCAAACCTACGAAAAGATGATTCCAGTTGCCCACTCCACCTTTTGATGTTTCCAGACTGCCTGAGTGTTCATCTTGCATCGCTCGCGTCTAATGACTCGAAATGTACAGACGCAAGACAAAACGTAGGCGTTGGAACAGAAGCATATGATCACTGTTATAGGTCGACAATGCGACATTCAGTTTGTTCGAGGTCATGTATCGGTCAAAGCGGTCCTTGGTGTCGATCACCAGCGCCATGTGCGGAATGTGTCCAGACCTTGTGGATTGACTCACCAAGCGTTTCATTGGTCTGATAACCGTGCCGGTTGATAGGAGTTCTCGACATGCACCGCAGCTTGGCTTTCTAATTCAATGAGCCAGAACAGGTTCGAGAGCTGTCTCGCCAGTTGTAGCTTGGCTTTCAACCCGATGTGCGTTGTTGACGCAGTATCGAGGCACTTCCCGAGTCGCAGCAGGCGAGCTTAATCCGGACCTAGCCGTGTACGCAGCAGGAGTACTGATTAATGATCTACCTGTTTCTGCAGTGTTTACAGGCAGTGAGATATCTGCCTACAGAGAACGCAGGGAATGTAGTCACAAGAAAGGATTAGGTAAGGGATATCACAGCTTGAGGTGGGTGAGGACTAGCAACTGGGTCGCAGGAAAGAGGCAGGAGCAAACGGGCCTTCTGAGGTGAAGTGGTTAAGGTCCGGGCGTGCATGGGCGGCTGTGATTGGTCCGATCTAGCCGGATTCCGAAATTCGGCATGCCGTAACGCTCGGGCGCACTCGTGGAGTCGTGGCGCACCGACCTCCCCCGGGCTCGCCGACCAATAGCGAGGCTCTGATCCCGGGTCCCCTGCTCGTGTCGTCTAGCGGACTTGGCGCCTACTTCCTTAAGCTTAGCTGGGAGGGGTTGCGCACTGTCGCGGGGACAGATACAGGCTCCAGTTGCTCAATTCGCTCAACACAACGCCTTCCAGAGTCTTCGAGAATTGATTGGCACACGTCCGTTCGGGAGATCGGTGACTCGCTATTGGAGCCTGTCTGCATGCGCATGCCGTATGCTGCTCATTCCGTCCTCCCACGCGCGCGGATCGCCATCTGCGGGCCCTATAGCTTGGAAAAGGTTGTTCTTTCGCAGGCGTAGCCGAAACACCTAACTTTATTTGCAGGTGGGCTTCGCAAACGGAGACGCATCCTCGCTGGCCACGATCCATCGCGAAGATTCCATTCTTTTCGGGGGCCCACCTGCCTGTGCCTACAATGCTAACCGGCAATCTGCGCCTGTATCCACGTGACGCATATTTTGCAGCATCATGACGAATGCCTTAGCGTGGCCCTCTCAACATTTCCAGGTTGCATCCATGCACTTGTCCAAGCTGACTTGTTCCTCGTACAAGACAACCTTAGGCGTGGACGTCCGCTTAGCCAAGCTTGCCAATTCCACAGCCTCCAGTCCAGTTTCGCTTGCTCAGCCCTGACATCCCTGAGCTGAAGAGAAGAAAGTCGAAAGCTGGTGGCCTGCGGTTTAGTAATGACATACTTAGATATGCGCATCTGCCTATCACTGAGATGAACGCTTCTAAGTTAACGTGCTCAACCTAAACCAGCCTTGACCCATACCTTAGTACCATTTGCGGGGGACACTTGTACCCGTGCGCCTCTCTAACCCCCAATACTGTGTTTGATCCTTCTGCAACCTCTCTTCGCCGTCGTCTGAACACACCAAACATCAGAAGAACAAGGTACACCTCTATACCTTTGGCCATCCACTGTCATACGCCGGTCGGCCCGGCATGACGCACCATCACGACGACTTTCGGCGTCGTCAGACAGTACCGACATCCGGCGCAGAGATGCCGTTTCTGCACTCTCGAGCTGCCTCATGGGATGTAGGACAATCGTCGTCACTGGGAGAACACATGCTCCCTCAGTTCTACGTTTCTCAGCACCAGGGCAATCTTCCACTGGACTCCGGATACGCCGCAGACGACCCTTTTGACAGTGCTCTGTATGAGCGCGAGGCCCTCGATCCGAGCTACGGTCAACATTCAATGACTGCCAGCGACATCAACATGACACATGCCAACATGACCGACACAACATACATCAGTCATCAATATCAACATCAACAACATCCACATCAGCAACACCAGCCTGACACCATGCGCCATACCGACTATACCGACCAGCGATTCCTACCGCCGGATCGCACAGACCCTTACGGCGCATTCAGCACGACAATGATCCCACAACAACACGACATCACCAGTCAACATACCTCACACCTGCGCACCACAGCGAACCGACAGACTGTCTTCTCTATGGAGCAGACCTCGCAGCTCAGTCAACTCAGCCCACCTATCCCCACTGCTAGCCTCAAGCGCACTGCTTCAGATCCCGCAGAGAGCGACCTCACAGACAACCCGTCAGTGGCCAATAGTGCGCGAGGCGGGCGTGGACGCGCACGCCATCGCCTACCGCATACTGCTGTCGAGAGGCGGTATCGAGAAAACCTTAACATGCATCTCGATAAGCTTCGCCTGGCCGTCCCGAGCTTGAGCGCAGCAGGCAAGAAGCGTGGGGACGGTGAGGATGCCATTATCGACGTCCAGAAGCCAAGCAAATGCGAGATCCTCATCGGCGCTGTTGACTACATCAAGCAGATAGAGGGAGAGAACGACCGGCTGAGACAGGAGGTGCGGTGGCTGAGGGGTGGTGGAAGCGGGCAGGTAGGAGAAGAGAATATGGAGTGAAAAGAGATGGGCTATTTGATTCTTGGGGAGGTCTTTTTTCCAAAAGCGCTCGCTTACCTGGGGTTTTTCGTTCTTCTGTATTATTGGCCTGGTTTGGACGGGACTCTGCTTGGGCATTCGCCGTTGCTGCTCATTACTGCTGGTCATGGTTATCATATACCCACTCTGTTTGGTAACGAAAGAGATACTTGTTGGCGTTGGCGCTGGCGGCTTCATGAAACGAAGACTTGGGAGGTTATCTGCTTGGAACATATGATTTGGCTTTTCTTGACTTGATCTTACTTCTGCTACTGTTATGAAACCGTTAGAGCATGCGCAATGTTAATGGTTTTGCACTTCTTCATTTTGTCCTCAACCTTATTCCCCGAACTGTTAGTACGTGCAAGGTCACCGAGACATCCCCAGCTTTGGACGGGCACCTGCATACCCTTCTCTCATAAGTACTATTCTATGATAGATCGAGTTCAATCGTAAGGTAGCATCTGTATACTGATTGTGAGGCCATTGCCCTACACTCATCCTCTCGCCTTTCCAGGCAGTGGAAGTCCTCCCGTGTCAGTGCCAAGCCAAACGCACCTTCGGCGCGGCGCGTCATCCCGCTGCGTGTCCCTGACTCTCAAACCCAACTGTCCCGTCCGGGGCGCGAATGCAGATCAAACACACCACGTGTGGTACGAAACCAAACAGCACATATCACCCCCTTGCACCATGTCCGTCCCGTAATACACACCATGATAGCGACAGATAATTGCCAACACCGTCCCAAGAACTCTATCACACCTACCCTGGCTCTTAAACCGATAACATGACGGACAGCGATCCACCAGAGCTCAGCTCAGCCTTACTACAATGGGTGCAAGCCTTCCAGACCTCCAAGCCCGTAAACTCCTGGTCGGACCTCCGCGATGGACAGATCCTGTGGGAGATCCTCTACGACATAGATCCGGACTACTTCACTGAGAGTGTCCCGGAACAGGGTTCAGAAGCCGCAGACTCCTGGATCCCGCGCTGGCAAAACCTCAAGCACATCAACAGGCTCGTCACAGCGTACGTGCGCGATGTATGCGGCGTGGAAGAGACAATGGGACGGGACGTGATGCCAGACCTCAAGGCTATCGCGACGGAAGGGAGCATGGAGGATACGGTCAAGGTAAGATCTTTCAGGGGCATGAACGTGCAGGAAGTCAGACGCTGACCGGGTACACTTGGTAGCTCCTCAAAGTGATGCTTCGCGCAGCCATGTACAGTCCCAACTCGAACCAGCGCATGGGTCGGATCGTCGTCGGGCTGGGCCCAGACGTCGCGAAACCCATAGCGGCCGCCATGGCGGCAATGGAAGAGGCGGATCAACAACGTATCGAAGCACGACAGCGAACAGAGACCGAAGGAAGCTCAGAATTAGATACCTCGACCGACAGTGAACAAGCAGGCAGCACGCGTCGTACCTCTGTTGAGCGTGACCATGAGCTCGAGCAGGAAGAGAAGCTGATCCAGGCCTACAAACTCATCAACCAACTCGAGACCAGCAACGCCAAGGCGGCCTCTGAACTTGAGGCACTGCGTACTGAGAAGAACAGCCTCCAAAGCGCCTTCGACAGTTTCAAGAACGAAGTCGAGAACGAAGGCCGGCGCAAAGCCGAGCTTGCCTCGGTCAAGCAGCTCCAGATCAAAGCCGACCGCGACCGCGACTACATCTCCGAGTTGGAGACGGAGTTAGAGAACATGCGGATGTCCATGCAAGGGCAGGAACGGCAGATTGAACGCTTCAAAGCCGCCGACGGCGAAAAGCAGAAATTGCGGGATGATGTACAATTGCTGCGGGCGGAGCGGGACGAGCTGTTGCAAAAGAACCGCGCCAACGAGAATCTTAAGAAGAAGATCCACACGCTGCAAGATGTGGAGCGGACAGCTGCTTCGCTGCGGGAAGAGTTGAAGGAGGCGCAGGAGCAGCTGACGCAGATGGACAGGCTGAAAGAGCAGGTCGCTGCGCTGCAAAAGGCCAACGCCGAGAACATGACGACGATCGCCAACGAGGAGCAGGAGATTTTCGACCAGAAGACGGCGAAGAAGAGGCTGGAGCATGAGTTCACGATGTTGGCCGGAAAATGGGAGGTTGCGAGGGAAAGGCAGGGGCGGGATCACGAGACTATCAGAGAACTGGAGGACAGGATTAGGATGCTGGAAGAGGGTAGGGGCAGTGATGATGAAAGACCGGGTGGGCTGGAAGATGAGATGGAGAAGAGTGAACGGAGTAAGGAGGCTAGGAGGAATAAGAGCGTGGATCTGTCGCAGTCCGCAGACTACTCGCTCTTGCAGCAGAACTTGGACTCGCTGCGGGCTAGAAACTCGAAGCTGGAACAGGAGTATCTGGACCTCCTGCAGGACAAGCTGGGTCTTGAGACTGCGGTCGAAGATCTCCGCTCGCCGGATCGCGAACCGGAGGAGAATGTGCCGTTCCTCGAGCAGCGCAAGAAGTTGCAGGCGACGGAGTCTGAGCTTGCAGAGTTGAGGAATACATGTTTCAGTATCACTGCTGCACTTTCGAAGGCGCAAGAGAGACTGGCTGCTACGGAAGGCGTCGCGGATTTGGAGGGCAACGCACAATACCAAGATCTCGTCGCGCGATACGACGAGTTGCACAAGCACAGCGAGGGTCTCGAGGCAGGGTTGAACGAACAGCGCAGTCTGTTGCGGCACGCCCTGCTTGCACAAGCAAGTCTGGTCAAGGAGCCAGAAGCAGTGCGGGAGAGTAACGAGTACAAAATCGTGCTGCAGCAGTTGGAAGCTGTTCGGGCAGCTGAGGAAGAGAGCGACGTGCTTGCCAATACTGCTACTAGCCTCACCGACAAGATCGAAGCTGGCAGGAAGTCCAGTGTCGAGGCTGAGAAGGTACGTCTTACTGATTCCGCTACGGCTTCATTTGATCCCTGTCCCGCTAATTTCTTCCCCTTTACAGCGCGCAGCAGACCTCTCGACCACAATCGCCGACCTCAAAGCGCAGCTCGGGACGGCAGCGCAAGCGCCCACCCCGGCGGCCAACGCAGACCCCGTCGAGCTGGCGAATATGCGGCGCGAGAATGTGCTCATGACGAGCGCGTGGTTCGACCTCTCGAGCCGTGTGCAGAGCAATACTGTCATGATTGGCAGGAGGAAGGAGAGTCCGAAGAGCTGGATTGGTAAGCAGAGGATGTTGGTTAGTCCGGGCGTCGGACAGGTAAGGCGATAGACTTGATGCTAGAAGAGGAGGGGTTGTTTACTCCCGGGCCAAGAGTAGGAGAGGGTGCAGGATGTGAGGGTTTTTGCATTCGGTCGAGAGCTTGCGTTTGCATCTATTTGTACTCCGCTATATACCCCCTGCATTGGGTAAGGTGTTTTCCTTGATATGGCTATGTAGAAATCCGTTTCACGGCCTAAGTTGACCGGTTTTGGAACATTGAATGTGCCGGCACGTCTTGTTCATTGCACTTCGTCCAGCGCTCATACAGTTCGTGTCATGGCCGAAAACTTGTAGGTATTTGTCCAACGAGCAATTCATTCCCATGGCAAGTGATAGAAGTGGGATACGGCGAGTGAAGATGGAAGCCCACCAACGGCTCCCCAGCTTTCCCCATGGGCAGCTTCCCCAATGGCATGTGAATGCCAAGACCGCCACCCCGGTCTCGTCTCGACCATTGCAACCTCGGAGACTTAGATACATGTAACCAACACATCTTGGACGTCGTTCCGGCAAACAATGTACTTCTCTCATCCCCAATAACCCCCACCGCCGCCCAAAGCAAGAATAATGTCTCAAAACCGCACCCGTCCCCGCCTCAGTCCCCGCCCAACCCTCCTCTCCCTCCCCCTCGAACTCCGCCTCCTCATCTACACCCACGCCACCGCAGTCCCGGCCGCAATCACAATCGGCACCCTCGCCTCCCACACCCCCGTCGTCCTCCCGTTTTATTCCGCCGCCCTGCTCTCCGCCTCTCCGCCACGGATACCGCTACAGCTCCCTACCGACACGGCCACGTCAGACCTGTCGCCCCCTGCGTCCGCGTCTGCGTCTGCGCCGGAGCCGTATCCAGTCCCCGCAATCCCGATCCCGCTCCCGGCGTACCATGATACGATTGCCGCGCTGGGCCTCGTGAGTCGGCAGGTGCGGGCCGAGGTGTCAGTGTCAGCGGCTTGCCATTTCCGCACGCTTCCTCGTCTTGGGAAGCAGCAGCAGCAGGGGGCGGACATGTTCGTGGCATTTCCAGCCGGCTTGGGTGTGCTGCGCGGGCTGTGTCCCGGCGTGCTGCGGCGGGCACGGAGTCTGCATATTTGCGGGACGTATTCGCCTGTCGCTGCTTCCGCTGCTGGTTGTGTGTACTGCACCAGGATGCCGTCGCAAGGCGGCCTCGACGCTGCTGCTGCTGTCGTGGGAGCTACAGCACAGGCGCACCAACTAGCGACGCTGGTCTCGCAGACGCTGGGACCAAAGGCACAACACCCTCTCCTCCGTCTCTCGCTCCGCATATACTACCCGCACACGCCAGAAGGGTGTGGGCACACGAACGCGAACGGCGGCTACGCGGCTGTATGGAGCGACCCCTGCAGCCCGGTCGTGGCGGCGCTGCGCGAGCTGGTCAGTGCTGATATCAGTGTCGAGGTCTGGCGGGGGGCAAGGGGGACGGGGGTTGTGGTCACGGCGGGACCGAGAGGCGATGGGAGGAGGTGTGTTAGTACGGTTTGGAGGTGGTTTGGGGAGGAGGAGGAGAAGGGGGCGGAGTGGGTTGTTGATGAGAGGTGGCCTGGGTGGGATGGGCTGGAGGATGGTGGGGTTGGGGATAAGGGAGGGTGGGATGGTTGTTTGCAAGTTGGGTAGATGCTTGGATTGGGGATGGGCAGATGGAGAAGAAGTTGGATGCGAGGGGTTGGGTAGCGTGTGCTATAGAATGATGAGGGGAAGAGCGGGCAGAACAGAGTAAAGAAGTACGGATATGCGTGCACATCCACGTAGCATCACGGTCGCCAACCTCCAAGGATGGTGTGTTCTCATGTTTTGGGTCGTTTCTGTCATATCCACTCTACACGTGCGACGTCTACAAAACTCTCCTCGGATCCAGCGATCCGATATTCGCACTCTTCGCCTTTCCATCAAACACAAACTCAGATATCAGCTTGCCGGTCCCCGGTCCGTTCTGGATGCCCCAGCACGTGTGTCCAGAAGCCAACAACAAGCCCTTCGTACCCGTATGTCCAATCAACGGACCACCCGGCCCATCAACATTAGGCAAGTAGCACGCCTGCCGAGCCGTAACCTCGCCATCCCTCAACTCGTCGCTAATGCTGCCAACCTGATCCACAATATCCTGACACCTCTGCTCGTCCACCTCGACCAAATCCGAACTCTTCGGAAGTTTTACCAGGCGGTCACCCTCGCCACACGCATATACCTCGTTCTTCGGCCGCGCGTAGATTTCCGGGCTCACGGTCTCGCCACCTCCGCCGAAGAAGCTTCGGCTCTTCTTCGCTTTCGGTTCGCCGGCCTGCCCGAAACCAGGAGGCAGCTGGATCTGCGTGAAGAGCGCGTACGCACTGACGGGTCGCGTGGGCCGAATGGTCACACTGTGCGCTCTCAGAGCCGAGATGGGCGCAGTTGGCATGACTTTCTGCGTCCAAGGGCCAGCGCTGACGACGATGTCTGTCGCCGGGATCGTGATCTCCTTTCCGCCGTCGTTCTTGTCCTCGTAAGTCACCCCCGTAACACTAGCCCCATCCTCGGAATAATTGATCCGAGTCACCGCAGCGCCGACCCGGATATCAGCGCCTTTCTCCCTCGCCAGCTCCGCCATGCTCGTCGTGAACTGAAACGGATGCACCTGCGCCGTCGTGCTCGGGTCGCCCATCTCATCGTACGCCCGTAGTCCTTTACTATCCAGCCAATCCAAATCGTCCGGCACACCCGCCGCGCGCAACTTAGCGACGGCAGCCTTGTCCCTCTTCTGCAAGCTCACGCTCTTCTCGCCGTCCTTCTGCCCATTCGTCGCCAGATTATCGCCCTCGGTCGCCACATCCTTAGCCCCCTTGACGCTCGCGCTGTTGGCGGGTAAATGCCGTCCTTTGCAATCCACCTGCGCGCAGTGCACCGCGCGGTACCCCCACCGTTCCGCGCCGTCGTACTTGTCTGCGAGGTCCTTGTGGAGGCGGTACGAGAGCGGCACGATGGATGAAGGGTATGCCCACAGGGCTAGGAGACCGCCAGCCTTGCCGGAGGCGCCGCCGGCGATCTTGGTAGCTTCGAGGAGCGTGACGGTGTGCTTGGAGGGGTCGAAGGAGGGGTGATGGGTGAGGAAGTATGCGGAGGTGCAGCCGATGATGCCTTCGGTTTGTCAGAAGAGGAGGTGGAAAGGAAGAGAGGGAATGAACGGACCGCCGCCGATTACTACAATGTTCTTCTTTTCAGAGGCCATGGTGGCGGGGGAAGTATGGAGGGTGTGGCGTTGCTGTACAAGAGCTGCGTTTGCTCCAGGGATTATGTGCCGGATTGGCGCGATCGGGTGGTTTCTATTGATCCAGCGTAGAGCCAGAATGGAAATATATCGCTTATGTGCGAAAAGGGTATTAGACAATAAAATTGTTGAATGGTTTTGCAAGAGATCGGTCAATTCGTCTCATCGGGAATCGGGACGATTTCCCAGGCGTGACGTCAGGATCACATGCGTCGAAACATCGAAAGTGTTTCCCAAGATTCATCAAACTTCACTTCATACCATTCCTATACTTAGGTAAAGTGCGATTGTATGTAGTTTCAAACAAGAGAACGTGGTCGTATGTACATATCGACATATATACAACAGAGATGAAGCTAGCTGCTACAACCACCCTTACATCAAGCATCGTGGTATAGCTTCTTAGCCCCGGCCTTGAACTTCCCCCAAGCCCCCAGCTTAGTCTGATGCTCTTGTCGGTAGTTCTCTTCTTCCACATTATGCTTTGTGACAATATTCAAGAAAACCTGATCTAGCGTCGCTTGGCTGACAGCGTAGAACTCCATTCCCAACTTTTCCTTGTTCATCTCCAGCGCTTCGAAAAGCGCGCTGATGCCATCACGGCCGCTATAGCCGTGCTCTGTCGAGATCACAGTAGTGGTGGCATCCTTCTTGTCAGACGACGACGAGTAATCCGGCGGCGGGGAGGAGGCGCGGTTTGGAACGCTGAAGCGGATCTGGCCGTGGAAGGAACGCTCCTCTACTGAGGCATAAGGGAAGGTGCTCAGGATCCAAGCCTTCAAAGAGGCCATGTCCTCTTCAGATGTAAAGGGCGCATCTTTGTGGATGAGGTGGACGTAGTACGCGTCGCCATGCCTCTTGCGGAGAGTGTCACTGGTACCAAGGGCGAGCATCCTCTTCGCCATGATACCCACGCGGTCGGCTAGCGCATCTGCCTCTTCCATTGAATGTGTAGTCAGGACGAGACTGCGGCCGGCTGACACCGAACTCAATGTCCGCCACATGATGCGTTTCGCAGCAGCATCCATACCGGAGCTGCCTTCGTCCACAAGGAGTACTGAAGGGTTACCGATGAGTGCGATACCCAGACTGAGCTTTCTCTTGTTGCCTCCGGAGAGCTTGGCCGCCATTCGGTTTCGGTATGATGCGAGACCAACGGCATTCAGGACTTGCTCGACGTTGTGCTCAACATTTTTCACGCCTCTGGCACGAGCGTAGAAGCGGAGATGCTCTGTGGTTGTCATAGCATCCATCGCATCGAACTGAGGCACCACACCAAGGTGGTTTCGAGCAGCAGCTCTATGTCTGACAATGGACTGCTCCTCGATCATGATGTCACCTTCAGATAGTGTGGGACGTATGTCGCCCCTGACCATGCTAATAGTCGTGGATTTACCAGCACCGTTGGGACCAAGCAGTGCAAAGACTTCTCCGTGAGGTACACCAAAGGTGATGTCGTCAACTGCGAGGTTGTCTCCATACACCTTCGTGACATGTGAAACACGCAGTTCGTCAGTACAGGAGTCGATTCGTGCAGCTTCAGTGAAGACCTCGTGGTCAACATCCTCCGTCTGCTCGACGTCTTTGTGCTTGTGCGCCACTTTGACAAGGAATGCTGGCTTCCAACCACTATCCCACCATATCAGGAACAGCATCAGCAAGATTGTCTGTACTATCAGGTATAGTATTGGACCGCCATAGACTGTAATGGCGCCCGCATATGAAGCGACGGAGCGATCGTCGCACAATAACGAGAATTCGTTGAAAGTCAGGAGGAGCGATCTTAGAAGGTTGCCGGATGGCGTGAATAGTGCGATGGTGAAGTGCGCGATGTCGACATATCTGTTAACATCGGCGGCAGCTGAATATCTGGGTTCTGTTAGCATGGAACCAACATCTCAGGCGTAATGGGCGACCCACGTTATGATACACATGTAAGCAATGAAATAGATAAGGAACATGACACATTGCATGCCAGCGGCAAACGCGAATGCCGCGAGCTGAGACGTGACGAATAAGGAGACGACATAGGAGCATAGAAGAGCGGCCAGTCCGTAAAGAAAGAAGACAAGAAAGAGCCATCCGGGGTAGTAGAGTGCGCTGGACACGGAGACGAAGATGATGACAGCGATGGCGCTGATTACTAGGACGAAGCAGAAATCGAAAAGCGTGTATGCAAGCCAGAGAGGGAAAGCCCGAACGCCATTAGACCAGTGCAATGCGCGAACTCTGTTTAACCGCTCGCTTGTGGGGTATAATGCGAAGAAACCTGGGTACGCACTCATGGCGAGTCCGAAATATAGAATGAATTGGAGTGGGTCACCTGCGCCTGGAGCCCACGGTGTAGCAAACGCCTGGTACGCCGTCGCGATGGGACTAGATCTTAGAAGACTATTGTCCATGAGATTCTGGACGAGGATCGCGAACGAAAGCTCATAGTTGCCACGATACGCGAAGGTAGGGGTACCGGCCTCCAGGAAGAAGCCTCCGGGTGTTGTTATGCTGTAATTTGTTGCGATATATGCGTTGAAAGCATCAAGCGTCTGGACGGTCGTGAAGGAGTTGTTCAGCTCAGGGTAGAGTAGGCTGAGAGTCTCCACCGGCACGCTCGAAGGGGGCCCAACCGGCATGTTTGCGAGATACGTGAGGCTACTGAGCGAGATAGCGTCGGAGACCGTGCTTTGCGCCTCCGGGGAGCAAGATAGCTGAGTGAAATTCTTTAGGAAAAAGGTCACAAGGCCAGCGGTGATGATTGGAATGACCAATGCTGCCAAATACGGGAGATAGTTGCGCCGCAAGATCGTAAGTCTCTTGCGGAACAGCACCCGTGTCTGGGCGACCATCGATGTCTTTCCTCCGTACGCCAACTCAAGGCCTTTCTCTTGCGAAGCAATAGAAAGGACATTCGTGAGTGGTGTAGATTTCGTCTGATCTCCGGATTGCTCTTTGACTTCCGTAGCCATTTTGAGAAATACGTCTTCGATAGTCGGTCCGCTCACACGATACTCAGAAACCCCGAGCTGTTCCAAGCGTGCGACAAACTCTGCTGCCTCAGCAGACGTAGTCATTTGGTAGACTGTATGATCGCTATGCACACGTTTGCTAAGATTGGCCCACTCTTGTGGCTCTCGGAAATCGTTCTCGGCGTAGATCTTCACCCGGTAGCCGCCTCCATGGAGGTGCTTGAGCTCTACCGCGGATCCGTCTGCCACAAGCTTGCCTTTTGAGAGCATTGTAATATGATCCGCAAGAAGGTCTGCTTCATCCAGAAAATGGGTAGTTACCAGAAGAGTACGTTGGCCTCTCTGAGCGATCAGGATGTCGAAGATCTTTCTACGCGAGAGCGGGTCAAGGCCGGAGCTTACTTCATCCAATAAGCATAGATCCGACCCTCCTGTCAACATCATTGCCAGCTGAAGCTTCCTTTTCTGGCCTCCAGAAAGTGTCTCTGACCTGGCCTTGATCTTCAGATCAAGATCACAGGCGGAGATGAGGTTCTTAATCTCATCCTTAGAGTCCGCAGACTTGGCCTTGAGCCTGTTGAAGATCCTGACATGTTCTTCGCAGGTGAGCTCATCCCACAGGACGTTCTTCTGAGGGCAAATAGAGACTCCGCGGGAGGTAAATACGTTCATCGATCCAGCAGTAGGCTTTTGCAGGCCAGCAAGCATATCCATTGTGGTACTCTTGCCCGAGCCGTTTGCGCCAAGCAGAACGTGGATCTGACCATGTCTCATAGTCAGATTGAGCTCATCAACCGCAACCACTTTTTCAGGCTGATTTTTCGAGAAACGAGAGGAGATGTTGCGACGAAACCAACTCGGTGGATAGTGCTTTGAAAGACCCTCGATTCTAACAGTGTCCGATCTTGAGCCCTCTTCCTTCATATGCATGTTTCTTGCCTTGGACGCTGTGCCATATAGAGTGCGCTCAATGACTGCACCAAGAATCGGATACACGACGAACTGAATGGCGAGGAAGATGAAGAAGACATATCCAGGAATTCGCCAAGGTGCATTAGGCGCCGACTGTGACAACTGTGCTGCCTCGTTGACTTGCTGCCAATGAGCCATGTAGATGATAAATAGCGTATAGTTCATTGGCGGGAACAGTAGGGCGAGGATAGCGGCACCACCGGTCGATTGTGGCTGTTGCACCTGTACGATGATTGCAAGCACAATCGATACGATGGTAACGGTGATACCCGAGAGTTGTGCCTTCCTGAACAAGCTGGCAAAAGCGATAGACCAACTGGACAAAGACAGTCCGGCAAGAATAAAGAAGCCAATCATGATACCCGTACTGGAGATAGGGTAGTTGAGCCGTGCAACCACAGCACCCATGATTACCCAACTCGGCAGATACAAAATATCAAACGATAGGTGGTTCGATATCAGCCTGATCGCTTGCGGTTCCCAGCGTCGCTTGTTCGGCATCATGGCCTCGATGAGTTGGGACATGCCGAGCTCGCGCTCTTGTGCCATTTGACCAGTCAATTGGTAGCAGACACCTACTACACCGATGAAATAGGCAACTGCAAGAATGCTGATAAGGGATCCCATGTATAATCTGGTGATGTTGCGTTGCCGCTCTTCGGAGGTTTGTGAAGTGAACGGATATTCTTCCGGGAGAGGGAGTGAGGTGCCGTTTCTTGAAGCAATGGCAGAGTCCACAGCATGTTGCAATGGAAGGACGTATATCTCGGCGTCATTGCTCTTGCTGTTAACGAAGATTCTGCTTCCAAAGGAGCCATCTGCTCGGATGGTATAGTTCCAAATGCCGCCTTGTGATGGGGAGGATTGGAAGCTGATCCCAGCGAAGCATTTCGATACACCTCTGATTGAGCTTCGGCAGACATCAAGCAGCTCATTGTCGTTGTTGAGCGTAATAGCAGTCTTCCCCTGAGCCGTGACGGTGTTCGACAAGTCCGTAATCACACTTTGTACGTCGTCACCGGTGATGCCATTGTTCACAAACGCAACGATATTCCTGCCACCTGCGGACGCTCCAAGTGCATCTGCGAACGTTCGTACAGGTGTTGGCGAACCGATACCGAAATCCGACGGCGGTACGAAGAAATTCTTTGCATAGCTAATGAAGAACATAAAGATGATCGGTGCCAGAAATGCTCTTATTGTCGTAGACAGCCAGTGGCGTCCGAAGACAATAAGGAGATTCTTCTTCGTGAGAGTCCATGTTTGCCCTGCGAATCCCATCGTACAGGCCCAGATGTTGCTGGGAGACCGCGAAGGTCTAAAGGCACCTTACTGGTGCAGACCACGACCTCGAAACCAGCTAAAAGTGTGAGACAAGCTGTAGGTAGCCTTTACAATATGTTATTGCAATCCCGGGGTCTTGTGAGTTGTAGCGGGTGGCAATCTAGCGGGTATTCGCCTTGCTTGGCTTCAGGTAGCGAGTGTAAGGTAGATCGACCAACGAGAGCTGTTTCAGCGACAAAGACGTCCAATGCGATTTCAAGATGTACAACAGAGAAGTATAGATGAATAGATATACTAACGTTAGAAAAACGAAGGATGAAGGACAAGAGGGTCGGCATCCTTGGGTGTTTTTCGATGATGCTTTCACGGCCGCGGCGTGGTTGGCGCCAAGCCCATCTGGGATGAGGCGTCGCTCGGGAAGCCGAGATGCCGTGCCAGCTACTTGTAACTCACGTACATGGATGTATCTCTCTGCCCCTCTCCCTGTATCAAGATTGTATTGTTTCTTCATATCTGGAGTTGCAAGGTAGCAAACTCTACAACTCACTTTGGCATGAGATGATACCGCTCATCGCAAAATACAGGCACATTTGTAGCATTCCATCCACGTTGTGACCGCTGAATCCTAATTAGACTAAACCCCTGATAGTTCCTGACGCTTGATATGTTTCCATGCCTCGTTGTTTCCCACAGTTTCCACCCTTGAAACCGATGAAATGTTATGGAGGCTCCTCTGAGACAGCGTGGCTGAATTTCAAACCTGATGAATGCGCTGTCGTTATAGTTTCGCGAGCAGACATGGGCTTGTTTTGTTTGAATACTGAGATTGAAGGCGGACTGGTCAATAAGATCACGCATCTCTTCTCAGAAGATCAAGGAATATTTTCCTGGTCCCACGTGTAACACAAGAGGGACCGCTTATACTACGCAGAGAGAGTGATCCTACATAATCAGTGAACCCATTCAGAGCACGAGGTTGACAAAGGAAGTCTGACAATGCATCATCAATCATTCACCACAGATACATGAAGTCTGTGGCTCAGGTGCGTCGTATACGAAGATATATGGACAATCTTCTACCTTCACTTCATCACTTCACGTTATAGTTACCCTGGAAATATCCACTTATAGAAAAATATGGCTTTGAGAACACTTGAAAACATCTGTTCGCTTTCCGTTCGAGCAAATAAACACATCGGCCATTCATCACTCCGAATGACTACCTGAAGTCTGCTTTGTCTCTATCATATCATAAGTTGCGAATATTCCCCACATACTGAAGGAACTGCACGCTGTAGCCGCGTCTTCGATCCGCACACCTGTGGAAGATGAGAGGTGGAACCCAGCGGCGATCTTGACGTGGTGACTTCAGGAATGTCTGCATTCGATTCCGTCAAAGCGTGTCTCTGGATCTAATGATGACCAACTCTTATTTTCAAAATCATACAATGACAGATGGGTACCACGTTCGGACATCTGAGATCATATGGCGTACAATAGCCTGCGGGCTTCCCGGAGACGAGCAAGGCGCATCCGGGCCATAGGCAATATAGGATGTTGCGTATCTTTTCATGAGTCCTGCGTACAAGAATGATACATGTAGGCGATGGGAACCCGTAGACTCTTCTAGAAGAGCCTCCAGATTTCTCTGGGGATATGCATCCACATAGAATAGTCGCTTCTGTGAAGAGACATCATAATGTGCGTAATCCGGGGCGTAGTTGTTTGGAAGTCTTAGACTATGCCTACAAATGATGCCTAGATTCGCACGATCGGAACGTCGGGTGTGAAACTGGATGGCGTAGACACAGAAGTGCCTTGAACGTAACGTTACAATACATGTACACGAGATAGAATAGTTGGGACAGTTCGACGTCGGTCCCTAGGTGAGATACGAGTCGGTTAAGAGCACCTGATGCTCCCTTATAATCATGGCGAAGGCTTATGGATGCATGCGGTGAGGCCTTGCCCTCGGAAACTTCGGAAGTACGGATATCAGTCATGTATGACATGCTTGCCACAACAATGCTAGATCTCGTGAAGGGCGTGGCCACTGCATCATATTATGGAGCGTGGAGGATTCCTTGCATTTCCATTCGAGTCATTATTGCTAGGCAGGTGACTGCATGTACGGTGTAGGCTCATCGATTGGTTCAGGCTCCGGTATCGCCACTTAGAAGGGCCGAAGAACGCTCGGCGTTGGGGTACGGAAGGTTTCATGTAACAAGCAGTACATGGATAGTATACAGGAGTCAAATCACTTGATATCCATCAAGGTAGAGGACAAGTTCCAGAGGCTTTTTCGTCTACCCAACTAGGTAAGGGGAATAGGACTTGGCGAGAACCCCGGGTGTCCGCCCCCGGGCACGAAGAAGATGCGGAGGACCTCGGGTGATTGTAGCGGTCTGGGGCCCATCGGCGAGATGCGGAGGTAGATCTGTATATAACATGACGTTGGCGCCAGTGAAGTGGTATAGACACTAGAAACTGCAAACAAGCATTGAAACACGCACAGTTATCGCATCTCGAATAGTTGCGGGCCTTTTGTTTTGTAGCCATATCTGCCAGCTAGCTGTATCTCAAGAGCCACTCCCAAAGCAGCCTAGCGGCTTGAGCTCTGACGTTGACAGAGGGGTCCGATCAAGCTCATAATCTGCCATCCCACCACAGCAAGCGCTCAACCAAATTTTGCTCCACCACCGCATCAGTCCACTTCCTTCTTTCATACGCCTCATAACCAACCACAAACTCCCTCCATACAGTACGTATCCTCTGCTATTGTCCTCTCTACTCCGAATCGCCCCTCTTCGCCTTCTTCAGAAGCTAACAAGCTACCCCGCAGAAGCAAATATGGTCGTCAAGGTACGCTACACCGCCGCCGAATGATGCTGGATACACAGGAAACATTGTCTGACATGCGCTGGAACAGGTCGGAATCAACGGCTTCGGTCGTATCGGTCGCATTGTCTTCCGCAACGCGTACGCAAAGTCATGTCCCCAAGTCCGAAGAGTATAGAGCTAACACGCCACTCAGTGTCGAGCACGATGATGTCGCCATCGTCGCTGTCAACGACCCTTTCATTGAGCCACACTACGCCGTAAGTAGCTTGCAGCTGCAACTCCGGAACAGTAGGAGATGGATACACAAGGACTACCGCTGACACCGAGACCCTCAGGCCTACATGCTCAAGTATGACTCTACCCACGGTCAGTTCAAGGGCACCATCGAGGTCAAGGGCAACGACCTTGTCGTCAACGGCAAGACCGTCCGCTTCTACACCGAGCGTGACCCAGCCAACATCCCATGGTCGGAGACCGGCGCCTACTACGTCGTCGAGTCCACCGGTGTCTTCACCACCACCGAGAAGGCCTCTGCTCACTTGAAGGGTGGTGCCAAGAAGGTTGTCATCTCCGCTCCATCCGCCGATGCCCCAATGTTCGTCATGGGTGTCAACCACAAGACCTACAAGAGCGACATCCCAGTCATCTCCAACGCCTCTTGCACCACCAACTGCTTGGCCCCTCTCGCCAAGGTCATCCACGACAAGTACACCATCATTGAGGGTCTGATGACCACCATCCACTCCTACACCGCCACCCAGAAGACCGTTGACGGTCCTTCCGCTAAGGACTGGCGCGGAGGCCGCACCGCTGCCCAGAACATCATTCCATCCAGCACCG
The DNA here is from genome assembly GCA_027923365.1 of Zalaria sp. Him3. Lineage (NCBI taxonomy): Eukaryota > Fungi > Ascomycota > Dothideomycetes > Dothideales > Zalariaceae > Zalaria > Zalaria sp. Him3. The sequence continues at coordinate 1,121,635 of BPUN01000006.1, forward strand.
GTGCCGCCAAGGCTGTCGGCAAGGTCATCCCAGACCTCAACGGCAAGCTCACTGGTATGTCCATGCGTGTGCCAACCTCCAACGTCTCCGTTGTCGACCTTACCTGCCGCATCGAGAAGGGTGCCTCGTACGAGGAGATCAAGCAGACCATCAAGGAGGCTGCCAACGGCGAGCTCAAGGGCATTCTCGGCTACACCGAGGACGAGATCGTCTCCACCGACCTCAACGGTGACAACCACTCCTCCATCTTCGATGCCAAGGCTGGTATCTCCCTCAACGACAACTTCGTCAAGCTCGTCTCCTGGTACGACAACGAGTGGGGTTACTCCCGCCGTGTCCTCGACCTCCTGGCCTACATTGCCAAGGTTGACGGCAACGCATAAATACTTCCTCAAAGCAGCGTGTTTTAGTTCTTGGCTACGCCTAGTGCAGATCTAGAGAAACGAAAATATGAATTGAAGTTTTAAAAAGTAACCTTTGTGCTCGCGTTTGGTCGTGAATGTTTGGGTCTGTGTTTGTATATCTCTCCATGTGCATGAGTCCTCTTGAGCTGTAGTACTCGTGTTTGATGCCGCCGCCACTCAGGTATGGCACTCTATACTAGAAGCTCAACCGCAAGTCTCAGATCCAACCCGCTAAGCTCACAGGCTTAAACAGCCTCTTACTCCTCCTCTTCCCCCCTTCCAACCCTCTCTTCTCCATCCGCGACCCATTCCCGGGATTCGGCTCATTCGTCGTGGTATTATACGTAGCATCGTCACCAACCTCTTTGAACTGCACCGTCGCATTCCCCTCCCTATACGAACTCACACTCGGCCCCCTAGTTCTGAACCCCGCCCTGACCCTCCTCCTCCCCGTCGCGATATCCGTCCCTTTAATCGCGCGCTCGAACATCGCCAACGCGGCCCCGGGCTGGTAAAACGGCACCTCGTGCCCGCTTTCGTAGATGCGCACGAAGGCGTACTCCCCCGCCTGCTTGACCTTCCCATGCACGACACCGTCGGCTGTGGACAGGTTGACGAAGCCCGCGGAGCTGAACCCGGGCGCGTCGATCGCGGCCGCGACGGCTTGGCCCCCGAGCCAGTTGCAGTTGTAGTCTGCGTCGCCGGCGTACTGGACGACGGTCAGGCCCTTAGCGATGAGCTTGCGCATGGCGGCGACGGTGCCGTCGGTGCGGTCGTCGTCGCCTGTGGAGCCAAACGCGTTGCCGACCGCTGCGTTGGATTCCGAGAAGTTGACGTAGGCGCCGATGGCGGTCTGCAGGGGGGCGGAGTTCAGGTAGTCGACGTAGGAGGTCGGCGGGAAGGGGTCGGAGAGGAATTCGCGGATGTCGTATTCGTCGCGCTCCGCGATGGTGTCGAGGAGGGCCTCAACGTTGGCGTAGCAGAAGTTGTCGGCGGCGGCGCAGGTGGCGGCCGTGCCGTGGGTGGCGCAGTCGAGGGTTTGGTCCGCGCAGTTGCCGGGCCCGTACATGGCGTTGTACATGCGGGCGGAGATGGTGGCGTTGAAGGGGTGGTAGTCGTAGGTGTTGCCCGGGTAGACGGTGTAGTTGTAGTAGGCGGCGTATTGGAGTAGGGGATCGAACCAGCCGTTGCCGATCAGGACTGTTTTTAGGTTGATGTGGTGGCCTTTTGTTTTGTGGGCTGCGATGGCTGCGTTTTGCGTCTCGATGTATCTGGTGTGATCTCAGTATTCCGGTTCAAGATTGGTTATGGATACGAATTTGGAACGAAATCCGGGATCTCATGAAATCCCTTAACAGACTCGAAAGCCTTCGATGCAGCAAGGGCATGAGGCCTTCTGCTCTTGAAAGTCTAATCATAACGGACGGTCAAGTTGAATGAATATGAAAGAGGGTTTGAGACTCACTCGTTGAAGATGGGTCCGTAATGGCCGCCATAGCTTTCCGTCGCGAAGTTGAACTCATGCCTAGAGTATTGTGGAAATGCGCCCATGAACCCTTGCAACGTCTTCCAGAAGTTGGGCGCTGCGTTGGCGGTAGAGTTGGCCGTCAGCGTTTCGTTCGGGTACGAATAAGTCGCGCAGCCACCCAGAGCTTCCGCATAATCTGGACAAGTAGTATCCGGCAGCTGGACTATATCGCCGGAGGACGGATCCGTGTAGCCTGGAATGGGCACGCTGTAAGAGAAGCCAACCTGCGCAGGGTGGTCGATGAAGATCATGTTGCTGGCATTGCTCCAGGAGTACGGATTGTTGACAACGTCTCCGGTAGAGTTGACTGTGCAAGGGCCCAGCTCTTGAAACAAGCCGATCATGGAGGAATTAGCCTGGCCCACCATTGATCCAGACGGTCAGAGGTGCAGTATGCGGATTCTCGTTGCGAGCTTCGAAGAACCAGAAGAAGAGGTGTTCGTGCTCGGAGACGTCCACGTAGCCAGAGTAGGACTTCACATTAGGATCAAGCTCACAGGTGCCTGCCGGGACTTCCTTATACCGAACCGGCATGTCAGCATAGCCTGTCGCGTGCGTCCATGCTGTAGGCGGCGGGACGAATTGCGAGAGTGCTGTGGGTACTGTAGCTAGCAGCAGGGAGAAGGCTGGGAGTAACGAGAAGGCCATATCTGCTCCGTAAGGATCGTTTTTTCTTTGAGAAATGGAGGAAACAGGAGCATGCGGGTCAAGAGGAAAACGATAGCTTCCCACTTACCATTTTGTAACTGGTCGCTTAACTCGCTGCGTACCGATAAGGCGGACTTACAATTGACTCGGTACAATGTTTCCCTGTATGTGAGCAAGATTTATCATGCGGGACACGAATTGTCCGCCGTCATGATGCATGGAGGATTGATACTAATGCACCGAAGTCCTACTATGGTAGACTATGGTAGACCATGGTAGTATCCGCGCCAGGTACGAGCGACGCTATGTACGCGATGGCCGTGGATCCTATAGATAAGAGCGGTGTAATGAATTGACTTTGATCGATGAGGAAGCTGGTCGTGCTGACCCGAAGTATGGGGACAGGGTTATATCAAGGACTTACTAAGGCAGGCAGAGCCAATCTAGATCAGGAAGGCATCCAGAATTCGTACGCGGATAGCGGTTGACTGGTAGATCGAACGTCGCACTTCAGACCAGCGGGATATGAAGGTACAAGATGACACTGCACCGGAAACCAATATGAATGTTGCAGACTTACCTTCAACTTGAAACATGAAAGGTGCGGTTGGTGTCTCTGACTCGTGCCGCACAGATAACGATATATCGCCTGATAAGCCCTCCAGCAAACACCATCCACGTTGCTTGGCGCACTGAATCGTCACCAGTGCTTCCTTCATATATGTACAGTACCTGACTACCTTGGTAGGCAAAGACTCAAGTTGCATTGCGCTCTGTTTTCTGCCGCAGGTTGCAGCGATGTCGAAGGAGACACGCTTAGCCTGGGATCGATCTTATCTTATCAGCTATTAATGATGCTCTTGAATCTGTCCCAAGACCGGATCCGCTCTAGAACACCACGATTTGATTTCCTGGCTGGTAAATACAGACATACCTTCATGTAGGTATCGAAAAGTCCGACGCAAGAGAACTCTAGGGACGAGGAGTGTGCTGAACTGCAGAGCAAAAAGCGCCGAGACTGACGGGATAGCGATACATCAGCTTTGTGACTTGAGCATCCTTGTACGAGGTTTTCCAGACAGAGTCGACAGAGTCATGTGGTCTCATGGATTCATACCGCGAGTCCTGCACGGAAAGAGTGTTCTGCTGTCAGTAGAAACATTTCTGTTTACCAATAGCATTCACCCCCCGGTTCCTATGCCTTGATGCTAAGACCTAGATCAGCACCACAGCATGGTTTCAATATCCGCTCTGGAGATGATCGCAGTGCTAAATCCACATGCTCACAGACCGTCTGAAAATCGTTCGGATCTCACTCCTCTGCATGCAAATAATCGGTAATGAGGCAAAACCCGTCCGAAGGTGGAGCCCCGCGGGGTGAATCGCTGACAGTGGGGCTGCAAGTGGAAACACCCCGCGCCTCACCAGAACAGCAGAGCTCAGAACAGCAGAGCTCCACCCCCTCCTCCCTAACGCCCCGGCCCCTCCTCCCTGAGGCTGAGGCACAGCCCGTTACGGACATCGAGCCGACTACTGGCAGCTATCGCTAATACCGAGGCGTGGGGCAGACCTTCAAAATGTCATGCAGCCTCTCCATGCACACTCTCCCGCATCGTCAATTCTATATACCACCTCTTCACAATGTCCAAGCCAGGGTTCGAGAACGTAATAGTCGTTGGCGCCGGGCCCTCGGGCCTTCTCATGAGTCTTCTGCTCGCGAAGAAGGGAATACCAGTCCACCTGATTGACGCAGCAGAGACCCTTGACTCCCAGCCCAGAGCAGCGCATTATGGCCCGCCTGCAATCCCAGACCTCAGAAGAGCCGGAATAATGGACCGGGTTCGGGAACGAGGTATGACACTGAACACCATGTGCTGGCGGAAGCTGGACACGGAGTATATTGCTGGCCTGGACGGCAGCGTGCTGGCGGACATAGACCCAGACCCACGCACAGCCTGCCTGGCGCTCCAAGACCTCGACAAGATCATGCTGGACGACTTCGAATCCTTCTCGCACTCCAAGGTCAGCTGGCGCCACAAGGTCATCTCCATCGGCCAAGACGAGCAAAAGGCCTGGATCAACGTCGAGACGCCCACTGGCGAAATCAAAATGGAAGCAAGCTACATCATCGGCTGCGACGGCGCCAACTCCCAGATCCGCCGCTCCCTCTTCGGCGACAAGAACTTCCCCGGCTTCACCTGGGACCAGCAGATCGTGGCGACGAACACCTACTACGACTTCCGCAAGTTCGGCTACCACGACGCAAACTTCATCATCCACCCGGAGCACCTGTACATGGCGGCCATCATCCAGGAAGACGGCCTGTGGCGCGTGACCTACGGCGAGAAGCCCGGCCTGAGCCTCGAAGAGCTGAAGGCGCGCCAGGAGTGGAAATTCGAGACCATCCTCCCCGGCAACCCGAAGCCGGGGGACTACAAAGTCATGAACTTCTCCCCCTACCGCATGCACCAGCGGCTGGCCGAGAAGTTCCGCGTCGGCCGCTTCCTGCTCGCGGCGGACGCCGCGCATCTCTGCAACCCCTTTGGCGGGCTCGGCATTACGGGTGGCTTTGTGGATGTGGGTGGGCTGTATGATTGCCTTGTGGGCCTGTGGGAGCACAAGGCGGACGACTCGATCCTGGACCTGTATAGCGATATCCGCAGGCAGAAATACAAGGAGTTCATCGACCCGATCTCGACGGAGAACTTCAAGAGGCTGTGGGGCCAGGACGCTGAGACGGCGCTCGAGAATGATGGGTTCTTGCAGTTGTGCAAGAAGGCGGAGACGGATAAGGAGTTTGCTAAACAGCTGCAGCTGGTAAGTCCTTTTTTTCTTTTCTTTTCAATGACGAGTGTATTGCCGAATTGAGACTCATACTGACTTCGGTAAAAGGGAATGATGGCTGTCCGCTACGATTTCACTCAGCACTACAAAGACGCGAAGCCCAACGGCGAGACAGACGGGGCGGCCAAGATGGGTGTGGACGTTTCGCACATTGAGATAGCACCGACGGCTGCGAACTAGCTATCGCGTGTATCTAGACACTTTGTACAGAAAACGATACCCCGTCTTCCGCAGATTGTATGACGGTACCCGTTCGCTAGTGTGACAGGTTGCATGAAAGATCGATGAATAGAAATGCATGAGCAATGAGTACATGACCTATATCTGGAAACAAGGTCACACATCATCCTTTTCTTCCTCATGCCCGCCTTGTGTGCCAATAGTGAGGAACGGAACCATGCACAGACTCAAGCCGCTCGCAGCCACAGTAGCCCACAACACGGCCGAATACGGCTGGGTCTGCCGATCATCCTTGTAGTAGCCGCCCATGCTCGGGTCTTTGGAAACGGAATTGAACACGGCGGTAGCAATCCCGTAGCCCAGCGTCATGCACAACTTCGTGACCGTCTGGAAGATACCACCGGCGATGGACTGCTGCTCCGGCGGCAGAGACGACATGACGTACATGTTTGCGACATTGAACTCGAGGTCGGCACCCACAACGGCAAGGATGAAAGCCGGGAAGCAGAAAGCCCAGTAGATGTCAGTTCTCCTGTTGAGCGCCAGCAGGGTGAACGCGACGCAATAAGCCGCCGCGCCGACGTACATGAGCAGTTTGTTGCTGATGCGGTGAAGGACAAGGCCTGCGAATAGGTTGACCAGGATCCCCATGATGGCCAGGGGCAGCAGGTGGACGGCGACTTGGAGAGGCGACCATAGCCAGACGTCCTGGAAGAAGAGCGAGATGAAAAAGATGGCGATCGGGAATGCCATGAAGCCCAGGAGCAAGATGCCGATGCAGAGCGAGAAGTTCCTGTCCTTCCATATCCCGAGGGGGACCAGTGGGTACGGAAAGTAGTTCTCCCAGACTATGAAGGCGGCCATCAGGGCAATGCCGACAATGAGCAGCGCGAGGACGTAGTTTGTCTTCCATCCTTGGGGCGCGGTATCGGCGAGGGATATGGCCGCCGAGAACATCCCAATGCCCGCAACAGTCAATATGGTTCCTACAATGTCGAATCGCTTGATCGTTTCCAAGTTGAGAGGCTCCTTCGGCGTGAAGTCCTTCGGCACGGTGAAGATTGCCACTATACTGAGGACAAGGTAGATGATCGACAGCAACCAGAAGCTAGCTCGCCAATTGAAGATGTTCGCTGCTATACCACTGAAGATCGTCCCGAATACGAAGCCCAGTGGGTTGCCTGCGCTGTAGCATGCAAAGGCCAAGTTCTTCCGCCGACTCGGCTTTTCGTAGATGACACCCATGATGCCTTGCGCGGGTGGCACAGCACTTGCTGTCATGAGGCCCATAACACCATTGAGGACATCCAATGAGATTGGTGTTTTAGCGAAACCTGCCGCAAGCGCAAAGACAGCGAAGAAGAAGAGCGAGCCAACGAAAAGCGATTTGCGGCCGAACAGGTCAGCCACTCTGCCGAAGAACAGCAGGAAAGACCCGCCCGCTAAGCTGCAATACAGTTAGATCAAGGCTCTGGCAACCGCGATGAGAAAGCTTACGTTGAAGCAGAACTAATCCACGTAACTTCTGCGGTGCTCATGTGCAGGTCCTTGCCAACGAACGAACTGACGACTACTATAGCTCCGGTGGTGAAGGAGCCCATGGCGATTGCCATTGTCGCAGAGAAGACGAACAGTATCTCCTGTATCGTAGAATTGAAGCATGCTGGCCGACCTTCATGTCTGCGAACCACCTCAGCCTCTCCCTGCAGCACGGGGTCCTTCTCGCTGGGCTCCAGCTGGGTGGCGGTAGGCCTGTTGAGCTCTGCCGACATTGCCCTTACGCAGCACCGCAGAACGGGTGCAGGAGCAGAGAATCTGACGACTAATAGGGAGGGGATGAGACTGCGAGATTGTCGAGATGGATGGATGTACAGTAGACGGGTGGTGCCGCGGAAAGGCTCCGCTCGGGTTGGACGCAACTCGCCATTCCGCTCCGCATTTTGCCGCTCCACATGTCGTACCTGCCGCGTTCTTTCGTATCTCTGCCGGGCCAAATTGCCTATTCTGCGGTTGGTCTGGCCGCTGTCGCTGCGGCTCGATGTGCCGTGATGCACGACGTCCACTCTGACGTCTGAGCCTTTGAATTGTACAGCTGTGTTCGCGCATCTCAAAGCTTAATCACCTCCCAGCCTTGGAGATTCATCTGCGCCAGCATCCCACTAAGAGGTCCTTGTACTTCTCTACCGTTCGCCCACTGCTTTGGACCTGCCCAGTAGTTGATAAAACCTTCGGGGCCCGAGACGAAAAGCAGTTTCCGGCCTGACGAAGTAGCCGCAGCAGCAGAGTCGGCAAGGGAAACCGCAGTCCTGACGTCGTGCGCCTTGATGAACGTGCCTTCTTCGTCTACGAAATAGTCGACCGTGAGCGCCTTGGAGGATTCCGCTGCTGCGAGGCTTTTGAGCTGCTCGAGATGCTCTACAATAGCGCCTTTGCCTTCCACCTGCGTCGCATCCTCGGGCAGCTCTTGTGATTTTGATGCGCCCAGATACTGCCCGAGAGAAGGGAACCACCCTCCGTTGCTGATCATAGCTGTGTCGTTCTTCCCACCCACGCAGTCTTCCCTCAGCCTGTTTCCCCATAGTATAGATACCCTAGCCTGTCCTCGCAAGGCATGCGCAACTTGCAATGCGGGCGCAATGCCTGTACCGCCGGCAAGGAAAACCACCTCTTGAACATCTGCTGGAAGTTTATACTCTACAGATGGGCCCCTAAGTTCTAGGGAGCCTTCGAGCGGGGTGTTGTGGATATAGTTCGAGACCTCTCCATTGCGCTCTCTTCTAAGTAGCAATCGCAACTCGTCCTCAGCAGCTGAAGGCGAGGGAGGAAGCGGCGTGTATGCGCGGGCGATCTGCAATTGTGGCTGCTTAATCTCGATGCTCCAGATGCCCGTCTTCCATAGCTCTTCAAAGTCTTTCCCAGACGTGTCCGGGGATTCCAACGTGAATATGGAGTTCGTCGACGAGACCTTTGCTTTCTTCACGAGGAAGAATGGTGTGAACGTGCTCTTGTTCAATGTGCCACCAGGCTTTGCTCCGGTGTCTCCGTACCAGGCGCCGTAGACTCCACCAGCAACGATACTCGAAACTGTGACGGCCAGGAAGAAGCTCCGGCGTGCTTGACGTGGACTCTTGGCTTTATTTCCCGGAGGCGGCGTAGTGGTATTGCTGCTGCTAGGCCTCTCATTACTCGAGGCTGTCTGGGAGTGCTGCCAGCGAGCCTGGAGTGCGGTCGGCTTCACTTCGACATGGGGAAGGAAGCTGCGCGATGCAACCTGACGCCGTAGAGGATTTCCGAACATGAATCGTCGAGACACTGTGAATGTTGTTGTGGAAGGACGCAAGACTGTCTGGGATCTGACTTTCAAGCTCCGGCTCGCCAAGCCTCGGAATGGCCAATCCCCGGCCTATACAGGAGATGACTCCGTGTGTCTATGAGGTATACACTATGTACATGTACTTTATCCATTCCCTGCTACCACAGATCTGTCATATGCTCAAGATATCTCCATCATGTGCAATGCCTCCTCTGAAAAGCTCCTTAATGACCTTGCCGTCAAGCACTGTCTTGCCCACGATGCCCTCCACATGCCGAGGCTCCACCCTCCCGTACCAGATACCCTTGCCGGCCAGAGGGTTCGCCTTGAAGCTTGGTGGGATATATATGATAACATTACCAGCCCATTTATGGCCTCCGATGTGGGAAATCTGCGCAACTCTTGCATGCGGCGTGTATCCCTCGAGCTCTGTGTCCACCTCGACAGCCTGGGCGACTGGTGGATCTCGCAATATCTGCACGTTCTGTCTCTCCAGCTTCTCCTCGAACTCCGCTTGCAGTATCGGACCCAGAATGCCGCAGCGCGAATCCCGCTGCCCGTGACCGCAGATCAAGACCATGATCTCCTCAACCTTCCTGCTGCCTTGGAACTCCCTCTGCCTTTCCGGCTCCCGTTTCAGTATGTTTTTCTCTGCTCTTGTGAGCACATCGTGTGAGCCGTGAAGCCTGGCAGGAAGGATAAAAGCCTTGATGAAGGCCTCCACTGCGCTGTCATCTGTAGGTATCGCAGGAACGTAGTCAAAGCTGGGAAGGAGGAAGGCAGACGCCGGCGCCGTGTGCGGGTCTTCTTGTGGTACTATTTGCGGTTCTGTACCTGGCTTCGCTACGGGTATAGATCGCGGAGATGGTGCTGGCTCCGTCCGCGAGGTAGATGGTGGTTCAGAGGGTGAGGTTGTAGGCGGGATTGATGAGTTCGTCAGCATTACATTATGGTATGGCTACGCACATGTTAGCAACCTGCGATCATGTGCAACATAGCGACAGTCGCGCACGCACGTCACTGTATTTTCCGCCTCTTCCCAGGAACTTTTTCAACTGCCTGACCAAAACGCCCTGCTCCTCACTTTCAATTTTGCTTGTCCAATCCGTGCGACCCGTAGATATGAGGACTTGCTCAGCATAAGCTGCCATGCTACCACTGATGTTTGCTTCCCGCTCTATATCCAATCCTCCAGGCATATCTCTGCAAGTACATGTTGGTGATGGACATGCCTCGATGGTAGGGAATGGCGGATGCGCAAACGGGATGCTGATACGAGAGGCGTAATGTCGACTCTGCCTTGCGGAGCCTACTTTCAATGCTGCCGCGACAGCACGTCTACCGCCATAATGAAGAAAGGACATGGCGCAACAAGACACAAACAGCGAGTATCGTAGTCAACTCGTCCAAATAGATGTACCTGTAGATTCATAACGGACGGGTCATCACCGTTAAATCCGTCTTGCGTCATCGGACAACCCTCACCGCGTCGGCCGAGCTCGGCCGTTTCACTCCAGCTCCCGTCACCATAACCAATGATGCTTCAGGAAAAAGAAGGATAGCATGGCAACTATCCTTCACCAGTGAGTACTGTACACGGGTACGTTAAATATGGGCCATACTTCTGCCAATGACAAATTCCAAGGATCAGTAACCCGTAGGCAATCGCGGAGAGGCAATATGATTTACCGTATCCAATGTTATGCGATACTAGGACAAAAGCAGTCAGAAGAGCTTGATTGTAGCTATATCCACTGTGAAAGATGCCAAGCGCGTAACGACCTGTCCTTATACACTCTATGGAAGAAGAAGTTCGGTATGCCAACCATGCGACCGGCCTGAGAAGATGCTCGCACTGCCTTAGGTAAGGTACCTGGGTATGGCGGGAGTTTTGAGTCTTGATCTTGTCCATTGAAGCGATAACGCGAGAGTTTTCGACTAGATACAAGGCTGGAACTGACACATGAAGGCATAGTCAAGACGGCCTCGCTGGCATGGGAAGGTGTCTTCCAAGGATCCAGTCTTTTCATGCCAGCCTCTGACACGAGCTGCACAATGAACAGCTGAAGCTGTACTATGGGAAGCCCAATAGGCTGCGCCACGGCGCTTCACAGATAGCAGTCCAAGTCCGATTCTTTGCCCAGCTCATCTGGGGGCGTAGGTGAGGTATCAACATTGAAGTTGACGATCGTTTGGGGTACAACTTGGAAGCTGGGAAAGCTTGAACGTGTCAAGCTTTGCCAAGCACGGACCCTGAAATACAACCCTGAATACCTCACGGTCCTGGCGGGTAGCACTCCACTTGCAGCCATGCGATTTGGAGATGACGTACAGATCGACAGCGTGGTTTCTGTGCCCGAACATGTGCATGATGAAATGCTATCATCAAGCCGGTTTACCATGCTCCTGCTGCAGGGCTGACGCGGCGCCAGGGGAACTACTGCACTCCCAGCTTCCATGTTAATAGAATCTCACCCTGACCCCTACCAGTAATCTTTAGCATTGCAATTGAATTCGACTAAGCATTCCGGCCAAACACTACTTGCATAACACTTTCTTGACCCAACATCATTATAGCACTCAGTATGGCTTCATCCGATTTCGGAAAGGAAGCGCACTTCCAGGCCTCAGCAACAGCACTTGATCAGGTAACCAATGCAGCCGTCGAGAGTAAGGCGGAGAATCCCAAGAACACTCTCCATGTTCCGGCAAACCACGAGAAGAGCCACAAATGGCTCCAGAGGATCTTCCCATATCAGTCATTGGAAGAGATGGAGTCGGCATGGGGCTTGGGGAACTATGTGATCGATCGTACCACCAGACAGAAAACATGGGAACCCATGTCCATCTATGTGCGGTAAGGCCGCGTACTCATGGAAAGATCAGGATAAGCAGTGTCTAACGTAGGTCAGCATCGGCATGCACCTTCTTTACGTCGGAAGCGAGCAGGAGAAAGCATTGCACTCGCAACGGGTACAGAAGCTCTTGAAAGAGCAGAGTGACAAGATGGGCAGAGAATACGATGACCCCAAGTCGGTCGATCATATCATGCCTTTCATTGAGAGCTTCGATTTGCAGGGCAGCCTCCAGCAGCTGAAAGAGCCCGATCCGACCAAATACAAGTCGTTCAACGACTTCTTTTCCAGGGAACTGAGACCTGATGCCCGGCCTATTGCAGAGCCAGAGAACGTGAGTAGATTCTCGTCCAGACTCCCAATTATATTACCGCCCCTTGCACTTGACATTCGGTATGAATGCTGACGAGTCACACCAGGATCGTGTCATTTCGTCAGTCGCCGATTGCCGTCTTACAGCTTTCCCTACCATCGACTTGGCTACCAAATACTGGATCAAAGGGTTTGGCTTCACCCTTGCTCGACTTCTCAACTCCGAGCAGTTGGCAGATTACTTCGATGGCGGGTCTATCGTCATCCAGCGGTTGGCGCCACAAGACTACCACCGCTGGCATTCGCCTGTTGATGGCACAGTGGAGAGTATTGAACAAGTTCACGGCACATACTACACGGTCAACCCAATGGCTGTCAGAGAGGTGGGTCATCGTCAGAAGATACTCTATGAACGCGCTGACTTGGGATGACTTAGCCCGGTACAATGGACGTGTATTGCGAGAACTCGCGTAGCGTCATGATCATGAAGCGCAAAGCCACTGGCTCCCCAATCGCTGTCATAGCCGTCGGTGCTATGCTCGTCGGCTCTATCGTGTACAACGACGGCATCAAGGAAGGAGCAGACATCAAGAGGGGGGAATGCCTTGGAGCCTTCCGCTATGGCGGTAGTACTGTTCTCACAATCCTGCCCAAGGGTGAGGCGATCGTGGACGAGGATATCGTACGTCACTCGACCCAAGATGCATGCGAAACCTTGATGAAGGTGGGATGGAGGGTTGGAGCAGGACCCGCTTAAGGATTTCAAGCCTACCTAGGTATGACGCCTCAGGCTGGGACGTGTAGTTCACGATGCTGTTAGTGTTGAACTTGTTGCTAGCCTTCTCCATCAACTGAATTTGATACCCATGAATTTCTGGTCTTGTCTATAAGCTGGTCATAATATGTTGTTTCTAACGCATCGACCGTGGTTTTGAATAGAGTGGTGTCCGCCCGCGGAAGTAACTGCCTAATTGGGATAGTTCCGTAAGACATCTCCGCACGGCACTCCATCTTGCAACTTCTATTTCACCTAGAATAAAGACCGTCGTCGATATCTCGCGAGAAGATCCCCGCCGGCCCAAATCGTCGGTATCTTTTACAGGATGATCACAAGGGATACGGTACCGTATCGCAAAATCCGGAAGGTCACCCCGACGTGCTCCTTCTTCCGAACAACCCGCGCCAAAGGGACGATAGCGACTGAATTGGCCATGCGTGCGTCTGGTACACACGCAGATGAATGAAGCATGGCTGCATGGGTAATCCACATTCCCAGCCCTCTATCATGGCCGGCCAGAACAAATGGCAGCTTTTCGTGGGCTTCCGACCGCTCACTCTCCGAGCTTGACGCTGGTCACAAGTCTGGAACGCGCATCTCACCGAACGGCTGGCCAATGTGCCTCAAACCGCCGAACAGCGGCTCTAGAATATACGAGCCAAGGATTTGGCAGATAGTTTCCTCGCGCCTGTATGGAGCATCCGGTCTCGCTCAGACTCGCCAAGATGGACCGAGCAGTTGCCAAGTCGCCTCCCACGCAAAAATATTGATACCGTGCTTGGCCCGAGTTTGTTTTATCTGGAGGGAACCCCGATGAGCACGCGACTGCGGTCCCCATAAGATCTCCCGATTTCCTGGGTACCTGTCCCTTGGGAGGAACATACACGGTGCTGTATAAGCCTGTCCGAGAATCCTTGCTTAAGCTTGCTTCAGGCTGGGCGTCGTCTGCTTCACCATGACTTGGATTCAGAACTTCAACGTCGCGGTTGCGCGCAGCTTCGTGGGGAAATATTTCAGACTCGATGGCTGTGGACATGTGAGCGCCTCCCATACTCCTTGAGGGCGGGAAATGGAAGCTGATATGCCGTAGCCGAGAGAGCGCAAGGGATCCTCCTTCTTCACGGAGATCCGCGCAGGCCTTGCCACCTTCTTCGCCATGGCATACATCATCAGCGTAAACTCCAGCATCGTATCGCAGACTGGTGGTACCTGCGTTTGCCCTGCCGACAGCATGTCCGACCTTTGCGACACCAACACAGAGTATCTGCTCTGTGTTCAGGAGGTCCAACGTGATCTGGTCACCGCTACCGCCGCCATCGCTGCCCTGAGTTCCTTCTGCATGGGTCTCTTCGCTAACATGCCCCTTGGACTGGCTCCTGGCATGGGTGTTAACGCCTACTTCACCTACACTGTTGTTGGATACCATGCTTCCGGTCTTGTGCCATATAGGATCGCGCTCACGGCTGTTTTTGTCGAAGGCTTGGTTTTCGTCGGATTGACCCTTCTCGGAATTCGACAGTGGCTGGCCCGTTCTATCCCAGCATCAATCAAGCTCGCCACTGGTGTTGGTATCGGTCTTTACCTGACCATTATTGGCCTCACTTACAGTGCCGGTATCGGCCTGATCACGGGCTACAGCAGCACCCCGACTGAGATTGCTGGCTGCGAGCAGCAGTACATGGACGAAGATGGCTTCTGCCCTAGCGCGTACAAGATGCGCAACCCGGCGATGTGGATCGGAATCTTCTGCGGCGGCTTCTTCACGGTCATGTTGATGATGTACAGATTCAAGGGTGCAATCATCGCCGGTATCCTGCTCGTCTCTATCATCTCGTGGCCCCGTACCACTTCGGTGACCTACTTCCCCTACACTGAGACTGGACAAAGCGCCTTCGATTTCTTCAAGCAGGTGGTTACCTTCCACCCAATCAAGAAGGTCTTGAACGCTCAGCAGTGGGACATCAGCGAATACAGCGGACAATTTGGTCTCGCTTTCATCACCTTCCTCTACGTTGACATCCTCGATACCACCGGCACACTTTACGCTATGGCCCGTTTCTCCGGTCTTGTCGATGAGAGGACCCAGGATTTTGAGGGCAGCGCCACCGCGTATCTTGTCGATGCCTTCAGTATCTCCATCGGATCGCTATTTGGAACGCCGCCCGTCACTGCCTTTATCGAGTCTGGCGCTGGTATCTCCGAAGGTGGCAAGACGGGCCTCACAGGCATTGTCACGGGCCTCTGCTTCTTCATCTCCATCTTCTTCGCACCCATCTTCGCCTCCATCCCACCCGTCGCGACCGGATGCACTCTCGTCATCATCGGCTGTCTGATGGCTAAGGCCGCCAAGGATATCAACTGGGCCTACATCGGCGACGCCATCCCAGCTTTCCTCACCATCGCCATCATGCCCTTCACCTACTCCATTGCCTACGGCCTCATTGCCGGCATTCTGTCCTACATCCTCATCAACACCTCGGTATGGGTGATCGAGAAGGTCTCTGCAGGCCGCATCGTCCCCGCCGACAAGCACCTCAAGGATCCATGGACCTACAAGCTCGAGGGCGGGTTGCTGCCTCCTTGGGTCACCAGGGCTGCTAGGGGCAAGAAGAATTTCTGGAGGGAAGACGGCACCGAACATGATCCTATCAGCGGTCACGAGACTGTGGCTGAAGCCAAGGTCAACTCGCCGGTCGTTGGCGAGGTCGAGAGTGAGAGCGGCAGGAGTGTCGAGAAGGCTAGGAGCTAGGACCCCAGCATGGGCCTATGCGGCGAATGACAATGCGGCAGTGCTAGCACTGGGACCGGAGACGTACTATAGTCGTACCTAGGATGGGATACGCCGATGCATAGAATCCACAGCCCTACGTAGCCAAGTCTCGAAACTTTTTGTCAACATGTTCCGTAAAATGCGCGGTCGCCATGCTCAAGCAAAGTTGTGAATTAAATCCGGCTCGTATGCTGTGATGCGGAGGTGTACTTGGTCAGATGCACGGGAAAATAACAATGACAACGGCAATGAATGTATGCAGCTTGATACCACCTAGCGCCAATGTAACCCACAAGAGGTTGGAGATGGATCATGGGAGGCCGCGCTGTCTGCAGGCATTAGTATACACGCGTATACTACATCATTCGCGCTCTTCCTAATTCCCAAGCTATGCAGCCCAAACAATACTCAAACGCTATGCCCTGCCTTTCATATTCATATATCGTCCAAGTCCTCCTCCTCGTCCGCAGCTTTAGCCTTCCTGCCATTGCTGTTGAGCGTATCCATGCTATAAAACCGTCAGCGGAAATCTTTCTACCTTCTGTCAAGCATGATACGAACCCTATCTTCGAGCCCGACATAGCCATAGCTTGTCTTCCGGTATCAGACGATTCGAGGAACTCCCTCAATCGCTCCTTGCCGACCTCAATGGCCTGCTGGCTCGCTGCGTTGCCCATGCGTATCATTGGACCCCAGAGGTTGAGCGTGTAGGTGACGTAGGCGCCCACGCCGAGGAGGATGAGAAAGATGAAGTAGACCGGATTGCGCAATACTAAAGGTAGGTAGGTTAGCACATTCAACCCCACCCTCTTTTACGTGGCGGACCGGAAACTCACCAGCGACGATCTCGTTCCAACCAAGCGCAAGCAACAGACCGTAGAAATAAAGCGGCACCTGCGTCACACCACCAATAGCGCTCCTCTTAGCCTCCACGTACACTCCGTCCGCAGTCTTGCGGAACCGCTTGATGAGATCCTGTCGTTTGGCATCCGACAAAACCGTCATCTCTTCCTCCAACGTCACGCCCTCCTCATCATCGACACCACCGATAGGCGCCAGATCCTCCTCATCAGCCGCGCTAACACTGGCCGGAGCCTCACCAATCCAAGCCTCGAGCGGCGGGGGCGATCCAGTCTTGGAGTGCTGAAAGCGCGAAAGCAGGGGGATGAGCTCCAGCGTACTCTCTCTGGCCTTGGTATAAATCCCCTCAATGTCGTCTGTCGGCCGCCAGATCCTGGGCACGCCTTCCTCATCGTATCGGAACTTGTCCTCGAAGTTCTCGCGCAGCTTCAAGAGCAGGTTACCCTCGGAGCACTCCTCCTCGATCTTCGCCTTCAGCACGCCCCAGCTCTTGCGTCTGAGACGCCACAGGCCGACGTCGACTTCGTCCTCGCTGGCGTCGAAGCTCTTGGCCCGCTCCGTGAACCGCGTCTCAGCCATGTCCACTGTGTCCGTGAACACGGCCCATATACGGTCCCAGAGATCTTTTTCCGAAGATGGCTTCTCACCATCCGCTGGTGCGCCGGAGCCGCCGCGGCCGGAGCCAAGCTTGTTGAACTCGACACCCACGGACTCGCTGAGGCGCGTACGCACCCAGCGCTCGATGCGGGACGCCAGACGACGCATCTCGTCTTTCCGTAGCTGACCGCTCACTCCGTCGAGGTCTTTCTTGTATAAGTTCAGCTCTTGCTTGTAGTCGGAGAACGCGGCTCCTTCGATCAGTGTACTCTGCGCAGCTTCCTCAAACCGAGAAAGAGCCTTCTTCTTCTCGGTGGAGACGATGGCGTGGAAGTCGTAGCTGCTGCCCTTCTTCTGTCCGGCCTTCACTTGATTTGTGACGGCGGTGCTGAAGTCTGCCAGACCGGACTTGTGAGCTGCACTGAGCTGTCCCAGGAAGAGGGTCTTCAGCCTGCTGTCAATTTGGGCAGCCAGTTCTGCTTGCTTTCTCTTGAAAACACCCTTGTGGTATCTGCTGGCCTCGATCTCGAAGTTCTTGAGTACATCTGTCCTTGCGCTGTTCATGATCCTTCCCAGCTCAGCAAGGACGACGGGGCTTCCAGCCTTGGATGCGGATGTTTGCTTCTCTTCAAGCGGCGTGATGGCCTCGTCGAAAGCAACTAGGACTTCCTTCGAGATCTCATCGCACCTGAATTGCGCGAGCAGCTCCTGTTGGGTAGGCAAATCAAGGTCTTTGTTGCTCTCAATCTGCTCCCATACGTTTTGCGCGTATACTGGAAAACCATCTGCCGGAATCCTGCGATGATACTCTGGC
Organism: Zalaria sp. Him3; assembly: GCA_027923365.1. Taxonomy (NCBI): domain Eukaryota; kingdom Fungi; phylum Ascomycota; class Dothideomycetes; order Dothideales; family Zalariaceae; genus Zalaria; species Zalaria sp. Him3. The sequence goes on from BPUN01000006.1 coordinate 1,139,539, forward strand.
AAGAGGATAGGCTCTGATTGTTCGTCCACAAGACCCTTCCTGATGGGATCATTGTAGCCTTCCCTAAACCTTGTCCCTAGCTTTTGCACTTCCGTGACAAACTTCTCCGGCTGGAGGATCTTATGCGGTAGAGCAACGAACGCAAAGTCGAAGTAATCCTCAATCTTAGATTGTTCCAGTCCCGGCGGCTTGGACAGGGTCGACCATATTCTAGATAGATCGGCGAGTAAAGTCTGGCGAAGGTTGGAGAGCGGCGTTACACCCAGATGGTCACGGATGACGAAGAAGAGGAGTGACCTTGGAATGTTTCTACACTAGCATCAGCATTGACACCCTGGGCTAGCATACCGCATACATACTTGCTGTCCTTCAGGAATAGTTGCAGATTGACCTCAAACACCGTCTTGAGCAAGCCCATGTTTGCGCCTTGGTACAGGCCAACTTGGTGTTCCCATATGTTCACGATGAGAACTTCGCTGGTCGCCAAAGCGAAGAGCGCGCTTTTGCGCTCAAAGTCCTGGTCCTCTCCTCTTTCTCTCCCGTCTGTACCTTCCACATCCATAACCAGGATGATGTCCGCCATCTTCTGACCACCACCGTCCGCGTTCTCCCTCTTGTTCTTGCTCATCCAGATTCCCTTTGTAGTCTGCCGTCTCTCTTGCTCGGACATGACACCAAATTGAGTGCCGAAGAGGTGATTCAGCAACGTGCTCTTTCCCGTGCTCTGGCTGCCGAAGACGGAGATCAGGTGGTAGTTGAAGCCGGCGCGGATGACTCCCTCTTGCTGCAGGTACGCGGGCAGGTTCTGATTGAAGACCTTGTCCTCGTCAATGACCTGGATGCCATGCTCAAAATGCTCCTTGGAGGCCTGGTCGCCGACAGCAGCGAAGTGGCCGTTCATGGTGTTGGTAGTCATTACGACCGGCGCTGACGGCGAATTCGCAAGTGAATACGGTCGTTGTTTGCGGTCGCCGTCTACTTGCAAAGTAGCCATAATCAACAAAAAGGCGGCTCGGTATGATGCTGGCGGTTGTCACGAGATGCTGCACATTGGACGCTGGCAGCAGGGGTCCAGCCTGCTGCCGAGTCGTGAACGGCCAAGCTGGAAGCAGTAGAAATGACGTACGAGAAACATTCCACCTCACCTACATTATCCTATGTACAGTATTTGCTGTACCATAATCACACGTTTACCTTTCAAGCTGTTGAACACACTCTTTGATATGTAGATGCAGTCTGCAGGTGTGCAAAAGATGCAATTGCTATGATATGAACGCAATCAAATACACGCGATTTCCGGCCCGTTCCTCCTCCGCCACATTACATGTCCCTTGACATCCCTGGATCCATGCGAGCTTCCGAGACAAAGACAACTAGCGGCAACAGAGTGAGGACACTTCACCAGCCTCATTAGCCTTAAGCATTAATGTTTGACACTACGAAACCCTCCGAATCGTTAACGCCAGAGCATCTGTTCAACGAAGGCGCTGCCCCAGAAAGATGTCCTGGCAATAGAGATATGGCTATTCCAATTGGCCTGGGCAGAAACCCAAAGGCTAGACTTTTGGGTAGACATTGTGTAGCTCCGTGAAACATCCGGGAAAGAGGTGCGTATATGTAGGAAAAAGGAGAAATACTGGACTCTGTAAGATGCAAGTTTTACGGAAACAAGCCGATGAATGATGTTTCAGATCCGGAAACAGCGAAAGTACGCCAGCAGCTGGAGTTGCAAGGAAACCACGAAAGGAAATTGGCGAAGGCTTTTAGCAGTAGCACGCAACCAGCATTCAAAGCGGCGCGACTTCCTGAGACATGGTAGTCGACGTGGTCGTACATAGAATGTGATGCGATAAATGGTGTTGGCTGTAAAAGCTTCGTGAACGACGGAGCTCAAGCAAGTATGACACGGTACGCTCTGGCCAGGAACGGAAGCACAATGGATCCGTGAACCAAATGTGGTGGTGCGTACTTTTCTCCCTAGCGGTGGTAACTCTGACCGTAGGTGCCAGTACGGCTGGTACTACCATAGGCACGGTCGGAGTAGCTGCTATTGTTTCGTGTGAGGGGGAGGCCACTTGGTGGGCCTGGGCGGGTGGCGAAAGCTGGATTGCAGCAGAGCATGGCAACCCGAGACCCGTACTTAGAGCCGCGCAGGGAGACCATGTGCTTGCGTACGTGTGCGGCTACAACTTCACGACGTTGTGGATCAGCGTGCGTGAGAATGTACTGGATCAGATAGTTGCCAAATTGATCTCCAGCAACTATGATGTCCGTGGTTAGCTGGCACACTATATCTGTGAGGAGATTCACTTACTGTCGATCAACGGCATACGGGGACGATCGCTGCGTGCTTCACAGACCCGGTCAAGGTAATGGTCGAGAAACTCCGAACCACCGATCTTCAGACACTTCTCAACAACCTTTGAAGCGAACTGGTCCATGCTGTATTCGCTGGCAAAGCGGAGAACGTGGTCAGTGGCACGCGTGCGATCAGGGATCGATCCATGCTCGCAGATATGTTGGATGCACCAATTGCCGAACTGGCCGTGAGCCACTACATCGATGCTCGCCAGAACCTCGTTGATGCATGGACGCTAGGACACGTGTTAGCTGATTGCAGGTCATTACCAATGAACCGGCCTTCGAACGTACCTTGTCCTCTTCTAGGCAATTCTCAAAGATGTTTTGGACCACGAGACTTCCTGTTTCACCAAGGGCAACTTCGTGCCACATACCACGAAGTGCTTCGTTGACGTACTTCATGATTTGAGGAGGCGAGTCGCTCCAGCGGAGCTCGAATAGTTTCTGCCAGACGTGGCAGGCATAGCGATGGATGACAGTTTCTGGGATACGTCGCAGAAGCTCGTGGACCATAATCGCCTTGTACTCCTCCGGAACACAGTCGAAAGCCTTTTGAACGACATGACAGCCAAAAGCATCCATACTGAGGTTGAGCGTGTTGCCGCGTATAGCACGCGCGATAGCAATGACCTGCTCTGGTGTACCATGCTCGAAGCACCGTTGCACAAGGAAGTTGCCGAATCGGTTGATCATTAGGGGGTAGGCTTGATCGATGATAGCTTGGACGATTTCAAACTTCTGCTCCGCGGTGCCAACCTTGAGCTTTTGCTGTAAAAAGATGGATGCTTGCTGGTCGTTGTTGCACACAATCTTATCGACAATATATTTCCAATTGCAACTCATGTTACGCTCAAGAAGGCGGCGGTAGTTCATAGGCTCGGTAGTGCTGAGATAGCTGGGTGGCTGCTCAGACTAGGACAAATCAGCAAGAGTCGACTATGTAAGAATCGGCGGCAATGAACACTTACCTGCATGTTCCATGTTCCAGGACCGTTGTATGCGCCAGCTTGGTCGGCATTGAAATCTGTGGCCATTGGCGAGAGTCGGCCAGCACCGATAGGTCTTGGAATGTATGGGACTCCACTTGGCGGCATACCCATTTGCATCTGCTGCATCGGGAACCCGTTCATGGCATGTTGCACGGAAGGGTAGGAAAGTGGTGTCATTGGAGGTGTAACTCCGGACTGTTCACTGATACTGGTGCCGAAGGAGGACCATGGTTGAAGGTGAGTACCGAAAGCAGATGGCGGACGACTCAGCTGGCTACTGCCGCGGCGAGAGAACTCTATTGTAGGAGATGGCTCATGGCTGTAGTACGGAACTCCGCCCATGGTGTCAATGCGAAGTGCTGGCTGCTGAGGACGTCCGATCGGAGCTAGCATAGAATGCGGGTTAACGCCAGTACTCCGGCCGATGGGTTGAGGAGCGATAATGTTTTCAGCTGGCCACTGAGCGTTATTGAGTGCGAACATGCTCTGACCGACGGGTCCATGACTGCCTGAATGTGTAGGACCAGCGCTGGTTGCCCAGGTGCCCCTACCATTAGGTCCCCCATGGTGGAAAGTCGAGGGACGATCAGTCGTCGATACCCAGTTGTCCGTACGAAACACCGCGTCTGGAGTTTTCGAATGGCGAGCGTGCTCATTGTTGAGCTGCTGAACTTGCTCTACCTTGATACCTGATTTTGCATTATGTGACAAACAACGCTCTTCGTCCCTGCGAGCGATTTCGGCTTTCGCCATTTCTAGCTCCCTCTTTAGACGCGACACTTCTGCATCATCAGGAGAAAGACGCTCGTGACTGAAAGGGTCTGTGACGGGACTGGTGGCATAAGGGCCGTCCGTTGGCTGGGAGAACAAAATCTCCGCGTGCTCGGCGGAGCTGCGTTGGTTTGCCTCGAGTGTTCGCTTCTGACCATCAAGGACAGTTTGGTGCTTAGCCAAGCGGGCCAGAAGGTCATCCATTGGAAAGTGATCAGAAGCTGTGCGGTCGCTGGACGGCATGTTCTCGATGCTCGTTGTGCCGTCTGTACAATGCTTCTGGGATATTATTAGTCCCACTCATCAAACGAAGGAGCGTATAGTAAGTTCCTCGGTTGCACATACTTCGATGAAAGTCTCACGCATGGTGGTGTTTGGCAAAAGGTTTGCAAGCTTGGACGTAGTCAGTGGCTGTGAGATGTCACCTTGGGTACCGTTGTTGTTGCCGTGCTTGAGGCTCTGTGTGAGCGACAGTGAGTCAAAGCTCATGCACAAATCAACAGGTCTGGGACTCATAGCTCCGCCAACCTCAGGAGTAGAGTCAGCAGCAGTGCTATCCTCGTAGATGGTGAAACCAGCGGTGTGCTTCTTGCGCGGGGTAGGAGAGCCGTCGAAGCCGGTGGAAGCCATGTCCGATGCGTTTTGGGAGCCGGGAGATGACCGATGCTCCCGAGGTGAAGTGTAGCTTCTTCGAGTGAGAAGGTGATGGGATAAGATGCTGATATGAAGATGCTCACATATAGTGCAGGGAGCGGGGTAGCAGCGGTGTGTATTGTTCTGCAGAGAGAAAGGGGTTGTGCTTGGGAGGATTGGAGGATGGGAGGATGGGAGAATGAGGAGGGAGGATGAGTGACGGTCCGAAGATGTGATGTGGTGAGGTAGTGTATGAGAGGAGAGGATGTACCTGGTTGTCGTAGAGGGTCAAGGACGCGGTTGCCAGGTGCGAAGAGATTCGCGCTTGCCGTCCACGGTTGAGAAACGCGTCGATGGTGACGCTTTGGAAGGCGTGCCTGAGAAGCCGCGGTTGATGCCGGAATTGCAGGTTCGTGACGATATGCGGAGTGCTACGCGTACTATTCGGTGAATGTCTTAGGTAACGCGTCAGGACATTTATGTATCGAAAGCGCCTACTCTTGTGAATGGAGTCTTTTGCAGTGACGAAACCTGTACCCTCTTATACTTCGCTTTAACGCACTTCACTTCACCTCATCTCAAGTGAAGAATGATCCTGCCGAAACGTTCCATGCATGGTCAAAGAAACCCATTGCCAAGACTCCGTCTGCGCCCTTCCACATCATATCCTTTCTTGTGACGACAAAGTCGGGCTGGCCCACTCCTGTAAGCATTGGAACAAGGCGTGCCGCCATCTTCAACCCTTCCAACTCCGCACCCCACAGGATAAGCTCCAACCTCTCCTCCTCAAGCGGCCTAAGAAATACTGCACCAAGTCCTTCAAACTCTTCGCTGTTGTATTGCAGCCAGTGACCAGTATCGTCTCGAACGGAGATCATCCCATGGGGCTGAACGTGAATAGGGAAATCGGCGTGCAATCCGAGTGCCATATCGGAACCTACCAGAAGACGCAAGATGTTTCCTTCGCCTGAAAGTGAAGTGCTGTCATTGCTGGAGAGTTGTGTGTCTGCCGCAAAGTACTGACAAAGGTTGCGTGAGATTTGTAAAGCAGTGTTTTGAGCGTCAGGATTGTGATACACAATCTGGAAGACCCCATGGGTTCGCAAAACGGCTTCCATCGCCCCGAGCTGGCGACCTGACCGTTGCATGTGGCCAGTATGTTCCGTCAACTAATGCCATATATCAGTAACTACTAGTAGGCGATGGATAATCAAATTACTAACTTTCCATTCCCCGTTGGCGCCGCGTGAAATGGTTATAGCATCCCTTGAAGGCACCAGCAAATCCTCCAACAGCTGACCATCCAGATCTACTTCAAGATTCTTGAGAAAGTTCGCTGGTAGTTTCATGCTCAAGACATTGGTTGTGCGTATGTGACACTGAGTATCTGATTGTAAGAATGAGACCTGCACTTTCCCCAGCTGGCCAGGGCGCCGGAGATGTAGCACTTGAAACCCATGTTTTGACCCAGTATCCGCAGGATTTGCTACAACTAGGCTGAAGTTCCCAGGCGTATCTCTGAGTGATGTGGACTGCTCGAAGGCCTGTTGGTAAAAAGCTTGCAAATGGTCGGTGGTCATGACACCATCAAACCAGTGACCAGCACCCGGTAGTTCGACGTATGTAGAATCGGCCTCAAATTCGTGTAAGAGTTGACTGAGTAACCTCGAATGGTATGCCGGTACGTTGTCATCGCTACCACCATGCTGTTGGAATATTGGGATGCCGCGGCTGTTCTCAAGTAGGAGCTCGTGCTGATAACTGCTTATCGCACCATCTAATACCGAGCGTACAGTAGATTGCATTGGCCTCCAAAGAGTGTAAGGGACATAATCTGGAAAGTGCGTCAGTCCAGGTGGTCTTTGAAGTGCAACGTAATACGGACTCTGTATTGACGAATACCCCGAGACGGGTGCGGCAGCTATCACCTTGTCCGGCCGGTGGGTAAGGGCGTACCAAGTACCCTGGCCTAAAATGTCCGTCAGCATGAAGCGCTGTCAGTTGGGAATCACACCGACCTCCATTGGAGTGGCCGCTTACGAGCCATCGGTCTACGTCCACGCCAGGGCCTTGCCAACTGTTCTCGACAATCCAGCGCGGTATCGCTTGAATCGCTGCCTCCACATCAGTAAAACCCCAAGCGTGCCAGTCGTCTCCTGACCAGGGCGTAACGCCGGTCGGGAACAGCACCCACGAACAGAGGTCCGGTAAGGGATCTAGAGCGTGGGCAACCATGGGATCGTCAGCTTCTAAGCCAGCACCGTGGAATTGCAAAAGGACGGGAAAATCTCCAGTTTCATGACTACACTGAGCTCTGACCGATGGCGCTCGGAGTATGGCATAGGAAGCGATGCCGCTAGGGTGGAGGAAGGTGATCTTATGTGGATCATGGATGGCCCTTCGCTCAAAGCTATATGGTAAGCTAAGAACGGATGCATCGTCTGATCCATATGTGCGGTAATGGATGTGGATCGAGAACTCTGTGGCACAAAGCCCTACACAACCAATGTTCAGTGTCAAAGGCCTAGTCTGGCCAGGTTTTAGCGTCAGAGAAGCAGCAGAATGCAAGGACATAGAAACAGTGTCGAGATCTGCAAATACTGCTAGAACCTCTACATCGGTCAGAGCATGATTGCGCACGGTGATAGAGCCAACTCTGCCTGGCAGGTGGCCGTTGATAAGGTCCGGTATGATAGGTTCCCCAGAAGAGAGTTGCAGAGACTGACTGTGCGTCTCAGCGCGCAGAGTAGTGTCAATGCTAGGAGCACCAACACCTCCCATCACACGTACATCCCTGATCAAGCGAACGTCCAGCTTGTGGCTTCCTGGTTGAAGATACAGTACGAGTGGCGCCCTTCGATAAAAGTAATAATCACCCCCAAAGTAAAGTTCGTCATCGACATAGAACTCGAGGACGTGGTCGATAGAGAGGGTGATACTTTGGGGACTTGAGCCCTTCACGTAAAGATAACCTCTCGCCCAAGCTTGATACTGGAGCGCGGCCCAGCCGTAAACCTGTTGAAGGAATTCAAAGTCCACTTCACGGAAACTCACGGATAGACTCGTTCGCGCTGAATTCGCATTAGATACAGCGGAATCAGCTTGCACGGTCGTCCATCGTACTGTCGCATTGGGAGCTAAAGAGCTGCGGTACGTGGTGTTTGGGTCGTACTCCAGGCTGTTAAAGCCGCCATGATAAGCCAGAGGGTCAGAGCCCCAAGTTGCCTCTATCGGGAGATCAGTGACCTATGCCTCGGTACCAGACGTCCCATGTCATGCCTCTGGTTCCTATCTGGAAAGGCCCTAGAACACGCCACTCCTGGGAAAACGAAAGTGGACGAGCGCCATGGTCGGGAGGGGAAATGCTCATGTATGTCTGCATGCCACTTATGTAGGCGGCAAATGTATTGAAGAGCTGCATCTCATGTCTTCATAACGGTTCACGTCATCTCTAGGACCATGCAATGGACGACGATAGTGTGAGTATTGTTAACGATGGCGACGTTGACACAAGCTTTCGGGCACGACTGCATCGCGTGCTCGGAACATGCCGCTGACACTTGCCATCTGCGGGAGGGGACCCTTGTGCGGACAAGTGCTGCTACGCTTGTATGTCCTCGCCAAAGACGAGTCTCTCAGGACGCCGAAATCTTTCAATGCCTTCGAGTTAGCATACTGATTCCTGAGTTTGTGACTTTCCATTTGCGCGTTCGGCTTCGCCTCGATCCGCGCTCCGAGTGTACAATCCTCGAGAAGCCACGGAGTACATTGTTGCGCCTTGTCTGGCAAACATCGCTTTTGTCGCCCAAAAGGACATCCCGGAGCGCAACCACATGGCGCGATAGCAAGTCTGGTTTTTCTCTTCAACATGTCTCCAAACCACGCGGAAGATGACAGGCGGGACTCGTCCACCGCAAACGCGACTTTCAAGTTCCCGGAACTGTCACATGAAGCGCTCCACCTTCAAAACGAGCATGCCATTGCGGAGTCGAGATCTCCTAGCCCGGCGCCGCTTCCGCTACCAAACCACCTGCATTCGAACGAGCGCTGGCAGGCGCGCAAGAATTCGCGCACCAATGGTGCCTACTGGACAAACGGTGCCCTGCCGACCGGCGGCACCAGACATGGACGTCAAAAGAGCTTGAGCGAGGCTATAAGGACTGTGAGAACAAGGAAGATGAGCGTCAGTGAAAACGCACACGAAATTGCAGAAGCCTTGAAGGCTCCCGTCTCGGGAAGGCTCATTGTACGTAGACCGTATCCAAAATACTTTTATAACGTAGAGCTGATAGCATATCAAGTTCCTGTGCGGCATTTGGTACACCACCTCTATCCTGTCCAACACTTCCTCCAAAGCCATCCTCACCGCGCTACCGAAACCGGTGACCTTGACGCTGGTACAGTTCCTCTTCGTATCCTCCTGGTGCATGTTCCTCTCTTGGCTGGCAAAGATATATCCTCCACTCCGCAACGCTATTCCGGCACTCCGCTACGGTATTAGGAAGCCGAGCAGAGAAATCATTCTCACTACCTTGCCTCTTACCGCATTCCAGATCGGAGGTCACATCCTCAGCTCCGACGCGATGTCTCGCATACCGGTGTCCCTCGTACATACCATCAAGGGCCTGTCACCCTTGTTCACAGTCCTCGCATATCGCTTCTTCCTTAATGTACAATACTCGTTCGCGACTTACATGTCTCTGGTTCCGCTCACGCTGGGGGTCATCATGGCCTGTTCGGCCAGCTTCCGGGGAAACATCCTGGGACTACTCTACGCTTTCGGAAGCGCCATTCTCTTCGTCACGCAGAACATTGTGTCGAAGAAACTCTTCAACGAAGCCGCTCGGGCGGAGGCAGACGGGATGCCTGCCAAGAACCGGAAACCGGACAAGCTCAATCTTCTGTGCTATTCCTCCGGCCTGGCTTTCCTGTTCACGGTACCCATCTGGTTGTGGTCTGAAGGCTTCACCATCTTCGCCGACTTCCTGCAGGACGCCTCCGTTGAGCTGTCGCAGAGACCAGGCTCACTCGATCATGGAAGGCTCACGCTTGAGTTCATCTTTAACGGCTCCTTCCATTTCGGCCAGAATATCGTGGCCTTTATTTTGCTGGGCTTGGTTTCTCCTGTCACGTACAGCGTGGCAAGTCTCATCAAGCGTGTGTTTGTCATTGTTTTCGCCATCATTTGGTTCGGCAACCCGATGACTAGGGTTCAAGGCTTCGGCATTGCTCTGACTTTCGTCGGTCTTTATCTCTATGACCGAACTAGCGATGCTGCGAGAGCGGACAAGAGGGCGAGGGCATTGCAGGACGACAAGGATAGTCTCCTTCCCATGGTCAACGCCGATGCGAAACGCTTTGACGCGCCGTATGTGCAGTCGCCTGTCAGTGGTGGTATGAATGGATATGTGAATACGCCATCCGTGGGCAGTGGCCAAAACAGGGTATCACCAGGGAACACTGGCGCGTGGTTACCGCCGGGGACTAAACAGGAGGAGACGTGGACGGAGCATGACATTGCACGCAATCATGGCATGAGTGTCAAGTAGAACCATGTATTATGAAGATGTTTGTTTGTTATGTTATGAAGAGGCCTTGCCTAAGAGGCGCATGACCCCGACTGATATGCTCACTCACCTACACAAATCCCTGGGCCAGTCGCGCCCGAACTTCGCTCGTGAAAGCGAAGTGACACCTTAGTACTGCGAACTCGTGACACACATGCCTGATACGGAAATGGATGAGTACGGCAATAAACAAGACGGCTTTATCTCCACTGGGCCGTGGCCGATCAGTTTCTCCGGGAAAGCTTCGCAAGGTGACAAGCTCCCTAACGGTTTCGGTTTGGAAACTAGCAGGAACCGAAATGTACAGCTTGCCACTGGTACGGTATAGGCCCGAAGTCAATATCTTGAGCGTCTCCGAGAATAATACGACGACGGCGAGGCGACAGGGGGGAGCAGGCTCTCAGACACGCCGGAGCGGCGGATGTAGAAGCGCGAGGGGATGCGAATGATGTCCGGTGTTGCTGCCTAGAAGCATCGATCGGTGCTGAACGGAGTTGACAGCTGTGAAATGTCTCACGGTTGTGGTGCTTGATGGCGATCTACCTTAATGTGCGTGGTGGACCATCAATGTTGCCCCAGTGCTCCTTCCCCTGGAGGAGGGATGCGGATCTCAGGTACCCGTACCTTCCGGTCAGCTAGCATGTATTGCACACGGGGCAGAAATACAACCACGCAACCACGACGTTGCGAAGTCGCCACGTGGAAAGTGGAAAGAGGCAAGAGCGACCCAGCCGAGATCGGCGAGAGCAGAGAAGCCGCGAGAACAACTGTCAATGGAAATTGATGGGCACGTGGCGGGAACTCAGACCATTGCGACCCGAAACTCTTGTGCACCACTCTTACCAAAACAATTTTATTAGGAGTTTTAGGACGTGGTTCGGAGATAATGACGATTCCTGGACGTGTGAGTGTCGGACGCAAATGCCGGATCCAGATTATGTCGTTCCGTTCAGGTGCGGTGACTCGTTCGTTGGTGTCAAGCTGATTCGACTGAGGCCCCCACGGTCGTTGTGTAGACGCCGCCGCGCGCTTAAGCTGCCTGCCGAACGATCTCCGAGAGTGGGCTCCCTTCGCCCGTGGTGGAGCGTCATAGGACGCAAGTAAATCGCTCGGGGCTGCGGACGACACTCGTGCAGGAGGCGAAAAGAATGGAAATGCTGCGTCTTCAGGCGGTTCTTTTCGAAGTGAAATCCAATGGTACTCAGGTACAAGGAGCTGTATATATACTACTGGAGATGGGGATGCTAAGTAATAGCCGCAATCCTTCTACCCCGCACAACAGAGCACTAGCTGGCCCACCCAGCTCCAGATTTTGACTCTTTTGGGGATAAACAAGCATGAACCGATGCAGCCGACCATACCAAGAGCGCGCACTGTGCGGCGGTGGGGTGGAGGCAGTGCGTCAGCGCCCGCCGCCAGTGGTTCGTTTGGCCCTTAACGTTTGGTACCTAGCATCTGCTAACGGTCCTAGACGACCCGACATAGGGAACCCGACACAGGAGAGAGGAGAAGGGAGAGGGTTGCTACGGAAGCTTCACGGCAGATGGGAGCATCTCGGAGCACCCTCTCCACCTCGAGCTCTGGGCACAGGTGGCCATTGGGATAGGCGGTGCCCATGTCAGTGCATTGAGGACGGCCGTCTATATAAGGGCGTCAGCCCCCGCCCAAGCTGCAGTTCTACCACCATCTCACTACTACCTCTCGCAGACCACACCTGGTACGCTACTCCCCAAATTGATGGACCTGTAGCGGGCGCAGATCAACGAGGCTGCATATCTCGCCCGCCCGCCCGCGGCAGATAGTCCATGGCAAGCTTCAGGATATAGCGGACGGCGCTAACGGTGATGATGACAGCAGCTCCCAGCTCCACCCGCCCTCTATCTCAAACTACAAAAGCCCCTTGCCGGTACCTCGTCTTCGTACCTCATCACACTTCTTCACAACACCTCTCCCACCTTACAACCTCGTTAAACATCTTTCAAAATGGTATTTATTCGCTCTGCTTCCCGCTTCGTCCGCCCCGCCGCGCAATCCTTCCGCGCCGCGACAGCCTCTCCCCTGACGTCACGCGGGGCGTTCAACAATGTGGCACGACAAGCTGGAGGAATCAGAACGCTAACAGCATCTGCATCGCAACAGGGCAAGGTTCTTATGGTCCTTTACGATGTGAGTATCTCCTCCCGACTCTGCACCTGTCAGAATACCCATTGGCTCCGAAATGCGCCGCTGACACGTGTTATCTCTCCAGGGCTTTGAGCACGCCGAGCAAGAGCCAAAGCTTCTCGGTACCACCGAGAACGAGCTTGGTCTGAGGAAGTGGATTGAGGACCAGGGCCACACCCTCGTCACCACCTCCGACAAGGAGGGCGAGAACTCCGAGTTCGACAAGCACCTTGTTGACGCCGAGGTCATCATCACCACCCCGTACGTCTCCCATACGGAACAACGCATTCCCGCAGAGCCCATCAATGTCTATCAAGCACTCCCCCGGACCATCACTGATTGTGACTTCCAGATTCCACCCAGGTTACCTCACCGCTGAGCGCCTGGCCAAGGCCAAGAACCTCAAGATCGCCGTCACTGCCGGTATCGGTTCCGACCACGTTGACCTCGATGCCGCCAACAAGACCAACGGCGGTATCACCGTCGCTGAGGTCACCGGCTCCAACGTCGTCTCCGTCGCTGAGCACGTCGTCATGACCATCCTCGTCCTCGTCCGCAACTTCGTCCCAGCCCACGAGCAGGTCGCTTCCGGTGACTGGAACGTCGCCGCTGTCGCCAAGAACGAGTACGACCTCGAGAACAAGGTTGTCGGTACCGTCGCTGTCGGCCGTATCGGTGAGCGTGTCCTCCGCAGGCTGAAGGCCTTCGACTGCAAGGAGCTCCTCTACTTCGACTACCAGCCACTGTCCGCTGAGAAGGAGAAGGAGATTGGCTGCCGTCGCGTCGAGAACCTCGAGGAGATGCTTGCCCAGTGTGACGTTGTCACCATCAACTGCCCACTTCACGAGAAGACCCGCGGCTTGTTCAACAAGGAGCTCATCTCCAAGATGAAGAAGGGTATGTCATACAAATCCACGTGGGCTGCATGAGCAACTACTAATAGTTTCTCCCACAGGCTCTTGGCTCATCAACACCGCCCGTGGTGCCATCGTCGTCAAAGAGGATGTTGCCGAGGCCCTCAAGTCTGGTCAGCTCCGTGGTTACGGTGGTGACGTCTGGTTCCCACAGCCAGCTCCAAAGGACCACCCACTCCGCACCGCCTCTTACAGCACCTGGGGCGGCGGAAACGCCATGGTTCCTCACATGTCCGGTACCTCGATCGACGCCCAAATCCGTTACGCCAACGGCACCAAGGCCATCCTCGAGTCCTACTTCTCCGGCAAGCACGACTACCGCCCAGAGGACCTCATCGTCACTGGCGGCGACTACGCCACCAAGGCTTACGGCCAGAGGTAAATCCAGACCGCTGGCGGTCGGACTTGATGACTTATGGCGGAAAGGCGAAAGATTTATTTGGTGTATACTTCGATCACGTATAGTTTCGGTATGATACCAGAGATCTTTTGTCCAAACTCACTCTCGCAATGCAGTTGGAGTTTGTAGTGTGATAGTCTTGAACTTCGATAAACATGGTATTTGTGGAGAGCAAATTATAGTGTACATGTAATGTTAGTTCCACCCTTCAACGATGCATGGATCCTGAAATATCCTGGAACGTCTCAGGTTCGATTATGTTAGGTTCAGTATTGATAGGGACGCATCCAGGCGTTTCATCTTTCCTGCGCAGCCATCAACCCCACAGCTCCACAGGTCTGCCAAGCCTCTGACCGCATCGTGTCTCTCGTTCCATAACAATCTACCTACACCTGCGAAGGTACCAACTCGCACATTACGACTCTATTGCCTCTATCTCTGGTCACTCCTTTATCTGCCAAGGATCCGACTCGACGAGTGGACCGCACATCGTCAACATGTCCTCCTACCTCTCCTCCCTCCTCACCAACACCACCTCCCGCTACAACTCTCTTCGGAGCAACCTCCTCTCGGACGAAAGGGACGGCGACACCGAAGACGACAGCCACATCAGCAGAGCCCTGCGCGCATACTACACCGAAAAAGGCCGGCCCTTTCCCGACTGGCTCCCTCCCGATCCAAAGAAACCACAGCAAAGTAGCGGCAGCTTCGCCTCCAGCCTTCGCACCGCGAGCACACCACAAGTCTACCCAGCGCACGGCAGAGCAGCAGGAGGTGGCTCCGGCAGTCTAAGCGACCTCTGGGATCCGCCGTCGTCGCAGTCACAACAGCAGCCGCAGCAGCCCATGTCCTTGCGACGGGCAGCCGGCAGAGGCGCAACAGGCGCGGCCATGCAGGCGCGGCAGGACTCACCACAACAGACCCAGGCACGCCCGCTGCCGAGTCAGAGAATAGGAAGCTACCAAAGTGCCATGAGCGCGGGCTCGAGGGCGAACGATCCCAGCCCGCCGCCGCCGAGTAGTAGCGGCAGTGGAGGCACGGCGCAGGAGAGACTTAAGGCGAGGCTTTGGGGTGGGAGGGCCAGCCCGAATAGTAGTGTCTCGAATCAGGGGGGCGTGGGGTATGCGAGGCCCGGGGAGAATCAAAGTCCGTACGCGAATCAGGGGGCGGGGTCTGGAGGCGGAGGGGGGAATAGGTGGGTATGAGAAGCTAGAGGGCGGGGGAAGATGGACAAGAAGTCCCTTCTGGGCGATGGAGTTGTATGGGTGATGCATGACATGAATTCAGAAGGAGGAGCGCGATACCCGAGGAGTACGTATATATGCATAAAGCCACATTGATGAGCAAAACGCTTCTACCATTAAGTGGTTGCTTTGCTCCATTGCTTCCCGTAAAATGTACGTCGTCAACAACTTCCATGCCTGTTTATATTCGGCTGTTTGCCTGGGTATGTAGTAGACTATGTACATTACAGGCCAACATCACATGCATGGATTCGTGGGCAGCCCACATTTCGGACCGTTCCCCGCAAACGTCATGCGGCGGGCTGAGCACCACGGGCACCTTCCAGTTCGCCTTCACGCATTCCAGGCAGACACCGACCAGCAACCACATCCATATCACGCCCGACCTGATATACCACGCCTACTACTCCTGTACCGAGAAAGAATCAAGACGTCCATCACTCCCACCCTCTCCGAACCACCTTGACCGTGCACGACCGAACCGTTCCAGCGCACCCTGCGCTTCATGTGAAAGCTTGCCATGGCCTCCTCGACTGAAAGAGCCTCTTCGCCTGCTAGTCCTCCGAGCCCAAGTGCCAGCTTCTACGACCAAAGCGACGATGAAGAGGGGGACTACAATACCATCCGGCACTCCCGCAGTGGAAAGGGAGTGAAGCTGCTCTACGCTAAGAGCAAGGTACTGCGCGAGTCCAACCGCGCCGTGTAACATACTTACTGATACGTCCTATCAGGTCTTCGTCCACCCGACTCCGTCCGCGAAAGACAACGTAGCTGGCTTCATCGCACTTCTCCAACAAAGGTCTGGCGCATCCGTACCCACCAGCCCGTCTGTCGCCTCGTCGTCTTCCCGTTCCGTGGATTCCTCCTCGCTGCTCCTGGCCTGGACCCCCGAATCCTCCCTTGGATCTTCCTACGATACCTACTCGAAAGTTGACATGTCCGACTCCTCTTCTCCTCCGAAACAATCGCACCTTGTCCCTCCCCCACCAACTGTAACGACCCACAGCAGCGCCATCGGTACCTACGCTTTCGGCGTTCCTGTCTCAGAGATCTACTCCTTGATAATTAGACCACCGAGTACAGGGTGGTGGTTTGGAAGCGTCATCATAAACACCCGTGCTGGTGAAAGCTTCCCGCCTCTCTTCTTCCACGATAATGAGTGCCAATCTACCATTCAGCAACGCAAGAAGCTTGTAAGAGAGAGCTTTGATCCGTTCAGCGCAAAAGGGAACGCCTTCTGGGGCGGGGATGAGGTTATAAGGTGGCTAAAGCAGTACGTCAAGATGGAGCCTTCTGCGGAGCCCAATGTCTTTCTTGTCGATCCGAGCAAAGAAGACAAGGCCGCTTTCGGTGGCCGTCCGACTGCGGAAAAAGTGGCAAAAGCCCTCGAGGGAACGCCTAAGACTACGCAGAGTGAAGAAAAGAGGAAAGACAACCCTTTTGACAATGTAGGCAAGGCCTTGAAAGAGGCTCGCTGGAACTTCCTGCAGACCATGAGTCAAGTCACTACCTTCACGAGACGCACGGCGCAAGCCGTAGCTGAGAATCCCAAGTTGCCGCCACAAGTCCGTCGGCTCATGCAGAACCCTGACGTTCAAACTGTGCAAGAAGAGTTCGACTCCGCTCGACTCTATCTTGCACGATGGGCCATGGGGATTGCTGAGCAAAGCGAAAGAGAAAGAAATCAACGCATATGGTCAGCCAAGGATGTTTTGGAAATGGAAGAAAGTGAGGTTGGCGAGTTCGAGATACTGGACATGGAGCATAGCTTGAGTCTCCAGGACCGAAGGAAGGTAGTCACTAAGAAGGAGTGGGATGGATGGTTCGACGCAACGTCAGGCAGACTACAGGTCACTCCCGACGAAGTTAAGGAAAGAGTCTTTCATGGGGGCCTGAATGCAGAGGATGGCGTCAGGAAAGAAGCGTGGCTTTTACTTCTCGGTGTCTACGAGTGGGATAGCTCTAAGGACGAACGGCGCGCGAAGATGAACAGCCTGAGAGATGAGTACATCCGGCTCAAAGGTGCCTGGTGGGAGCGTATGATGGACGAACAAGGCACATTGGAAGAGAGAGAATGGTGGAAGGAGCAGAAGATGCGCATTGGTATGTCTAACTCTTCATGTTCCAATCCTTCATGTTTAGCGCTGGCAAGGCCTCAGGCTAACGGCTCCCCATCTCTTGGGGTTCGTCATATAGAAAAGGACGTTCACCGAACAGACCGCCATATTCCGCTCTTCGCCGGCGAAGACATTCCTCATCCCGATCCCGACTCTCCGTTCGCAGATGTCGGCACCAATGTCCACCTTGAGCAGATGAAGGACATGCTACTGACCTACAACGAATACAATCGGGATTTAGGATACGTGCAGGGCATGAGTGATCTCCTTGCGCCCATCTACGCCGTCATGCAGGATGATGCTGTCGCCTTCTGGGGGTTCGTTGGGTTCATGAATCGTATGGTATGAGATGCTCACTCCAACGGACAGTCACCTTAATTTACCTACTAACGCCTGAGATAGGAGCGCAACTTCCTCCGCGACCAATCCGGCATGCGTCTGCAATTGCTAACCCTCGACCACCTCGTCCAACTGCTCGACCCTAAACTCTACCAACACCTCCAAGCCGTGGACAGCACCAACTTCTTCTTCTTCTTCCGCATGCTCCTCGTCTGGTACAAGCGCGAGTTCGAATGGGCCGACGTCCTCCGCTTATGGGAGGGTCTCTGGACGGACTACCTGAGCGCAAACTTCCACCTCTTCATCGCCGTCGCGATCCTGGAGAAGCATCGCAACGTCATCATGGAGCACCTGAAAGGCTTCGACGAGGTCTTGAAATACGGTAAGCCATTTCCCCATCCATCTGCCGCTACGAAACTATCGAGAGTGAACGCTAACGTGTGCGCTGCGGGAAAAACAGTCAACGAACTCTCCGGCTCCATCGATCTCCAATCCACCCTCACCCGCGCAGAAGCGCTCTTCCGCCGCTTCCAACGCACAGTCGAAGCCGTAGACAAGAAACACAATTTCCCAAACCCGAACGCCGGCCCACGGTTACGGCTGCCGTCGACCACAGATCAACCCTCGGCCTCCTCTAACAACAGCGGCGCCTCCACAGCGACGGATGTCAGACAGGGCAAGCAGAGACAGAGCGTGGGTGATGCCGTCGCGAAGGGCGTGGGTGTGGAGAAGGAAAAGGTCATCAGTCCCGAGCTGAGGAGTCTGTTGAGTCGCCAGGTGGAGAAGTTGGACAAGAAGGAGATCAGGGATCATGGTGGCTGGGTGGGGAGCTGATCGCCCCTATGAAGGTGACGAGTGTTATGACCTGGTAATATAGGGCGTTTTTGATGGGTTAGGCTTCTTGACACTTTGTGGGAACGGCTTAAGGATGGGGAATTGGAGAACATTACTGTATTCGAATTTGCAAACGGATGATTTGTTCTCCGTCAGTCCTCTCTGTGACACACTGAATGCATAACCAGGTGTTAAGACCCCGTAGGCATCATTCGACAATATGGAAATCCGAGTACTAGGTATGCAAGTAGTAACAGTAGTAAAGTCCCAACATCGGGACCCTCAAAAAACACCATCGCTCCAACGCTGGCTATGCAGAAAGAACGTCGCTTCCCAGAACAACAGCAACAGACGACCTTGCACGAACGCAGGCTCTCTACGACAAAAGAGCGGGGTGAAGCGCAACAAGGGACAACAAGAAAAACCAAAACCACTATCCAAAACACCGCCACTCGGTCCCGCGGGGTTGGCGTTCACTGCGATGCCCGCCACCGATGAGGCGAAAGGAACTCTACTCCGGTGGAGTACCGAACCGTTCCGATCCCGTGGGCGAAGGCGGCACGATCACCGTGACTGGCGGGCTAGGCAACTGAGACAGCCCGCTCTCGCTTCTCTGCAGGTCCTGTTCCTTTTCCTCGCCTTGCCTCTCTCCATCTCCGTCAGAGGTCTCCTTATTTTCCTCACGCTGTCCGTCAACCCCCTGCTCTCCCTGCTCTCCACTATCCTCCCTTTTCTCCTCGACGGCTTCCTGTTCTTCCTCCGGAATAGCCGGGCTCTGATTGTCAGCGCTGCTCTGCGCAGCTCTTCTCCTATTCCTCCGTCTCGCGCGCTCGTCATCTGCGCTTTCCCTCCTCCGGCGGATCCTAAGGCTATCGTCGCGCTGCATGGGCTCTGCATCATCGCCGCGGAGACCTTGCAATAGGCTAGCAGCCCTCTCGGCGACGTCTTCCCCCTCAGATGTCGCACCTGACGCATCCTCCTCGACTGACAGTCCCGTTGCCTCCTTCGGATCATCGGCAGGAGGGCTGAGCGGACCACTGTCATCAGTCGTTGTCGGACTGCTGACATTTGGTAGATCGGGCAGCCTCTGGCCGCTCGCGACACGCTTTTGGTAACGGTCGTTGAGACGCGCACGTCGACGGCGATCGCGCGTATCGCGCGTTTGCGGTGCAGCGGCTCGGAGTTTCTCGAGCAGAGTATCCATGGCACCTTGCGAGGCCGGCGATGGCGGAGCAGAGGAGCCCTCACCACTGTTGGCGAGCGAGGCATTGATATGCTTGCGGCGCATGTTGGCTTCGTTGCGACGATGGGTTTCTTCCATGTGAAGGTTCTTCTCTCTGGATTTCTAGTGAACGGTCAGTGACTGCTTGGTTGCGCATGAGAGTGGATGACTTACCTTATATTCAGAGACGAAGTTAGCAAGCTTGGCAAAGAAGTCTCGTCGGGCGTTCTCGTCTGTATTGTCATCGCCGAAGAAGGTCATTATATCGTTGTATGTGCGCTTCATCTCCTCCAGATAAAGCTGCATCTGCTCGGCCTTTCGTCGCGCCTCCTTCATCGATCGCTGCACCACCTGGCTGACACGGTCTTCGGGATGGAACTTCTTCGGATCACTCAGGTTGCCAGAGTCGAGAGACGACTGCACATTGTTGATGTTGTCAATGTACTTCTTGGCGTCGACTTGGAGCTGGTCAATGTTGAGCTTCTGAGCCGTCAACACGCCTGCAATATCTTCTGTAAAGCCCTCGTATTGCGGGTATTGCCTTCGGACCACCCTTTCAACGTAGTCCATAAGTGTGGACTCGTTCTTATCATCCTTGACCATACCGAGGCGCGCCAGCGAACTCAGCTTGAAACCGATGGCTTGTTTGTTCGTGTCGTTCATATAATTACCGATATCCAGAATGAGCCCGAAGACAGGCATAAGCTTGACCGAGTCGCGCAGAGATTCGGATACGTTAACGACTTGTTTTAGCTTGTCAGACACCTCGTCGTACTCCGCTTCATACGTCCTGGTCAGCTGCAGAGCTCGCATCCTAGCTTTCCAGTAGTGGTGTAGCTCGTATGCAGTGAAGAGGAAGATCTGATCTTCCCTTGTAAGCTCAGAAGGATCTTGCTCTCGCGGGGTGTCGACGGCATTCGGACCCGTCCAGTCCTTGCTGTATGGCGCTAATAATTTCGCAGTATTGTCCGGAATATTGCACAAATCTTCCCTTTGGAGGAACTCCATGACCACATTGTTCTCAAGGACCTCTTTGTCGCAGTGGATAATCATGCGCACTACATCCTCAACAGGGACCTGAGAGAATACCGCAAGCGAGATTTGGAATGTCTGCATGAGGTTGCTTGCCATGACTCGCTTCTTGTCACTCTTCTTCGCTTTGCTTGTACCAATCTGCTTGATCTCCTTCGCCATGAAGAGCTTCTCAATCTCATCCAGGATACCTTTCTTACTGAGCTCAGCATACTTCTCCTCTTTCTGTTCGTGCGTAGGCGTGTGAGTTGCCCACATGGTGACCTCGGGTGCGTCGACCTTCTCCCAATGAAGAGCCTTGAGCTTCTTCTTCGGGCGGGCGACCGCGAAACCAACAGATGTCGAGGAAGTAATGACAGTCGCAGGAAGGTACCCCGGTCCTCGCCGTCCGCCGGGCATTGGAGGTGCACTAGGCGGCGGAGGAGGCGGCATGGAGCCATTTGCGAAGCCTGGAGGAGGCGGTGGCGGAGGTGGAGGGCCACCAGAAAATCCTGGCATTGGGGGAGGCGGAGGAGCGGAACTTGAGAAGCCTGGCATTGGAGGTGGTGGTGGGGGTGGAGGCCCACCCGAAGAGAAACCTGGCATAGGAGGAGGGGGCGGAGGCGGAGGTGCATTGTTCGAGAAACCTGGCATGGGAGGAGGTGGAGGAGGTGGGCCTCCGTTGAAGCCCGGCATGGGAGGTGGCGGTGGAGCGGCTGGACCGTCTGACTTGTGCTCTTCGTCCGACGGCGTCTGCGGCGACTCGGATTCCAAACTTGGATGTGACGGTCCAGTAGTAATTCCATCTCCTTCATCATCACTGGCATCGTATTTCTTGCCCTTTGCAGCCAGTTCCGCCATGACGTTGTTGTGCGCGGAGCTAACCTTGGGTCGTCTCATCTCCACCAGTCGAGGCTTCTCAAACACGGCTTCTTCCTCATCGATAGTCTCATTGTCAGCCCCATCGTACTCTTGGACATGACCCACGGGCTTCCGATGGATAGCACTGCGGGCCCTCGGAGCAGCAGTCCCAAGATGCCCGTTCGTAAGGCGATCCGAGAAGCCGTCTTGTTGACCCCATTCGCCATCCATCTGTTCTCGTAGCTCTCTAAGCTTGTCAGACGGGTTGACTTGCTGCCACACTTTGCCTTCTAGCTTGGCCTGAGTCTTGGCTCTCTCAAGTTGCATCTCAAGTCGGTCCATGAGCTTCTCCCGATCCATGATGCCCTGCATATGCGCAGGATTCGCAGCGACGTCCTTGCCTCCTTTCTTCGCGGCGGATGAAGCGATGTCTTGCGCATCCCGAAGCATGAGATACAACTCTCTGGTCTCAAGCTCGTTGCGCTGAAGTTCCTGGGCACGCACGCGTTGCACTTCCGCTAGTTCGGCCTTGTAAGCCTCGATCTGGCGGCTTTGAAGATCGATGATAGCAGCCTGTTCATCGAGCTGTTTCTGCAACTTAGCAACCATACCATCAGCGCCGAGAGCAACCTGAGCTTTCATTTCATCGCGCTCTGCAATCGCGGAGTCTGCGATCTGGCGTTGCTCAAGAGCCTCGTCTCGGGCTTGTCTGGCCTCGGAATCAGTATATAGCTTGTCCATCAAGCTTTGTACCGAGAAGTTCAGACTCTGCTTGAGGTCCATGTCTGGCAGCCTCCGATCCATAGCCACGTAGCTGAGCATTGAGTCCACGAGTTGAAACATGCGGAGCCTGTCTTCGCTCGCGTTGTCCCTTATCAACAACATGTGTTGCATTGCCGACACAAAGTAGTCTGCTGTGCGACTGCCTTGTACCTTGGACATGATGGCATCAACGATCTGCGCGGGATCACTGAGGTCCTTGGCTTCGGCCTCGATGCTGTCCACCATGCTGTTGTTCTCTCGTTCGAGGAGGTCCTCGTAGTCGATAGCTTCATTGGTCCGAAACCTCTCAATCTGCTTGTCGATGACATCGTATTGGAATTGCTCCATCTTGGTCAAAATGCGCTTGATACCACATGCGGTGAACTGCGCGCGGATATGGCATCGTAGCTGTAGATCCCTCTCCGGAGCATCTATGATCATGTTGACCAAGAACAGAGTGGCCACGGCGTACTCCATGAGTAAGTTTTCCATACCGATTCCCCCGCTACGGACCTCGTCACTGGCGCCAACCATGCTTCCCATCTTTCCACGGCCGCCAATAGTGACCTCTACTAAACGCATCCAGGCATCGAATCTACCGTTCTCGCCCTGTGCAGCTTTCAGGTGATCCAGCGCTTGCAGAACCTTGAGGTGGCCTTGCCCATCCGCCCAGTGGCAAAGGAATGTGAGGACCTCGCTGACAAGCTTCCTCGTGCTGAGCCGTGGCGAAATGAGAGACGCAGCCAGAGAGGAGATAATGGATGGATGTGTGAGGGCGTTGTCTGCACCATATTTGTTGTTCATGAGCGCCTTCAGGCACTTGACGATATCGTATTCCCGATCGAGGTCTTTCTCACTGGTGTTACCAGCCACTGGTGCTGGCCCATTGCCTTGCTTCTTGTTGATCTTTGAGAGGGTATTGGTCAAGGCAACCTGACCTTGCGCTTCTACGAAAGACTTCACCCATCCGATAGGTTGCGTCCGTAGACTCACGCTCAGACTCTGCAGCTGCTTCGCCGTAATGGAGTTGTCCAACACCTTCCGCACATACCATTCTGGACTGCCTTCCTCATCAGCCCTTCCCAGAATCCCCCAGCTATCCGCAGAGCCTATTGTTTGCCGTGCCTGCATCCTCCTCTTTTGCTCGCCCTGCCACTCAGCAAGTCGGTCTTGATGGACCAAAGTCCACTTCTTTGATATTGGATACGCCTCCATTTGTCTTCGTGCTTGCTCTGGTAGACTCTTCCAACCACGCTTCAGCATCAACTCCAAGAACTCTTTCTCAATCACCTTATCGTCTGCCGGCCGGTTTAAGACAAAGCCGTCGGGGGAGAAGGAAGCTGTGGAACTGAAGGCTGACGGATGATGTGCGCTTAAGAGGTTGTGATTTGATTGACGGGAGGTCGAGGGAGCTAGCTGCGGGAGCGAATTTGTCTGATCAAGGGCGAAAGATGGGAACGATGCTTGTGATTGACTGGCTGGTGAGAAGAAGCTGGGCGCACCGCCATGCGAGTGATTTGACCGAATGCTTCCTTGGTCTGAGGAAGCTCTTGTGTTCGGTGTATCGGTGCCGAAGGAATTGTACGCATTACTCGACGCAGCGCCGTTAGCGCCGCTCACTGTATTGAGCAAGGGCGCAGAGTAGTCAAGGGATGCGTTTCTGACAGGATATGAGTTGTTGTGAGGTGGAGGCGGTGGTCCCGCTGTCTGGCGTGTACTTCTGGACTCTATGGCAGGGTATTGGTGATAATCACCACCGCCCTTGTTCAAGTGGTGTGGCAGAGGTTCTCTCCGAGAGGACGGACGGTCGTCTCTGGGTAGGTAATCCACTGTGATTGGTGTTTTCGTGTCCCGTGACACGCTGTCGTAAGGTATGGTTGTGATCACACCGGCTTGCATCGCCAGGCCGGCTCCATCTTGGGGATTTGAGGACCTGTCGTACGCCGAGCTAATGGATCCTCGGTGTGAGTGTCGCGATGCCTGGGAAGCGGCGGCAGTACTGGACATGCCAGGCGCTTCCGGGGCGAGATGGGCGTCATTGTTGCCTTTGTCCTTGTGTCGGCGCGAGAAGAATGACTTGCCTCCAGAGGATTGTCTAGCCTTCGCATCCGAGCTGTTACCGCTGGAGAACATGGCGTGTGCGCACAGGCGCCTTCCTGTTTATTCTTCTCTACCGTCCACCGCTGCCTGACACTGCTGATGTGATCCTGTTCATGCCTTTCCAGTCGCGTGCATCGCCGTACCGTGGTTTCGACGTCCGGAGGGCGATGGAGGGTGCCGCGTCGCGTAGGACGACAAAGGAGGGAGGGGAATCCGGATCGGGAAACAGCGGCGACAAAGTGAGCGACGGTGATATAGCGATCGGAAAGGTGTGATGGTGGTTCCTGATGAAGCAATGCTCTTCCAGAGGGAGGTATTGGGCGCAGGTCGTGTAGCGTGAGTCGCAACGGGCAGCCGTTTGTTGGAGGCTGATACAAGAAGTATCAATGCGTTCGTTCGTTGCTGATTCTGGGGACGTGACCACCTGCAGCCCAGACGCATCAGCCGGACCCCTGATCTTGGCGTTGGCATGGAGTGTGGCCTTACTTCTTAGCTGCCGGCCGAGTACAAGTCCAGCCGCATCTAAGCCGAGACGGAAACGTCAAACACGCGTCCTTGCTGAGATGTTGTATTATACATGAACTTGTTACCTTGAATTGATGCCATGACACTGTCTCTCCGACATGCGACATTGACCGATCTCTCGGATAGCAGAGCTACTGTATAGCAGCGAAAGCTCAGCCTGAGCAGGCGTGCGTTCCGCAGTACACTCCGAATCCATCTAGCAAAGACCCTCACGTCTGTCCGACATGGCGAGCTTCATCGACTTCCTCAAGGTCCGTACGTGGGACAGGAAAATACGTCGCTCATCATGGCTGATGCCCGCAGCTTGTCTTCATTCCAGCCATCATTTCCCTAGTACTCTACGTCTCCCTGAGCTTCTTCCTCCTCCCTCTCGTTCGGCGACATCGGCACCGTTATGATCAATACCTCCCAGTACATAATCTGACCGACTCGATATCCAATCGGACGAGCTCCGTACGCGATCGCATAGCGGATACCATCACCGCCTTCGTATTACCATCATTCCGCAACAGGCAACGCGTGGTAGATGGTTCCTTCAGGAGAGATAGCTCTGCTAGTGACGACGGTCAAGAACTATTTGGCATAGATGAAGGAGAGGATATGGCCAGCTTTGACGTAAGAGATGTACAGCGAAGGAGGGAGGAGCTCCGAAGAGATGTGGCAGGCTTGGAGGAGTCGCGGGCGCATAATGCAGCCAGACCTATACATCCGGGTACCTGAAGAGATTGAGAAGAGGTGCACTATTGTTATGTATATTGGTAATGTCAAATTCTTGACAGCATTACTTGGATGCTCGGAAGCACTCCCTGAAAGCTAGGAGAAAACGAGGCTTCCAATCTGGACCATTCGCTTTGCAAGGTTCAGAAGATTCCGCTCTCCCTTGGGAACAACGGACAATGTGTCACTACCACTCCTGAATAGATGTTCAGTCTCTGCTTCACGGGAGACAAGTCTAATCCTCTACAGCTGCATCCGTTTCGGGGGTTTGGATGCTTCCAGTTCGGCACGCCGTTGCTCCGGCCCGCATGGCTAGGTGCGGGAGCTAAACCCTTCCGGGCGTCGTGAAGCAGCTCCCGTGGCAGCGTCCTTTAATCCTCCTTATTTACGTACGTTAGCGCGCTTCACGATGAAACCTACCTTAACTACCTAAGGTACCTCAATTCTTGCCCCCAAGACACCGCAGCTATACTAATAACGCATAATAAATATCTGTGTCGAGGCTTGCTTGATCTCAAACTAACAGCGTGGAAATCTCAGCACAGAGCAGACAAGGGCCGCAGGGAAGCCTGAACAATCACCACTGCACTTTCCTAGAGCAAGCCTATAGCGAGCCACCGGATATGGCAGCACCATCTACGATCAGAGCTTGGCAGTATACCAGCACGAAAGGCGGCATCGAGAACAACCTCAAGCTCAACACCTCCGCGCCACTCCCAGAACCCAAACCGAACCAACACCTAGTCCAGGTCATTGCCGCAGCTCTCAATCCCGTGGACTACAAGCCAGCCGAAGTCCCCTTCATCAGCAGATTTCTGCTGCCTAAACCAGCGACCCCGGGCATTGATATTGCTGGTGTAATCGTAGCTCCAGCAGCCGGCTCGTCACTCAAGCCCGGCCAGCGCGTCTTTGGCGCCGCCGCGAAAACTCCCTTTGCTGGTGGCGGACTGTCTGAGTACACACTCGTCGAGAAGGATCATGTCATTCCTATTCCAGATGGTGTTGACCCGATTGATGCAGCAGGCGTGTGTGTAGCTGGGTTAACGGCCTACCAGTCGACGGGAGCGAATGCGAAGAAAGGAGACAGTGTCTTCATCAACGGAGGTTCTGGTGGGACAGGCGTGTTTGGCATCCAAATCGCCAAGGCCAGAGGCTGCCACGTTGTTGTCACCTGCTCCTCGGCGAATGTGGAACTTTGCAAAAGTCTTGGTGCTGATGAGGTTCTGGACTATACGAAAGGACCGGTGCTTGCACAGCTGATAGCGAGCGGGCACAAGTTCGATCGTGTCGTCGATAACGTCGGCACGGACTGGAATCTGTACTGGAAGTGTCACGAATACACCAAACCAGGCGCTGAGTTCATCATGGTTGCGGGTAACGTCGGACTTGGCTTCGTCTCCAGTGTCCTCAAGTCTAAATTCTGGCCTGGCCTTTTGGGTGGCGGTAAACGGAAGTTTGCCTCTTTCTGGCCGGACCCCAGGCCTCAAGACATGGAGCAGATCGGTGAATGGATGCAGGAGGGCAAGGTCAAGCTGATAATAGACCAGAGGTTCTCGTTTGAGCAGGTACCGGACGCGTTCAAGAAATTGAAGACGGGAAGAGCGAAGGGCAAGATTGTGATAGAAGTGAATCTCAAGGCCTAGATGAAGGCGACGTTGGCTACAGGCCCGAATCACGTTGTGTTGTTTGGCATTGGGAGTGAAACCCATACAAACGCTTACTCCCCGCATCCCTGTCTGGTACCGTTGGTCGCGGTTTGGGTCTGTCATGGGGCTTTGCGGTAATGCATCTTGCCAGAAGCCGGAAGGAGTAAGACTCTCAATTCTAACAGTGTAAGCGGGCTGGGGGACGTCACAAGTTCATTCCTGGCTTGGATGTAGCTATCATGGCGACCCAATGGGTACCCTGTAGACAAACGCTTCCTACTGTAGGAAGAAAGTCTTCATAGCCCTCGGCTCGACGGTAGCCTTGAAGTAACTCCCATTGATCGCGTACGTGTCCACCATGGTCACATTATGCTCATTGTCAGTCAGGAAACCCGTAGCACTCGTGACATTGACACCGAACAAGTCGATCGTCAAATCGTACGCGAAGTGCGCTGCATTGATTACCGGAATAGCAACTGTTCCGTTCGTATTGACATAGGCGCTGATGTAGACTTCTTCTACGCTGCTCTGGGCATCAATGCGGATAGAGCCTGGGCGAGCGAAACGGAAGTAGGATGCGAAGGCCTTGACCGGAACATGTCAGTAACAGGGAGTAACATTACAGGAGGCGTTGGTGTTGATACATACCCAGAGTCGTGCGGCAACGAAGTAATCATCGTACTGCAGGCGGATCAAAGCGTTGTCACCAGTCGTGTTTTGCGCGCACCACCAATGCGTGTAGCCGGATGTATCACCGTTAGTGAAAGCGTTGTGCATGTAGATCGCCCATTGAAACCCTTCGCTGTAGGCAAGTCAGAGTCTGTATAAGTCATAGAGAGAGAAGGAAGAAGAAGAGGAGACGCACGCTAATTGACCAGTGATGTCCCAGTTGGCATTCCACGCGCCAGTTCCCTAGCAGTAATTAGTGTCGAGGCCTTTCTCTTAACGGATCGGCGCATACATCTGCCCATTCAGTCATGAGGTTTGGTTTGCCCCCTGTGCGGTCGTTGAACGATCGCTTCGGCTCGCTCTGATAGTTGTGCCAAGTCTATCTTGTCGTTAGCAAGTACTATACGCCGTCACATAGGTAGTCACATACCGCAACATCAAAGAGGTCTCCACCTCCAGCGCGCTGCAACTCGTACAAGACGTCTCTCTCTTGCCTTGCACCAGTAGCGTCGCAGCAAGCTATCTTGATGTCGGGAAAGGCCGCCTTTGCAGTGGGATACAGCACCTCGAGAAAGTCCTTGGCTTGGAATCCGTCAGACAACATGCTGGCATACGTGACCGGATTGAAGTCTGGTTCATTGTACGCGCCCAACATCGAAACACTGATGCCCTCCTGCTGGTAGAAGCGGACATACTGGACCAGGTAGTCGGCGTATGCTTGACGCCAATCAGCAGTGCAGTTGGTGGCACCTCGGACTCCGCAAAGGAAACCACCATCTGCATCGATGCCCACAGTTTTCATACAACCTGGTGCCGACCATGCATCGGCGTACACGAAGAGATCAGGGTTATACTTGAGAGCAGTCTGCGTGAGCTGCAACTGACATGTATCGTTGCCGTCCCAGACGTAGTCGAAAGGACCCGCAGGAGTGGCGGGGCATTCACGGAGGATCGAGAAAGCACTGCCGTCATTGCTGTTCTGGGTCGAACCGATATCGTTACGTACGACTGACAAACCGCCGATGTTTTCATCGAACAGAATCTGGGTGACGAGCTCTTGGTTGGCTGGTGAAAGTCCGACGCCTCCGAACTGTTGACATGCTATCCCGAAAGCACCTGAGCAGCCACCGCCAATCATCTCCTGGTATTTGATGAAGCCATTGACCACCACTGAGACGGAAGCGTCTGTGTTCTCCGTATATGACCATTGTGCGGAAGCACCAGTTGCTGCAAGAAGGATGAGAGGAGACCTCATCTTAGCGAAATCTTTGGATAACGTGGTAAGGCCCAAGATCTTTCGTTTGCTTGCTCAAAACATCAGCTATGCAGGTACATTCTGCGGTCTTATAAGGGACCCCATGGCTCTCGTCCGGCCCCTCACCGCATCATCGCTTTTCGTGCTGAGGGGCATGAAGCACTGCATGCGCATCCTGCGTCGCTTGTAGTACCAGCGTTAAAGCATGCTGCTCCACAATGACGACCAGGATGGTGCAAAACGTACGTTGCTAGGTGCGGAAGAGGCAGGTCGAGGTGTAAGTTGCTCGGCAAAATGTAGAACACCCCAGACGACCCCGCAACATGTCAGCTCCCGCATGGTAAATAAAGACAAAGGCGGGTAAATGCACAACACCGCATTCGAGCTCAGTACTGTTATAGATATATAATACATTATCTTACTAATTGTCTATGGTCTCAAAGTCCACCCTCAGTGTAGCACAAATGTCGACCACGAACTGCTCCTCATGGGCTTCCGGGATGCCCAGTGCGCCGGCCTCCCACGTAACACTGTATACTAAGCCGCCCCCTTTAACACTCACGAAGTTGAACGCAATCGGTGAACTGAGCACCTGTCCGGGTTGTGCAAAGACCATCTTGGTGATCTTGCTCCTCATCTGGCTGCCGGTAGAGTCTTCTTGACTGCTGTCGAAGACACCAATAATTAGTTCAGCAATTGAATACGCAGCAACCAGTTTCCTCCCCTATCGGCTTAGCGACTGCATATATATAGCTAGCAGTTCCCTTAATAAAGCAACCCGACATGTTAATACCTAATTAGTTCAGTAATTGAATACATAGTAACTAGTTTCCTTAATATAATAAACCTCTAAATACTATATAAGCTAAGTATATATACCCTCCTAGTCTAGGGAGTCAAGCGCCTCCTCCCTCTATGCTTTATCTATATAATATCTTTAGCGTAGGTGTCTTAAGTACGTTCCACGTTTATCGAAAGATTCTTTCTAAGTATAGTCTAGAACGCGATAACGACTAAGGGGCTCCTATAGCTTACTAAACCTTCTCCTATAGTTATATATAAATAGCATATACGAATCGAGCACCTTTTTATTTATAATCCTATAAACGCCTCGAATATAATAATAGTAAAGGTCGGCTCTTATCTAGATCCTATTAGTCGAGCAACCTAGAATAGTGCACTTAGTAGGTTTAAAACCTGAATGCGTTTCCTTTATATATGCGTTAAACTCCGAGGATATATTAAATATTAAAGCCTCGCCCTTATCGTCTATATATCCTTTAGGGCATAGCTATAGTTCCTATATATGCCTCTTTCTAATATAGGAAATAAGAGTTTTCTAATCACGGAATATTAAGGAGTAGCCTTCTTCTATATATGCTACTCTATTATTAGTAATATATCCCTTCCGCGTAAGGTCCTTAATATAATATGCCCCTTTATATTGATCTATCCTATACTAAAGAGTAGTAGTATACGTATAACTATACGTCTAGTTCTTATATGCTATTATAAAGTAGGTTACCTCGTCGCGGCTATTACCCTATATCTTACTAAGTGTCTTCTAAGAAACGCTTGATTAGGTACGAGTAATATTTATATTGGATAAATAACGTACGAAACTCAGTATATTGGCGGGTTCCTAACCCCTTTTATTAGTAGTAGTAGACAGAGAGGCTACTACGCTCGCTTAACTATTACCTTCGAGAATAAATGACTTTATAATTAGGTTATTAGTGCTATTATTCATCCTAGTCAAGACGTTATAGAGATTGTTATAACTTTGGGTAAGCTATAGGTCTAGGGGAAAGTCGTATACGCTGTTAGCTGTTCCTATTATGCTACTACTAGTAGTAGAAGCCCCTTTAGGATAATTATTAGCTATAAGAGCATCGCTAGGAGGTAGAAGCGGAGTAGCGTATATACTACTACTATCTACCTCAGGTATTAACTTATGCCTTTTAAGCATCTCTTGCTCTACCTATTCGTCCTATTAACGCTTACTAATACTTTTTGATATCTTGACGCGATAACTACGGTTCTAAGGGTCTAAGCCATTAGATAGATATATATTGGTGGTTTCCTGCCTCTTCTAGGCCTAGGACCCGGTATTGGACGGCTACTAGTATCCTTGGTCGGCCCTAGGTATTTCGTATACAGGGTCTGCATAGTTCCTAGTAACCCGCTTTGTCTACACGTCGGAGTTATAACTATCGATATAGTGCAAGGTTAGTCGGAGATTGCCCCTATTCAGACTATAACCAAGTACTATACTAGTCATATTATTTAGTAAACCCTGTTCTACTATGCCTTTAGGAAGGTTTGTAGTATCCCGAGTAGCTCTATAGTAGAGGTCGTAGGCGCGAAGTCGGCTTAAGTATCTAGTAGTAAGTATAGCCTTACCTATAATACTACTGGTTAGCTACTTGCTCGTGGCTGGCTTCTTAATAAGTAACCGCCTACTACTATTAGTAAAAACATAGAAGACTAGACGCTTAAGGAAAGCCTAGAGGACTTATCGACTCTTACGCTAGATAGTATAGGCTAAGAGGTCGTTAATAGAAGTTTCGGCTATATTTCCTAGGCATAGAGCTAGAGCGAGAAGGATTTTAATAGGGCATATAAAGGAATCACCTAGCGACTATAGTGCGTATAGTAAGACTAAATAGTTCTTCTTAGGATCTAACCTATAAAGAGCAAAAAAAAAAGAGGTTAGTAGACGTTTCTCGTCTAAAATATTAGAGGGACCGCTACTATAGGATCTAAAAAATCACATACTTGTCGCCCTTTTCGTTACGTATGGTTACGATAGTGTCTAGATCGTTAATAGTTAAGCTATTAGGCTTTATCTTAATAACCACGTCCTTATATACTAGGTATAGAAGTCTATACTCGTCCTACCCTAAGGTGTTCACGTTACTAATACGAGAGCCTAGAATAGCGACCATAACGATCGATAGACATTTAGTAATAGTAATATCCTATACTAATATTCCTTTCTTAATCGCCTGGTTAATTAGCGCGTATACGAGCTCCTAAACGACGACTATACCTACCTAGTTAGGCTCCTATATCGATTTCTTTATAATCTTTCCTTATTAAAGTAGAGTCAAACCTAAGTATAAGATACGTAATCTCTTATAAGGGGTTAGGATAAAGGCTTTATAGTATAATATATACCTCTTAATAGTGATTTAGACGGTAGTTTTAAACCACGAGTAGGCTAGGACCTTGTTTATCGTAGGAATAACATAGCCGATAATAGTACTAAAGAACTGTTCGAGGTCCTCGTAACTGGGCACCACTTCGACTCTAATACGAAAAAAAATGTTAGTGGCTAAGCGGACGGGTGAAGAGGTATGCCGTTATATAGTTATTCGGGGAAAAAAAAAAGTTTATATACCCTTTCTATAGTGTATTATAACGGAGCTCGTTAAAACGGTTCTATTAAAGATAAGAATAGTATTATATAGCCGGATTCAGTTTAGTAAAGGTGAGTCCTTTAGACTGCCTCTTTAAGGCGATACAATCTTCGAGAGTATGATCTATTATACTTATAATGCTCGCCTGTCCTATATAGCTCTACTGGTTTAGCGCTGGCTTGCACTCTACGTCCGAAGAGTTAAGATCGTCTATTATGGCTAGACTAGAAGGGTAGAGAATGGCTTTTCCTGGATGTTTTTTTCAGAAAGTGAAGGGGAGATAAAGAACGAGGGAGATGCACGAACCAAGTGTTCATCAGCTATATGAGTTGTTGCCTTGACCTACCCCTCCAAGTTGGTAATGGCGAGAGCGCAGTTTCCAGTAATAGAAAGCGCGAACCAGCACCTCTTTTGCATATAACGCGGGCAGGCTCGGAAAGAAAATGGAACCTGGAAATATCCGGCCTGGCGGCCGGAAGCCGAGTAATCGTCGTGCCTTTTCTTTTGAAGTGCACTTAGTAAACCAGAAAAGGCACGACGATTACTCGGCTTATATGGTTAACTAAATGCTTCAGGAACGAACGAGTCCATAAGGGAAACACAAAAATATGTGCCAAGAGAACAGCAGCAAGGCAAGTCTTACTCGACATGAGACTGGTGTAGCAAGAATCTGAATTTCCTCTTCCCTGTGACGGACGTCTGTCACTTGGGTGGGAACGAGCGAGCGCCTAGTATCGGAGAAGTTCGTAAAGATCCTCGCAGATCGAGCTGACCTAATCATGGATATGGAATTATCTATGTGCCATCGTACAAATAATGGCCGATGTTATGAAGGCACATCAATTCATCTGCTGCGATCTCGTCAACCTTACAGAGGCACGATGAAAATCTGTAATTTGATTCTCTCAATATTCTGATTTGGGCCGAGTTGCCCACGCTCCCTCACTTTTCGCTCCCTTGACCTTTTTCTGTGCATCCTTGTCTGTGAAGAAGTAAAACCCCCATGACTCGATCCAGTGTTGATCCAGTATTGTACTTTCGAAGCAACATGATATCCACCCGCGGCTGCGACGTACAGAGTAGGAGACTAGCAATCATGCTCCGCATTGTCGTTATGCTTCTTATCTGACAGGATTGAGGAGCGTATTCATCAGGACGGAGCATTCGGTTAAGCTGCCGACTTAGCCGCTTTGAGTATGTAGACAGAGATATCATTCTTCAGAAGACGCAACGCTGATATGTGTGATCTCCTTCCTCATGCGTCTCTTGCGAAGAAGATTGGGAATTCTAGAGCTCCAACCCCTGCCACTTTGGGTGGACCCCGCAGGCCGACGGCGTGTAGGATCAACGCTTGTCAAGAAGATCTTCTCTGTATAACCTCCACAGCTGCTTATCTTGAGGTATGTATTCGATATGCGGGGTTGCGACTTCGTCCTGATTGCTCTGCACCGCGGGCCCGTGGGAGGCAAGCGTCTGTCCCTTGTGGCATCTCAAGATGATGCGCATCTGCAGCTCCTAAATAGTTCGAAAAACTAAAACGCGACTTACAATACTCCAAAAAACCCGATTTTCATCTGTGAGTGTATGCGCGACAGTTGGACTTTGCAGGGGCCTTGATAGAGCTCAATGCCAAGCACGGCGCCTATCGCGGAGACGGATTCGATAGGGCAGGTGGCAAGACAATCGCCACCCTCTAGCATCTCCTCCTTACTATAGCATAGGTCGGAATAGTGTTTAGTGTAGACGTGAGCTCCTGTTCGCTATCGCTACCAGAAGCTTGGCAGGCGCATGAGCAGCTTTTTCCTATCATTGCCTATTGTCCTCCTTCCCCTTCTGTACAGCGATAAACGTCCCCCAACGAACGAGTAAAGATTGCATACGATGCACATGTATATAAAGTGCGAAGAAAGCAGTGCACAATGGCAGTTTCCAGGTACCCGAGTCACTACTTCCTTGTTCTTACCTGCCCGTCATGACCCAAGTCCCACCATCCCCAATAATTGCTGTCGATGATGAGAAGAACCCCAACCTCTATGAGGCTAAGACTGAGGCCGAGACCGAGCACGACATAATAGAAACACCAGTCATCGGAGAGAGCGTTGACTCCTCTAATGGCGACGATGCTCTTAAGCTGGCCGGCACCCATGCTCACCATTTTGACGACAAATACTATTCCCGTCTCCGACGGAAGATTGTAAGATACCCTGAGACAGGGACCTACTATCGGCAGCGTGACTGACACTTTCCAACTAGGACCTTCACGCTATGCCTATCCTTGTCTTCGTTTACTTCACCCAATTCTTGGACAAGAACATCTTGTCTTACGCCTCCGTCATGGACTTCCCAGTTACTGGCATTTATTACAACGATGTCGCTCAGGCCTTCTACATGGGCTTCCTCGTCTGGATGTTTCCCACCCAGTACATTGGTCAAAAGTTCCCAATCGCCAAATACCTTGGCGTCCATATCATCGTCTGGGGCGCCCTTGTCATGCTTCACGCCGTCTGTCACAACTTCGCCGGTTTCTACGCGCTGCGCTTCTTCCTCGGCATGCTTGAAGCCTGTGTCTCCCCAAGTCTCATTCTAATCGTGAGCATGTGGTACAAGCAGAACGAGCGTGCCACGCGTATCGGCTGGTTTTACGCCGGTAACCTCAGCACGTCCATTGTCGGAGGCGGCGTCGCTTATGGAGTCACTTTCTTCCAAGGCTCCATCGCGCCATGGAAGCTCCTGTACCTCATCCTGGGTGTTCTCGCCATCATCAACGGCATCATCGTGGTCCTCTTCCTACCGGACGGTCCGACCACCGCTAAATTCCTATCCCCTGAAGAGCGGATCGCTGCGCTTGAACGCGTCCGTCTTGATCAAGCCGGCACGCACAACAAACAAATCAAGAAGTACCAGATCGTTGAAGCATTCAAGGATATCCGCACTTGGATCATGTTCATCATCATCATGTGCACCGGCATCCCAAACGGCGGAAACTCTGCGTTCAGCAACATCATCACGAAGAGCTTTGGCTGGACTTCCCGCCAGACTCTACTGCTCGACATGCCTCGTGCCGCCATCGGTGGTGTTGCTGTCGTCGCTGTTGGCTGGCTCTCTGACCGCTTCAATGATCGCATGACTCTGATCCTCATCTTCACGCTTCCGACCCTCATCGGCATGATCATCATGACAACGATGCAATACTCGGGTCAAAAAGGTGTGCTCCAGTTCGCCCAGCTCTTCCAGAACCTATCCGCTCCCGGCTTTCCGCTCTGCTACGCGTGGAATGCAAGCAACACCGGCGGCCACACTAAGAAAGTTACTATCAACGCCTTCACCCTTTTCACCTTCGGTGCCGGCTCTGTCGTCGGTACCTATATCTTCCTGCCACAGAACGCACCTGGCTACATTCCAGGTAAAGCGGCGATTGTTGTCCTAACCGCAGTCTTGATGTGTTGCTGCGTGGCTATGGCTTACGTCAACGTACGCTGGAACAGGCAGAAGAGGGCTGCCCTCGAGAAACTCATTGCCGACAACGGCTGGTCGGAAGCGGATGTTGAGCGCGAGCGAGAGAAGGTTGCATTCCTTGATCTCACGGACAGAGAGAATGTCTTCTTCACATATACCCGCTGATTTGGATGCTTTCTCCTTCCTGTTCGACTTCGTCGCGACGTCTTTGTATACACGAGCTGGTGTTTGATTGATACCGCGGGTCTCCATCTTTTACACATAGATTGTATAGTTTGATACCAACTTCGCTTTCTTCTCACATGGCTTCCTTATAACACATTTCTTCCCTTTGTCAATCGTATGTAGCAAAAACGAGTATATAGCCATTATATCTGTTCTGCGAGCTTATCTTGTTGATCAAAATCGTATGCGTTGCCGAAACCGTGATTCAGATATCTCTCCTGGATCTCCTCGTCTGGCATGAAAAGACTCTGAATTTGAAGTCCTTTCCCGTAAGCTCGAAGTGTTGGCCTTAACTTCTCCGAGAACTCGACTTGCATCGCGTTTCTGCCCACCCGTCAGCGAAAAGAGGCGGGCCAGATTCTCGATAGGCACTTACCTGAACCACGGGGCGAAGTGAATCAACGCGAGCATAACTCTGGCAGAATCTGATAAGTTGGGTTTGCCTGCATGCCACAAGCGCAGATCTCGGATCACTAGTGACCCCTTCTTCACCGTTGGCTGCGACGGCGGTCTCTCAAGCGCCCGGTTCTCTAACAAGTCTTTCTTGATCCGACCGCTTGCTCTCTCCCCGTGCTTGCCTTCCTGTGCGGCCAATGATGCCAGGTGATGGGTGCCGAGCCAGACTTCAGTGCTTCCATTCTCCAGATACATATCTACAAGGGGTATATTGACCACTAATGCAAATGGACAATTGGGGTGGTCAAAGTCAGCATCGGAATGGACGGGTTGGGATTGCGGTGGCGAGTCTGGAGTTGGTGGTAAAGCCGTGTTACCGGATATGAACGACAATCTTGGTCCAGGTCCCAAGACGGTCGAAGTCACTTGAGTCGCTAGTGGATTGAGTAGAATGCTTGGATCGAAGTATTGTTCCGTTAATGGAGGGTCTTGTTGGATGTTTCTATCACATAGCGTTATTAGACATTCATATCTGTATCAAGATTGTAGATTACCCTTTGTTGTAATTGTATGGACTGTCATCGCCAGCATTCTGCAGAGTACGCGCATCTTCAAGCATCTTGGCGTTCAGTTCATCCAGCCTGTTATGTTCAATGACATTTTCCAAAACTACCAACCCATCCCGGTGTATGGCCCTTGTCGCAAGCTCGAGATTCTTCCATGTCAGTCGTCCTTGAGTGACTTCCTCGGAGGAGACGTTCACCGCAATTGGCTGAGATGAGAGCGAACGAGCGAACGTTTTGATTGGAGCCTGCCGAGGAATGACTCGCGTGCGGAAACCGCCAGCTACTCTGGTCACAACGGACATGTTAGGTAGATGGAAAGAGTGATTCTGCTTGTGAGTGATAGGGGAATTATGATAATATTTATAGAACTTCCAAGTAAGGTTCCTAACTCCCCAATCTGTTGTATCCATCCGTGCCTTGCCACCATCATTGGCGTTCGCGAGCCCTCGCCTAAGCTAGCTTTTTATGGTTTAGCCTCGCAATAAGCCGCGGGGAGACCCCTCTCCGCATCGCTAGCCTCGGTATCCTCGCAATCCCCTTTCATAGCTCGCTATCGCAGCATCTTTCGGCGTCCGTCGCCATCACTCACCCTTTTCGTCACACTCTAACCAAGACTTCCATTACATGCAGTTTGGCTCCGTATGCCCAAAGTCGCTGACAAGGACAGTGAGTGAATGTGCCGCCTTCCGGAAACGCATGAAGCTAACAAACTCCTCACCAGCCTGGTAATCATCTGCGTTGCTGGTGTTGCTCTATCCCTGTACTGATCCCGGGCAGTCGTACGTGTCTGAAGCGGAAGATCAAGTGTATGGCTCTGTTGCAGTCCAACCAGATGTCACGCTGCTCACTTCGAAGCAGGTGATGGACAGCGCCCTACATGCCGGAGGTGCATCACCGCACGTAGAACATGCGACCGACCTGCTGGAGGTCTGAAATTCGTCGTGCACACCACTGCCAGCTCTGGTGCATCTCGGCGCTCGTTTCCCCGGCCAGCATCTCCGTACGAAAGTCAGTATTTGGCGCAAAATCTATAGGTCTAACATACTCATTCGTTTTGCCAATAGGTCTGACGCCGCATGGATCCCGACCTAATTCCGTGCACGACCAGAGCATCTTTCTCGCTCATTCACCATCGCCCCGGGAAGAGACTTCTTGTATAGATCTTCTGGCTGCGTCTGAGCCAAGAACAGCTCTCGCGAGTACCTTGATTAGCGACTTATTTTCACACTATGTCAATGATCTCGCGCCGTGGTATGACCTCAATGACTCTGGAACAACCTTTGGTACAGTGGTACCGCAGAACGCCTTGGACTGTTCCTTCTTATTCAAAGCACTGACTGCATTCTCTGCTGGGCATCAATGCAAAGTGCATGGAATTGATGCACTGGAAGCCATTGCTACCGCCTTTCACACTGCCTGCGTTCGAGAGCTCCTGCAATCCATTAGCCAGGCTGGAACTCGATCCTATGATAATGAGCTGGCAACCGCATGCCTGCTCCGGTCGTATGAGATTATCACCGGTAATGCCTAATGTTTGTTTTGTGCCTTCGGTCATGCTTCTTACATTGTCACAGGCGACACTGCCAGGGAGCATCGCCACCTCCTGGGTGCTTACTCTTTCGCTGATGGCGAACCGCCTGATTTTAACAATCGCGGACTTCTACAAGCTGGCGTATGGAACTACTTGCGCGAGGAAATCACCATGGCCTTAGAATGCAGGAAGCCAGTGCGCATGGGCCGAATCTTCGACAGATATACTTACGATCCCGATGCACCCGATGATATGCACGCCAACCATATTAGTTACCTGCTTGCACAAATCATCAACTTCGCCTTCCTAGATCCTTCTGAATGCTTGTCACAGAACGAGAAAGTTTGGAGATGGAAGAAACTGTTTGCGGATCTTCAGAATTGTAGGACTCGTCTCCCTGCCAGCTTCAAGCCTTTCAGTACATCCCACAAAGCCGACAATCCGTTCCCTTCCTTTTGGATGCTCCGCCCGTGCCATGGTAAGCGCACATCACTCATCTTACATTTCATGAGGCTAAAGCTTTCGTAGTAGCTGCTAAGCAATATCTAAACATTGCACGGATGCTGCTAACGCTATTCAATCCGTCTCCCCCTACCGGTCACATTAGTCAATCTGATCTTGACTTGGCACAAAGGTGTGCTCTTGATGTTTGTGGTGTGGCTTGGATCAACCAGAACATCCCTGCCACGGTTAATGGCTTTGGGCCCCTTGCTTTTTGTAAGCTATATTCTCTTTCTTGACACTAACTACCCCGTTATCCACCGTGCTAATGGGGTAGCAGGCGGGCGTCACCTAATCGACAGCCATCACCGAGACGCTTTGTGTAGCTTCTTGAACACTTCTAGCAAACTCACAGGTTGGCCTGTGCAGCTTATCATCAACGACTTGAACACCGCCTGGCAGTGAATCGTCGCAGGAGTTACGGGCGCAATCTCCTTGCCATTATTCTGGACCAAAATCTACCGTTCGAGAGCCTAAGAGTGCTTGTAATTGTCGTTGAACAGCCCTGGCGAATTCATTACGGCTCACGTTTAATGATTATGTGTGGACTAAGAATTTCAATTTCTCTGTCGAGGCTGAGAATATGACTATTCTTCATACTTGGGGCGAACGCACGACGGCTGGATACGCAATTTTGCTGGTTGAAAAGAGAAACAGCTTTCTTCGCCTCACAGAAGAGCCTCTCCTAAGCGTTGACGACGACGTCGAATCCTTCCTCCAATTTGTCCAGGGCCTGTCGAATCTCGATGGCATAAGCCGGGATGCCACCAGAATAGCACACAGGCTCATAGACCTTGCCAGGGATGCTGCCACCCATGTATGTGGACCTTGTCGTCGGGAAGAGAGTTTTGTCGTTGAGCTCGACAACATGCTTCTTCCATTTGTCAGCGGCTTCGATCTTGGGGTTGATGTACTTTATGCCATTGGCCTCCATCTTAGTAATAGCGTCGGCAATCCACCGACCCTGCACTGCGACTGACGTGGGGCCATTGCTGAGGAGTGTCGGACCGTGCGGGCCGTAGATATGGAACATGTTGGGGTAACCACTGACAGTGGTACCGAGGTAGGTCTTTGCGCCTGGGATCCATTCCTTCTCGAGCTCGGCGCCATCGATGCTCTTCAGGCCGAGCTGGGTCATGACGCCGGTAACAACGTCCTGTAGCAGTTAGATCTTCTGCTGTCATACTCGTGTTCAGCGGAACTTACAAATCCAGTTGCGACACAAATGACATCAAGCTCGTGGTGAGTTCCATCCTCGAGGGTGATACCAGTCTCAGTAAACTCTTTGATCGGGTTGTTCTTGATGTCGACCAGGTGCACTGACTCTCGGTTGAACTGCTCGTAATAGGTCTTTTCCAGACATGGCCGTTTGATACCAAAGTAGTGAGGCATCTCCTTTGGCGCAAGGAGATCCCTGAGTTTTGGGTCGCCGATACGAGCGCGAGTCTTCTTGGCCCAGAAGTTATACGACTCTTTGTTGGCTTCCGCGTTGAACAAGTTGTCCTTGTACAAGGCAACCCAATAGCGGAAGCCGCCATCCTTCCAGACACCCTCGTAGAAGGCCTCGCGCTCCTCTGGAGTATCGTCGAATGTGTTGCGCTCGCACCAGTCGTACAGGAAGCCGGCGAAGTTGGCTTCACGGTACCGAAAGAGCTCTGGGTAGTATGGCTTGATTCGTTCCTGCTCCTCGACAGTGAGATCGCGCTTGCGCATAGGCACAGCGAGGTTAGGAGTGCGCTGGAAGACCTTGAGCTCGCCGGCCTCTGGGCCCCAAGCCTGCGTGATCTGCACACCTGAGGCACCGGTGCCGATGATGGCACACCGTTTATCTTTCACTTCAACCTTTTCCTCAGGCCAAAAGGACGAGTGGTGCACAATGCCCTTGAACTTGTCCATTCCGGGCCACGGGGGAACATAACGTTTGGCCGCCTAACGTACCATCAGTACATCTCAAATCAGACCAAGGATGCAGCGACTAACAAATCCGGTGCCGAGGACGAGATACTTCGCTTTGGTCGTGCGACCGTCTGCAGTCTTGATGTTCCATTTCCCCTCCTCCGTGTCGAAGTGGGCTCCTACCACGACAGTATTGTAAGCGCAGTCTTTGCTGACGCCGATTATTTTGTCAACGTGATGGAAGTAGTCACGCAGGTTCTTGTAGTCAGGGTAGTTGTTGGGCCAGTTCCATGTCTTGTACACTTCAGGCCAGTAGAACTCGTACTCTGGGACCTCAGAGTCGACACCGGCGCCGGGGTAGCAGTTCCACCGCCAGGTTCCACCGGTATCGTTGCCAGCCTCGAAGATGACCGTTTTGAGGCCCTGATCGCGGAGGGTCTTGAGCATGAATATGCCGGCTACCTCATTTAGCTGGTGGCCAAGGCTTACAAGTGATCATGAAGCCGAGCTTACCAAAGCCTGCGCCAACGATCAAAGCATCGACTTCGAGATTCTCGGCATATGGTCCGGTTTTGTCGGCGTGGTCTGCCGAGTAGTCGGTGAGCTCGGTGTTGAACTTCTTAGGCTTAGAGCCCGTCACGGTCTCTCCTAAGCTGCCCATGTCGAATAAGGGTAGAACGGA
Organism: Zalaria sp. Him3; assembly: GCA_027923365.1. Lineage (NCBI taxonomy): Eukaryota > Fungi > Ascomycota > Dothideomycetes > Dothideales > Zalariaceae > Zalaria > Zalaria sp. Him3. The sequence continues at coordinate 1,181,314 of BPUN01000006.1, forward strand.
TTAGATCTTGCGATAGTCTTTGATGCTGATCACTAGAAGATTGGCAAGTTGAAGTGTCTTCCGGGTTCTATATCTTTCGGAGACTTTCTCATATTTATCTTCTATCCATGGCAACACATAGTTTGCTACTGAGGTACCGTCGATCCAGACTAGCGTACGCGTCTTTCCTGGGGATACTATGGCCTACTCATGCGCTTCTTGACGTGATTGGATTCCTTCAGCCACTACATGTAGTTGCGGAACCGCATACGACGTGCCCCACTCGCAGACGCTGGAATCCGCAGCGGTTCCGCAAAGTGCGGTTCCACAGGCCATACAGCTGCTGGCAAACCGGGGGACTTCTCACTGATAGTCTTGAGGAACTGGAAAGATGTGGAGACGACCTTCAGCTCTCTTTGTGAGTTCCATAACGAATGGTCATGACAGCCACAGGCTTGTGAATGATCCCTCAAATTTTCTCATACATCTCACAGCTAGACATTGAAATTGTTTCTTGATTTTGCATTCCCGTGATTTTGGAGACAATGCTTGCACATTTTAAAGGCCGGTGTCTCCGGAACCACTGTTGTAGTCCTAAACAAAGATGATAATGGACTACTGGCTCACTCCGCTATATGCCAGGAGCAGGATCAAAGGAGAACAAGATCTTAGAACACCCTTTGGTATAGTATCTCGACGCTATCGTACGTGTTGGGCAAACGGCCCAGTCCGGTAGCATGTCAAAAGTTCCCCTCCATCCGAGCTCATGCCTGAGTGCGTTTCCTGAACCGTGGTCAGTCGTCGTCGGACAGAGCGGATGCAGGCAGCCATGCAGGGACATGCGGGGATTGCGGGGAATGCAGGGTTTCGACCGCCGAATGTATACCTAATGTATACAGGCTTACTGTAAGGATCTCTTCAAGCTTGTTACCCCGCCTGTTGACGCCATCCAGTTATCCCCGACTCTGAATCAGTAGCTTTGTCTCGTAGTCTTTGTGGTGGGAATTGTAGATGCTCGGGGAAAACTAAAAGAACAAAAGACAAAGGGGGAAAGACATAACCATAAAAGTCCGACAAAGTGGGGGGGATGCCTGTACACAACCACCCCACAAGGCCCGCTCCGGGTCTCAGAGGCAGGCGTCAGAACCATTCTTGCGACCAGTGTAGGAAATCCAAGCGAGCATGCGATGCGCTCTTACAGGATCAGAGTGGACGAGAATCAGTCAGCGGCGTCGATGACCAACAATTACCATGTTCTTACTGCGCCAGAACAAAAAAGCGCTGTACTATGGCATGGGCCAGGTCTCAGGCGACTGTGACCTCACCAAAGCTACCTCGCCAAAAGCTCAACTCCGCACGACTGCATCCCTATTCTATCTCCCCATGGGAACCTGATGATCCCCAGGCCGAGACCAGGCTCGGAATCTGGGATGCTCTGCTCGAGCCCGACCCTACGCAAGGGTCGACGGTATGGGAGCCGGCTAATGTTGATCTGGACGGACCGTTGATCGACTATGATTCAATGCTGCTCAACTTCATGGTTGAAAACTCCGAGTTGCCAGAGGAGGATACGCAGCCAGAGATGCCTGACGCGGTGACGTCGCCACGACCTCGGTCTGGTATCCTGCTATCAGAGTTCTCGAATGATCCAGACACCTTTCCACAGCAACACTCAGACCTCGACCTTGATCCTATGTACCCACAGATGTGGCCACTTGCCCAGCCCTTCCAGCCTCCTCAGACGCACGGCGCACTGCTACCCATGTCGCCAATAAGCCCGCAGAGTCTAGGTGTCCCCTCCTGGATGTCCCGCAATCAACAATACGACCAATGGAATAGGCCCCAAAGCCCGCTCTCCCCGTTCTCCATCGACCAACAGATGATCACTACATCCAATAATCACCTAACTTCAGCAAACCTGCTCCAGATCTACCACGACGTGCTAGAACATAATCTATCGTGCTGGCTGAGTGAGATGACGTGTCCCTACCAAACAAGGTCGGCAAAGACCGCCCACGTTGTGCCAGAATGGGGATCTTCGTGGTCCAACAGGATATACCAGCGCACGATTAAGCTCGATCGCGTCGCGCAGTCTTGCAAGCTCCTACAGCTAACACGCTCCGAGGATCAGGCCGCATCCAAGGCTTTGCACCTTGCTGTCATGGCATTTGCGACGCAGTGGGCGCAGGGTAGCCGTCGGCACCGTGAGAAATATACCGCCAAGTTATTCGATACTGCAGAGGATGGAATTGCGGACGGCTTCGCTGAAGAGTTCGATCGCACACTCCAGCACCACTTTTGGGACCAAGCACAGCGCGCTCTCCAACAAGTCGCTGATCTGGAGTCCTATAGAGTGGTCTGTGCTGAGTTGATCTTTGGGCTGACGCAAAAGCCATGGGATACTTATACCCGAAGTCATGGAGATGGTAGTAACCCCGAAGGCCTTAAATTTACCTCAGAAACGGTCATGGCGCAGTTGCGTGATATAATACACAAAGAAGGCCCACCTATATACATGGAGAGAGCGGCTCGAAAAATGCACTCACTGAAGTATCGCTGCGACATGCTCGAGAAAAGCATGTATGGCAACCGTGTGAAGGGCACGGCCGGTGCTGTAGTCATGTGTCATGAGGATCGAGAGACGATTGGCCTGCTCTACTGGCTGGCCATCATGTTCGACACGATCTCCTCGTCTATGAACGAACGGCCCGTCGTGGTTGTGGACCAAGACTGTGAGGACGATTGGCAGCAAGAGACTCAGCAAACTGCGAATCTGGATGAATCCTTCCGACGAAGCCGGTGGGATCTCGATCTCCTCGTGCCAGGGAACCTCGAGGAATTACACCAAACGCACTGGCCTTGTTCCTACGAAGCCGCCGCCCAAGACGTAATCAAATCAGCGCCGGTCAAAGTCCTTCTCTTCCGGCACCTGTCATACCTCCAAAACGTCGTTCGCAAGCGCTCCGACAGAGAGAAAATCGAAGACATCATTCGGAGCACGAATTCGGTGTATGAGTACTGGAACAAAACGCATGGTGCTTTTTTCGCCGAACTCGTACAGAACTACAGTGCGGTCCCACAGCGCATACAGGGCTGGTTTGTCTGCATCTCTGCACACTGGCATCTTGCCGCCCTCATGCTTGCAGATCTGTTGGAATTCGTTAACGAGAATTCTTTGGGTAATGAGGACGCTTCTCAAAAGCGCAGCACCGGCCAAATGGCCGGACGAATCAGGAAACATAGTGCCAGCGAGCTATCAGATCTGGCAAGAGTCGGTACACCACCTGTCAGAAGTGACAATCTGGGTGTGCCGCAGATGTCGGGCTTCCACCACGCCATCAATGAGGGGACCCTTCTGATCGAGCCATGGACGATGATCCTGATCAGAGCGTTTACAAAAGCTTGCATGGTCTTTTTAAATGAAGCAGACGAGTCATTGCGGACTACACTAGAGCAGAATAGCCCTGATTTCGAGCGCGATATGGCAAAGGCTGAGTATTGCGTCAAAGGACTATGGTTGCTTGGTAAGAAGTCGGATATGGCCCGGGAGGTTGCTGAGATACTTTCAGTTGCCGTAAGGAGGGTGTGGAAGGAGCGTGCAGTATAGGTGATGTCTCCTAATTCTTGTATAGTAACGGGTAGGAATGGCCGAGCCCTAATTTCTGTGTCACTACCAGTGATACCACATGGGTGCATGACTCATGACGCCGTGCCAAGGCCGTCAACACCACCTGATCCCAAGGGGCAACGTCTTAGCAAAATGATTGAGGTTATGATTGACCTAATTTCAGATCCCCAGATGTCACTGCATACATGTTATGGCTGGAGTAGGCGTTGGTCGCAAACGCGGGGCAAGACCCCTGTTTCTTATCTACAGATATCTGTATAGTAAGGGGCTAGACCAGCCCTTATCTGTTGGGTTACATCTCCAAGCCCGCGCTATTCCACGGATCTGTTTTTCCTCCTTATCTATGTTACGCGCGGCCTATTGGCTGGACGGACTTGATCTGTTGGATCTTCCCGTGCTGCGCTTGCGTAGCTGAGATAAGAACATGCCGAGGATGCGCTCAACAAAGCATCTCGACCACGACCGTGGCGCTGCCATGGCCGGACCTATCATCTCTTTATCAGCCTGTCGCCCGTACCTACCTTTTGCGGCCTTCGGTATTCCACGTTGACGCTGCCCTGCAGGTACAGGCGATGCGCCTCTACGTCGGTATGAACCCAATGGATATAAGATATGTAGTGCACGCAACCCTGGGGTTTTTTTCCATACCAATTTTTTCTCAATATTTTGATCTTACGTGATATTGTGACCGACAATGGACTACTCAGACCCAGACTGGCCACCAGGGACGGTGAAGCTTCAGGCATTGCACTCAGGCGAGAAGAATGTGGAAGCAGAGATCATCCTTCAACCTAGGCCGACGGACAATCCCAATGGTATGGAATCACACCCAGATAATTCACAAACTTGCAGGACTGACGAATACATCAAGATCCTCTCAATTGGCCAAAATGGCAGAAGAGCCTGAACTACTTCCTCGCCTCTTTCTACGCCATGATGGTCTACGCCTTCGTCAATGCGACATCGCCGACATGGGGTCCCTTGGCAGATGAGTTGGGCTTCAGCGATGCCACTCTGACGAACACATATGCGATCGGATGTGCGACATTGGCGGTCGGTGCGCCGATGTTAATTCCGTTCGCGCTCAAGTACGGTTCAAGATCGGTCTATGTGATCAGCAGCGTTGCACAATTCGCGGTTTCGATATGGGCAGCGAAAACGGAAACAGTCGGTGACTGGTGGGGTGTCAATTCGGTACAATGCTGGATCGGAGCGCTCGCCGAAGTGCTCATCCAGATGACCATCGCCGACATGTACTTTGTTCACCAACGCGGCATGATGAACTCCATTTACATCTGGGTCTCGAACGTGGGCTCCAACCTCGCAGTGGTCGCCGCAGGGTTCATCACCGTGGACCAAGGCTGGCGCTGGGTCTGGTGGTGGTGCGCCATCTTCTTCGGCTTTCAAATCATCATGTTCTTCTTCGGATTTGAGGAGACGAAATTCACGACACTGAACACCATTCAAGGTCGCCCCGTCGGCGAAGTGGCTGCTACTCAACGAGCTGAGGTTATGGAAAAGAGCGAGCAATTGTCGAAAGAGCCAGCCGCACATCCAGCGGATATCGAATCCCCAGCGGACCCCGACCACATGGCACGAAGATCACTCAGTGTCGCTCATGTCAACGCCAGCATCCCCAGGAAGACGTATTGGCAAAAGCTGGCGCTTTTCGAAACTTCCCCTGGACCGTGGTCGCATTTCTTACGTCACTCATGGCAGCCTTTCGCCCTCCTGGTCCTAATCCCAGGTATACTGTTCTGTTCTCTCTGCTACGCCATTCTGCTAGCTTGGTCGACTGTCATGACCACGGCGCTATCAACGTACATGCTCGATCCGCCATACAACTTCACAGCGTCGCAAATCGGTCTCATGAGCTTGGCTCCATTCATTGGTAGCACACTAGGCAGTCTGGTTGTTGGCCCTGCTAGCGATTACGTTATTCTACAATTGGCAAAGCGTAACAACGGAATCTACGAGCCAGAGATGCGTTTTTGGGTTTTCCTGCCGTTTATTCCATTCCAACTTGCCGGCACATGGTGGTTTGCGTTTGCGCTGTCTGAAGGCAAACCATGGTCGCAAGTCGCCGTTGCTTACGCCCTGGCACAGTTCGGTTCTGCTCCTATGCAGAGTATAGCGCTGACTTACATGTTGGACGCCTATAATGGTAAGCTCTCACTCGATATCAACTATTGACTATAGCTCCCTTCTAACACTGAGAACAGACGTTGTCGCCGATGCTCTAACGGCACTCACGTTCGCCCGCAACCTTTTCAGCACAATATTCGTGTTCGCCATGCCTGCTTGGATTGCTGCCGTCGGCATTCCGAATGTGTTCAACACGATCGGAGCCATCGGGATTGCAATCTTTTCGTTCTCAGGAGTTTTCATCTGGCGTGGAAAGCACTTCCGCTATAAAACCGCGAAGGTGTATAGGTTCTATGCTGAGCGACAGTTCAGTGCTAGACCTCTCTAGATAGGGAGGAGTGGTTACAAACTTCGTTGCCCAACGAGGGCCGTATGTATATAGAAGCATGAAGGCATAAACATGATGAGTTACAAGACGTGTAAATGGACCATATCCTAGAGTATATCTCTGATATACCTTTGAGATTCGATGTACTCTTGCTATTCGACGTGTCCGTCCCTATACGACTTGGTACTACCCTCTAATCCAAGCATACGCAGTTTTCTATCGTGCTTGAATCCGTTCCAAGGCAGCGTGTCTGTCCCTATATAACTTAGTACTGTTCTCCGTTCTAAGTACGTACTGCTTTTTTATAGTGCTTAGATCTGTTTCAGAGTGGACATATTATAAGGGGGTTAATAACTTAGGATATTATACGAGCTATCTAAGAGGTATAGGTCGAGTAGGTATAAGAGCTACAAACTATTACAGTCGGGGCGAATCTTGTAGTATAGTTTTACTAAAATAAAGCTAGAATTGGCGCTAGAGTTATCGTCTAAGTTAACGCTAGTTACTAGAGTTAGCGCCCAAGTTATTACTTAGGGTTAGGGGTAGATCGCTTAGTGGTTTCCCTATCCGCATCTTCTCCGCATCGCCTCGGCCAGTGAGCCGCGTCCATTTTGGCGTTACATCTCACGCTATGCTACTTTGAGCCGCTATACGACCGGCATATTGGAGCTAGGTTGCAAATGTGGAGACCCCGCGAACCGCCCGCTAAAACGATCGCCACGCGACTTTAAAAGCGACGGGGACCCCGAGCTGGACTATGTCGTGCGCTCTTCCGAATCTGACGCGCGGTCCTCACGTTCAACTCCTGCAACAATAAAGAAGCATTCACTTCTTCAGCAACAGAAAGCCACCCGAGATAAAACCCTTACCGAGCCTTCGAAGGAAGCTTGTCAAGCTTAGCTTAGCCTGCTTCTCCACATCGCACCAGCACACCTTGACCTCCACCTGCATCTCATTCCGCGACCTTATTCCAGACAAACCACCGCAACAACCACCTCGCTTCTCACAAGCAACCCGCCATGGGTGCCGCCGCCTGGGCCATCCCCGTCGGCGTGCTTGCCGGCTTGTGCACATGCATGTTCGTCTTCGTGTGGTGGTGGTTCCCGCGACACTACCGGAAAGGTGTACAGGCGGACATGGATCGGGTTGATGGGGAGAGGAGAGAGAGGGAAGAGGCACATCGGATGGCGGATCTGGAGGCTGGCGGCGACGGGACTGGCACGGTGGTCGCGAAGCCGACGACGACATTCAAGTATACGCCGCAGGCTTATACGGCATATTGAGGCGGCGGGAGGGATGCGATCGCGTGGATTGACTGAGGTGCTATAGGGAAGCGCAGAATACTGTCTAAAATATACTATACGACTCATAACCGCGATAACCTGCGACGCTGACATAAACCATCATTCACGACAGCCCCAAATTACCTGTTTTATTATATCTTTCCTTGTTCTACACTTGGAGCATAGATCAATAAATTATAGCGACTAGACTTGCACACCGCCCGGTCCGATAGCATCCATTGCGTATATCCCGAAAGAAGAAAGCGCCTACAGAAAATTCGTTAAGGACGGAGATCATGAACAATAAGCATGGCGATACGGCGTTTGCGGCAAGGGCAAGATTCTATAGGCAGTGGCGCAGCAGTCTGTGCCAGTGACTCATAGCTTGTCTCATGCGATGCTGATAGCGGTTGGCTGAGTTGGCGAGCCTATGATACCCATTTCGATTTTGATACCATCATTCCTTTTGTGCCTCCATCATCGCTTGTGCTCATAACACTCGGGTCTACTCCGCCTTTCTTCCATCGGCTTTCCAGTGTGCCGAGGCTCCGACTCCCCCAAAAACCTCCCTGAGACCCGCAATGGCTCAAGAACAATCATGGACCATTCTTGGTTCCCGGAAAACACGAAGCAACATGCGTCCCCAGATCAAGGCCATACTAATCCGAGCCGTCTGCCGTTGGATAGCCCCATACACAATGCGAACTGCCTCATAAGGCTCGTTCTCCGTGCCAGCAGCACTCGGCAGTAAGCTCCATCGCTTGCCATCAAGATGCAGAGCCGTCTTGAGCAAGGCTACACTATCAGCGCTTGAGTTCTTAGAAACCCGCGATTTGTGATTTTGAGAGAGACTCGTGCTCGAAAAATACCGCGAGTCATAGAGCTCTCGTAGAACTACAAAGGCGGCAAGCACAGACTGAGGTGACTTTGCTATAGATGGGGAAGCTTAGGGTTAGGGTTAGGGTTAGGGTTAGGGTTAGGGTTAGGGTTAGGGTTAGGGTTAGAACAAAGCACAATGCTAGGCGTAAAATGCAGGTATGAAGAGTCAA